>CM070039.1:49790615-49803717 GCA_036250615.1 Ptychadena robeensis
TTTTTGTTCTTCTTTCTGTGAAAACCTTAATAAAAATTGAGTATTTAAAAAAAAAAAAAAACATACTTCCTTGTCTAATAAAACAGTCCTGGGTTTATGTAGTTGCTCAAGTACACAAATCTGTATTTCCAAAAGTATTTGAACATCTGCATAAATTGTATTGATAGCTCATTCTTAGTCTATAGGTTTTAATATGAAAGAAGCCCACCCATTTGTGTTATGACAGTGTCTACTCTTCTGGAAAGGCTTTCTGCAAGATTGAGGAGTGTGTTAATGGGAATTTTAGACCATTCTCCCTGAAGAGAATTTGTGATGTTTTTATTCTGTGGGGTTAAGTTAAGGGCTCTGTGCAGGCAAGTCAATCTGCTCCACACCAAACTCACTCATCCATGACTTTATGCACCATGCTTTACGTACTGGTGCTCTGTCATGTTATTGTGGAAGAAGTCATCTGCAAACTGTTTCAGCGTTGTTGGGAAAATGAAATCATACAACATTTCTTGGTATCCTCACACATTCAGAGGTCCTTTAACCCCTAAGATACAAGCCTACACTCTAAGGCCCCCCATACACGTTTAGATTTTGCCGTTTGATCGACCTAAACCAATTGATTTTAAAGTTGATCGATCAAAAATCGATGCCTGTCCACATGGTTCGATTAAAAATGGACAAAGGTTTGATCGAAAAATGATCGGACATGGCGGAAAATTTTGATCGATCGAATGTACATCAAATATTATTTTGTTGTGCCCTACCGATTTTGGTTAGATTTAAATATTAAGCTTCTTTATACATACAGTACATTGGCATTTTGGTGCGTTTATGATCGATTTGCTTCAATTATTCTTTTGATCGATCAAATCAACATCTATCAAATATTGGTTTCTCCAAGTGGGAGGTAGTTCAGTCGTACTTTGTTCATTCGAATCAACAGCGATCATAAATTATGATTGAATCTGACATCGATTGTAGGAAAATTAAATAAAATCTAGTTCTGTGCAATCTGCATCTTAGTTGCTGTTGTTCCCAGTTGCTTGATCTAATATCATCAGTTGTTGACAATGGAATATTTAGGGTTACATGAGAGTGACCTATTCTTTCATTTTTGTACTTCATATTAGTATAAGCTATCTTTTGACCATTTATAAACTGCATATACACACACACACACACACACCCTTGCCGAATGGTTGTTTTACTAGCATCTGAGGGTATGTTATGACACATTACTTCTCCATATGTGTTGAATAGCAAAGGATTGTCTACTTGCATAACATGTCATCTATTGGGAGCTACTTTAAGCAAATATCCCCAGGTTCCATTTTCAGTATTTACATTTTAGACAATAAGAAATAATTTTTATACCAAGCATGCCTTTTCCTAGTGGATATCCTGCAAATCATGTGACCCTTAAGCATGTTTTGTCATGTGCATGTCTTTAGCTGGGAAATGAAATATTATTTATTAAATTAAGTTCATGTTTAGCTTATAGCAATCTTAGTAACACACTGCATTTCTCTCAGACCTATACTAAGACAAACAGAAAATAAAAGACACTCCTCTGCCATTATTCTTTTATATTACATGGACTCATTAGAATAATCTGGTAAAGAATACTACATGTGTGATAAAATCATGCACACACACACACCAACTTAATACTAAAACATCCTAAATGTAAAATTGTGGCAGAGTAAGAGATATGTTAATATGAATGCATAATCTCATACTTAAAATCTAGCTAATATGTGTAAAGAAAAATGTGGTTACAAATGTAGGAAAATCACATAGAGTACCCTCCATATTGTTGTAGTCGGACACATTTTTCTTCTTGTACATAGAGTACCATAATATTTGGAAAAAAGTAACAATAAGTACATTAAATTAGTCATGTTTCATAGTTTTCTGTTGCATGCAGTAAGGGTATGTTTTCACATCCACCAGGACCCCCTACACTAAGCGCATTGCTTGGCGGGAGGTCCTGATGGAGCACATACAATTTACCTGCTCGGCGGATGCTGTGTTCTCACAGCGCTAAGCCGTTCCGCTGATGCAGGGCTGAACGTAGTCCAGTATGTTAACTACTGCATCGGCGGTTGTCTGAACACAGCATCCGCCGGCCAGCTTATGTGTATGTGATCCGGCGGGATCCTCACCAAGCACTGCGCTTAGCGTAGGGGGACAGACGGATGTGGAAACCCCCCCTTACTGCCTAAAGTCTGTGATATTAAAGACATCACCAAAATTCATTGTGCAGAAGATTTGAAGATATGTATCCCAGTCTTTGTAGCAGTCACATTCCCATGCCATAACACCCCTACTATCATGTTTAACAGATAAGCTAGTACCTTTTTAACCTTGTGCCTTTAGCTGGGCATACACATACCAATTCCTGCACGATCTGATCCCCGATCCGATGCCGTGCGCGCTCCCGCATCCCTTAAGGATCGGGTCGTGCAGGAATTGGAGGGTGCAACTGATGAGGATTGGGCTGAAATCAGCCATCCTGTCGGATCGCACAGAGATCCGACAGGACGGAAAATTTTAGCCCGATCCCATTCGTTCGGCTGGGGACGGCTGCCCCCAGCCGAACGAATGAGCTGCACATAAAGAGTGCCGTCAGATTCTCTGCACTAGCAGGCAGCGTGATGATGCCATCACGCTGCCTGCTAGTGCAAAGAATCGCATAAGGAATAGATGTTTAAAATTGGGAAAATTGTCGATCGAAAAATTATCGGACATGCTGGAAAATTTTTATCGGTTGAATTTAAATTCAATTCCGCTTTCAATCTATCAAAAAAAAAAAATCGATCACAAATCTGTTACTACAGTTAGCATAGATTACAATCAATCACGATTTCCCTGATCCCCCAAAAAATTTTTAAGGTTGATTGAAAGGAAAATCTAGACATGTATGGGGGACTTTACTCAGAGCCCTAAGCCAGTCTAAGGAAGAAGCACACATCAAGGGAGGTCAGGATCAGGGAAGTAACCTCCATACACTTATCAAGCATTAACTTGCAGCAGTGGGGACCTATTTCAAATGGTTTTACCCATAGTGTAGTTTTAAAAATGTGTATTATTTTGGTTTTTTTTTGGGCTTTTGAGGTAACTTGAGCTACAAAATTTTTGCACCATATCAGTGTTAAATGTTACTCTCTACTGTCGGTACCTACATAGTTATTTCTTGTTGATTTGTTTGTGTGTTACTGGTTTGTACCATTTTCCTTTAGTTTTTTCTCTCTTCTATTCTTTCTTCTTCCTTCTGGGAGATGCAGATGAATACTGCTACTATGGCAGGACGCCTAGCGCTAAATGATATTGACTCTAGAGACATTACTATACATTATGTCTGGCTACCCATCGCCATTATTGTTTACTGCTCTTGTGTATTGTCATATGTTCTCCTGTTGTTTTGTAAAACTTTTTTGAAAAATAATAAAAAAAAATTTACTCTCCCCCTATTGATTTCTGAACGAATGATTATCACAATCGATCGTTCACAAATTGATGCATGTTTTGTGTGCGATCGACCAAAATGATGAGAAAATTTACAAAAAATTTATCGGGCAGTGATCGGACATGTCTCTAATTTTTAGTCGATCTGTCGCAAACCTTTCGACCCATGCAGGCCAGATTCCACTTCCATAATTTCCGATCGCATTTTTTGTGTAGCTGATTTTTTGTTACATCACCGATCGATCTGGCGCATAAATTGTCGATAAATCATATCCCAACAATGGTGGACTTTTCTAACTATGTAGGACTTATGATTGAAGACTCAATCGCATATCACGATCGTTTAACAAATCGATCTCTGGGAAATCTAAATGTCTATGGTCAGTTTTACTGGTAAGATTTAGAGGTAATTAGTTTTTATTTGAGGGCAGGTTCATAAAATATTTTTAAAAAACGGTTGTATCAATGCTATTGATGGACTGCTTGATATATCATTTTCTTAGTTCTACTTATGTTATATACAGAGATGCATTTCGTTGTACCTTCTACCATGTTTCCCCGAAAATAATAAATTTTTGCTCCCAAAGATGCTCTTTATTTTCGGGGATGTCTTGTTTTTCCAAGAAGAAGAATACAGCACTGGGGTATCAGGGTGGGGGGGTCACTTAAAATGACACAGGGGGGATCAGAGGGGGGAATCAAAATGGCACAGGAGACTCAGAGGGGGGGGGGGTTACCATTTAAGTAACCTATTCTGATCCTCCTGTGTCATTTTTATTGCCCCCTCTAATCCATCCTGTCCAGAATAACAGTACCGTATCTTTGGGGTGCCTTATTTTCAGGGAAACAGGGTATGTGTTTTTTTCCATGAAGTTCCATTATAAAATGTAGCAAAACGTGGTTAAAGTGCCAGGATTTACATAAATGTCAAATAACCCTAAAAGGTTTTTTTAGGCCCACAATATGTGAATTACACTTGTTTGGGTCAGCCAGTATGTCAAAGTATTTTCCTTCCTCGGGATGCTCCGGTCATTTGTCTCATACAAGCTTACAGGGAATACAGAAATGAATTAGGTCACATCCAGCGGTGCAACACGGCAAAGACTATAGAGCTGTATCTGAGAAAATCTGTGTCAAGCATGTCTCTCCAGCTGCAATCCCTGAAGGGCTTTAGATCTACACCAGGAAAACCAGATCCTCTCTGCATGGCCTGTCTGATCTGCAGCTTTAAGGATTTCACAGAATCTCACATTATTGGTCACCTAATCTTTCATAGTAGATTTAGCATAAGCATTTTAAGACTTGATTAAACTACAGAAAAAATGAATTCATGTTTAACTGCCAAAGAGATAACATTGCCTGATCAATTACTGATATAGAATTTCTGTGTAGAGATACAGCAATTAGATTAGGTGTGGTAGAGCATCATATGGGAATCCGTAGTCATTAAGCAGAAGTATGAAAACCACAGGCAGCTCTAATGCACTCCAAAATGGATCACAGCTTCCACTACTGTCGCACAATCTTGCACTACAAGCAAAATAAGAAACCAGGCTACAGATCAGTTTAGTGCCTTGTCAGGTAAAGCATTGACGGACATGATGCAAGTGAGAAGATTCGTCTCTGATTTGATGGCTTATAGAGATTGCCCTTATACTCATCTTGATTGGAATCTGTATTTCTGTCTAATATTGCTTGCTTGTTAAATAAAAATGCTATTTTACAATTTCTCACATTCCCTCTGAATAAATTATAGTCCATTTGTATTACTAATTTGTAATACTAATATACATATTTGTCTGCTGCTGTAAAAATGTACTTTTGAGCTTACATGGCTACTAGAAAATGTTAAAAAGTATAGTTTAAAAACAAAAATACTTTAATAAGAATAATCAATTTTTTTGAATGTATTGCTGCATAGCAAACAACTGCTCATTCAGGGAAAGCTATACTGATCTTCTCAAAGGCTAAAGGGCCTGTCTGACACAGACTGCTCACCTATGGGCTATGACTAAATTCGTGCTGCTCCACACTAATCACAATGCAGGGCCTCACATGTTCATTGCTGTGATGCTGGGCATTGTCAACATCCATTTGTAATAGGTAATAGGGAGCACAAACACACCTCAATACATGGGCTATCTGTAGGTTGACATGGGGCTGTGGAGATTTTGCCCATTGACAACAATGGGCTATAATGTACCTGTATAAATAAGGGTGCCCCATTTTGGTATGATGGGTAACCCATCTGTTGAAATTCAATGGACATCTCGGAATAGTGAATGGTTGAAAGTGGGGGCATTATTTCAGTGCTTTAAAAGTGTGCTTCCTTAACATGGACAAAACACGACTTGCATAATGTTAACGGGTCCATGACATGTAGTGGAAACCTAGCCGAAGGCTCAATTCACATGGTAAGAAACTGAATTTGGTGTGCAAGTGTTGCACCCATTATGTAGGAGGTCAGTCACTGACAGCCCCCCCTGTGTTATCCTTATTAGCGTTACCAACTGTCTTCTGAATTGAGCCTAAATTGCATATTTATCAATGGGAAGGGGTAAACTATTACCATTTACACATAATATATTCCTAAAAATCCGGTCTTCATTGATTGTGCCTTTAATCGTCTGGAAATTGGAATGGCACTTACAATCAGGTCCATTAATATTGAGACATTGATACAATTCTAACATTTCGGGCTCTGTACACCACCACAATGGATTTGGAATGAAACAAATACAATGTGCTTTAACTGTCAGCTTTAATTTGAGGGTATTTACATCCAAATCAGGCGAACGGTGTAGGAATTACAACAGTTTGCATATGAGCCTCCCACTTGTTAAGGGACCAAAAGTAATGGGACAGAAAAATAAGCATAAATCAAACTTTCACTTTTTAATATTTGGTTGCAAATCCTTTGCAGTCAATTACATTTTGAAGTCTGGAACACATAGACATCACCAGACGCTGTGTTTCCTCCCTTTTGGTGCTCTGCCAGGAGTCTACTGTAACTGTCTTGAGTTTTGTCTTCAGCAAGTGAAATGCATGCTCAATCGGATTCAGATCAGGTGATTGACTTGGCCAGTGCATAACATTCCACTTCTTAAAAAACTCTTTGGTTGCTTTTGCAGTATGCTTTGGGTCATTGCCTATCTGCACTGTAAAGCGCAATCCAATGAGTTCTGAAGCATTTGGCTGAGTATGAGCAGATAATATTGCCCAAAACACAGAATTCATCCCGTTGCTTTTGTCAGCAGTCACATCATCAATAAATACAATCATGAGGATCATGAGAAGTTCCTTTGCTTCTACATACTCTTCCCATCACTTGATCTTGGTCTCATCTGTCCATAGGATGTTGTTCCACAACTGTGAACGCTTTTTTAAATTATGTTTGGCAAACTCTGGCCTTCCTGTTTTTGAGGCTCACGAATGGTTTAAATCTTGTGGTGAACCCTCTGTATTCACTCTGGTGAGGTCTTCTCTAGAGTTGGCTTTGACACACATACACCTACCTCCTGGAAAGTGTTCTTAATCTGGCCAACTGTTGTGAAGGGTGTTTTCTTCACCAGGGAAATTATTCTTTGATCATCCACCACAGTTGTTTTCTATTGTGTTCTGGGTCTTTTGGTGTTGCTGAGCTCACAAATGCATTCCTTCTTTTTTGTTTTGGCCAGGCCTAATGTTTTTACCATCTTTTTGAGAGGTTTGTTTATTTTTTTCAGCCTAATGATTCACTTGCTTCACTGATAATGACAGCTCTTTGGATCTCATCTTGAGAGTTGACAGCAACAGATTTCAATTGCAAATAGCACACTTGAAATGAACTCTGGACCTTTTATCTGCACATTCTAATTGGGATAATAAGGGAATATCACACACCTAGCATGGAACAGCTGAGAAGACAATTGTCCCATTACTTTTACAAGTTGGAGGCACACATGCAGACTGTTGTAATTCCTACACCGTTCACGGGATTTGATACCCACAAATTAAAACTGACAGTCTGCAGTTTAAGCAGAGTGTTTGTTTCATTCCAAATACATTGTAGTGGTATATATTGCCAAACATCTTAGAATTGTGTCAATGTCCCAATACTTATGGACCTGACTGTATTAAATAATGGGAATCCAAGAGGGCATTTAACAAACGTGCAAATGTGCTGTCAATTATCAGGCGCTGGGTCATTTTATCTTGCAGAGCACATTTGAGCTAAATTGTCTGTAGATGAACAGAGAACACTTATTTTTTTTAGCATTTTTAGTCAGGCTCCAATATTAATTAATGAAGAATATGTGAGAACATCATATTTCTCCATTAATACATTAGTGTGGCATCCTAATTTTCTCTTTCAGTTCAATTTCACTGGATACATTATATGGCTGAGATATCATGTTGATTGTGTATTCGTTAGAAACCCTTTGTTGTGCAGTGCTTGATGCTTTGCTAGGATATGAAGGAGTTTATGTTAACAAAAGCAGTTTGTGCTCTTTGTCCTTCGGAGAATTCTCCTACTCTTAAGCTGGGCATACACGGGTAGGTTCCCAAGCAATTGACCGGCAATCAATCATTGATTGCGGGTCAATCGAACGGTAATCAATGTGCACCACATGGGCACATGAATTCCCGTTCGATGGGGACAAGGTTTTTCCGTGGTCCCCCGGTTCTTATCTCCAGCCGGAGAGTACTAGAGCCCCCCCCCCCTGGCCCCACCCCTTCACACACAGCCATAGCTGATCACAGCCGCCAGTGTGCTGTGCAGCTGCAGCCTGTCCATTACATTGGATGGATTGTGCTGTTCCCATTTAAGGTAATGGATTTCGTCCAAGGTCTTCAACATTTTGGAAACCTGATTGGGTGACGAGTTCCTTCTAGCAGGATCTGTTGATCCTGCTCGGAGAAACCGCGGATGGCTCAGATGAAGAAACAGATTAGAGCAACATCAGGTGCTGTGAGCATGCACGCCGCCCAATGGTGCTCTAATCTGTTTCTTCATCGAGCCGTGTGTGGCTAGCTTTACTCTTGCCAGGCTTATTTTATTTGACAGATAAATTGTAAGCTGAGGAATGCTGCTTTAGACTCTTTAATTGTCCCTGCTCGACCCTCCACATCAAAATAAAAATTTACTCGCAATATTCACCTCAGGTTCCCTTACCTTACCACAATAGGCAGGACTAAGGGGACTTTTATGACATCACAACATTGCTTATTTGTAAGATGACACTTTATTTACAAATGAATACATTTAAAAATGAATTACTATACATTAATTAATATACATTGATAAATATTTATGCATGAAAGACATAAAAACATAATTAAAACCAAAATATATTTGCCATTGCCATAATGGATTGTTACAGCTCTTAAAAACATTGATTCAAAGCAGATCAAAGCATACCTACAAAGCTGGTTAAACCAATGCTTATCCATATTTATACATGCAAATGGAACTGGAGGTCCTAAAGGAAAGAAAGCAGAATGCGGCGCGAAGGTAGGCAGTTACTGTTAGTTCTGACCATAAGCACACCCGTATCCTGTGGACAGGCACAGGGAACCTATCCATGGCTGCATTCTCACAGCTATAGTAACTGAAATGTGTGAATGGTGAGTGATTGACAGGGAGTGGGTGCAGAGAGTGACTTTCTGGCCTTATGCAAATATTACAAAATTTGACAATACTCCTCATTGATATACTATACCGAATATCACCTTTGCAGAGAAGTTTAAAGAAAATCTACACATGCCAAGTGCATTTTTTGCAATCTCTTTATGGCAAACTCAACATCCCTCCTGATATACAAGACCAGCCATTGATGTGCTTCTACCACAACTTATATTTGGCCTTTTCTCTTGATCGGCATACTTGTCGCTGATCATTGCCCTCAAAAGTAGATCATCAGAAAAGCCAAGCAACCCATATTTCCTAAAGCAAAAGTCGTCAGTAACAGCCATATTTGTGGCAGATGTGATGTATGTCATATGGTGTAGAGAAAAAAACTAGCCAAAAAGGTGCACAATTGTTTTTGAAGATACATTGGCTGTATTGTAATGATTCTTGAGTTACAGATTTTTGATTTGATTTGTTGGGTATACTGTTTATTATTATATAAAAATCTGTATTACTGCATTTTTCTGACCATAAGACGCACCCAGTATTTAGAGCAGGAAATCAGAAAAAAAGTGTTAAAATTAATTAAGAAAACACTTCCCATGCAATACCAAATCTCAGCCACTAGATGTCAATAGAGAGCACTTGCCATCATATTATGGGACTAGGGCTCTGTGTGTTAAGCTACTGTGTAAATGTAGCTTTCACTCACCGGCAGAGATAAATGGGAGAGATCTCATGCTTTTTATCTATCTCTCTGCTCTTCATTGCTTATATCAGCTGAGATCTGCTAATGTAGTACAGATGGGAGATACAGCCATGGGCAGATCTCCCATATGACAGCTCCTCCACCTCCTCGACTAATCTTCTTGCCGAAAGAGCGAAGAGTCTGGCGGGGAGCCAAGTGGTCGTCGGTGGTCCCACCTTCGGACCATAAATTGCAGGTTCTTTTTCCCCCCAATTTCTGGAAAATACTGTATTTAAACCCTATAAACAGTGGCATCTATTATTTGTTTTAACTTTTACATAACATAAATGGCAGTCTGCAGCATTATCATTCTTTTTCTTTCAATCAAGGACTTTTCCCTGATGTTGGAGGAGGGTATTTTTTACCACGACTTCCTGGCAAACTTGGCTTATATATTGCCCTAACTGGATTCAGATTGAAAGGAAGAGATGTGCAGAAAGCTGGCATTGCTACTCACTTTGTTGAATCAGAAAAGGTAGGGTTTTTTGTATAGTATGAATGTACAGTAGTATGTATAGTAGTATAGAATGTATGTACAGTAGTATAAAAAGACATGGACCTTTTTTAAATCTTTAAACAGCGGTATCAAACCCCTTCTCATCAAATAACGATGAATCTTTTCATATGGAAAACCATTTCAAATGGAAACAAACTTAGTTTTTGCTTATATTATATTAACTCAATATAACACATGTGAAAGATCAAATACATAATACATCTGTAGCATTCATTTCTTTAAGCGGTTTTAAACACAAATGAAAAAAAGAGACATACATTAAACAGACACAATACTCACCTGTTAGCAGTTCAGATGCTGGAAAACTGCTACACAAAAAAACCCCCACAACATACTCAGCTACTCTACTTGCAGTTCTAATGCCGGCATCTTAGCTCTTGGAGACGAGCAGCTGCTTCCACCCTCACTACAATATAGTTTCATGGAAAAAAAGGATTCATATATTTTAGTGTTGATTATTGTGAACTGAGCCTATAATGTCCCTAGGTTTTTGTTAAATATGTAACTGCAGTATATATGCTTTGTGGTTACACTCAGGCTAGATATAGAACTTTTTTTTAACATGTGTTAAGGTGACCATACATGGCTGAATTACCAGGCAATTGTTGTGAAATTGATGCGCACCAACTTGGGGAATTCATTCCTGGCCAATAACATCGGTCCCCATCTAAAGTAATGTGATCTAACAGGGAAATACCATCATGTGGGTTCCCAGTTCGATCGATAGTTTGTTGGAGCGGGATTGACCGATCAAGATGGGCAGCAATCGAATGCAAAATAAACCTTTCGTTTATGCAATTGTTTTTCTAGATTCCATCGCTTGAAAAAGACCTTACATCTCTGAAGAGGCCATCAAAGAAAGATGTTGCTGATGTGCTCGATACCTATCAGACAAGGGTAGTTGAATATCACTATCTGTATATAATCAAATTTAGTAGTGAAGCTTTGTCAAAAATGCATAGTAATAATTTAGTTCAGAACAGGATTAAATTCAAAACAAGATGGTGAAAGAAGGGGTTAACAAAGGGTATCATCCATTAAGGGTGACACTTTTTAATATAAAAACCCAAAACATTATATGAGAGGGAGACCTCTTTTTTCCTTTGGGGAAAAAGCTAGTCCAAAAATATAGAAACTACTATAGAAGTTACTACCATGGTTGTTTTTTTGTGAACCAATCATCTTTAGTAATTGAATCAATATCATTTTCCACTTTTTTTCCCATTAAATGGCTTAATTTGTTTCTATAAATCAGCCTGAGCTGGAGTACTAAGGTCCTTCAAAATGCTTTAGAGTTGGATCCACAACTTAGTTAGTTCAAGTGGTCTTGATTTATTCTGAAAGCTTCCAGGTTTTTTCTTTGCAGAACTATAGGTTTGATAAAGTAGAGGAAGAACTTTACATTAAGACCACTGCTCAGGAGCCTGCTGGTAAGCTACAAGCAGAGTTGGGAAACTGGGTTGGCAGTTGCTGTCAGAACACATTCCCCTATTGTAGAATGTATCTACTATTTGGTGACAAGCATAACATTTTGGATTACTGATTCATTCATTGCAGGCATACAAATACAGAAATTACACTTTCAATGAACAATACATTACATTACAATACATTAACACTTTCATTCATTGACATGTCTCCTCAAACTCTTTGTTGCCAGAGCCCCACAGGTGAAGAGAAGCCCTTTGTTCTTGCCGAGCACTTGGACAAAATAAACAGGTAAAATATATATTTATATTTTTCTAAGTAACAAAACATTTTTCTGAAGCCAACAGCAAAACCAGTTCATACTTTTTAAACCAGAAAATGCTTTTAAGATTGTAATAGAAAAGTTGATGCAATTATATTTTTAATGTAGACAAGATCAGTGAGTTTCTGAAGCTTCTATAGATGGTTTAATCAACCTCTGTATGAATTTGGATAAATGTTTTAGGGCTTGTTCACACTAGCTAAATTGCAGCTTCAGTGTGGTGTAGTACCACATGGCAGATAGAGCCATAGAAACCTGTGTACCTTTCATACTAGACTTGCACTTGTGTTTTTGGTAACACGCAATGTTGCACGTTTTCCGAAAATGCCCTACAGGCCACAATTTTGCAGGTGAAGCGAAAGCATTGCAAAATGCATTTTTTTTTGCCAGTAACAATAAAAACACCCGCCTAAAGCACAGCATACACAGGACGATATTGTCACAGATTTTAGCACAGCTGAGCACCGTCAACGTGTACGGTGCTCGGCTGTAAAAAATCTGTGAATAAATCGACCCCGTATTCCTAGTTTTAGGCAGGTGTTTTTATTGTTGAGGCTGATCACTGTAGTTTTGTTATATTTTATATCATACCTAACAGACAGAAAGACAGGGAACATTTGTACAGTACAGTATTTGCAGAACACAATGGATTTTCTGAAACAAAGTTCCTGCTGAGCGTAGGCACGGGCTAGCATACCCTTTCTAACATAACTTATCATGACATTGTCTTAATATATTTGTGAGCACAGCCCTTAATTGGCTGGTGTTGGTCAACTGTTATTTTCATAAAATAGGTAGATCTAAGGAAACAATGAATGCCATAGAAACTCTATGAATCATTAATCATGTTGTGTCCATCAAATGTGTTTTAACCTCCTGAGCGTTTCACCGAGGTCCAGATTTTTGTACCAAAAGCGTTACGCTGTTTATCATTGAAAAAAAAATGTTGTAGGCCTATAACTGACCAAAAACACGGGTCTAGTAAACATCCTGAATATATAAAGTTTTAAACGCTTA
>CM070039.1:49803817-49818719 GCA_036250615.1 Ptychadena robeensis
TTTTAAGCAACTTTCTTCAGCCCGAGTTAACTCGGGCTAAACACCCAGAAGGTTAAGCAGTTTGTGAATGCCTTCCCTACACACAGCCACACAACAAACCAATCCCTGTCATATCAGATAACATATTTTAACTTTTAGATTTACCCGTCATTAGCCTAGTGGGATTTTTTATTTCCAATAATATATATTTTATATATATATACAATCAGGTCCATAAATATTGGGACAATTGATACATTTGTGGCTCTATACACCACCATAATGGATTTGGAATAAAACAATGTGCTTTAACTGCAGACCCAAATCAGGTGAACAGTGTAGGAATTACAAGAGTTTGCATATGTGCCTCCCACTTGTTAAGGGACCAAAAGTAATGAGACAGAATAATAATCATAAATCAAACTTTCCATTTTTAATACTTGGTTGCAAATCCTTTACAGTCAATAGACATCACCAGACGCTGGTGTCACGGGTGCCCCCAGGTTGCGGTCCCTAGCTACATTTACTTGGCAGCGGCTGACAGCAGAATATAGAAGGTGCGGTATCCAGACGGCAGGCAGAGACGTAGTCAGACAGGCGGTAATCAGGGCAGGCAGCAAACGGGGTGGTCGAAGACGGTCCAGGGGTCGGTAACGATAAGGTAATAGGAAGGAGCAGAACATGTGGATCAGAGACATAAAGCACTCTTTGTTCAGGCAACGCCCTGTTGTCTCAGACTTCCTGATACACACAGGTCAGGTGATCTGGTTGGACAGCGCTCCAGGTGAGCGATAATAGGTATCAGCCAGGAGAGGAAGCAGGAATGCATCATGTGCCAGCATCACTTCCACCAGCAGAGGGAGCTGATCTCCGAAAGGTCCTGGTCCTGGGATGTGAAGCAGCCGAACTGGTGGATGGCACATCTGCGGGTACAGATCACTGGGTGGCACAGCAATCTGTGACAGCTGGGTTTCATCATCCCTGGTGATGCTCTGCCAGGCCTTTACTGTAACTGTCTTCGGTTCCTGCTTGTTCTTGGGGCATTTTCCCTTCAGTTTTGTCTTCAGCAAGTGTAATGCATGCTCAATTGGATTCAGATCAGGTGATTGACTTGGCCATTGCATAATATTCCACTTCTTTCCCCTAAAGAACTCTTTGGCTGCTTTTTCAGTATGCTTTGGGTCATTGTCCATCTGGACTGCGAAGCGATATCCAATAAGTTCTGAAGCATTTGGTTGAATATGAGCAGATAAAATTGCCTGAAACACTTCCGAATTCATCCTTCTGCTTTTGTTAGCAGTCACATGATCAATAAATACAAGAGAACCAGTTCAACTGGCAGCCATACATGCCGACACCATGACACTACCACCACCATGCTTCACTAATGAGGTGGTATGCTTAGGATCATGAGCAGTTCCTTTCCTTCTCCATACTCTTCTCTTACCATCACTCTGGTACAAGTTGATCTTGGTCTCATCTGTCCATAGGATGTTGTTCCAGAACTGTGAAGGCTTTTTTAGATGTCATTTGGTAAACTCTAATCTGGCCTTCCAGTTTTTGAGGCTCACCAATGGTTTACATCTTGTATTGAACCCTCTGTATTCATTCAGGTGAAGTCTTCTCTTAATTGTTGGCTTTGACACACATACACCTACCTCCTGGAGAGTGTTCTTGATCTGACCAACTCTTGTGAAGTGTGTTTTCTTCACCAGGGAAAGAACTCTTTGGTCACCCACAAAAGTTGTTTTCGGTGGTCTTCCAGGTTTTTGGTGTTCCTGAGCTCACCTGGGATCTTGATATCATCGCTAGCGCTAATATTTACAAATGTAACAAGTTTAAAGCGGTATTAAACACAAAATAAAAACACACATACATTAAATAGACACAATACTCACCTGTCAGCAGTTCAGATGCTGGAAAACTGCTATACAACAAAACATACATTTTCCCTTCCTCAGGTTCATTTCTGATGCCAGCATCTTAGATCCTGGAGAAGTGAAGCTACTACCGCCATCACTGCCCCCCTCTCCTCCCCCCTTTCCACTCCACCTCCCCTTCCACTCCACCTCCCTTTGCACTCCACATCCCCTTCCACAGAGACTAGGTTGTTGAATCTGGAGAGCTCCGTGGAGGGGGGAATTGACTGCTTGATGAGATGTTTCTCTGGATGGGAGAGACACTCTCATCACTGGTAATAACACCTGCCCCTCCCCCCCACTCCTGCACAGACAGAGACTCACTGCAGAGGGGCAGTCGGCTGCGGCTGGGTGAAGAAAGTTTTCTCTCTCCCCTCTTTACCTATCACAAAGTCTCGCAGATGTGATGCTGACGTCACAATCTTGTGAGACTGGAGATTTCCTACAGCCACAAGGGCATCTGGGAGACATATCCTTTGCATCTTACGAATTCTTGCCAAGGTGATATGTAAGGGCAAGGGCGGTCTCTAAAAAGACAACCCTACTGCTATCAGAAATATTTTTTTTATTTTCAATCGGGGATCTTTGCAGTATTGGCTGAGCTGCAGCTGATACTGCAGAGTGACCTACTAGGTGGTAGGTCTGCTTTAACATCAATATAAAACATTATTGTTTAAAACCCCTTCCCTTGAATGGAAAAATATTATACATCAGAAGGTTTCTACAAATCTAAGCATTACAGTCAGTTAATCAGCAGCTCCTAAAGCCTTTTAAAATCTTTACTTTGGTTCACTCAAGATTCAGAATCCAGCTTGGAAATGACTACTGTGTCACCACTGTGAAGAATAAAATGAATATAAATGTATACATTAAACATGAACATTTCTTCCACATTTCTTTTTTCTGTACTGGTTAAAATGTATTCTAGGCTTCAATAAAAATTCCCTAGTACATGATTATGATTTCACTGGAGCTAGCAGACTTAAACCAACTCTTGGCCTACAGTTTTAAAATTAAGTACTTCTTCAATTACCCACTGTGCCCCATGGTAATCCACTTTAGATGTGTTGGCCGTGCTTTATATCTGTAAAAACATTTATCATAAAATGCTTTTGCTGCCTCACACCCAGAATACACTATGGTGTTAAGCATGCACCCGTTTCTAAATTATGATATTTACACATGCAGTATATGAAAGATAGGAATAATCAGGATGCAGAAAGTGGTTGTATATTCAGAAGAAGAAGGCAGAGGGACGTGGTCAGCATGTGCAGAGGAGGAGAGATAAGGGACATGACAGTGGTCAGCATGTGAGGACGAAGGGAACATGACAGTGTCAGCCTGTGCAGAGGAGTATAGGGACTGACACGTGGTCAGCATTGCAGAGGAGGAGATGACATCGCAGGGTCAGCATGTGCAAGGGGAAGGGGACATGCACTCAGTGGTCAGCATTTGGAATGAGAACCGAATTTAGGGGCATGACCGTGTCGCATGTGCAGAGGAGGGAGTACAGGGACCATGACAGTGGTGAGGCATTTCACGGAGGATAGGACCTGACAGTGATCAGCATTTTCAAGGATGAGAGGGACTGACAGTGGTCCAGCATGTGCAGAGAGAGTTAGGGACTGACGTGTGAGCATGTGCAGAGAGGAAGGCATACCTGATCACATGTGAGACGGAGAAGGACTGACATGTCCCAGGTCAAGGAGGGAGAGGGACATACAGTGTCAGTGTGCAGGAGGAGAGGACTGACATTTCAGCATGTGCAGAGGAGAGAAGGGACATGACCGTGGTCAGCATGTGCAGAGGTAGGGAGGAGGGACATGACAGTGGTCACATGTCAAGAGAGGAGAGGGACCATGAATTGGTCCGCAGTGCAAGCGAGGAGATGGACATACATGTCCGCATTTCGCCATGAGGAACGACATGCACAATGTAGATGGCACTGAGAGGGCAGACAGTCTCAGCATTGCAGAGGAGCGAGTCGGGACATGACTTGGCATGTGCAAGGAAGAAAGGGACATACAGTGTCAGCCGTCAGAGGAGAAGGACAGACATGTCACATATGCAGGGAGGTGAAGTAATGACTGACAGTGGTCAGCATAGGCAGATGAGGAAGGTGAGGGACAGGACAGTGGAAGCATTTGCAGCCCAAGAGGAGAGGGAACAATGACAGTGGTCAGCATGTGCAAGAGGTAGGACAGGACCTTGAGCAGCATGGCAGGAGGAGAGGGCATGCATTGGTCACATTTGCAGTAGGAGGAGAGGGACATTACAGTGGTCAGCATGCGTTCGAAGGAGAGGGCATGACAAAGTGTCAGCATGTAGGCAAGGAGGAAAGGGACATGACGTGGTCCGCATGTTCCTTCATGGTAGAGGGACATGAAACATTGGTCAGCATGTGACTAGGAAAACGGTTTAGGGATGACAGTGGTTCATCATGTGCACAGGAGGAGAGGTTAAACGGACAGACAGTGCCAAGCATGTGCAGATGAGGAGTAGGGCCGTGACATGGTTCATCTGTGCGCAGGAGGAGAAGTTGAGGACATACCGTGGTCACATGTGCGAGAATGAGGCTGAGGGACCTGACATGGTCAACAGTGCAGAGAGGAAGGGACATACAGTGGTACAGCTGTGCAGATAGGAGAGGTGAGTGACATGACGTGGCAGCACTGCGATGTCCGATAACTCTCCTCCTCTGCACAATGCGGACACTGTCATGTTCCCTCACCTCTCCGCCTCTGCACATCTGACCACTGTCATTTCCCCCCCTCTCCGCACTCTGCCTGCCGACCCTGTCATGTCCCTCGCTCTTCTCCTCCTCTGCCATGGCTGACCCTGTCTGCCCCTCACCTCTCCTCCTCTGCAACAGCTTACCACTGTCATGTCCCGTAACTCCCTCCTGCTCCTGTTCTTCTCTGCACTGCTGACCACTGTCTGTCCCGCCCTCTCTCCTCTGCACATCTGACACTGTTATGTCCCTCACCTCTCCTCCTCTGCACATTGCTGACCACTGTCATGCCCTCACCTCTCCTCCTCCTGCACAAGGCGGACCACTGTCTGGGTCCTTCACCGACTCCTCCTCTGCACTGCTGACCATGTCATGCCCCTTAACTCTCCTCGCTGCACTGCTGACCACTGATCATGTCCCTTATCTCTCCTCCTAATTGCACACTCTGACCACTTTCCGTCCTCACCTCTCCTCCTCTGCACTCTGACCACTGTCATGTCCTCTCACCTCTCGCTCTGCAAATGATGACCACCTGTCATGTCCCCTGACCACTCATCCTTATCCTTTCCTCGTCTATCCTCCTTTGCCCGAGCTGACCACTGTCATGTCCCCCGTCACCACCCTCTCCTCCTCTGCAACATGCGACCGACTGCCTTGTCCCTGCCGTCTCTCTCCTGTGCACTGCTGACCCACTGTCATGCCCCTCACCTCTACCATCCTCTGCCCATGCCTGCACCACTGTCATTCCCTTAATTCTCCTCCTCTGCACATGCTGCCACTGTCATGTCCTCACCTCCTCCTCCCTCTGACATGCTGACCCCTGTATGTCCCCTCACCTCTCCTCCTCCTGCACATGCTGCCACAGTCTCCCACCCTCTCCTCCTCTGCCATGCTGACCACGGTCATGGGCCCCTCACCTCTCCTCCTCTGCACATGTGACCACTGTCATGTCCTCACCTCTCCTCCTCTGCGCCATGACTGACCCTGTCCGCCCCTTAACCTCCTCCTCTGCACTGCTGACCACTGTCATGTCCTTTATCTCTCCTCCTATGCCCATCTGGACGCCCGGTCACGTCCCTCACCTCTCCTCCTCTGCACATGCTGACCACTTGTCTGTCTCTCCCTTCCCTCTGCACATGATGACGCACTGTCATGGTTCCCCCCCTGACCTCTCCTCCTTTGCACACGCTGCCCACTGTCATGTCCCTCAACACTCTCCTATCTCCTCTCTGCCATGCGCCAACAAATGCCATGTTCCCTCTCTCTTCCCTCTGCACAATGCTGACCACTGTCATGCCCCTCCCTCGTCCTCCTCTGCCCTGCTGACCACGTGTCATGTTCCTTATTCTCCTCCTCTGCACATGCTGACCACTGCATGTCCTCACCTCTCCTCCTCTGCCATGCTGACCCACTGTTATTTCCCCTCACCCTCTATCCTTCCTCTCACATGCTGCCATCTGTCTGCCCCCCCCTCTCTCCCCCTCATGCACATTCGGACCACTGTCTGTCCTTCAACCTCGGCCTCCTCTGCACATTGCTGACCACTGTCATGGCCCTAAACTCTCCCTCCTCTGCCACGATGCGGACCCACTGTCATGTGCCCTTATCTCTCTCCTAATGCACATGCCTGACCACTGTCCACGGTCCCTCACCTCTCCGCCTCTGCACATGCTGACCAGGTCAGGGCCCATTATCTCTCCGTCCTATGCACATGCCTGACCACTGTCATGTTCTCCCTCTCCTACTCTGCAATATGATACTCACTGTCATGGTCCCTGACCTCTCCTCCTTTGTTTCACAGGCGACCACATGTCATGTCCTTCACCTCTCCTCTGCACATGCTGACCATGTCATGTCCCTCTCATCCTCTACATATGCTGACCACTCGAGCCTGCCCTTACTGTCCTCCTCTCTCCTCTGCACATGCTTGACCACATATGATGGTCCCCTTCGCCTCTCCTCCTCCTCTGCACATAAGCTGAACCACTGATCCATGTTCCTTCAACCTCGTTCTCCTCTGCACTGCTGACCACGTCAATCCTCCTTTCCCACAACCTCTCCGGCCGCTGCCATGCTGGACCACTGTCATGTCCCTTATCTCTCTCCTCCTCTTCTGCAATGCTGAACCATGCGTGATGTGTCCTAAACCTCTGCTCCTCTGCACCTGCTGCCCACTGTCATCCTTCACCTCTCCTCCTCTGCACATGCTGACCACTGTCATGTCCCTCAACCTCTCTCCCTCTCACATGCGACCACTGTCACTGCCCATAACTCTCCTCCTCTGTCAGCCTGCTGACCACTGTCATGTCCCTCATCTCTCCTCCTATGCACATGCTGACCCTGTGTCCACGCCCTCACCTCCCCTCATTTGTCATATGTGCAAGAGGTGGAAGTAAAGGACATGACGGGTGGGCGCATGTCAGAGGAAGAGCGGTAGGGACATGACAGTGATTCACATGTGCGAGAGGAGAGGTACTGACAGTGGTCAGCATGTGCAGAGAAGGAGAGGACATAAGTGATCAGCATGCAATGAGGGAGCATGAGCGGACATGACAGTGTCGCTGGCCAGAGGAGGAGAATGAGGGCTGACCTGGTCAGCATGTCAGAGGAGGGAAGTGAGGACTGACAGGGCAGCATGCAGAGGAGAGAGGTGAGGACATGACGTGGTCACATGTGCAGAGGGAGAGGACTGACATGGTCAGCATGTGCCGATAGGAGAGTGAGGGACATGAAGGCGTCTCATTGCAGCGGAGAGAGGACTGACAGTGGTCACATGTCAGAAGGAGAGGTGCGGGACATGACCGTGGTCACATGTGAGAGGAGGCGGATGAGGGCACTGACAGTGGTCAGCAGTACAGAGGAGGACAGGTGAGGACAGACAGTTCAGCATTACAGAGGAGGAGGGGACCTACCAGTGGTCGCATGTGCAATGAGGAGAGTCCGGCACTGACATGTCACAGACGAGGAGAAGGGGCATACAGTGTCAGCATGTCGAGGAGGACGTGAGGGACATGACAGTGTCACATGTGCAAGAGGGAGGGTGAGGGACATGACAGTGATCGCATGTCAGAGGGGAAGGTGAGGGACCTGACAGTGATCAGCAGTGCGAGGAGAATGGACATGACACGTGATCGCATTGCAAGGCGGAAGTGAGGGACCATACACGTGGTCGCCATTCAAGGAGAAGGTGAGGGACATGACGTGATCACATGTCAGAGGAGGAGGTAGGGACATGACATGATCAGCATGGCAGGAGAGAGTGAGGACATGACGTGATCAGCATGGAGGAGGAGAGGTGGGACATGACGTGGTCAGCTGTGCAGAGGCCGGAGAGGGGAGGGACTGCCAGGTCGCATGTGCCGAGGAGAGGTGGGGACAGCAGTGGTCACATGGCAGAGGAGAGGTGAGCGACATGACGTGATCAGCAGTGCAGAGAAGAGAGTTAGGGACATGACGTGGTCCATCATGTTCAGAGAGAGGTAGGACATGACAGTTGGTCAACATGTGCAGAGGAGAGGTGAGGGACATACAGGGAAGAGAAAAGTGTCATTACATTGGTCAGAATGTGCAGAGGAAAGTTGAGAGTGTTGATAGTTTGAAAGTGGCAAGAACATGTACTGTAGGTGATCAGTGCAGTGGGTATAATGGTAGTCAGCTTGGTGGGTGGGGGGTGGTTATGATGGGTTTCAGGGTTTCATATGTAAGGACTGCAAACAGGTGTGAGAGTGAGCATTATCTGTAGGTTAAAAAGAAAGGGGCGGCATATGATCAGGGCTAGCATGTTTTTGGAAATCTGCAGGATGTGACGGAGGAAAGCTTGTTTAGTAGAGGAGTCTGGGAGTCTTGATATTTGGCACTATGTGTAGGAGATGAACGTGGAAAGGTATGATAGGGGAAAGCATGTGTAGGAGGCAGGTGTGGATGGGATAATAATTTCCAATGTTAGGAAGACATGGTGGGGACAGAAGACTATGACTGAAAAGTGTAACATGTTTAGTGGTTTTAATTACTTAGTAGCTTACGACTAAATTGGGTACACAGTTGTGTCCCTGTTAAGTAATGTCACTACTAAGCCACTCTCCTTCTTGCTGGTGAGTTTCATATGTCGTGTCATTGTGGTGTGTAGATCAGCAGCAACTAAAGTCTCTCTGAAGTTTGTACAAATTTGATGTTTACTGTAGTTATGTTTATAAACCCATTCAGGAGGTGTGGCCTTGCTTCCTGTTTTGGTGGTATAGTTCTCACCCAGATTTTTCAATGATTTCTAGCCTGATAATAAGTGAGGGAACAACCCCCTTACAGGGACACAGATGAAAAGAACAAATTTGACAGCCGCTCAACCTTTCCTGTTAGATCTAAAATGGCATGAACTGTTTTGGTGTTAATTATAATGGATAAACCTACTGAGTAAGGAATGTTCTAATAAAGTTGTATTTTGCTTAGTCTCTTTACAGCAAACAGTGTTGAAGAAGTATTTGAGAATTTAAAGAGCGATGGTTCACCCTTTGCTCAGCAGCAGTTGCAGGTAATTTTGTTTAAAATGTTTTGCTTTATGTTTTCCGGCCAACCTGCTTGTAGAGTTGAGAACAGATTTTTGGTATTTCTTTATATATTACTATAAAATCCTAGTTTGACATAGAATGTGTTGAAAACAACTGAAGTAAATAGCGTTCACCATTGTTATTGTTAATATTCAATTATTCATGGAGTAGATACTAATTTATTTTTGTAAATACTTAAATAAACGTATTTACTATAAAGTAATATGGACATTTTTATTGATATCTTTAACCTGATATTTAATTGCGCAATCTTATGAGGCAATAACGGTAATTTTGTGGACTATAAAAAATATAAATTTTGAAGTTCAAGTGATACCGTTTATTGGCTATGCAGACTATAACAAAAAAGACAGAATAGTGAATTACTGTATTTTTCAGACTATAAGACGCACCGGACCATAAGACGCACCCTGTTTTAAGAGTAGGGAAAAAATTTAGAATTGTTCTCAGTTTGAAAAAAAATCCCCTGCAGTACCCAATTTCAGCCATAACAATTGTGTCACTAGAGAGCACACTTCAGGCAGAAGGGGAGGGGGTTTGGGTGATTCTGCACTGTTTGTCTCCCTTCTTGCCAGCAGTGAGCTGCATGGTGATCACAGTTACAGGCAGACATACATGAAAGCTGCTGGCTAGAAGCTTTCATGTATCACGTTTCTCTGCTGGTAGAAACAGTACAGTACAGATGAGGGATCTGGTTGTGGCCACATCTCCCATCTGACTCGGGAAAGCTGGCGGAAGCTCGGGAGCGGGAGGAAGGTCACGGGGGTAGCGCATTCGGACCATAAGATGCAGGCACTATTTCTCCCCAATTTGTCAGCTCTGGCTTATTTTAAATTCATTACACTTACGTTCTATAGAAGTTGGCTGTGGGTACATTTGTGTTACAAGGGAAATCTAAAGGTTAAAAAAGTGTCAGAACCATATAATTGTAACCATATAAAATAAAAGAAGCTATAATGTGTTAAATAATACATTGTGACATTTTAGCTTATGATGCTGGAAACTTATGCCTATACCTTAGGCTTGTATTTTTAAGGCTCAAGCTTTTTTAGGAGGAGAAAATAAACAAATACATTTGTAGATAATTCATAACAGTATACAGCAATCTGCTGCAAGCATAGATTCTGACGATTGGTTAGAAAATAAAATGAACAAATCATTAAGGCAAAAGGTCCAAGTCGGGTAGAGACAAAACATGGCAAAGAAATATAAAGAAAGTATCTCTTTAAAAGTTAATTTATTGAATGTATAGTAGGCATTTTCTATGTAGGAATTCTGTATGTAGGGAGGGTCTGTATTTGTATCAGAAAGTACCAGTATTTGCAGTTTTTTATAATAGAAAGTACAACTTTTCAATTCTTAGGTTTTACATATCAGGACAGGAAAATCAAACCATCCATAGCAGATTCCAGACTTATTTAACTCTAAATAGTTTATATTTTTTAACTAAGCCAAAAAAGAGAAGCCATGCAGGAAAATACATTTTACAAAAAGAAAAAAACATTTTCTATATGACTCCACGAATTTTGCACCTCAATGTGCTTCACTCTTGTGGTTCTTTCAGATGCATTTTTGCCTTAAGGTGCCCATACACCTGACGATAGCTGCTTAATAGATGGCCGTTTCGAGCGCTGACATTACACAGTTGCAGCCACCCCTGTCCGATAACCCATGTCCGACAGGGTTATCGGACATGAACGTAAATCACGGTCGATCTCTATTGCTTTGGGGGGACCACGGGTCCCCATGCAAAGCATCGGCTGAGCTCATTGATGTAGCAGTGCTGCGCCTAGAGCTTCTTCAAGATAAAATGTGTTGTATAATATGTGTAATTTACTAGAAACACCAATACGTTTCCTGCTGTTCTCATCAAAAGGTTAAAATGAGCCGACCCTACCTGAAACAAAAATAGGTAGTAGCCATTCAAGTTGACATGTTTGGCTTTCAGAAAAAGAGAATGAGATGGGAGGTGGTTATTGTTCAAAAGTAGAGCCCCCTCCGTAAGAACATCAGGAAGCTGGCCTTTTGTGTGTGAGTGTTGAGTTGGTCCATTTTGATGTGCTGTAGTTATTATTGACATCAGGTCACATATATGCCACCACACAAGCAGTAACATGTTTTGCCCTTGGCTATAATTCTGTTTGTAAATCAAAATGTTGGTTGTAAGTTCAAACTAAAATTTTGGTTTTAACTAAAGTTGGTCTTAAATCAAGTTGGTTGTAACTCTAGAGTCCACTGTATGTTCTTTGCATCTTATTCAGTTGTTTTCTAAATGTACTTCCATGAACTTTACAATATAACATTCTTCCATCATTAGGTTTCTTGCAGTTTCTTTAAGCTTTGCACTGTTTGTCCTTGAACTTACTGGGATGTCCATTCTTAAAATGATTGACAACTGTCTAAAAGTTTCCCACTGTAGAACAGTGGACTCCAGAGTGTTTATCAATATTCTGTTAACACAAATTTGTGTTCCAGATTGATGTGTAGCAACTTTTGATTCTCTAAGACCATTGCTGATACCTAACTTTCTTGGCATTGTGTTATAAAACCTGAAAGCCAGACAAGTAACCTACAAAAATGTCAGCTTTTAGTGTTTACATTTGCTGATGATCATTAAGCGCCTCAGACATCTACTTACCATCTTAATTTTCAATGGGAGTGGAAAGGTTGTACTTAATATTTCACACATTGTTTCTGCGTTTGTACTTGGTCTTTGTTAAAAATATAATGTTATGGTGTAATATGTTATGTGTTTATCTGAGGTTGCATTTACTTACCTCCCTCAAAGAGCTTCTAAGTTACATTAACCTTAACTCGCCACAAGCTACACTCAGGGATGCTTACCTGTCCGCAGGTTGGCGATCTAGCCATTGGCGATCTAGCCAATTCTTCCGGGATCCATCTCCTTGGAGTCATCAATGACACCGATGATACAGAGGTGGGGAGGGGGTCGCCATTGGTTTACATGTTAAGGAGACAATGTCATTTTTTTCACATCCCCTGCTTCATCAATGACACTGGGGATGTGATGAAGTAGGAGGGGACAGAAGCTTGATATGGGTGAAATGTCCAGGATGTTAATCTCCTGGGCGCTATGCCCGAACTCAGTTCGGGTGCAGTTTGATCGCCGATCAAACTGCGCCGGGCCTGGCATAAGTGGCGCCCCCTCTGTAGATGAGCCGGAGGCACATGGAGCCCTTCCGGCCCCTTGTCATCTGTGATGCTGAAGGGGGTGGGGGCGGCGCCAAAGACCTCCATGTTAATGGAGGTGGCGCCGCTCTCCTCCTCCCCTGTGTAGAGCGGCAATCACAGCGGAGTACAGTGTACTCCACCGAGATTGTGGGAGAAACTGCTTTTCGTGCCATAAAAATGGCGTGAAAAGCCCGTAACACCCAGAGGGTTAAGGTGTAATGGTAATTAAATGTTAACAGACCAAATATTATATTTAGCCAAAATATAATTGGCTTTGCAGTAACAGTTTACTTATGTTCTCTGCAAAATGCTTTTGATTCCATTGTATTATCTTTTACAAAACATCATTACTCTACTACTTTTATCACAGAGCACATGACTGTGCCCCAATGAAAGGGTTCAAGGTCTTCATTCTGCGCAGTTTTATTGAGCATTGCGATTGTGAACTTTATTGCGTAGATGTACTTCACTGATGTCACTAAGCGCTCATATTTTTTATGTCTGTCAGTATACTGGCTTTGCTGCTAGGAGTGTTTAGAGAGTTTTCTTCATCTACCAGATGGGTGTTTTAATAGATGGCAGTGCAGCCTCAACAATGTCTGTAGAACAAACAGCTTGTACGTGTTTCCAGCCCGTAGAGAGGTTGAGCTAAATATAGCATTCTATGAAGGGCATGTTTGTACTGATGTGCGTACTGAAACATTCTAATCACTCTTTTTATGAGCTAGGTATTATGCCTTGCCTCATGCAGAACACAACAAGACCCTGGAAAAGCACAAACACAATTAGATAAATATTAAGATAAATTAAAATAACAAGGCATCAACTACATGAAAAGATATTGTGGCAATGTAACAGGCTTGATTTATTTAGCGCATTCATGTACTGAAAAACGGATAAGGTCATATTTCTGTAGAAGTAATTCAGGTTTAAAATATAAATTTGGATATTTAATCCATATTAACGATATTCTGAAGTAATGTTTGAATTGTAGGTCTGTGTTACATTGGAGATCACAGTGAGAGCAGGCATCTCAATGTAAGTTGTAGGTGTGTGTTGCCCATTCTCGCTGTATGTGTTTTTGGGTGCTCTGGTGTGTATTGCAACTGCAAACACCTGCGTGTTCACAATGCATACAACAGTGCATATTAATAAACTGCCCAATGTCTGCACAACCCAATGTGAATGTTGGGCTATGTTTCCACCCCCGGTTGGCAGTCCGCCATGGTTTCTCTGTGAACGCATCTATGATGTGTTAGGGCATCTGTCAAGGCATGTGTTAAGGCATGCGTCACTGATGCAAGAAGTTTTTCTTTTCTGTGAAATCTGTTAAGGCATGCACGTGGGATCTGGATAATTGAATTTCACTAACTGTGTTAACATCGTACACAGACGCAGGGGTATTGATGGCTTGGAAACATAGCCTTACACTGGATTGTATTGGACATCTGAGTGCCATGCACAATTTATAATATTCTGCCTTGTGCTGAAAGGGAATATAGGGCTGTAGCCTTTGGCCTCGTACACAGCATATGGGAACAAATATGCATATAGAAATGCATCAAGAACATAGTATGCTGAAATGTATCAGGTCAACACATTCAGAAAGTTCTCCATGCACCTTGCTTTGGTGAGCACTGGTCCCTTTATATATTTACATAGAGTAGATTCCATACAACTGGCTTGGATTACAAATTCGTTAAGCCCCCCACACACGTTCCAATCATTCTCCCGACCGATTTTTCGTCCGATCCTGTCACCCTATTTTCACCTAAAATGTTATGGTCGGTCGGTCGACTGGCACGAAAAATCGAAATTCGAATGATCACTGACTAATCAGCCTGACACTATTTATTAACAGCAGATCAACCAAAATTTACGGACAGGTCCGAAGTGGTCCCGACCAATTTTTTGGCCGATTTTGAGAAATCTGGATCGGTTGGGTACATAATTCTGCATCAAATTAATCTCCCGACGTTGTTCGGTCGGGCAAAATTCGTACGAAAAATCGGAACGTGTATGGGGGGCTTAAAAACAGCAATCTTATTATTATTATCTGTTTTCCGCCATGCTAAGCATTTTGGGAAACCCAGACCGAGTACTTTGGCAGTCTAACCATGTAATTGGTTAATCCTTATGTTGCTCTTGGACCCAGAGCTGGAACACCCACAAGACAACCGAAATATGTGCCTACGGTCCCAAAGCAAATAAGCCACCCCCAAAACAGAGTCAGCAACTGATATAAGGTGATCTGTTGATTGGAGGCTCTAGCTCCATCCTTGCGCCCTATAAATTAATTTTCCAGTGGTGAAATGGAAGAACAGCTACCCCTCATGCCCTGTCTCCTCTTAACACTACAGCTACAGTTATATGGGGGTGAGAAGTATCAGCAGACATTCAGCCTTAGCAAGTCAGATGAAATCCACTTTTCTAACTGCACTGCTACATTTGAGAATGCTATCTTAAAGCGGAAGTAAACTCAAAAAAAAATCCCCCACATACATTACATGGACATATTA
>CM070039.1:49822838-49858461 GCA_036250615.1 Ptychadena robeensis
AGACAGCTATGTTTGGAGGAGAAAGAACAAGGCCTATGAAGAAAAGAACACATTGCCTACACTTTAAATGTGTTTTCATCAATATGTTTTCTGTCATGATCACTTTAGCTGGCTTTTCCATTTTTCTCTTGTTTCGGTTTGGTGCTAGTAGTAAAGTATTCTTCTTTAAACATAGAATCCATGCGAGTTGCATTAGCTTGCAAATGGTAATGGACAATTCACAAATCCTGAAATCTCGGAAAAACAGCAAATTAATGTCAAATAATTAGTATTCAGGCTTAAGCAAAATAAATTCATGTGATTATTTATAACTTTTAAATGGAATTAAACATTCAAAGTCTACACTAAGCTGCCAAATCGCATGGTCCACACACAGCACCCCATTTATGCAGGTGTCTTTTTTTTTTCTTTTAAATTCTATTGAGATTTTTTTTCTTACAAGAAAATACACTACATTCACATTTTCACTTACAGAAAGAAATCAGACATACAGTTTTTATCTAATAGTCTCATCAATTTTTAACCAAGGTAATACATTGCTGTACGACTGATATATAAACAAACCTTCTCACCAACATTCAAAACCAGACTCTGCAGTCTTTTATACCGCGTTATTGGCCTTCTGAATTTTATGTCTGTTAAGCTATTTAGTTTCTAATTCCAGTTCCTATGGGGGTCTTCTTTTTGACCCATTTGTATTCTGGGTTCAAACCTCTAAGCCTACCCTCCTTTGACCCCATTTGGCCTCACTGACCATGTCAATAATAATATCCTGCTCTTTATAAACATTAAACAATAAACATATAACAGTAAACAATAACCACTAACCACAACAATCGTACAGTCTGAAATCTAAAGAGCCTCTTGGTGAAGCCTTTTTAGTTTTTGGTGAAATGGGACAGTCCTCGTTAATTCTTGATTACTAGTTACCTTGAGATGTGGGGGGGGGGGGGGGGGGGGGGGGGGGGGGGGGGGGGGGGGGAAGAGGACTGTTCTGTATTCAATAGTTGACCCTTTGACTACTTGTACCTTCTATCCCTGAGTTTTTTTGTTTTTTTTTTGTTTTTTTTTGTTGTATTGTTCTTCTCTATATATTGAGGTCTTTCAACTCTATCTTATCTTACCCTGAGTTATACTGCTTCGCTTTAAGTCAGCTCACGTTGGATGTAAGCTTGCCATCGTTTGTAGAATTTTGTGCCCGTATGGTATGCAGGTGTCTTCACGGCTCCAAACAATATTGGAAGTCTGGTCAATACAAATGTTTCAACATAAAGGACAATAACAAACTAAAATAAAAATTTGAATATATCTTTATTTAAATTGATTAAATACTATACACAGTAATGTACGTCAGCAGCCCTAGGTGCAAGATTGAAATAACAGTATTTTTTTTTATCCAAGTGCAGGATTCTTATTTATGTGCCTTATAAATGTGTGACCGCACACCTTCTGTCCCACTTACATTTCCACCCTTTTGCATAAATACACCCCTTACTGCCCCCCTGCTAGCTTGTAGGGTCCTCTACTCCTCCTGTGTCATAACTTGTACCTGTGTTATTTTGTGTGGCATCACAACTCTAATTTATTGTACAGCGCTGCGTAATATGTTGGCGCTGTATAAATAAATAATAATAATAGCGATGTGCATTCATTAAAACTACCCTGCCTGTAGTAATTCTGAATTTTTAACCTTTCCAGCATACCAAATAAATTACCAAAAAGGAGACAAGGCACTGAGACATAGAAACATTTTCAACATACCTAAAAAATTCTTGATTGGATTGAGATCTGAGGCTTTTGGAGAGCAATCAACTTAAACTCTGAATTGTTCTTCAATGTTTCTGTAGCAAAAAGAATTTATCAAAGAATAACAAGATTTATCAGATCTTGTTCCGTTATTCCATTGGCTGCATTAATCTTTTTTAGCAGTGTGTAATTTAGTAGCTCTTCTCTGGTACAAGGCAAAATAGGGAAGCCTTTGTTTCCTATGTTTTTGACTTTCCTTGCTGTCCTTTCTTTGGACCCTTTTGGTATTTACTAACCACTGTATACGTGGAAGGTACTAACCATTGCATATTATTTATACCCCAGACCAGCCTTGGAGATGCTCTGACCCAGTTGTCTGCCCATCACAATTTAGTCAAATATACCTTTCCTTAACTTACATTAGTTTGGTAAAGGAATATAATATCATTGGTGACACTAACGAGGTGCAGAGAGCACAGGTTGATACTATCATCTTGGGGGTCTTCAGACAACCTGAGCTTTATCCATGGCACTGTACTACAGCTTTTACTGTTGTGTTGCCCCCTAAATTAGAAGGAATTTAGTAATCATGAGGTTCAATTTCAACTTGGTTTATAAATTGAGTGCCTAGACAGCATAGCAGACTTATAGGGGTAAATGGGGAAGTACATCGAATGAATCATTCACTTCCCTTCATGGTTTTGCACTTTAAATACATTTTAAATCAGTCCTGAAGAAACGCCTTGGTGGTCGCCCACATTTCAGTTCCCCTACATTCAGTTGTTCACCCCAGTGTGGTGCATTAATGGGTGGCATTACATACAGCACCCTGCCCCCCCCCCCCCCCCCCCCCCCCCCCCCCCCCCCCCCCCCCCCCCCCCCCCCCCCCCCACACACACACACACTAGCATTGCCTCTAGTGTATATCATCTACTTCTTGTGAACCTGTAATCTATAGGGAGTAGTCTACAGAGCAGATAAGCAGAATAAACATAAAATATAGTGTCTACAATAGTGTAAATATGACTGTTACTTGAAATGACTTCCATGTATTGGATTTATAACCTCACATTATATGAACAGGAAGCCTGATAATACTGACAGCTGGCGATCGATAAAAGAATATAGCAGATTTCCTCTGCCCTGGGAAAGCAAGTCCATACCAAGCAAGACTAGAAATAACTTCCAGCACCAGGATGAGGCTGGATATAGTATAATTATGCTATCTTTCCGTGTATAACATTTGTATTTGTCCCTGTGTGTGCAAGATAAATGGAAGCTGGTCATCAGCTTGCTGTGTCCCAATCACAAAATCAATTTCCTTTTTCATCCAATCATAACATTTATAATACTCTCCATATTCTTCCATATAAATCATTCTGTCACACATGTGATTGGAAATCTGGCACAATAAGAGAACAAATTACACCTGTCAGATTTAATTTGAAAAAATAATAAAGGTATGGTTTAGAACATGTCACAGCTAACAAATAGGATGGCTGAAAACGGTTATATACTATTACTAGTTTGCAGCTGAAGGAGATGTTTGGTAACAGACATGGCTCTCTTACATCACTAATGTACACCCAGTATTTCCAGTTTACGTTTATCTGAAATGTATTGTACATTGTAATGTACATTGAGGTAAATGATTTGTAACACTTAAAATATAACACTTTGGTACAATGTACAAAGTAGTTTGTTTGCAGCTTGTATAACTTGCAGCTTGCAAATTTACTGGTCCTTTAACATAACGTAGCACACAGATGCTCATGTCTTACCATCTGGCAATAAAAGTGAGTAGAGCCCTTGGTGAATTGTTACCAATTAGTAATTTTCCCGTCCGGGTGTCATGTGACAAGGTTAGTGTTACAAGTTATCAGGTATAAATGGGGAGTAGATGTGTAATGTTTGGTGTTATCACTCTCCAACTCTTTCATACTGGTCACTGAAAGTTCAGCATGGCATCGTATGGCAAAAAACTCTTTGAGGACCTACTGTCTACTGACACCTTCTTACCTTAGCTACAGGCCCATCTCATGAATCAATGTAAATGTAAAAATCTATGCCAAACTCTTGTCTTACCCCACTTATTCCCTCTATTTTTCATCCAGAGCAAGTGGGTTTTGTCCCAGGGTGCAAGGCCCAGCATAACAAAATAAAGACAGTGAATTTGATTTCTAATGCTAAACGCAAAAACCTACCCATGTGCCTACTCCCCCTAGATGCTGAAAAGGCCTTTGACCAACTAAACTGACAATTCCTTTGCGCCACCCTGTCTCAGGTAGACTAGGACTACCCCAACCCTTCATAGACAAGATGAAAGTCCCCCTTGTGCAATTGAAAATTAATGGGACCCTTTACCCCTGGTGTCTAATTCTAATAGGACACCTCAAGGCTGTCCCCTTTCACCTTACCTATTGTTATGTTCTATCATTGGAGCACTTAGCCACCACTATCTGTAATAACCCCTATCCAAGGAATCAAAGTTGGTCCCCAGCATCACAAAATTGGGCTATATGCAAATGATTTCCATATCCAATCCGGTAATAGCCTTTCCTTTGCATACAGATGGCAATCCACTGCATTAAAGTATCTTGGTATTTGGATACCTAAAGACTCCTCCCAAATATACACTCTCAATTACTTACTGCTTCTCACATCTACCAGGGTCTCCTTAGTAAAAAAAAGACACTCCCTCCTCCACTCCTGGTTTGGAAGGATCAGTTTCTGTAAAATGGATATATTGCCCAGGTTTCTTTACTTCTTTCAGGCAGTTCCATTTCTACTCCCTCATGCATATTTTCACTCCCTGCGCTCAATTCTGCTTACATATATTTGGGCGCACAAACCTCTTGAGTTTTGAGATTCTAATCTTACCTAAGGTCTTGGCCCACCTAGAGTTCTGTTAGTACCCCACCTTGCTCACACATGTCATTAATGGCAAGTGGTCCTCCTCTCAAAAACTGTGGGTGCAGCTTGAATCCCACCTCTGCTCAACACTTCCCATCTCCCTTTCATGGTTTCATCCCTCTCAATGGCCTCTTACTTTGACCCTACCTTTCTTCCCCTTCTTCTATGCATTTGGGACAAATCTTCTTAGGTCCCCTTTCTCTGCTTACCTGGGACCCATGACCCCTGTTATGGGTAACCCTGCTTTTCCACGGGCCTTAACATGCAACTAATTTTATGCTCTTTGACTCTTTCTGGTGCCTTAGAATTATCTGGAATCATGGTCACGCTCGCCCTCTTCTCATCCAGTGATGGACAAACCTCCATGCGGCTCAGGAACTTCTACAACTCTATCTCCAAACACATCTCTTTTATGTCTACCCCTTCTGAATTCAGCAAACTCTGTCTACAACCATCTAGGCCTCTGCACATACCCTTAATGCTGTGTCGCTTACTCATAAACCATTTCTCAGGGTTTGCAGGGCATCCCCACCACATACGCTCATGGGAAAGAGAACTGCAATGAAAGTTCTCAGATGGTGATCTTTCTAAAAGTTTTACACTTGCTCACAAAATGAATGTAGTCTTCCATGGAGAAGAGCTATAAGCTGTTGAGTGGTACAGATACCCACTACCCCTCCATCAAATGTTTCTCCAAACACCACCCACCTGTTGGAGATGCCAATCTGACATAGGCAATATGCTGGTAGAGCTGCCCCAAGCTCTTTGTCTTCTGGGATTTGGTGTTCTCCTTCTATAATGCAGCCACTCATCTGTTCCCCTGAGATAGCGCTGCTCTACCTATTTCCAAAATCAATTAAGAAAAGCAGTATACTAATGCTCTTCCTTACTGCTGCGGCAGTGGTGCTGACTTGTTTCTGGAAATCCTCTGATTCACCCTCAATGGATGCTTGGTTGACTGAACATCCAAACTGAGTCATTGATTGCCAACCTTCAAGGCACTCACCACTACTACACAGTCTCATGGACATCCTGGAAAAGATATTATAAAGCATTTACCACAATATCAGGGGTGTACTCGCTTTTGTGAGATACTGTACCTCTAGTACTTGAAAAGATGGATTCCTTGAGGTAGAGGATACAAACTCTGCATGCTGTATCTAAAATGGATGATAAAAAATTCAAACATGCACACAGTCAGCAGGGTCCGGAAAGCACTTGTGCTTTATTAGCTTGGGCTTAGAGAGCGATGGTTAAATGGAGTCCGGGCCTACTTATTTCATACCATATTTATATGATTGTTACTGTGCCTACACAAGGAGGTGTTCTGCTAAGCAGAGTAAAGGTAAACTGTGGGTATTCCTATCCTTGTTGGTCTATATAAATGATACAGGTGAATTTACAAGGTGAAATGGGAGCAAGGTAGAAGCAGATGGGGTACATTACAACCATACTAGTTCTGATTGCAGTTTGCATGATACATGCACATTGAGGTGGACTATTTATATTGTGGAAACTACCATTAGGATTGTTTTAACTAGGTAGTAATATAGCCTACAGTTTAGTCACATTATGAATTCATTATTTACATAAGCTTTATTAATATGTAATTCTATCATCCGTATGTACATACCCCTAGAGTCACTAGAGTAATTTTGATTTGATTTGATGCCAAAGTCAATATATGGAGAATAATTTTGTTGTCTATTTATCCTGACAGTTCTTATTGATAAAGACCAGAATCCAAAATGGAAGCCAGAACGGCTGGAAGATGTGACAAATGAATATCTGGACAGCTGTTTTGCATCTCTTGGAAGCGATGACCTAAAGCTGTAATTGAATCAGACAATACATCTCCACTGTTATAATAAAATGTTTCAATAGTAGCCTTTTGTCCTTGATTTTTTGAGTTGAAAGCAATGTGATAGAGTTCTTCCTATAACCATGGTTACTGGAAAAATACAACAGCTAGCTATTGATGTAGAGTATTCCCATGACGAAAAAGACAATAAAATGCATGCTTTCCTCCTCTATTCAAATGGTTTCCCTATACTTCTGGTCAACATGGCTTACAAAACTGTTTTAGATAAAGCAGGTTGAAGAGCCTCTATCAAATCAACAAAAAAACTACTGCCGATATAGATTACAGGCACATAGAAAAACCTGCCTAAAGCAGGCACAGACTCCCAAAACTTCCTATCACTGCTGAATTCTGATGAATTCATGATGGTTGTGACAGGAAAAGTGCTGACTCTTCCAGTGAGCTCAGTAATGTTGAGACTTTGACAGTTTATTCTGGTGTTTTTTTTTACATCAGATTATATTTCCACTTTTGTGTTTTTTTATTGTTAGCAATAAGATTACTCTGCTTGGGCTCCCAACTTTGTATGTGTTGTAATAAGTTACTTAAAAAGTAAGGAATCTGTTGAAAACACTCTTATTGGCTACAGTAAGCTGTATCTGGGACAGACCTCAGATTGAGGTCTGGGCTTTGACTTTTGCAACATTCTTTTTTTGCAGCCATTGTGTGATTTTCTGGTGTGCTTGTACTCCTATAAAACCCCAAAAAATTAAAACCATGATTTTCTGCCCTCCTCTGGACCCCGAACACATCCCCGGCGTCAACCAGTCCATTACATGGAGGTCAATAGTGCTGCTTTCCCTCTGCTGTTATATATGACGTCATTGGAGTGAACCCGGTCGAGCCATACAGGGTATGACTGGGGGATTCAAGTGGACAGGTGAGAATGCCCGCAGTAAGCTCGGGGTGACTTTTATTAGCAATCTCACCCTGAGTTAAACATTGACTTATTGTACTTAAACATGGACTTGCAGATTGTGCAGGTTACTGTGTGGTTTGCATAATCTAAAGCCTAGGTGCCCAACCTGCGGCCTGGGGGCCGCATGCGGGCCTTTGGGTGTTGTTTGGCGGCCCCCTTCGGTCCTCCACATGCGGCCCCCAAAACCTAACTGTTAATGCATAGGGCATAACAACTGGCCTGTGAAGTGGTCACACTTTGGTGGTTTGGTGGTCCTGCATCAGTAAAATTGTCAATGTTGATCAGAGAAACCAAGTCTACATATGAGCCCTGCACCCAGGGGCAGAAGGTGGGTGGGTGCTGTCAGGTTTTGACTGCCTGTCGAGATCTAGTCCACCACCTGCTGAGATATGTCGACAGGGGGAGGGTCTGGATCGATGTTATGTGCGGCCCTTTAGTGATGCCGAGGGCCACACTTGTGGCGCTACATATCAACTCAGTTGCCCACCACTGGTCTAAAGTTAAGTATTTTCATACATGTGATGTGTGCCTGTCACCTACTGCCTCTGCTGCCATGTCTCTCGTCTTGTGTTTAAATTCACCTCAACTGCCGCCCTAGCTGTGCCTCCCTGGAATACCTCTGTTCCCCCCAGTTTGGTAACAACTGCCCTACTAACACTATGCTCCCTACGTAGAAACAACAAAACTTTAAAAATTGCGACAGACCCAGCAATGCAGGCTTAGAGTTCAACAGATTATGAGCATACCCTTTAATAGCCTAAATTGTTACATCCTTTGTTGTAACTCATGTTGCAGGTTCCAGATTTTAAAATAAAACAAAAAAAAATCTGAATTGGCTGATTGGATTTGAAAAAAAGCTTTTTTTCAGGTGTATTTTCTGGAGGATTTCTACAGCAGGAAAACTAAACAGAAAGAAGACAAGAATAGTGAATGTCGGCAATGTAAATATTATGTCTTATAATGGAAAAAGACTCTATCTTTAGTTACAAGCCTCCATATTATCTGGGATACATGTTATGTCCATTACCATACGCTATGTAATATGTTCAGACAATCGAATAGCTGAAAATGTCAAAGTGATCAAGAAAAATAACATTTCTAGGGAACATTCTTTTTTTGTGTGGATTTATTAACTGAATGGAAATTAAAACCACTCTCTATATCCTAAATATTATTTTTGATATATTTGTGTATATGGATCAATTATCAAAAGATTAGAGGATAGTGTTTCAAATATGTGCAGTTGAGCGTACTTAAGCTGGCCATACACCTTCAGATTTCTCTGTCAGATTTCCTTCAGATCAGATTTTGATTTACCAAAACCATGCAATATGAGGACCTTTCTACACCTTCCAATCACTATGTATTCTATCAGGGAGGACACTATACTGCATGGTTGTTGGTAGATCTGATCTGATCTGAAGGAAATCTGACAGAGAAATCTGAAGGTGCATGGCCAGCTTTAATGATTTGTATGAAGATTAAAAATAACATTGAGATACAATTGTATAGTGTATGTATGCATGACATCCTCCCAGCATTGCCTCTCAATCCCATAAAGGCAATCAGAAACACACTGCTGCTGCTAACTAGTAGACAGAAGCAGTTTATAAGAAAAGCAGAGGCACATAAGTACAGCCCCACTTAGAAATCCTATATCATGAACAGATTTAACCCCTCGCTCAGACCCTAATTAGGCATAAGTTTGATAGTTGGAGTGCATAAGCTTTGAATGAATTAAGGAGCCAAAATTAAGATTGTTTTGTAGGACTGTATCTGTGACACTAGCTGTCTGTTATTCCTAGTGTTCAGGCAGGGATACACGGCTCGATATTTGAGCTGTTCGAGAATTCTTGACAGCGCGGTGCCGATTGTGGCCCGCGATCTGAAACCCGGCCTACTGTATTTTGGCTCTCGGTCACGGGCCATAGAGATGAATGGACACGGTTAAAAATCGCATCTCTATCCAACTGTGCCCATTTATCTCTATGGGCGCAATCAGCCAGGAAGTGGGAGAAGTGGACAGGACTTCCTGCCTACAGGTCCGTGCCATGGTTTGAATCTCTGGAGACCGCATGAGATCACTGGGTGCTATTGATCTCCTGCGGGCACCCACTCCGAGGAAATAGCAAACTTTTAGTCTGCATACAATTTCCATGTTAACGTAGAAATGTTGGCACCTCTGTAAGCATCTCTACTAATGATATAATGTCTAAAGCCCTCCATACACGCATAGATCCACAGGCTATTTTCGGTCGATCGCAGCTGGCCATCTGGAGCAACTGACCCATGTGGCCCAAATCGAGATCGGCCAGAGAACAGCCATGTCCGTCCGGAATTGAATTAAGGTTAATTTCATTACAACCGATTAAAATTTTCCAGCATGTCCGATGATTTTTGGATCGAAAATCTTCCCAATTTAGATTTTTAGGTCAATCTAACCATGTGGGCTGCCATAGATTTTCAATCAATCAACCAAAAAAATCTAGATGTGTATGGGGGCCTTAAGTTCTCCTTTCTGATTGCAGTCTGTCTGCAGACGATAGCAGTTTTATCACACTCAAGGAAAAGCTGCAAGAGTGTAGTTACAACTAATGTGGGCCCCTTCTGCAATAGCGCAATGTCATTTGTTATTCATTACATACATTTCTGTAATGAAGTACTATATTTTTAGCTACTGATGTAAGTGGCTAGTAAGGTACTTCTGATATATTCATTGATGGATGTAAACACATCCATTAACACAAAGGAGGCTTAAGAGGGACACCAGAGAAGGTGAATAAGAGTTTTTAATGGCAGCACTGATCTTTAAATGACCAACCTACCTAAGGCCAACTGTTTCCTAAGGTGAAGACTGCAGTGGGTGCCACTTGCTGCTCCTGCATCCCGCTATAAGAAATAAGTCTATGCTGACATGTCATGTCTCACGTCAGCAAGTGTTGCATCCACAATGGCATTAAGCAGATGCACTGGAGTGACATAATGTGCTTATTAATAAACAATGGGCGTGTTATGTGACATGAACAAATTCTCCCTGATGTGTTTTTGGGTTCAGTTTTTTAATGCAAATTTATCCGCCATGTCGGCAATACAGCACCCAGACATAAACAGTGCACGAATAGTGGGCAAACCACATCATGGACATATCACACCAACATGTCTATGAAGCCACATGCAACTTAAGTGTAGACCCAGCCTAAGTGTCAATGATGCCAGTGTGCGTGCATTACCTGTTACCTAAATACCATGCACTCAAATGGCCGTTGAAGTAGCGTTATGGACACATTGGCGTGATGTGTTCTTGCAGCCTGTTCACAGTTTGCCCACTATTCAGGCACAGTTTATGGTACGTTATCACCATGTCAGGCATTGTTGATGCATTGTGTCTGCCGCTATGCTCCCTGAGGCGGGTCATGATGAGGTAGTATAGACTGGCACTTCATTTCCCATAGTATCAGTGGTTCCAGAGATTCCATACTGCACGGTTTTCCCCACATTTGCAGTAGTGTAGTGTTTGAAGACCAAATAGTAGCAAATCATAGACTTCACATCTGTCTGAGAGCTTGATATAAACCATCTTCATCCCATGCAGTATAAACATCTCCTAAGTAATCTTTTGGCATAATTTTTAATAAATAAGTGCAACTTAGATTATCGTACATCTCATTATGCAATAGATGTGTTATAAGAAAGTAATCTGCAGATGCTGTTATAATGAAGTTTTCTGTATTGGCCTGCAGAAAGTAATAGAAGCTACCAGAAACATAATCCTACATTAAATGAGAAAAATATTTCCTAAATTACACTGGAGGAAGATTTATGCATTAAAGAGTATAGTTGTGTTTCATTTCTTGTCCTCTTAACCAATGGGTGTTTTTATTAATCACTTTGTAGTTCAGCATGTTCTTTCTGATTTATTTCTGAGCTTTGACTTTTACAAATTAACTCATGTGCGCAAGTCAATGTATGCGTGTGATCCCTTTAGGTTTGCCATCTTGTAGGAGGATGTAAATGTCTTTTTTTAATGCCTCAGTCATAGATGGCATTAGCAGGTGGGTTAAAGTAACCAATCCCCATATAATGATTATGGTTTATAATAGGCAAACATGTTACAAACATGATAAAGTGTGTGTGGTGTCTGGGCACCATTGAGTCTGCTTTCATACAGATACTAATCATTTTAACATACTCTTAAGTATTTGTAAACATATGGCACTTTTGATAAAGGGTTGGCTACAACACTCCAAAATACATTGGGTTGTGTTTTGCTGGACATTTTTGTGGAAGTCATGTGAAGGTATCGAACTACCTAGAATTAGAGATGGGAGTACTACTCTCCTCAGGACAGCTGGAACTAGAGGAATTTGTGATTTACATTTCTAGTGAATAGACTTGTATTAAGCAGGGAACACATGTGTAGATATGCACCAAAACGATGGCCGTGCGTGTTCACGGCCATCTATCTCATGTCATCTATATATGTACAGACATACTGGAGAACAGTATGTCAGATGCTATCAAAGCTAGGGGGGGGGGAATATAACACCTGAACCATGGGGAGCCCTATTGCATTTCCGCCTCCAAGTAATAAGAAAAAAGCAGCAACATCTAACGGTAGCCAAACAGATAATAGCTAAAGCATGGAAGACAACTACACTCAATATAAGTGAGGTTCCAAAGAAAGTGACCCAGATAATGATTCATGTTAAGACAGAGGCAATAATAACAGATAGCCTTGGTAATTTTGAAAAAATCTGGGAACCATGGGTGAGATGTTTTATGCCTAGGGGAATTGATAAGACACTGAAATAGTATATACTCCTAGTTGCAAGGGATCCTCTTTTTTCTGTTTGTGTAATATGTTTTTTTCGAAATGGAAAATAAACATTTGAAAGAAAAAGTTCATGTCTTGTGTGTAGGTTGTCAAGTTGATGTTCCAACCTGCACCAAGCAGCACACAACCCCGAGCTAACTTATAAATGCACAAAGCTGGTGCTGTGCCACAAGGGAACCAGAAAGAGAATGATGGCACAAAGAAAATTGTAAAAGCTAGCAGAACATTACAGAACATTACAGAAAGAAAAACACTAGATGTCCGGTTTTATGCTACACAGTGACATTAATTAGAGGAGCTGTTATTACATTTCAAAGGTACATTGTCTATCAGTTTCTCGCTTCTAGCAGTTAAAGGTTATATCTGTCTTACTCCTATATATAAAACAAGAGAAGGAACCATACAAAACGAATATTACCATGTCTAAAGAACAAAGAAAATGGAAATGCTCATTACTAGTCTATGAGGAATAGGATCACATTCTAAAAGATATTCCAGCTAAATAGTTTATTTTACCAAAGTGTTCAAAATGGTGGCATAAAAGCTCTTATGAAATGTTATTATCCATTACCCAATGTTATCATTGCCCATATTATCCATTATCTGGACTGTCTCTAAATGTGGCTTACACAGACTCAGTATGTTTGCAACATAATAACTTGTACTGGTACTATTTTATTTCCCTGTTACTTTTCTGTGATGTATTCTTTTGTTGCTTTTTTCCTTCTTCAACCCTGCTCATAGGATTTCACCTCATGTGCTTTGTGTCATTGTGACATCAGGTTTGTCATAATTGTCATGGAAACCATCATTGGTGATAAAGGTTTAATTCAGACATCATTTATCTATTACACTTCTAGTAGGTATGACCTTCCTTTACTAAGGGAAGATCTATTTTTCAGTTTTTTGTCTCAAGCGCAGTTAGTAATAGGAATTCATCCCGACAAGGATATAGACCACTTTTACTGAGATAAGCAATGTTTATAAGCCTATAAGGTCCCTAAACCCTCCTGAATTTTCAGCTGAGCACTTTTAGCAAGGAAACCACAACACCATTCAGCCACCTGGCTTCCAGCTACAGCTTTTTCTAGTCAACCTGAAGCCAAAACAGAATCCAACAGTACCCAGGAGTAATGGGAAGGCCCACCATTTTCTTCCTTCATATTCCCATAATGAGGGGAGACATATCTCCACCACTGTGAGTGCAACAATCACACAAGCCACTGTGTGTGCAACTCCTGCACACAGTGGCAAAGCTGTGGTATCATGGCAGTTGATATTTTGCATCTGCTCAGAAACCATTGCTGCTGAAAAACAGATGCCACTTGTTCACAATAGGTGGCCCAATGTCGCACCCACAGGATCATCACATCATCACACGGTCCCCATGGACCCATACATCATCCCCATAGGAACATTTGAAAGCCTCTAGACATTATCTCTGTTCATTGCATGGAACAAGGAGAGGGGAACCTGGGCATCTTGGATCAGAAATGGCCCTTGGGACATTGTTTGCTCATGTCTGGTCTAGATTATCTGTAAAGATAGGTGAGATAAAATATAAAACTATAAGAACTGATTTCAATTATTAAAATGGTATTTCATGAAAAAATATAACAAACAAAACATGATTCTACTGCTGTTGTGCAATGCTGTTTGTAAATTTTACCATTGGATAAGCAGATAACATATAGAATGATGCCATAACTGTGTGCCCTGACATAATATATCATTGTACATTTGTCTCTGTTTATCTTACTTTGTCTTCTATCTTTATTTTAGAAAAGAACACTGAAATAACAAATCTGTAAACAGCTAAATAAAGAGACAGATTTGCGTTTGCACATTTTGTGTGAAGCGGTTTCAGACTGGTACGTCTTAATGATTCAGCAGGTGTAATCATAAGACACAACGTGCTGTTTACTGTCTGGCTTCCTTTTCTTATCAAGGCCGCAGTTAATGTATTCTTTTATAGGAAAAAAAAGGTAAAGCTGAAAGCCTGAGGAAGTAATAATCTGTTGTGCTTGTTAATGTTAAAATTTACGTTTTGCCATAACAAACATCCTTGATATGTTACAGCACTCTCTGGCTTTTTATTAAAAACTGTTCCTGGGCTGTATTTTAGCAGAAAGATATATGAGCAAGTTCAGATAACATTTAAAATAAATCATTTTTATTTTTCCATTTGAACACCTTACTCCTAGAGATACTTAAAGCCATGATTAGAGGTGCACTTGACAAGCCAGCAAATTGTGAATTCCTAGGAGAAAAAAAGGCCTTTGGATATTAAGGAAAGTCACTCTCTATATACGGAATGTCACTGTATTTACTGTCCACTTCTGCCCATTGCTTTACGGCTTTAGTTACTATGTCTTCTGATAAGCGCTGGGCGTATTCCAAAAGCACTGGATCGGCAGGAAGAAAATCTTTCCCATCCTCTCCATTGGACTGAACCAAAGCAATATTTTCTCCAGTGTGCTCATTGTCGTGGTTGTCCTGCAAATGGATGGAGTTCTTGTAATCATGTTTCGACTTTATGCATCCCATAATAAAAGAAATGCACTGAACTTTAATTCCAGGAGCCGCTCTAGTAAACCGAGTTTGCCTTTCATGCCTTATATGATGAGGTTCCAGCAGGAGCTCATGAGCATTCCTTCTTCCATATTATTTGTTCCTGAAAAAAAAAGACATAAACATATTATATTTGAATGTGACCATAAAGGTACACTGCAGAAAACTTCCTAAATAATGCCAAATTGACAACTTTTGTATAAAACAGTGGTACCATGTAAAGCCAATTCCAGGAAGAACCAGCACACCAAAACTTAACCTACTTAGGTATGGGTAACTATTGCCGAAGTGAACCTTTTACCCTCCTTCCCTAAATTAGAGAGTTACAACAGTGTATCCTTTTGACATGTCTCCTGTGAAATCCACATAGCAATAAGTCATACACATAACTCATGACTCAAGTCATAACATAATATTGATCCATGCGGTGGCTGCCAGCTAAGTACTATTGAGAAGAGAGCTGGAGAGTCTGTGCCCCTGGGGTAATCTGCACCAAGTGTTTTTCTGTCCTTTAAAAATAAAATCATTTGACCCTTGGGGAGCCTAGGGCTATCAGGTTTAGACTAACACAACCTTCTACAACTATGCTTATCTAAGTGTGGAGTTAATGAGTTTAGTTGTCTTATTTGAATGAAATTGTTATGTAGAATATACCATTTTGTTCATCGCATTAATTATCACCAAAAACCCCAGCCATGTTTCAGTAAAACATGTAGGCATGCTCATGATCTTCTTGGGGTACCCGAGTCTGCCAATGATGTCACATAATTTTAGGAAAATAGGGAATGGATCCTTTGAATGCAAAAGGCTTCACACAATGAATCTTACATGTACAGGTGGTATTTGAAGGCTTGATGCACAGGATTTGTATTATTATTTCATACAGACTGAGAATAAGTGAACCATTTACTCTGTAATCCTGTTGCAGAGCTGATGCACTGTAATGATACAGCATTTGATGTTAATAGCTCCCCTGGACAGACAGCACTTAGTGTACTCTAATGGTCTGTCGATTTTTACAAGCACAGCTGTGAATTAACTATGTGCATAGACCTTAAAGCTGAACTCCTGACAGATATCAATGACTAGTTAGTAAATCCTAAATACAACAGTTTATTATACCGCTAGTATATATTCCCATAGCTGAATTTATTTTACCATCCTGAAATCCTTTGAACCAGAGGACTGAGGGGTAGGGAAGGGAATTCTCCTAGAAAAAGTTCTCGTACAAGGAAACTCATGTGAAGAAGCACATGATAAAAATGGTTAACTAACAAAATGGCTTATCCTGTTCTACACAGGAAGTAGAAATGAGACATAATCAAAGTTACCCAATCAATAAATCCTGGAAGATTACGCTGATCAGCTAGCCAAATTGATCATATGGCTCTGCCATGGCAAATAGAATAAGAAATAATGTGTAACCCATATTACAAATAGTTTTTACTTTGCAACTGCAGTTTGACAAAAAAAACATCTGACCAACAAAAGCACCTCTATTTTCTTTGAACTAGTTTTTGAAAATCATTTCCACAATACAGCAATTGAATAATTGGAAAAGAAGCATATGCGTCCCTTGAAATCAAGCAATGTAGGAAAGACAGTGTGGTGCTCTGTTGTTAGGTGCCAATGAGTTGAAACTGATTCTTGGCAAGTGAGAGAGCAGACTCATGCCAGAATGCCGTCATTAGAAAGAAAAGTCTTCTTTAAATTCTCAAGGGGTACTTCTAGTACATTCATAAGTGGACTGTCTAAAGTATAGAAGCTGATTATCTCAAACAGTAGCTGGTCTCAATGTTAGGTTTGTGGCCATAATTGTGGCCAAGAAACTCAGTCCTCTTCTTAGGTGTTCAAATTCTTATAATGTATCTGTGAGAAATTGTGCACCAGTTCTCTCTTTGTAAACATGGATACATATTTAAACCCTCCTAGGGATAAGCTAGACTGAGGATAATAGAAACATGAACATGGCCCTGAGGAAGAGGCATCACCCTTAAAAATGCTTCAGTAAAGTTTACAGCATGAGGGATTGGACTTTATTTGAGGAATTTATGTTGTGGAATGTGATGTGGATTGTTTAGTACAACTATGAGTAGCTTTAATCTTCTGTTTATTAGATTAGATGCTATGTGCTTTCTAAAGCTAGCAAAAGCAAGGTATTTTTGTAAATAACAAAAATATAACTAATGATATTGGTATCCAGAGTACGTTTGAATCAATGGATGTGCCAACCTTTTAAATTAACTTAAAAATAACGCCCTAATTGCCAGATTGAGGTCCTGGGAGACCAACTATATAAGGTTTAAAGGCACATATGAAAAGTCACTAATTGTTTAAAATGGGTCTTTATTACAAAAATAGGACCTATGTCACTTAGTACATGTCAGAGTAAAAGTTACAATTATTGATACATAATCATCCAAGTTAAAAAATTTTTTGAACATAACAACACCAGTCAAATATACAGAGGTTACAAATGCAATGTTACTTGAAGTCAGACAAGTTTAGTGATGCCACTTAACACTCCGACACATTTCGTCCCAAGAAAGGGGCTCATCAGGGAGAGTGGATCACTGAGAATTGTCAACACACTGTATCTATTTTGACTGGTGGCTTGGGGTATCCGGCGAGACCAATAGTCAGGGAGCAGCTTGTGGTGAGCCCAAGCACCCGGTGCAGCAGAGAGACTCCCGTTTAGGCAACCCGGTCCCCAATTGGGGTGGGTGCAGATGGTATCCCCACAGCGTCCTGGGGGGGGGGGAATAAAAAGAGGCGGCTCAGGCCAGAGTGGTTGGGAAGAGGACTCGGTGCGTGGGAGGTGTGCCGGTAGTCCAGAGCCCAGGGTGGAAATGCTTGTGGTCCCGTCAGGTGGTAGAAACTTGCACACACATCCCACCGAAGACAGTATTGCCGGGTCAGCGATTGTACCCACCGGCCCGTCATCACATTTTGGTAAATATTTATGCATTTAATGGCGATAACTGCTGCCAATGATTTTAGTGCATGTCTTAAAGATAGAAAATATTACTCACCTATACAAGATGTTGCTTTCTTCATGAACATGCAAAAATCTTGCAACCTGAAATAGGTCTTAAAGGCATAGAGTGGCCATTAGATAACTCTCTTCACAACAACCCAAGTCATGCCATGTTAAAATGGGGAGTGTTCAGCAATGTCTGAAAATTCTGATTTGCTTTCTCTTCAATGAGGGTTATTTGAAGCATACATTTACAATACCTATCCATAGGCTAGTGGTACTAAGGCCAGCCAGCCAGCCAACAGAGGAACATTACAGTTGGCCTGCAGCAAAGATCCCTGATTAGATCCTGTCTACTAAGTATACATTTTTTCAGGAAATTGGCTCAGCTTCAATCAGCAAATACTTATTGAATTAGGTTGGACTTTGTTTTCCCATTTATTTTTGTTGGAATAAGCTGACCTTTGTTTTGTTTGCTGCTGCCTTTGAATAATTGGCATTGCACATAAATCACAGATACAGAAAACAGGTATAAGAAATTAGGGAAGTGTATTGACATCTTCATATGACTTCCGCAAATTAATGAGAAATTACTTGTTACAATCAAAAGTGTGACAGATTATATATTATCTGGAAAGTTTTAAACATTTGAGTGTGAAATGATTCGAATGGAGGCATCTGGTATGGGCTGCTAAAGCTTTCCACCGAAACAAATGGGAAATCTTTATGGATGCTTCAAGTTCAACCCAACATGCTGCAATTGAATGGGTGCACCCCAGTGTATCTATAGAGATTATATTCCTTGTAATTATTAGATTATTTTCTTTATAATCGGACAGAAGAATAATTAATTCTATTTAGTAATCATCTTGGAAAACGATCAGCTCCTGAGTTTCTTGGAACAGTGCATGCATGACTGACCATTGGTACTGTACATCAGAAATTAATGTTATCATATTTCATCTGTCCAGATTTTGTATGTTGCACTGTGTCTATGGATTACTGTTAATATTTTTCCTCTGGATGGGCACTTTTTAATGGTTATGTAAATCATATTTTTGACCTTCCTAATTATTGCATAGATACTTTAATAACCCACTAAAAAGTTTAAGTAGGTAGCATGTTTTTTTTAACATGTGATGAGGGTGTGGTACCTTGGCACTAATACAACAAGGGGGTCATATATATATCCTTTGACTTGTTTTAGAATATATTTGGGATATTGCATTGATGCAGTTTAGCACATGTTGTATTTTATTAAACTGCAGCCTGAAGTCTGTGTAACACAGAGAAATTACCCTAGGCATAGGTGAACTTGCCACCCCTTAGCATAGCTGTCAAGTTTGGAAACCAAAAACCCGGGGACGTACAGGAAGTGACGTCAGTGACCTCAATTCCGGTATACGAATCTTGGTTCTTCCGCATTCCATGTACCGGAAGTGACATCACTTCCGATGCCGTGCCGACTTCTCAGCTGATCTAGCATGGAGAGGGTGTTACTCTCCCTGCTCCCTCCCACCCCACTTGTGCTGATAATGTGCGGGGTGGGAAATTAGCAGGGAGAATAACGCCCTCTCCCTGCTAGATCAGCGCGATTTCAAGGATCCGGTAAAAATCCAGAATTTCATGAAATTGCAATTTGGCCGATACATTCCGGTCAAAACAGGAAGGTTGACAGGTCTGCCCCCTAACACGTATATACACTTAGCGTGCTTTTCATGCACAGAAATACAACCATATGTAAGTTTTACTGTTTTATTTGTACATTGGACCAATGTCATATGTATAGACAAAAAATACAGTATGTTAAAAGTTCATAAAAATATTTTACAGATATAGGATATCAAAACCTGTTGACACTCATTGTTGAATGTGAAAATATGCCATACAGTATATCTTTGTGAAATGTCTTCGGAAGCACCTGATTTATGGGCTCATCAGGGAGGCACAACTCAAAAAAAATAATAAAAACATATATATCAGTCCACCATTACATAACACCATTATCATTACCCACATCAATTGTATATTTCCAAGACTTTTCACAAACTTGTACAGATACATACTGTAGGTCTATTAGAAGAGCAGGCAGGCACCAACCAAGGTCCAGCCACCGGGGGAGAGGGCCCACATCCCCTTGTTTTGGATCCTTTCAAATATCTATACCACGGCATAAAAGCACCGGGTCACCAGTATATATACCTGAGGGAGATATGGGAGGAGTTGTAAACATCCCGCAACCATCACACCATCAGAATATCTAGACTTAATATTCCCAATACCTACCTCCCTGTAAATAGAGAAAGCAGGTTCATCATTTACCTGAATTGTAAAACACTTTAAATATTGTGTATTCACTGTAATAAAGCAGTCATTTGGGGATTTTATATCCCACATTGAGTTTAGGTTATTCATTTTACCTTCTTTCAGGTTAGCTGTTGCTATTGAGCACGTCCAGGCCCTTTACTCATTTCTGTTTCTGATTGACAGGGCATCAGCTGCAATGTTTTGTTTTTTAGGTAAAATTCACACAACATATTCTATAGATTCTGTAAGTTAACATATTTTCTAGTAACATATTAGACATGTTGTTTAGATTTGTTAATATGGTTTTGTTGTAAGCTTGTAAATGAATTACATAAATTAACAGACATGGTAATGTGTGATGTTCTGGCCTTTTCTAAAGTTAGGACATTTTTTTTTATTTAAAGCAGCATTCTTCATGACAGGTGTTTGTGCTCAGAAAGTTTTCATGACCAACAATAATCCTGCATGACAGCATATCCTGGAAAGAGCTGCAGGCGTACGCAAGGTTCACAGGGATGTTCTTCCAGAGCTGCGATTAATACTTTATAGATGACCCCTGCTATCTGTGGCTGTTTTTTTCCCAATTGTTGCTCATTTGTGCAAAAGCCTGAAGTTGCATGTGCAATGGGGATTAGAATTTTTTATGGTATAATTTGTTAAATAAATATGATGTGGAGTCCTTCCCCACTTGTTTTTAACTAAACACCCTGTTTTGCATAAGGTCTTGCAGGCCTGGGATATGGGGGCCAACAAATCAGCATGGCCCATACTCAAGGTCATACCAAACCCCTTCTAGTCAAAGAGCCTGACAAAGCCTGTTACCCCCAATGCCATACCTTAAGGTAGGGGGTCTCGTCCCCACAATGTGGCCTGGTGTTTGGTGAGTATGGAGGTGGATAGGTCCATAGAAAGAGCAACTAGGGGCTGTCCAAGTTTCCCATATGTATAATTAACTTTGCTCAATCTTACACAGGTCCAGTGTCCAGGACATGCACAGTGAGTGTTAGAACTGGTGCCGATAAGTTGACCTGGAGAGACCCTAGCTCGTTTTGGGCATATTTTTTACTGTACTGGGACTTTGTTTAAGGGTAAGCTAGCCATACACGTGTCGGATTCCATGGCCAGTCGATCACCCATCCGATCGATTCCGGCGATTCTGCCGGGAATCGCAGGTGTGATCAATCGGCCAATAAAGATTATCCATCGCTGCATACCACCTTGTCCAACGGATTCCTGGGACGATTCTGTGTCCGATTGTCCACCTCACAAATGGCAACTCCCCCTGATCTGTGCAGAATCGGATCAGAAAGACCAACATGTTGGTTCTCTGTCGGATCCGATTCTGGGCCCCTGAACGATCGGACCTGATCGATCGGACAAGGTGGGCTGCATGCGATTCCGGCACGATCTCTGCACGACCTCTGCACTAATCCCAGAGGTCGGGGAGGATGGAATCCCTAGTTAAAGCAGACCACAACAACACCTAATCACATAGTGGGGATGACCCCCCCCCCCCCCCCCCCCCCCCCCTCCCCATCTTAACAAGGGGTTTGTTGAGGCATGGCATTGGGTCTGGTTTTGCTTCAGAAGGGAGGGGGTGCACTTGTCATCTGCCCTTTCCATAGTCAGCTGGGTCTGGCATGGGGCCTGGTATTGCCTTTATTTTTAAACTTACAATATACTGTAGATAATTGTATGACTAAATAATTATATTTAACAGGTCTCTTGAAAGCAGGTTTTCTTTACATGCAAACTGACACCCTGTGCTGTATAAAGCGACTTTCAGCAGCTTTGCAGAAGCACAACGTGTTCCTCCTAAAGTCGGTGGAGGTGTTTTAAAACCAAACCCCCAGAAAATGCAACACTGCAAAAAATTCTGCAAATGTTGTCAAATAAGTGCCCCAATGGGGCACAATGATCTTCAAATACCAATACATTTGTTTAGTGCTAAAACCTTAAGAAAAATGCCCTGCAAATGCCCATGTGGAGTAAGTCTTCCATTCTAAAGGATCCTTGTCACACATAGATTATAGTACTAAAAAGTTGTATGATAATGAAGGCTTATGAGTAAAATTTATAAGCTTGATGAGCATGCCTCCTTTGAATAATTATTGAGCAATAAACATTCAAAAAATTCAGCATGCAGATGAACTTGTTAGCAAATGACAACTGCTAGTCACCTCCAGACCAACATCATAGAAGCCCATGGGTTGTTATTATTATTATTATAATTTCTAAAATTTACAGTATGGGAAGATGCCCAAATGTATTGCTAAAGTGGCATCATTTGCAGTGACACATGTGGAGTGACCATCCGCCACCTCAACAGGAGCATGCCCATGTGTTGTAGGAAGTCTTACAGGCACGTGGAGGCCACACACACTACTGAGCCTTGAAATATTTCCAAATATGGATTCATGGAAATCATGTTGTTTTTTAAAATTGCTGGTAAACATGTAGGGGTATGGTGTTTTTCATATGGGGGATCAGGACAAATATTGGTGTTTGAAATCATTTTGAAGGGTAAGTTTATATTTTATCCTGCCCATTCCCACATGTTTATGTACCTGAAATTGGAAGCCTTGACATACTGCTTTTTAAAGTAAATAATAATTTACGTCTCCACTCTTTAATTTCTTTTCTCTTTCTTGAATCTTGGACATATTTTCCAGCATCTTCAGCCTATTGAGATGGCATCTTACAAGTTTTAAAGGGTTCATTGTACAGAGGCAGCCAACAGTAAAACTTCTCCTGCCAGAGAAAATGGGAACAGTGCTAAATAAGCTTCTAGAGGTCAGGGGTGAAAATTCTACTTGTTTTCACAATTGCTTCTAAAGTACAGAATGTATTCAGACCCCCTTAAATTTTTTACTCTTTGTTATATTGCAGCCATTTGCTAGTTCTTTTTTTCCTCATTAATGTACACACAGCACCCCATTTTGACAGAAAAACACAGAATTGTAGACATTTTTGCAGATGTATTTAAAAAGAAAAGCTGAAATATCACACGGTCCTAAGTATTCAAAACCTTGGCTCATATATTCAACTCAGGTGCGGTCCATTTCTTCAGATCATCCTTAAGATGGTTCTACGCCTTCATTTGAGTGCAGCTGTGTTTGATTATACTGTTTGGACTTGATTAGGAACACCACACACCAGTCTATATGAGACCTTACAGCTCACAGTGCATGTCAGAGCAAATAAAAATAATGAGGTCAAAGGAACTGCCTGAAGAGCTCAGAGACAGAATTGTGGCAAAGCACAGATCTGGCCAAGACTACAAAAATGTCTGCGAACTTAAGGTTCCTTAGAGCACAGTGGCCTCTATAATCCTTAAATAGAAGATGTTTGGGATGACCAGAACCATTCCTAGAGCTGGCCGTCCGGCGAAACTGAGCTATCCGGGGAGAAGAGCCTTGGCGAGAGAAGTAAAGAAGAACCCAAAGATCACTGTGGCTGAGCTCCAGAGATGCAGACGGGAGCTGGGAGAGTTGTAGGAAGTCAACCATCACTGCAGCCCTCTATCAGTCAGGGCCCAAAGGAAGCCTCTTCTCAGTTCAAGACACATGAAACCCGCATGGAGTAGGCTAACAAACACTTGAAGGACTCCAAGTGAGAAATAAGATTCTCTGGTCTGACCAAGATAGAACTTTTTGGCCTTAATTCTCAGTGGTGTGGAGAAAAACAGGCAGTGCTCATCACCTGTCCAATACAGTCCCAACAATGAAGCATGGTAGTGGCAACATCTTGCTGTGGGGGTGTTTTTAAGCTGCAGGGACAGCAATTGAGGGACAGATTAATGCAGTCAAGTACATGGATATCATGTACGAAAACTTTCTCCGGAGTACTCAGGACCTCATACTGGGGCGATGGTTTACCTTCCAAAAAGACAATGACCCTAAACACACAGCTATAATGAAGAAGTGTCTTCACAACAACTCTGTTCTTGAATGGCCCAGCCAGAGCCCAGACTTAAATCCCAAATGAGCATCTCTGGAGAGACCTAAAAATGTCTGTCCACCAACTATTACCATACAACCTGACAGAACTGAAGAGGATCTGCAAGGAAGAATGGCAGAGGATCCACAAATCCAGGTGTGAAAAACTTGCTGCTTCTTTCCCAAAAAGAAAAAAGGGTTCTTCTATTAAATACTGAGCAAAGGGTCTGAATAGGACCATGTGATATTTCAGTTTTTCTTTTTTAATAAATCTGCAAAAATGTCTACAATTCTGTGTTTTTCTGTCAGTATGGGGTGCTGTGTGTACATTCATGAGGAGAAATGGCTGCAATATAACAAAGAGTGAAAAATGTAAGAGGGTCTGAATACTTTCCATACCCACTGTAATTAAATGAAAAACTGTACTTCGTACACCCCTCATACAGGGACAGAATTCTTCTACCTGTAGATGCACAAAAATACCCCTTGTAAGATTCACTTTTTGGTTAACTGGTCCCTACTTGGTTTAGTATACTCATAGCATGAATTAACTTACCATTACGCTGATTATACTTTTAGCATTAATTATACACGAGACACCCATTTTTTTTAACTTATATTCACTCTACTATGCTTGATAAGTAATCTAGCTTTGTTTTAATCTGATCTCTAAATTTGGTCTTTGTTTTATAATGAGGCTCTTGTCCCCCCCCCCCCAATAAAATATGCTTGCAAAAAGAGATGGCAGCTAAATAAAGTTAGTCTATATCAGTGCTAGATAAATCATATTTATCTGTACCGCTCTCTTACTGAACTTGGTAGGAGTGTTCATCAGATGTACAATGAAATATTTGTGGGAGTAGCATGGTGAAGTCATCACATCATGTTCACAGACATCTCATTGTTTGTATTACTGTGGCTCACAGCTTACTGGGGGTGTCCTGTTAGATCAATGCAGAGGATGTCTACAGTGCTTCGCCATGCCATGCAGATGCTTGTAATTTTAATTTACTTTTGAGCATAAAAAAACGTAACATTTTCACAGTCTATATACCACCTCCAATTCTGCCTTGGGGCGGCGGCCCCAAGGGAAAATGGAAAATCAGATGTCACTTCTGTCACACCCATGTTCCCGTGCGCCTGCAGCCAGCAGCATCTGAATCGGGTGACGCGGAGAGGCGGAATGCTACGCTATTCAGATGCGGTTAGGTGGATAGGGCGAGACCGGAGTCGCATGGCGACTCGGGCATCCAAGAAAGGTAAGTATTTATTTTTCCATTTTAGGGGTAGCTGTCTCTGGACGACGATCGGATGTAGGTGAGTAATGTTTATATGTTTATTTTCTATTTTTAAGTTTAAAATCGCTTGAAGACTTAAGCCTGCCATACACGCACAGATTGGTGGCCGATTTTGCCACCAACCGATGGGCGTGCACGTTTGCGTCGTCGGCAAAACCGGCCGCCGATCGGGGGTGCCCACATGGGGCGACAGATTCCTCAGCTCGCCCCACAGCTTGGCCGGCCAGAGAACGGACATGTCCGATATTCTCTGGCCGATGCCGTTGGCTTCAATGAAGTCCGACTGTTAGCTCTGGAAAGCAGCGTGATGACGTCATCACGCTGCACTTCAGAGCTGATCTTAGCAGTGGGGGCCTTAAGAGTTAAAACACAGACTATCTACTAGTGACTATCTCCTAGTGTTTTCTCCAGTTCCCAGACCTGAGTTAAAGCCACTCCTATTTATATTTATACAATAACACAGACATGAGTTGCAGAGAGTAAAAGGCCTGGGTATAACTATTGTTCCAGCTGAACTGTTTGCTTATAATTAGACTTTTTCCACATTTGCTGTGACAGGAACATAGACAGAAGACTATAGCACCTAAAGGCGCTATACCTACGCAAGCATCTTCACTTTTTAATACTATGAACTGATTGCACAGCAAAACCTACATCAAACCCGCTTTTAAAATATCCAGTTCAGAGGCAGTTCCCATATAGTTTAAATTGCAATCATAGCATTTTAAAACTTATGCTATTTATTCTTGCTAAACATTTTATATTTTTTACATTTAGTAGCTAAATGCAACTTCAGACAAGCCCAGCGCCAGATAACCATAAACATGCTTACTTACATATCATTGTGTATTTAGGCCCTATATAATGTATCACAGTACCCTAAGAAGAAGACTGTATGTGGTACATGTACATAAGCTGCCATTTAGGCTTTCAGAAAGTTTTATTTTTCAACAACAAGTTTTCAACAACTGTCTACGCTGGCTGGGCTATAATGGGAAGTACGAAAACTTTGCCTATTGCAAAGTGCTCCTCCCCAAGGAGCGATGAGCTGCAACACTGCCCCTGGTGTAAATTTATATTGGACCTTCCAAAAATTACAAGTATGTTTCTGTAGATAACTACAATTACATTATGTTTATTAGTGAAACGTAATGGAATTACATAGCACAATAAAAGAGTTTTGAATAATATGTTTTTTTAAGCTTTAGATAACTGTGTAATGTTGGGCCTATACTCTTGTGGCCCCAACCATCAGTCTGCAAATCCCCAATTCTACCATGCCAGGTCACCAAGCATGGTAAAAAATGTATCAAATATAACTGAAAATATCTAAATGGATAAAATAAATAAATACTTCTATTATTACTAAAGGAGTTTTGATAAGTAACTGCTGCTAAAAGTTACAACTATATCAATCCCAAATGAGGATGGTCCTAAAGAAGAGCTCCAACAAGTACCCCTCTGCCATGTATCATGTGTCTCACCTGGAGATGAAATCTTGTCTCCTCTGTGGCAGAAAACTCCCAGTGTGAGCAGCTGGCATCTGCTTTTGTTCTTCTAGAAATGGATCAGTAGGCACACTTTCCTTTAAATTTAGGTGGTAGTGATGGTGCTCCTCTCACTTAACTTCTTTTATGAGGATCCGGTCAAATAATGTTTTTTGATTTTAGAAAGGTTGGAGAACAAAGCTTGAACCTGAGAAATGAGCTGAGCTTTTTCCAGCAGTTCTTCCTGTTCTTGCACCTGTGCTTTTCTTCTGCAGATCCTGCTTGGCATGGCTACCAAACAATAAATGTGTTCAGTGGATTACCTTCAGAGGTGTAACCAAACGCTTCTGCTTAGTTTCTGCCAGAACTGAGAGAGCTGACTGAATACATTTCCTTGAGAAGCCACATCTTGCACACTGTAAACACTGTGATAAGGTGGAAAATGTTAGGGCTGTGATGTGGTCACATCAGAAGCTACATGGAGACACCAAGTGGTTACACTGGTTATTGCTAATACATTCCCTTACAAACTGACCAAAACTGTGCAGTAGTCCTAAACTCTATCATTTAAGTATATTTAAAGTCATTTTATTCTGTAAAACAAGAGATCAATGTCCCATTAGGGAGATTTTTCTTCACATGCCATGTCAATATACAGATAAAAGAAAGAATTGGTTCAAAAAACAAAGTGATTTCTCTTTCAAAAAGTTGTCACTGGAAAACTGGCAGCAGGATCTGGATCTGTGTCTTTGTATGAAGGGGAACAGCAGGAGCATTGAATACCTACAAGATTAATTTCAGTAAGCCAGTAAGTCATGTGTTTCTGACCAAATGGACTGTATTAAAATGGCATGTAGTGTCAATGCCTTATAGTGGGGATCACAGTCTAACTCATGGGCCTAGACATGGGCAAACTGCAGCCCATTGGCCAGATCTGTCTCGTTTAGCTTTTTAATACAACCCGTTGTAATCTTGGTGAAAAGAATTTGGGTCCCCTGTGCTTGTTCCCTTGCAGGAAAGTGGCCTGTCCCTCACAAAACCAGGTGCACCACACGTACTAGGGTGATACAAGGGACATCTATGACCTTATCCCCGGGTATTGCAGACCCAGGGATAACCCTCTTGGGCCCTCCATCACAGCAACACCTCCCTAAATGCCAGGTAGGCCGCTAGGAATACTTTACTTTAGGCAGCTATTAATTGTAATTCTGCTTCCCTGCTGCAGATTTTTACTCACTTCCTGTATTATACAGATTGGTTGACTTTCTGAGTCATATGGTATGGCTAATATTGATGTTTACAAAACATACATGAATCCATGCATTGGCTGGGATATATGAGTCAAAGCATAATGAATGCAAAAACATACATATTTTCACATAAAGTTAAACTAAAAATGCATCACACTGGATAGGTGTGAACCCAGCCTAAATCTGGCCATACATCTTTAGATCTCTCTGTCAGATATCCTTAAGATCTACCAGCAACTATGTAATATAGGGTCCTCTTGGATTGAACACAAGTAGACTTAATTGTCTGGAAAGTCCCTCATATTACATGATTTTGGTAAAACAAAATAAGGTCTAAAGGAAATCTGACAGAGAAATCTACAGGTGTATGGGGACCCTTACTTTTACCTTGCATTTAAGCACTCCAGTCCTCCATCACATCACCCCCCCCCCTTTCATCCAAGGGGGCAGCTAGAAACAGCCAAACTATTGCTTTGAAGCTGGGCCTGAAGCGGTACTGTAACACAATCTCTCACCAGTAACAGGGGCGGACTTTCCTCAGAAGGTCCTTGCTCACATCCCACAATAAGGGTCCAGTACATCTTGGCTTGGTGTATATACGGTGCCCTTTATTGGCATTCACAGTGGCAGTTACACTCCACGCCTCTCCATGGGAGCCATCTGAGAACAGCCGCTGCCGGTATCAGTCTGTGCCCTAGCCTTCTCTCCCAGGTGTCACGCTGGCTAGGGGGGTGCATGCAAGGGTTAAGTCTTTAGCTACAGCTTTGCACTCTCAGTAGGCCAGCATGGCCTACTTCCCACCAGATCCAGCAGGGCTCCACTCTTTACTCTCTCCTCCAGGTGAAGACCCCAGCTGCTCCCACTGTTTTGCCTTATAGGTCCTCTGCTCCAAGGCTGACCACTCCTAAATGGCTCACCATGATTATACCTGTCATCAACAGGTTTCTGATTATTCAGCAATTCCCAAACATCTGTCCTGTCCAGCAACAACCACAGTACACTTCCTGTCAGTTTCATAAGACGCATCCAGTTTTTAGAGCAGGGAAACCAGGAAAAAATATATTTCAAGTGTTCAATTGAATTAGATCAATGCTATGAATCAAATCAACGCAATAATACTTTCTGCTACTAGATGTCACTAGCAGCAGTTCTATCACAGCACACCCAGGGCCGCGGGGGGAACGGCCGTAGATCGATGAGCAGCGAATCGGCTGCTGATATGCAGCCGATCTACTGATAGGGATGCAGTTGTCATGGCAGGTGACACCAGAGCAATGGTGACACCGGGGATTTAAGGGTGTAGACCCACTGGACCAACTTGCATGGTTAGCAGGGGTGCAATTGGGGGTGCAGATTATTCACCAGAGCTCCCTGCAAGGGGAGTTTATTTGGCTGCAGGTGATCCCCAGGTTGCGGTTCCCAGAAAACACCTGTGCAAGATGGCAGCTGAAGGGACAACCAATACATAGTGCCAAACCTAAGGAGTAAGAGAAGTCTGATGCACAAGCCGAGAGTCAGAAGCCAGGGAATAAGGAGAGGTACCAGGATAAAGTGCCAAGGATCAAGGAGTAAGAGTAGTCAAGAACCGGGATGTCAGGCAGGTAACAAGTGAGGCTGGTAGCAAACACATATAAGACCCAAAGATCAGACGACTTCCTGTCACCTGGGACTTCCTTTTAATGAGCAGGAGGGAAGAGCAGCTGATAGGCTGTGCAGAATCATAAGCATCAAGCAGAGGGAGCTCCCAGGTTGGATTCTTAACCCTTGATGCCAAGGATGGTTTTCCGAGCTGGATGCTGCTACAGTAGACACAGATCCTCTAGCCCTGCTGGGATCTGTGACAGCAGTGACCTTACAGCTCTCTGCCCATACGAGCCCCCCACCCCGGGCACTGCTGTCTCTGGGATAATACACACCTCCATAATGCTAGCTAAGCCTCCCCCCTCAGGTTCTGACACTGGAAGGCTGATCTGGACAGGTCCCATTCATAGCAGCAAAACATGAATAAAATCAATAAATACAAATAAAGCTACAACGTTTAAGGACTTTTACGAGGAGCAGCAACAAGTTTTCAGCAGTCAGGGGGAAGGGAAGAAAGTTTTAGAGAGAAGGGACAGGCAGGATGGGTCACTGGTTCTCCCTTCCTCCCTCTCATGCGATCCTTTTCTAGCTGCATTTCCTACTGCTTGGACGAGTTAACCACTGAGGTGCTGCGCTGAATGTCAGGGACATCAGAGAAAATACAGTCCATGATCAAAGTTCCTGCCCTGGATGGATAAACCATGTGAATCTCTGCTGCTGTGGCACTACAAGTCCTAGCACTTACGGTTCCACAACAGCTGAAGCACCATAGGCTTTTGTATTCAGGTGTCTGGTGGGATCCCAGGCCATCATAATAATAAATTAATTAATTAATACATAAATTGGGGTTTGGCACTGTATATAATCAGAGTACAGGTGTCCCCTCGAAATGAGCCTCCCCCCTCTCAGTGTCTCTGACAGTACATTCTGCTATGGACAGAGGACATGTCGAGATCAGCCTCCCCCTCTGGGTCCCCTGTCCATAGCAGAATGAACTGTCAGTGTCACTGGGAGGCTCACCTCCACGGGTACCGTACCTCTCTACTGATGACTCCATCACCTCACTCTTTCCGGCACCTACCTGCCTATCAGTGCTCTGTATGGAGTCTATATATCTATACTGGCAGAGATATGCTTATAGGACAATGTTTACCCACTCCTGCCTGTCCAAAATATGGAGTCTATATATCTATAACAGGAGATTAAGGCAGATCTGTGCTTATAGGACAGTGCTTCCCTTCTCCTTCTTCTCTGCACTATATATGGAGTGTATATATCTATACTGAGCACTTAAGGCAGAGGTGTGCACCCCTTCACCTGTCACCTTCTGTACTATAAATGGAGTCTATTTAGTATTGAAGTGGAAGTCACTTAATATGTATAATAGATAGGTCATGTAAAATCCGTATATGATAGCAATGGTCTGCACACCGAAATCTTAAAAAATCTTCAGCTTTATTTAAAAAATAGGTTTATACATACAGAATACAGACAGGGTACTTCCAGAGATCACCCCCCTCTCTTAGTGGATGGACTGATCCATTGTAGTCCAGCACCTAGAGATTATGTCAGCTACTTCTCCGACCCGAGAGGGAGTCTGTGTGCTAGGAGTTGTGGACAAACTACCTGGTAGTGCGGGTCGAGACATTTTCTTTTCCAAGGTCTGGTCATGACTTGGTTAAATGTCTAAGAATGTGTTAATGCCTGTAAAATATGTTAATGTGTCAAGCACCTGCTGATGAGTCACCAGAGGTTGAGCCAAAGCCCCCCATTGCTATATTTGGCTAATCTAATCTGCCCAGTTACTGACATTGGCCCCTCCTTGGCCTAGTCTATAAAAAAAGTGTGTTAAAGAATATTCTTGGCCATTCTGTCATCTCCTGCATCCTGTGAGGATTGCTGTGTGTCACCGGAGCAGAGTTGAGGCCTATCATCTGGATTAAGCCTCCCCTCCTGGATCTTGGGTGAGAGCTGCGGCTACCTCCTTCCACTCTCAGCAGGCTGGTTAGGCACATATTTGGAACTGTAGTCACTGAGCTGTATGCCCTATCCCTACCATTTGGGTGATGGTGAATGCCTGTGTATAACCTTCCTGCTAGTAAACATTGTAAATATCCCCCAACCAAACAAGTGGACAATAGTTTATTGGAAGTGGATGGGGATCAAGTGATGTGTGAAACCATAAAGACGGGGGTAGATCGAGCATCAAAAAGAACCTGGTCGTGGTAGTGCACCCACTTACATTGCCCAACACTACAGTATATATGCTATATATCGTACTTCTACTTACACCCTAAGTTACACCCCCCTAGCTACAACACTTACATGTAAAACTTCAGCTAAAAGTCCAGCTATCAAATAATGCTTACAGGGGTGAGACTCGGGGTGTAAGTAGTAGTAGGGGTAGGTAGGGCTGCAGTCCCCATCTAAAGTAATGGGATTGGCTTGGAATTTACTGACATGTCGTGCGATCCGGCATGCTGGAGGATCCTGGTCGATCTAACTATGTCGGTGCACACGATTTGCGCCCGAGCCACCACTGGGCGATTGCCGGGAACGAGTATGGTGGTCGATCGACTGAAAAATCGGGCAGGAATCAGCCCGTGTCTGCCTACCTTTAGTCAGCAGGACAATATTAATCATCTAATAATCATCTGCTCTGCCTCCTTTAGCACCAACAATCAAAAAGCAGGTGTCTATAGCCCAGCTGATGTCACCCATTACCATTTACAGTGCATCCAGAAAGTATTCACACCGCATCACTTTTCCACATCTTGTTATGTTACAGCCTTATTCCAAAATTGATTAGATTAGTTTTTTGTCCTCATAATTCTACACACAACTTCTCATAATGACAACATGTGAAAAGTTTACTTGAGGTTTTGGTAAATTTATTCAAAATAAAAAAATTGAGAAAGTACGTATACAAAGCCTTTGCTATGAAGCTCAAAATTGAGCTTAGCTGCATCCTTTTTTTCTTGATCATCTTTGAGATGTTTCTGCAGCTTAATTGAGGTCCTCCTGTGGTAAATTCAGTAACTAGGACATGATTTGAAAAGACACACACCTGTCTAAATAAGGTCCCCTAGTTGGGCAGTTCATGTCAGAGCACAAACCAAGCATTAAGTCAAAGGCAAAGGGATTGTCTGTAGACCTCTGAGACAGGGTAGTCTTGAGGCACAAATCTTCGGGGGGGGGGGGGGGGGGGGGGTTAAGAAAAATTTCTGCTGCTTTGCAAGTCTAAATGAGCACATTGGCCTCCATTATCTGTAAGTGGAAGAAGTTCAAATCCACCAGGACTATTCCTAGAGCTGACCGGCCATCTAAGAAGGGGAGAAGAGCCATTGTCAGGGAGATAACCAAGAACTGGATGGTCACTCTGTCACTAGGACAGAGCTCCAGGTGTCCTCTGTGGAGAGAGGAGTACCTTCCAGAAGGACAACCATCTCTTCAGCAATCCACTGATCAGGTCTGTATAGTAGAGTGGCCAGGTGGAAGCCACTACTTAGTAAAAGGCACATGGCAGCTTACCTGGAGTTTGCCAAAAGGCACCTGAAGGACTCAGGACTCAGCCCATAAGAAACAAACTATCTGGTCTGATGAGACAAAGATTGAACTCTTTGGTATTAATGCCAAGTGTCACGTTTAGAAGAAAACAGGCACCACTCATCACCAGGCCAATACCATCCCTTCAGTGAAGCATGGTGGTGGCTTCATCATGCTGTGGGCATGTTTTTCAGTGGCAGTAACTGGGAGACTAGTCATCTAAAAATGGCTGTGCACAGACGCTGTCCATCCAACCTAATGGAGCTAAAGAGGTGCTGCAAAAAGAAATGGGTGAAATTCTCCACAGATAGGTTATCTTATCTTACTTATGTACTTGTGATTGCTCAGTTTTATTTTATTTTGAGTACATTTGTCAAAACCTCAAGTATTTTTTTTCACGTTGTCATTATGGGGTGTTGTATGTAGACTTCTGTTTGTCCATCGTCTTCTGAGACAAAATTCATTTAATCCATCTTGGAATAAAGCCCCCCATACACCACATACAATTACCATGCAACTTCTGTACAACCAACTTTTCTTCTACCAAAACCATGTAATAGGAGGACCTTTCTACACCTTCCAATCACTATGTATTCTATCAGGGAGGTCACTACACTACATAGTTGTTGGTAGGTCTCATGAAAGTTGTATGGAGGAATCTGAAGGTGTATGGGGGGCTTAAGGCTGTAACATAACAAAATATGTGATGTGCTGTGAATATTTTCTGGATGCACTGTAAGCTAATGGAGCCTTGAGTTTGTGTAGAGCATAGTGGCTGGTCCTGAAAACATTTTGCAAAGAAGGCCAGTTTTAATCTCTAATCATGTTTAGTGCCAAGTCAATGTTGGCTGGCCTATAGTGTTATCATCACTAAGGTGCAACTAACCACAGAAACATGGTTCAGCAAACATAGCTTGGGACCAAATATTCCCATTCCCATAATCATTGGTAATTGTTATTGCACCAAATGAAACATTTTATATGAGGTATTACGATGCATAAAGGCAGATGCAAAGTTGATTGCAAAGCTCCTAAATGTTGGGATCTTGCTCTAATTTGCTGCAAAAGTTCCATGTTTTCGGGTTTTACAATAAACTCACAAAGTCCGCAAGTGGATCTATAATATATTTTACTCACTGTACATGAGCATATACAGTATATATATAATTATACCTATAAGTAGATGTAAGTTCAGTCACTGAATTACCCTGTCTTTGCATGAGATGTGATAAGGGGGCAAAAGAGGGTAGGGTACAGTGTTACATTTTGTATGTTTGCTATCTCTCTGATGGGTTTTTGTTTTTTCAGTCTAATGATGGATTGCTTCACTGACAGCTCTTTGTGACAGCTCTTTGGATCTTATCTTGAGAATTGACAGCAACAGATTCCAAATGCAAATAGCACACTTGAAATTAACTCTGGCCTTTCATCTGCATATTGTTATTGGGATAGTGAGGGAATATTACACACCTGGCAATGGAACAGCTGAGCAGCCAATTGTCCTATTACTTTTGGTCTCTTAACAAGTGGGAGGCACATATGTGCAAACTGTTGTAATTCCTACACCGTTCACCTGATTTGGATGTAAATACCCTCAAATTAAAGCTGGCAGTCTGCAGTTCATTATAAAAGCATTGTGCTGGTGTATAGAGCAAAAAATTTCGGAATTGTGTCCCAATATTTATGGACCTGACTGTACTTTTCTCTGTTTGCATCAACGCATTGTATAAATAAATGTAAGATCCTTGGTCACTGTTATTTTCTGTGTGCTTAAAATTTATGTAACCATTAGACTATGACAATAGTAAAATATGTATTCATTATGTTGTATGCTAAGTTGTATGTGCTGTTATTGTTTATATAATAAAACAGAAAATCATTTAGAAATGAAGTTAGAACATGAGCCAGCAGAGGGCAAGCAATACACGTAAAACTTCACAAATGACAGTACGGAAATTATATTTGAAGAGGATTGTATGACATTAACTAAGAAAAGAAGTTTTATTTCATAGAGGAGTCTTTGAATACATTTTTTTCACATAACTTTCACTCAAAACTTGGATTTAAATGTTAAAATGTTAAAAAAAACAGTATAATCTTCCTTTAGCATCAGGGCATTATTGTAAATGCATCCAGAAATGCGGGAGCATATTTGACCCGTTTTTATATTGCCAATAGGAAATTGAGCCTACAAGTTAAACAAGTCAAAAACTCATCCAAAAAGCGTTTTTTAAGGTGTCCAATGCTTATTCTATTGATCCGTTAACACACTTATACACACGTCAACATGGTTCCCCTGCTTATGCATGTCACATAATACTAGGGATGTAGGGACACCCAGGGCAGCCGTCAGAAATCATGGGGCCCGGTACAGGAAAAATGTCCGGGCCCCATG
>CM070039.1:49873706-49883871 GCA_036250615.1 Ptychadena robeensis
AATGAAAAAAAAGGGGGGGGGGAAAAAATAAAGAAAAAAATTAATACTTTTTTGGGGTTCAGATGGCACTCCTGACCGCTATATTGTGGGGTGGATAGCCATGAGACTTTAAAAAGGACACAAAATGTCAATGAACAGGATATGAAAAAATAAGTACAGTTTATTGGTCAGCACTAATACCTGTGCAGAGGGCAACCAAGGACACATTACAGCAAATTCAATAGAAATAGTTTAATAAGATAGAGATAAAAAATTTGCGCCTCCAAAATGGTTGTTGATGCAGATCCAATGCGTTTCGCCCTTTGCGGCGTTCATCGGGATATATCGGGGTTTCAACCGATTCATCGAGAGGTCTATACATTTACAATATGGTCTTAAAGGTCTAGAATATACATAAAAAATAAATTAGTGACCGGTTCCATGTCTTGTCTAGTATGTACAATCAAGGATGTGCCCCGGGGGGTCCATCCATTCTTCCAATCAATATATTCATTTCAATATTTTTCATATTTTCACGTGTCTATAAATATGTCTGAGCAATTGGTATAAATAATAATATTGTTTAGTGGTGTTCACTGTCCAACATTTAGGGTGGTCGCCATCCTCCTTGTAAGTCTGTAAATACTTTCTGGATGAACTGTAATATGAGTGAGGAGGTCTCTGTGGGAAGAGTATCTGGGTGAGAATAACAAAGAGGAAAGAGTAAGATATAAGTGGCAAATAGACAGAATGAAGAGTATAACCTACAGAGGTAGAGTAATGAAATGAAAAGTCACAGTAAAAATGTAATTGCTAATCCCGAGCTGGATTGTATTCGGCTGGGGAAATATAAACAAGCGGTAGCGCCATCTTGTGGACAAGTTACTTATTTTTTCTAGAGATGGAATTTCTTTATCAAGATTTCACTATTTGGCTTTGGAAGTTAGTTTCAAAGCCCCTGATCATGGTATCATCTCCACAATTGCTTAAGTTAAAAAAAAAGGTGGTGAGCGTTTTGACGTAATTCCAGGAAAATTTTCCACGCCCTATTAATTTAGCATATCTTTAATGGGCATGATCTTAAATGGTCGCAGCACTGCAGTGAAGACATGGCACTCTGGGTTCTTAACAAAGCGGCACGGGCACCACTTTGAGAACATAGAGTGGGCACTGTCCAATTCATCATAATGAGTAGTGTTCTCTTTGCGTCTTTTTCCCCATGGTGGACACCCAAAGAAGGGGTGGACACTAAGCCTAAGTTGTCATCAAACAACCAGCCAACTCAACTTCCTTGTCAAGTTGTTGAATCAGCACTGAGAGGTAATGCTATGTTACTCACATGTTTTTGAGACATTAAACTCTATGCTGTATTCCTGCTTAAATTCAGCAAGTTTGGAGTTCAAGTGATACCGTTTATTGGCTAACTGAAGTCATTAGAGAAGCAAGCTTTCGGGATATCGCAGATCCCTTCTTCAGGCTTAAAGCATTAGAGAGTGCTTATCAAGCCCAAGGAATCCCCACTGATGACCTGATTTGTATAACAGTCCTTTTTTGACTCCTTTAAGACAGATAAGCTGGTGTAAGTAGCTAATGTCAGTGCTGCTCCAGCTGGCGTCAGGATGTTGGCATTTTTGTGAAATTTGAGTGTTAATAGCCTGGCAAAGGGTTGCACATTTTATATTTATTATAGGTAGTAAAAAAAAAAAGTCAAATGTTTATTATTGTCTATTTATATTTGCATTAAATAACTTTTTTTTTAAAAGACATGCAAATTAAGGTGAGTTTTAATTAAAAGGATGTTAAGAAGCATCAACGTAGAATGGCAATATTTAAAATTTGGATTTGACTCGCTTATATAATCTTACACTCTCTGTGTCTCTCATTGCCAAAAGCAGAAGGTGATAAATTTTGTATTGAGGAGACCTGTTCTAGTAACAGCTGTCTAAGGAAGGAATTCCATACATTTTGTACTAATTTCCGTTTCCTATCTATTACTTCTGCATGACAATGAGCAATGAGTATTCTCACCAGAGGGAGCTAGTCTTCAATTATAGATTAATACATGGTTTATCCAAAAAGTGAAAAAAAAATTCTGCTTTTTATACAATCCCTATTTACGAGTCATTTTAAAGACATATCAGTACATTACCATGGGTTTTGTAGCCTTACCTACAGGAGAATGAACAACACCGTAAACTAGTCAACCAGCCTTACCAACCCACATCAAAAATGTACAAAAGAGACCCAACATATGTGGGAAAGCAATTTTCATCTTCTAATTGGGTCAAAGTGATTTTGTGGGATATGCAAATGTCCCACATATTTCATCATCCATAGGAGAATATAAGAACAGTATTTCGGTTATCCTAGAACATACTCTGCTTTACATACCAGCCACCATGCTTTAGAAAATTAACACATATCTCACAAACGTCAATCATGTTATAACCTGAATCTTTGAATAATTAAAAAAAAAGATTGTAACCTAAGTTGGAAATGTAAACATTTTGACCAGGGAAGCAAAAAGAGGTTATTAGCTCATATACATGTATACGACCTTAAAGTTGATACTTTAACATTAATTGTATACATTGGTCTTAGTATTGTAAAGCCACAATGAGAAAAATGATTTACAAAGTGTAGCCACACTATTAGCAACAAATACAGTTTATGTAAGTAACTTTAACATTACTAGTTGCAGTACTTTGCTGACTAAAGAGTACAACAAAAGCATGGAAAGACTGTTACTACATGGATATGAAACCAGGGGAAGACATAGCTACTGCTACTCTACCCAAAAGAATAAAATTCTGACAATTCTGACAAGTTTCAAAAACTAGATGGTCACTGTATCCCCCTCCCAGAGTGCTCACACAGCAATGTATTCCAATATTTAGGGATTTTATATTGTAGCCCCAAATGGCTGGTGTTTTGTGTCAATAAATGTGTGGCTACAATCTTACTACAGTTTATCATATGTTTACCTTTGTACCTTTGTTTACAGCAGGAAGTTTTAGTGGCATACAAAAATCTGCTTTAAATTACAGAGGAAACTTACATAGATATTAAATGTATACATGTTTGCATTATAACATTCATAATCTTTGTATCATATGAGTATACAAGGTAATTATAAACTATAGTTGAATATAAATGGTATAGTGTAACAAGTGTATTCCAGAAAATGCTCCTTGAATATGGTCTGGATGATTTGCTATGCAGAAGTTAATTAACCAGTGTCTTGGTATGAGTATGCAGTAATTTCCATGGATATGAATTCAGTTGTGTGTTCAGCATGATGAAACCACTTTGTGCTGTAATACATACCCTTCTTCTGGCAGTAAGGGTCTTACTGCTGCCAGTTAGATTCATTGAATATGTTGTAGCCAATAGCTGAGTGTGATGACACAAGCGTAACACAAGTTGGAGTATAAAAGAACACCTAAGTAACATGATTTATCATTGCAGATTAGTTTTTAGGCTGAAATCTAAATTGTGATAGGAAAGTTTGCATTACACAGCCTGGCAGTTACAAATCTACTTAGGGGGGGAAAAGTTATTTGATAAGATGGTAAAGGTACATGTTTGCAGTTATATTTACCTGTGCATTCTGGTAATGCTTTCTCCTGTGAATATGAACAACAACAATCAAGCCACCGATAAGGACATCCTGTGCAGTTCTTGCACTTGGAGACAAAACAGCAAATCTTCAAGATTAGAAGCCATAAAGATCCAGATACTTAGCAAACTTCGACTGGAGCAGGCTCCCAACATCAGCAAGGATGCTATAAAACATCTTTTACCCAAAGCCCCTCCGTTAGAAGAGCTGATTGACCAGTATGATGTTCAAGGTGATGACAGCAGTGAGGGATCCATGGAAGAAGATGATTATCATGCCACCACTGAAACTATTATCACCATGTCCACAGAGCGTAAGTAAAAAAATACCAGTCCCTCTGACAAGAACACTCACACTTCTTTTATTCTTTGACAAGCCAAACGCCTTTTTTCCCTTTCTTTTACCCGAACACTACCAGGCTGTGTTGTGTGTATTGTATTACATAGAGAAGGCCAAGCTTTAAATTCACATGAAATCTTCAACTAAAATCACTTGGGAAAAGCTGAAATACAAGACAGTAGGGGGATTGGATATTTTTGTTGCAGGCTATTTTTAGAGGAGACCAGCAATTGGTTCATTTGTGAAAAAATGGCACGGCCAAAACCGTGCTTAATAGATCCTAGCATGCCCTGTGTCTGCTCTCATTCTCTCATTGATTTCTGTGCTGCCTGTAGGTATGTCTGCTTTAAAGTAGAAATGCCATTACGTAATGGGATAAACTTGCTTTTCTTTTTCAAACCAGCACTGAGGTTGTAAATGGGAATATACTGATGAGAATGCAGGGGATGATGTGCTCAACTCTGCAGGGTTCTATGCCAGCTCAGTGAACTCCCGATTGTTTAATGCACCCTAGCAGTTTAGGGAAAGGAAAACCTGGTAATGTGATGGCTACTGGCTCAAAATACTGATTCTAAGTCTGAGATGGAATTTAATCTACAATTAAAGTGTTAACCACATGTAACTGTACTTGTAACTGTACTTAAATGCATTTAATTCATGATATAAATAATACATTTATAGAAATGAGTGATCATTCACTGCTTGTTAAGCAAATCAACCCCTACTGATTGCAGCCCATTCATATTTTTCATGGGTCCTGTCTGGTCCTGGTTTCAGACAGGAAGAGAAGATCTGCAATAGGAATGCTGACCGTGGTTTTACTGTGCCAAAATGTGTTGCTTTGATAGATTTTTTTCTCACCGTCTAGTTTCTTTAAATCTGTTGTTGGAACTACAGGAAGTGCAGTAAAATCTCTCCAGATTTGTGGTTTATGACATGCATTCTATATAAATATATCTACCACCAAAGCCATTTGTTTTACTTTGACAACAGAGCACATGAAGCAATGGTTGTTATTATCATCATTTCTATGTAACATGTGCAATCTTTTCCCACTCTGTGTATGGATTGAGTTTTTTTGTGTTTCCCTACATTTTCACTATGTTTGTTTTCTTTATCCTTTATATAAAAAAATTATAAAAAATCTCTCCAAGCTAAAAAAAACACATTTAATATATGTTCAAAGGGACTGCAGTTTATGAATAAATATTATAATATAAATCTGAATTGTACATAAATCTGAATTGAGTTGTATATAGATAGACATATCGTTCACATATGTGTCATTCTGCCTCTTAACATACTTATATATAAACTTATTTATAAACTGTTCATTACGATATACAAAAGTCATGTAAATGGCTTAACAACTAAATGAGTGAGTCTCATTGCAAAATAGAGCTTTATCAAAATCATATTCAAAGAAAATTCCCTATAATGTCTCAGCCAAAAATTGGGCAATAAAAGTAAATACATGTTCAACTGTTAAAGTATTACTATATAATGAATAACATTAAGATAAAGAATTCAACTTGGAAGCAGCTACTGACATTATACAATTTCAGGTTCTGTCTTTTATTCTTTTATCAAATGGCATCGATTTAACACCCAAAGGCTCCAATACTGGAAAGTGACAGACCAATGGTATTTAGTACAGTAATATATAGATGTATTCAGTTACATTTAGAGATTACTTGCCAAGGAAGAGCTGATACATCCCAACTAAATCTTGTCTAAATAGCATTTACATTTCTCTTTTCCTTTGTGTGTGTAAGGATAAATGAAGAGGTTTTTTGGCACTGGAACTAACTTTTAGCTTGTTCTTTTTGTGCTTTGCCTATATGTGACTTGTTTAGTAAGTGCATTTATTCTACTTCTAAATTTAAAGGGGTTTTAAAGAACAATCATTGGATTTTTTGCTGGGCACTTATACACAGTACTTTCATCAAGGTGCTTCCTCAATCGTATAAGACATATGGACACTAAAAGTACTGCATTTTTTTAATGACTTAAGCCCCCCATACACATTCTGATTTTTCGTACAAATTTTGCCGCCCGACCAATGTGGTTGGGAGATTAATCGATCGGGAGATTAATCGGATGCGGAATTATGTACCCGATTTCTTAAAATCGGACGAAAAATCGGTCGGGAATTTTGGTCGATCTGCTGTTAATAATTAGGGTCGGGCTGATCGTTCGGTGATAATTCGAATTCCGATTTTTCGTGCCAGCCGACCGACCAACCATAACATTTTAGGTGAAAATTGGGTGACCCGATCGGACGAAAAATCGGTCGGGAGAAAAATCGCAATGTGTATGGGGGGCTTAAAGAATTACTCAATGTCGTAATTACTGTTCTAAAAAAAACAAAATCTACTCCAGGGAATGCTCTAAGCACTCCAGCCAACCAGACAATTCCAATCGGTTCCATTTATTTCAGAATGTAAAATGCAAGGTGTCCAAAAAAATACTTTTTCCTGGTTCCCTTCCTTTACACAATGGATATGCTGCACACTCAACAATATATTTGCCAATGATGGGTATGTTGGAGGAGCATGTGTTGAATCTCACAGGACTCAGATTCCTGAAATAAATATTCAGATGGTTCTGGGACTGTAAGCTCCACACATGCTGTCAGGATCACTTAGGAATTTAGAGGAAGCATTGGAATCTGCATACATCTGGCTCTAACAGCCATGTGATCAGTAGCAATGGCAACTGATCTGCAGTAAAAAGCCAAGCCAGGCAGCAACAGGAAAAGTGTCTAATGTAAAAATAACTCCCTTGATTAAGTTGGTGAATAATTGCAATGGCTTTATGTTCATAGATCAGTAGTCATCAAGTATGGTAAATTGCATTTCATAACTATTCATAACTAGGGATTTTTCAGTACTACATATATTTCCATGTTTTAAATATTACACAAAGCACACTTACTTCCTAAAGCAAAATCTGAAAATTGGGGGCAATCCTTGGTGGCTGAACACAAATTTGAACACAGCACCAAATTACAGTATGTATGTCAGCCATCTATATTTAAGAAACAATATTAAAGAGTCATGAGGTGTCAGGTACATAATTTAGTTTAAGTGTAAAAAAAGGGTTTGGCACAGTGCCTGCAGTAACACATTTCCAGGATATGATACGTTTTGCAAAACTAAAGAATAAGGTTTTGTTAAAATAATAGAATATATTGTGTTTTTGAGTGAAACAAGTGAGTAGTACTGGAAAATATGACCAATATTGACCTAGCAAATTTGTGCTTTATGTAGCATATAATTAAGCCCTTCCATTGGGTGATAACAACCTGATTAATTTTGTAAGGAATTTATAATGTTGGATAGTCTGTTGACAGTAACAAATTTCAACCAAAAGAGCATTTATGATGTCAGATACTATTGCTGGGAGGTTTTCAGTATCCATTACTATTAATCCTAAATGTCTAATTGGATTGAGATCAGTATTCCATGCTTTCTTAAGAGTTACAGTACATAATCTACTCATCAAGTTTTCAAGGACCTGCATTGTGTACAGAGCACAAAGTCATGGTAAACAAAAAAAAGGGATTATTCCCAAACTGTTGCAACATACAGTCAAAGAACTAGTCATTTTTTAGTAGAAAGCCTTGGTAACCATAGTCTTTTCCTGCATGCTTCTCTAAAAACTTAAACAATAAGAACGTTAATACCATAAGCATCAAGCTAGATGCAGTGATACTGCTATAGAATAGATGTTGTAAAAGACAAACTCAAAGTATATAGAAGTGACACAATTCATGCAGCTGCTTATCATCTTGTCATCCATTACTATCTTGGACTGGGAAATAAGCAGCACAAGGAACATATCATTTGCGTTTAGTGCTCATGTGCCAAAAGCATGATGATAGGAGGAGAGAAAGGAATGTCAGAGTCATGATTGACAGAGAGATGAGCTGATTAATATGCTGTCACTGTTACTCAATGTCTAACCCTATATCCCCAGCAATCCCCTCTGAACTCTTCCTCCCCTTAAAGTCTATTTAGTGAGACCATTTACTTTTTCTTCTTACAGTTCAAGTTTTTTGTCTAGTCATGTGAACCTCTAGGTCCTTCTTTGGTTTGCTTACCTCAAATTCTACTCTCTGCCTTAGTGACAGAAGGGAACAGTGCTCCAGGGCAAGCTACAATATCACACCCTCATTTTTTTTCTTAGTCTTTAGGTCTTAGGTCCTAGGTGTATTTAGTAACCTGACCTGATTCCCCTAAATGCTTAGGGTTGTTATATTCAGAAGAATACTCCAGTCAGTTAATACTGAACATCAGCTAAAATAAAGTCCACATTACATGCCAATATTAGAGTGGTACTCTACTTTGTAGTGTACAGATCTGAGTGAAAAGGAAAGGTAATCAAAGTGTGGTAGGATTCCAAATCCTATTAGTTTGGTGAAAAAAAGGCTAAATGCTCTGGGAAGGCTATTGTAGCTTACCTAAAGGATGCAAACACTTCACAAAGCACTAATTTAAACATTGGAAGTGATGTAAAAGTCCAAAGTAATTTTATTATGTTACATTAAATTTAAATCTAATCAGGCAACACGTTTTTCGAGCCCATACACTCGCTTTCATCAGGGCTTTCTGTAAAAGAAAAAAGTTTAAGGGAAGCTGTGAGAACAATCTTACAATAAATCTGAAACAAATATGGTGGTTTTATCCATGGAATACACCATGAAGAAGAATGTTTTCTCCCCTGAACTGTACATAGAACAGAGATGTTAGAGCATCACATACTGTATTTGACTGCATAGAAAAAGTCCACTGATATACCAAATAGATTTAGATCTAACTTTCAAACCATCAATATTCATAATAAGCCTTTATAAAGGGTATGACTTCAAAACACATTAGCTGTTTTGATGCAATCTTTTTTTTTATATTAACATTTTAATAAAATGTTTAACAGTTTAATAGCTAAATAATAGTATAACTAAGAGAAAAAAAGAATATGTCAATTAACATTGGTAATCAAATGGACAGGTGTGTACATATGTAAGAACAGTATCCAATGTGTCGAAGTAAAAGAATATATGAATGAATCATGGATTGATATACAGTTATGGGAAAATATAGAACAATTTCAAATAAAACCTAAGATCAGTCAAATGTCGTTTTTGTTTACCTTTTTCTCTCTTTTATGCAAGGTAACTTTACCTCCCACACAACCGTATTCCTGCTAAATAACATTACACTTTGGACATATTGGGGAATTGCTAAACATTATTAAAGTTTTTCAATTTGTTCTTTTTTTACAGCTGACTTCTCAACTACAGAAAAACAAAAATGTTGTCACTTTAAATTCAGCTCTATAATGCAGTACAATAAGATAGCAAAAGCCCAGCTTTGGATTTACTTGAAGCCAGTACAGAGGCATACCACAGTTTTTGTGCAGACATTCAGACTGCCCAGATCTTCAAACGATGGCACAAGGTCTACTGGAATCCGGTCACTAAAGCTGGAGATGGCCCCTGGACCCGGTGTATGGAAAAGCCTTGATGTGAAAACTGCATTGCAAAACTGGCTTAAGCAACCTGAATCCAGCATTGGTATAGAAATAAAAGCTTCCGATGAAAATGGTAGAGATATTCCTTTAGGTCATCGTGGTTCAAATGAGGATGGGCTGGTAGGTTATGCATTTTAGTGATTGTTGAGTATAAATGTGGTTTTACATTTAACAGCTAAACGCCTTTTATAGATCTTTTATAGATCTAACCATATGCTGACAGCCACCCCATTAGATTACAGTTACACAGTGTTACATATTTGTACTCTGATTTAAAAAGAGTAGAACTTCAATCGAACAAATGGGTTCCTTTGAAGTAAGCAACAAAATAAATAAATTTGTAGTAGTTAGTGTTGAATGGTAACAAGATGTAAGCAAATTGTGTATTACTCATAAAAAACCTTCTCACCCATATAACAGTTATAATATTATCAGTTTAATCTCCTATTATATAGAAGTGTTCATTTACAACTCTTAAGCTCTAATACTTAATGGTTTAGAAAGTCCCTCATATTTTTGGTTTTGGTAAAACAAAAGGAGTTCTAAAGGAAATCTGCCAGAGAAATCTTCAATTCTGAGACTTTAAAGTGGTACCCCGAATAAATAATTAAAAAAAGAAGTAATTAAAATTCATTAAACTTTATTAGGACCACATAAAAAGACAAAAACCATACGGAGACCCCCCCCCCCCCC
>CM070039.1:49883881-49931688 GCA_036250615.1 Ptychadena robeensis
CAAAAAAAAGGAAGGGGAGGAATCCACACGTTCACGGCACTCTATTGTGCTCAGATCCAGGAAACCCCATTTCCATTACTTTGGATGGGGACCGAAAATAATTAGGCCCTTACTTGCTAGATGACATGCAAGTAATGTCGATAATGGTGCATCCCCGGAAATGCTGCTGTGATTTACAGAATAGGTATATCGCATTCTCCTGATCCCCGCTCTTCTAGCACTTGGGATGAACCCAAACTGCGGATTAACTGGATTCGTCTAGGGAGGTATAGGTATAAAGCAGGGTACAGAAGCTAGAACAGCTTTTTATCTATTCAACTAAGGGAGTGGAACTTAAGGTGGAAGATCTTATAATATTACTATAGGTACCAGTATACTTTTCTATCTACTACCAGAGGAACTATGTTGCTAATCCCTACCTGCACTGACTAAATTGTGTGGCTCCTAGGGACATTATGTAATTTGTCCATATAAGCCATTCCATCCACCATACTTATGTTTTATGTTATGTCATAGGTGGAAAAATGTAATTACCTGCTTAAACAACTAAAAACAACAAACCATCCCCTCATGGGATGCGTGCAAATGGCTTTTTTTATTACTTCTTAATCTACTACTCGTAAAATAGTTCCCCTACTTTTCCAGAAGACCTTTCCAGTCTTGTTTATTAGTCTTTTAAAACATATGCCTGGACTGCAACAAGCTTTATTTTTAATTGTCAAAGTTTCATCAATTAATCAATTTTATTGCTAGATCGTCCACAAAAAGAAGCTGAGAATCAAAATCTAAGAAAAAATCTACCAAATTTTCCGGCTGCTCTGGTGGATAAGACACACCATCAACCAAAGCACCCTATTTTGGACAAAATACCTTCTGAGAGCTTCCCTGCCTCTGCCTCCACAGCCAAGCATTGAGGCAGAGGGTGCGCACAGAAAGACTATTCGGCCGTGGGTGGTCACACATTCACCTCATAAGATGCCTACACTCCCCATCCCCAATTTGTTTAGGGGTGTGAATCTTATAAGGCAAACATACAGTAAATATTTCTGCTTACCATTGTTAAGATGTTGTGTCTGCACATGTTTTCACTTAATTTGCACATGTGATCTTGTCACTTATCATTATTCTAATTCCAATTTATAGGCTGTTATGAAGGTGTTTCATAGTTCTCATGGACAGCAGAGGTAGAGTAGACATATACATTCTTTGTATTGATGATTTCTACTTAGAAAAGAGCAGAGTTGTCTAAAAACTTACATATAACAGATTTAAATGTAAAGATATACATTTATAATGGCCTGTTTGTAGGACAAAACAGCGATGGATTTGCATTTTGGGGTAATTAGGAACATTATATAGTTAACTACAAAAAGCATGGTATGCATACAAATGTATAAATATGTGTTGCAAAATAAAAAAGTATTTCTTATGTTCCTTTCTACCCCTAGAACCCTTTCATAGAGGTTAAAGTGATGGATACTCCAAAAAGATCCCGTAGAGATTTCGGCCTAGACTGCGATGAACATTCTACCGAATCCCGGTGCTGTCGCTATCCTTTGACAGTTGATTTTGAAGCTTTTGGATGGGACTGGATCATCGCACCTAAAAGATACAAAGCCAACTACTGTTCTGGAGAATGTGGAATTGTGTTCTTGCAAAAATATCCCCATACCCATCTTGTTCAGCAAGCAAACCCCAGAGGCTCTGCAGGACCTTGTTGTACCCCAACTAAAATGTCTCCAATCAATATGTTATACTTCAATGAAAACGAACAAATAATTTATGGAAAAATTCCAGCAATGGTAGTAGACCGCTGCGGGTGCTCATGAATATGCAGCTAAGCATCTCCAATCAATATGTAATATTTCAGTGACGGAGAACAAAACTTCCAGCAATGGTAGTAGATCTCAGTGGCGCTTGTGAATTTGATGTTTTGCTAATTTTGAGAGAGATGGAGTAATTTCATTCTCCCTTTATAATGAGACAGACTCTCACCATGTTTTTATTGAGCAGAGAAGCCATATAAGCTTGCTGTTATTGCTTCTTGTTACCAGCTGTTACACAAAAATATTTAGCATGAACAGCATAAACTTTGGGACAATATAAATGTATTTTCTAAAGAAACCTTGAAAATCCAAAGGTTAATTAATCTAGTTCAATATAACTAGACAGTAAACAATTATTTTGTTTTAAACACACTTTTTTTAAAAGCACAATGTTACTAGTCTCAACTGCAAAACATATTTTTCTTGTTTGGTTAATTTTGTAATTATATTAAAAAAAATATCTGAAAGAGTATGGCTGCATGGTAAATCATTTGAATGGATTCTGTTTTTGATGGTCAGGTTCATAGCATACAAAGAAAATGCTGACTGAACTGAGTACATGAACTTTAATTGAAACAAACTATATACACTCACTTATGAATAGAGACAGTCAAATGTTTTTGACAAACTGATTTTGTGAGGCAATTGCAAAGCCCCTGAAAATGCTGTCCTCATCAAAATTTATGATGATATGTAGAGAAGGGTTGAGGGAACATTTAAAAAAAAAGTATTGCTCTAGCATTGCTCTAGCATATAAGGTTTTTGCATAAATTAAGTTCAAAGTCAATGTTAAACTTAATTCCTTCAAAAACTATTTGTGTTACAGCGATTGTTTTTTTTTTGTTCTTTTTTGTGTACCCTGGACATCAGTTTGCTGATGATACCATGTTAAGGGGCTTTGCAATAAAAATACATTTTCAACCATAACCAATTTCTACCTAAATAATATAAGGTAAACATTAATTTAAAAGAAGCTTTATTGGATGTGTAAACTACATACATGTTGGTCCTCAGCCCAGCAGCTTTGTCTTCTTACAATTTTTATCTATATGCCTTCCTGGTTCTGTCTGATCTGTTTCTAACTGTTCATTTCCCTATTACTCATAATGCCACATAGTTATAAAAAAAAGCTTCAGTATTGTATTCTCAATATTCATAAACGACCCACAACACTAGGGGACAGTAAGTCATAGTGAAAGCAAAACCTATAAAAAAAAAAAGATGGAGCATACAGAGGAGAGGCCTGCAACCACATTTTGGACTAGAGGGTTATATCAAGTAGTGGTAAGTACATTATTGACATACACATCAGTATTCATTTATTATCCAAGCTTACATTGAAAATATCTCCTAAAAAGACAAACAGATGGAGATCTAGATATTAACTTGATAAAGTATAAATACTATAATCACTGCTCTGTACATTGTGCACAGAGTAAAGATGCTTGAGGAACCTATCAAATTCCTTTCACTACAGTATGTATGAAAATTACTAAAGAGTGTATGGATACAAGACTGGTCATCGTGCACAAGGAGAGAGAGCAACAGTGGTGGGTCCCAACTAGATGGAGTTGTTCAAGGAAACATTTACACTAAATAACTACAAAGATCTGGAAGAAATACACAATGTCCAAAGTTAAAAATGCACATCAATGTTGTATTTAGACACATTTCACATCTCTGGAGTTCAGTTTATATAACTATAAAAAAATATTTAAAGTCTTAGAGTATGTTCCCACATTAGCGATCAGCCGCCATTCTATTTGTGGCGTGGAGCTGCCGGAGATTACTAGCACCTAGCGATCTCCCACCATTAGAATCGCATCTGTGAGATTGTAGCCAGGAAGTAGGGGGTGGGACAGGACATCTTGCCCCAGCCCGCCTGATTGTGATAGTTATCTTGGGGTGAGTTTTATTAGCTGAGAAAATGACCCCAACATAACTCGGTCAGAACGCCCAGGAGGTTAATGCAGCCTCAACTCTGGCATTAAATAAACTGTTGTAACAAAAATATAGGTGCTGTGAGTTGATTAATAAAAAAAAATGACCCACACATATACTAACCTAAAAAGAAATAGATTATAAAATCTAAAGTCATTATCTATATATTTGATTCAGGTTATCCACTCAAACTTCTGAAGCCAAACGGTAAAGGTCGTTCTGTCTGCAGAGCATCAGCCTGCTCACATACAGAGCTGTGACAGCTTCCCCACCATGGCTAAGCTCAGTGCTTCGCCACCAGGGACATGCAGAGGTGCGAACATATCTGGCCGTAGGTGGTAGCCCATTCGCTATATAAAAAGTACACATTTTTCCCTTGGGGGTGGGGGGAAGTGTGTCTTATAGTGTGAAAAATATGGTAGGTCTTTCTAACAGAAAAATTGCAAAGAAAGTCAAGGTATTAGTGATGACAGTCTGCTTCATCATCAAAAGGCATTCACGAAATGGTCAAACATTTCCTGAAAGAGGACTGACAGACTCCAAGCCACAACAGGATCAGAAGATGAATATCTGAGAGTCATAAGCTTTGTGATGTATGTCTCACAGGATCAAAGTTTTATTTAATAGTTGTTGTAGTAGACAAGCCTCAGTTTCAACTTTAAGTTTAGCTAAGAGGCTTACCTAGACTACCTGAACACTGGAAGAAGGAGCTTGCTTCTTTAATTACATTATTTAGCCAATAAAGGGCATAACTCCATACATATGAATAATTAAAGAATGCTTATGCATACCAATTATATATAAAGCAAAAATGATAACATGATGGCCTGGTATGTACAGAGACATTTAGTAGAAAATGGCTTAAACATGTCAATAAAACAGACCAGCCAACAAAACAGGCACAGGCAGGGGGGAAAATGTGTGTATCTTATGTGCATGCGTAAGTGCAAATGAGTGACCACCTGAAGCTGCCTGGCTACATACAATTCGCCTGGTAGGAAAGCACAAAGCAAGCATCTGAACAAGTGTATGGCAGCTTGAGCCTGGCTGACATACACACAATTGGCTGGCAACCAGCCTAGCGGGACCAGGGCGCAGAGGCGGAGAGGCTGTCAGGTTTTCTTCCGCCTCCTTTGACCCCTGCTCTGTTGGTTGGTGCATGGAGCTTCCACCAGCAGAGCGGCCAGATCCATGCAGGTATTTTCCAGTTATCAGACACTCCAAATATAAGGTGCGTCTTAAACTTTGGAACGTCTCATTGTCGGAAAATACAATACTTTACATTTCGTTTTCAATAAATCTTTATTGAGGATTTTTCAATTTTAACAAAACAAATACAGTATAATGTAATATGATATAAGTACAGACAAGTCGTCATAGAGAAATAAAAAAACGCAGTAACCAGAAGACATATTAAGATTAACATAATAAAGAGGAAATGGAAGCACGCCAACCGAGCCAGCGAAACCTCAATATAATTAGCTAATACTTTGCATTTCTATTAAGTAAGTAGATTAATTATAGGGGGGAAACTGATTGTTAGTGGCAGGCTTGTCACAAATACCTAAATAAGGCAGAGCACCCCTCCTCTTGATAATCCATTAATGCAGTGCTTCCCAAACTGAGGGACAGGCCCTCTGGGAGGGGGGTGGGGCAGCGTGGCTCAATCATTTTCCTACATAGAAAAGGTGGACCCTGCAAAGAAAGTTTGGGAACCACTGCATGATTAATGGAAACACTCCCTGCAGTGTACCTTAGAAACAATTCAGCCCTTATGGGCATGACATATATATATACAGAGAACATGTATACACAGAACAGCATCAGTATTAAAAATCACTGTGAAAATTATATTAGCACAATTATGTAATGCATGCACATGTGTTATCAAGGAAGGTGCTGTAAAGCTTACAATTGTAAAAGGAAGGAAACTTTTATGTTTCATTTTCTCCAACAGTCATAAATTACTGTTCATCAGACATATCATTGATACAGTATAAATACAGTAAAGGTTCACCATACCTTACTTCCACTATGGATTTCCTTTTCCTACTGATTCTAAAAATAAAAAACCCTTGTGTGTTGTATGATTCCCAGCACCTCCAGATTGTCCTTTTACCCAGAAGAGAAATGTGAGAACTACTACTTATGACACGATTCTCAAGGTTCATACTCTGGAGGTGTCATCCCTTTCCTTCCTTCAATACTTGCTGAGTTAATGATCTAGAATAAGAACATATCAGGTGTTAGGACAACTGATATTCACATGTTCGTGGGGTCAGTGACCCACTTAACAGTCAAGTAAGAATACAAACGACAGCCTTTGAGCATGCACATTCAAAAACAAGTAAGCAATGGCAGTCATCATGTTTTTTACTTAATAGATCAGATCAGAGGAATGGTGATACCAAATGCTATAACCTGGCTTGGGAAGCTATCAAAGCAAAATAGAAACCATCTCATTGTAAGATTAGGTAAGATTTAGATTTAGTACTAATAAGATATATAGAGAGAATAAATCTGAATAAAAAACAATTTATAAGTCAAGGCAATATAAAAAATATTAAAGCTATATAGTTTAGTGGGATGCTGCAAAATCAATAATATAAAATCATAGTTTCCTAAACACACTGGAAGTTCAAACCATCAATAGAGGTGCACATGTACACAGCTGGAATCATTTAATGTCACAATATTTAAATTTGCTTACAAGGGTTGCAGGTTATATAAATACAGGATCACCTCCACACACGTTAAAAATATTAAGAAGGTTCCATACACAGATACAGTATCCTATAAAGATAACAGGTCACTTTCATTTGTTAAGACTGCACATGTTAATGTAAAAGTACAGCTATCATTTAAAATTTATTTAAGACAAAAATTATAATATTGCAGAATAAAAAAAATATTTATAACAGTCAACTGTAGTACATAAATGCAACCTTATCCAAAAACCTGGAAACAATCATAGCGTGCTATAGTAAGTGTAAACATCTTTTACATCAGAGGGATTTTTATACATAAACAGTCAATCAACAACGAAGATGTTCAAACTATCTCAACATGTCTACCAACTACCAATACCTCTACATGCATACCATTTACCAAAATCTCTACAAGCCTACCAACTAACAATGTCTCTGCATGCCTACCAACTAACAATGTCTCTGCATGCCTACCAACTAACAATGTCTCTGCATGCCTACCAACTAACAATGTCTCTACATGCCTACCAACTAACAATGTCTCTGCATGCCTACCGACTAACAATGTCTCTGCATGCCTACCAACTACCAATGTCTCTACATGCCTACCAACTACCAATGTCTCTGCATGCCTACCAACTACCAATCTCTCTACATTCCTTCCACTTACCAATATCTCTGCATGCCTACTTACTACTAATGTTTCTTTATGCCTAGCAACTACAAATATCTCTACATGCCTACCAACTACAAATATCTCTACATGACTACCGACTATCGTTATCACTATCTGCTTCCAATATCTCTACATGGCTACCAACTACCAATGAATCTACATACCTACCAATGTCTCTACATGCCTCCAAATACCAATATGTCTACATGCCTACCCAATACCAATGTCTCCACATAAATATCGACTACCAATATCACTACATGGCTACCAACTACCAATATCTCTATATGCCTACCAACTACCAATGTTTCTACATACCTACCAACTACTTATGTATCTACATGCCTACCAACTTATAATATCTCTAGTGTTGGATGGACTTATAAATGTATTATCATCATTACATAAGTGGTACTCATGCTAACAAGTAATGTTAAGCCTTTTCTTATAAAATAAAGGCTTTACCTGACTTTAATTCCTTTTTGCTAGCAGTGTTATGCTAGAGAACCATCATAGATTAGTTATAGGTGTCAGTAAAGAAACATAACCTATTAAAAATCTATTTTAAGACTAAGGGATGGCATCCAAAGTATAATGACAAGTCCACATGGGAGCTATTACCTGCTGTTTTGCTTTAGCAATCTTTTTTTAAAAAGGGCAAAGTTCTTAAATCCGGCACTTCCTACACATGTGTGAGTATTGCTTATTATCTCTTCTGTTCACACAACTGAAAGAAAATGATATAAAAAGGGGAAGGAACTACTGGCCTACGTTTATCTACAAGATGCATTATCAACGCTGGCTTACAGGTGCATATATCCTAAGAACTATTTTTTTTTAAATATTCAACTACTGTACTGTACTACTGTACCCCAAATTATTGTTTTTTTACTTTCTTATCTAAATAGCATTTAAAAAGCACGGGAACACTAGAGAACACTAGAATCTAGATTTATGCATAATGTGTACATTTCAGTATTTTTTTTACATATGGTATCATATTACAATTTTTTTTAAATTAGTGTCATGGGAATGATTTACTCTATTTTGGCATCCAACAAACTGCCACCCCAGTAACACATTTCCAAAGGCTCTGCCAGCTGAATTCATTGTTTATGCGGCAGCCAATCATTGGCTCTGATGATGCAAGCGTAACTTAAGTTACAGTATAAAAGTACAGATGAGCTGCAGATGATTTATTAGTGTGACAGGTTCCTCTCTAGTAACAGTAAGTAGGAGTCCCTTGACTTTTCAATATCCTATAACACAGACCACAAAGTAAGGGTGAACATTACAGTTGACTAAATGAGAACATGATAAAGGTACGTGCTTGTTGCTATATTTACCTGTGCATCTTAGTAGTTCTTCCATCAGTGCAACTGAATGACAACGATCAAGCAGCTAATAAGGACACTCTGTGCACTTCTTGTTCCTTGAGGGAGAGCAGCAAGTCTACAAGACTAGAAGCTATAAAATTCCAGATACTTAGCAAGCTTCGCTTGGAGCAAGCACCTAACATCACCAAGGAGGTTATTCAACAAATGTTGCCAAAAGCTCCACCTCTGCAAGACATAATTGACCAGTATGATGTTCAAAGAGATACAAGTAATGAGGGATCTTTGGAGGATGACGATTATCATGCCACTCCTGAAACATTTATTATAATGCCATCAGAAAGTAAGTATGTCATGTTTGGACTGAATTAGCTAAGACTTTTATTAAGTTATTACTTGCATGTTGTCACTTTGTAATTAAAACCACAAATCACAAGGGTCAGATTAAATTAAGTTAGTCAAACAATTATGGTAGCCCAAAAAATCACTACCACAAGCTACTGCATATTTGACATCATAGATTGTACCACGATATTGGTATCTCTCAGTCACACTGATAAAAAGTTTGCATTAACATGTATGATTGCCTGTGAAGAAAACATCTAAAAAACACTTTAATTCCACAGTGTCAGGCTTTGGACCTTGCAAAGTTATATTAACAGATTGGTTTACAGCTGGTGCCCCATATAGATACATTGCAGCATTGAATAGGGTACATTATTAGTTATACCATAAACAATGGAGCTATAAAACTTTACAATCAAGGAATTCAAGTCTAAATTTTACATTTCAGAATGTCTTAAACATTAAAACTATACGGAAGATAATTTTTTTACAGAGGAAAAATAATACAGGGCCCACATCTTTAATATAATTTGTATTTAATTTAAGGATTTCCTGAACTGTGAACTAACAACTGACCTCTGGCCACCCTTACCTGTCATTGGGTTCCAATACTGAAATAAATTCTAAGAAAAAATATATATTTTTTGACATTTATTTTACCAATATAGGTGCTAATTATTGACCAAGCAAGCCTTGTGCTTTTTTAATAGAGCCTAGCAATACTCAGAACCTCTTTCAGAAGCACTTTTATCAGCCCTATGCAATGATCATATAAAGTATTGCATATATTGGCCATTAATTCACTTAAAGAAGAGTTCTGTTTTAAACAAACAGGCTAGATCTGTAAATATAACTATGAAACATTTGCCTCAGATTCAGAATTTAGGTTGAATTCTGTTAAGTCAACATCTTAAAACATCTATAAAAGTATATTTTTTCTCCAATAACCATGTGATGTTCCTTTACAAGGGATTAATGTGCTTCACTTAAACTAGAGAAGAATAAACCTTTGTTGATGATGCTTTCCTTGCCCATGATTTGGTGGTCTTCAAAGCATATTCACTAAGAGGTGTCAATATTTCTTTACATGCCACCAATTCAGTTGGCATTGATGTGAACAGTCTATATTCATTTAGTAAATGAACAGCAGTGCTTTATTACTTGTCCCCAACATTGACAGCAAATACATGCTGAGGAGCAATTGTTTGTTTTTGTTCAATTGTTTTGCTTTTATATACCGTAATTGGTAGAGCCAATAACAAAAATTGTTATTATATTTTTTGGTGAAATACACTAGTAAATGGTCAGGCTAGAACTTAAGCTGCAAATGGTGGTGATCATAATTATCTATAAATAATTACAATAATTATAATTAATAATATTTAGAGAACCAGACAACAGCATTAAAACAGCATTAAAATCAATAGGCATACAACACCTATTAATATATATGTATTTAAATGTGACATTTATTAGCCAAACTAGCTAAACAATTGTAATACCTGCATATATAATGGGAAGCCAGACAAATCTGGGCCCCATAGCAATCACATGGTGTGAGATGGCCACAGTTATGCCCTTGTTTGTCAACAATGGTAGGTTTTAATGCTTAGGATATGCCTACAGTCTAAATGTTCCCAGCCTTTATTTTACATATATTTACTGCACAAATCAAGCCTTCTTAAAACAGCACTGCTTGAGTTTAGGGCTTTTTGATTCCTTTCCTCCCTTCTCACCATAACCTTCACGGGTACTTCTCTTTGTTCCACATATATTTACTGCAAATAGTCACTGTATATTTTGCAAAGTAAACAAATATAATCCCATATATAGCCTTTGGTTTTTGTGAAGATATGCCTTCATGAAATGTAATCTTACACCTGCAAAAATAGGCTTCCTACCTATTCACCTAGGGACTCAGCAGCGATCTAAGCTGAGAACCGTAAAAAGGGAAGTAGCTTTAAATCACATCTTGTTGAGTAACATTCAGCCAGGAAATGGCATGAGATGTTGGCAAGAGGGGCAGCTGCATATATATTATACAAATGTAAGTGATAATGCTTCTCTATTCAAAGCATTTAAAACATACTGATCCTGTACCAAAATATGCCGAAGCGATTTTTGCACTTACATAACTTTATGGCAATAACTCTTTATGATTTTATAGCTGAGATAGGCAGCAGCAGCTGCAGTAGAAAGTTGTGTGTTCAACCTCTGTTTCCTTATGTTCAGAACTGCCTGTGGTTCTTAGAAACAGGTAACTTGATGTACAAGCCAGCATTGGAAATGATCCAGTTTCCTAACTCTTCTCACTTTCACTACCAATTATAGTTAGCTCTTAACTATTTTGTTAAAAGTTGTAAAAGAAATACAAATCTTGGTCATGTGGATCAATAAATTGATAAATAGAATCAGCAGCTAAACCAACTGCTTTAAATGATTAAATGTATGTGAAAGGGCTAAACACCAATACATTTCATGATGCCCCCATCAACATCTTGATATAATTTTAAAAGATCCTATTTGAATAAAGTAAATCTTCAATATTATTGCATATTTGTCTTTTTTGTTTACTAGAACAAGTTTCTATAATAAAGGTCATTCATATAAGTATTACAAATCTGTTCCCATTTACAAATATTGGGTCTTAGGCTTTGTTTCCATTGCGTTGGGACCCCTCCGCTAAGCGTACACGCTTAGCTGGAGGTCCCAACGTAACAGATAGACTTACCTGCTCGGCAGAGGGTCTGTCTTCATTGCGCCGAGCCGTTCCGCCGGTGTAAGGCTGAACGTAGTCGAGTACGTTCAGCCTTTACACCGGCGGATGTGTAAACAGACCATCCGCCGGCAGGCAAAGTCTGTGGGATACGTCGGGACCCCTGCTAAGCGTATACGCTTAGCAGAGGGGTCCCGACGTATAATGGAAACAAGCCCTTAGTTTATCATAAGATTCTGAATATCTAAATATTTTGTGTTTGACTTGCAGATGATTTGGATAACGAGCCTTCAGAAACAAAAAAATGCTGTTACTTCAAACTCAACTCTAAAATTCAGTCAACTAAAATAACCAGGGCCCAGTTATGGATACATCTAAAGCCAGTGCAAATGCCGGCAACAGTTGTGGTGCAAATCCAGAGACTCATTAAACCCTTGAAAGATGGTACAAGACACATTACAATCCGAACATTAAAACTTGACATGAATCCAGGACCTGGAACTTGGCAAAGCTTCGATGTGAAAACTGTTCTACAAAACTGGCTGAAGCAACCTGAAACCAACTTAGGCATTGAAATTAAAGCATTTGATGAAAAAAGAGAGGACCTTGTCATTACCAACAATGAAAATGGCCTGGTAAGTTTCACATTGCACTTAACATACTTTAAATTGATGGTGATAATATAAGAAAAACTGTTGGTTGAATGGTTAATGAAATCCAATTTTTCTAATCTATTGATGATTTCAGTGTAGAGATAACCCCTTCAACAATTTGAAATAGCTGCCATCAAAGTGATTGCAGTACATTTCCCATAAAATATTTTTTATAATGCAGAATCATAAAAATGGGTCATTCATCTTCCAGATAATGATATCTTTTTTATGGACAGAGGTACTTGCAATAGCATAATACATCCATCCCATTAATTAGTGTATGAATTTGACCTACAATGTCAAAATACACTGACCAAAAATATAAACGCAACACTTTAGGTTCTGCTTCCATTTTGCATGAGCTGAACTCAAAGATCTGAAACATTTTCTACATACACAAAAGACCCTTTACTCTCAAATATTGTTCACAAATTTACCAATATTCAGCAAATTCGCATGGCTATTGAAGAGAAGTGGACCGACATTCCACAGGCTACGATCAACAACCTGATCAACTCTATGTGATGGAGTTGTGTTGCAAATGTTTGCCACACCACATACTGACCCCCCCCCCCAGTAAGGCAAAACTGAGCACATTTCAGATATTCATGCTGTCTAATCAGTACCATCACATGCCACACCTGTGATGTGCAATGGATTATCTCGGCAAAGGAGAAGTGCTCACTAAAGGTCCCCACACCCATAACAAGCGGGGACCAACAGATGAGCTATGGAGAGCAACATGATGACAGCATTTGTGTGGTGGCTGTTACATTGGACCGGGACGCCGGTCCCCATTCAAACTAAGATCTATGAGTTCAGCTCATGCAAAATGGGAGCAAGGTCAGTGTAAATACTGCTGGTTGATTAAATTCACATTTTTGGGCATAGCATCATACTTTTCCCAGATTGATGAGCAGCAACAATTGCTCCTTTAAGCCCCCCATACACCTTTAGATCACTCCATACAATTCCTTAAGATCTACCAACAACTATGTAGTTTAGTGCATACCTCTCAACTTTTAAAAAAGAAAACCCGGGGGAAATAGAGTAAATGACATAACCGATGTCACTTCTGGTACCTGGACCTTGGTTCTTCCATGTTCCAAATCACGGATATCACTTCCGGTATCGGGCTTATTTCTCGGCTGATAATTCTGCTGATAATGTGCGGGGTGGGACATTAGCAGGGTGAGGGCGTTACCACAATGTAAAAAATCTGGGATTTGTTGAAATCGGGACAAAAAAAAATTGACTTTCTGGCCAAAATGTGAAGGTTGATAGGTATGGTATAATGGCCTCCCTCATTGAATACATACTGATTAGAAGGATTAGAAAGATCCTCATTTTACATGGTTTTGGTAGAGCAAAAGGTGATTGTACAGAAATTGTATGGTAAGATTGGAAGGTGCATGGGGGCCTTTAGACTAGAATCATACAGGCGCTATGTGGGGTGCGGCCAAATTTCAGCAACCCAAAAATTGTGGAGGATCATGCACAAAATGTGACAAGACCCCCCCCCCCCCCCCCCCCCCATTTTAACTCTATGGGACAAACACCCAAAAAGCGACCAGTAAATGGGACAGCGCTTTTCAGGCATCTGGGTGCAAAAAACACCATGTTTTCAGATGCCTGTTTGAATCAGGTCTGAGGATTAGAGCTAATGTCATGCTTGTTAAGACTCTATTCTAGCACACTGCTAAAGCTTTTGCTTTTATTGAGCTATTCACACTTGCAAATAATCAATTATTCAAGTGCATTTCATTAGCAGCTTCTAAATACTACTATTCTTTCCTAATGACTGTGCCCTCAAGTATATCTAAATCTAACACAACCTAGAATATAGAGAAAAAATTATAATAGGCATAAATTGATTGGTGATTTTATTCTCCATACTGTTTTTGCTAATTCCAACCATATTTCTTTGCTCTCATTTACTTTTGTCAGTCATTTCCTATGCTTCCAAATAGCGCAAATAAAACATAAGTTGTAATGTTTTTTTTCCAGCAACTATTTGATTGCAGAAAATAATATTTATTTTAACAACAATTTACCTACATAAGTAGATGCGCATTTTGTTTGTCTTTGAGCTTTACAGTTGTGCTCAAGTTTACAGAATTTTTGACTTCTTAACAATTTTTAGATAATATGAATGATAACACAAAAACCTTTCTTTCACTCATGGTTAGTGGTTGGCTAAAGCCATTGTAAAGTGAGGTAAACTGTGTTTACCAGGGTCCCCATCCATAGGCCGGCACACAAAGGGTGCACATTTTGTTAATCTTCCATTTGCAATAATATGGCTCTACTGTTGGAAGTATTTTTTAGTACCACATTTTTCGGATTATAAGACTTTCCCCTCACATGTATCTTATATTACGCATCTTATTTTTTTCGACCATCAGACGCTCCGAGCTATAGGGTGCACCTTATACATCGGAGCAGGTAATACAATACCGTATGCTTTTTATCATATATTACTAGTATGGTTAGTTTTACATTATGATCATTTTCTTGTGTTCTTGATCTTAGTTTTATACTCATAATACACTCCAATGCTTTATTTTGACATATCTTTAGATTTTTAGCATATATTTGGATCAGAGAGAACAGGAAGGAACATATATAAGTCTCATTTTGTTGCCTTATGACTAGCACAGTCCCATTTACACTCCCTGCACCGCATGTGTTTTTTTTAGGATGCAATGTAAACACTGGATATGTCTCTGTAGGACAAGGTTTATCTGTAGAAAAAAGTCAAAGCAATTGGACTTAAGTTGACCATACACGGGTATATTTTCTGGGTTATCGTTTTAATAAAAAATGATAGATGGGAAATTAACCAAAAGTGATCAAAACTCAGATGGAAAGAGCAATGATTGGTCAGCTTGTAAAGTTTCTATCTATGTATCCAATAGTGTTTTGAAGCAAAGGAAAGCAATTACACTGTGTGGTAGTACTTTTTTTTAAATGAGATTGACAGTCAACACTTATATTGTCAAAGTTGATCTAATCGAAAGTTGATTGACCAAAAGTTGATATAGTTTGTATGGCTTGAAATGATTGTATCCTAACTCTTAAAGACATGTTTTACTACATTTTAAGGAAATATTGATCTGTACTTTGATCAAAGAAGAATTATTTACATGTTTCCCTTTCTTTTTAATCAGAATCCATTTCTGGAGGTCAAGGTGATAGATATGCCAAAAAGGTTGAGAAGAAGTGCTGGCAAGGATTGTGACGAGTATTCATCTGAAACAATGTGTTGTCGCTACCCATTAACAGTGGATTTTGAGGCCTTTGGGTGGGATTGGGTGATTGCACCAAAGAAATATAAGGCCCACTATTGCGCTGGAGAATGTGGTCTTGAATACCTGCAAAAGTATCCCCATACCCATGTTGTTAATAAGGCAAACCCTAAGAGGCCCACTGGGCCATGCTGTTCCCCAGCCAAAATGTCTTCTATCAATATGCTTTATTTTAATGATGATGCAGAGGTAATTCAGGGGAAAATTCCAGCCATGGTAGTAGATCGTTGTGGGTGCCTGTGAGCATTCCTTTATGCCATTTGGATCTTCATAAAAAGCTACCACCAGGAACAGTTATAATATTTATAGATTATTTCTATAGCTTCCAAATTTATGTCTGAGCCTTTGTGAGCAAATTCTAAGACTCACTGAATAAAATACAGTAAATCATAAACTGTAAGTTAAACACATGATTCCTTTCAAAAAGATTACATATTTATATTAAAGTGTATGTAAACCGAAGAACAATATTTTATCATTTTTCATCACGATGGACCTTGGATGTGGTGGTTTTATTAGTTTAATTATCCCCCCCCCCCCCTTATGTTTACTTGGTGACCTTGCCAAATACACTATGGTAGGGCTTGCTGCACCTTTTGGCTACAGATCACTGGATTACTGACAATGGGTATATCTTTGCACTAAAGACAAAACAAAAAGGCTTTTTATGGGAAATTTACAAATCAAAATGGAGCAATTGTTATTGTCTTCAGAGTATAACATATATTAGATATCATAAAAACACTTGAACGGGATAAAACAGCAAAACAATTCCATGTATAATTATAAGAGGTGTTTTTTTAGTTTATTTCTGTTTTAGTAGGTTTAATGACATGGATTAGTATATATTTTGAAATTAATAAAAGCCTTAATAATAATTACATAATGCACATTTCTAATCCCTTCATCAATTTGCACTTCAATTTTCCTATTCCTCATCCAAGCATGTGGAAGTCGCACTCTATTAAAAATGCACTGCTTTTGTACTCCCAATGTATGGATGTCTTCTGTAATATTATGATTATTATTATTAATTGCTGTGATATATGTTATCTTTATGTGTAATGTAAATCAGGGTTGTAAAAAAACTTTCTAATAACAATAACAAATTCATATATATACTGTATTTATGGACAATACAATTCTTACAACACAAAATCAGTAACCATAGTCCATTATGCAAATATCTATTACCCAATTATGCTGGAAATGTAGATCTTGTACTTGTATAAATGTATTTACAACATTAAAAATGTCTGACTTTAAAATGTATATAGTTGTTTTCTCATACATTTTGTAAAATTTACACATTATTTAACGAACTAAAAGTACCGGGACTGGCATAGAATGTAAAGCATACACAAGTTTAATTTATAATCTGTTAAAATGAAAACAAAAGACTTTCTTCAGTTAGTATTACCATTCCACTATATCATCTTGAAAATGAGCAATGGTTTAGAGCCATGTCTTTCGTTTTAAGGCTGCTTGTCCATCTACTAGTGTTAAATCCATCTTCTAATAAAGATTAAAATGTTTCACTTTATGCGTCTTAAATGAATAAAAACAAGTAGAAGGCAAGCTGGTGTTAGAACAATTTATTTGATATTATAATATATATATATGTATATATAGTATCAAACAGGTGGAAATTTAAAAAGTTCAACTGCGGAACACTACAAATTCATCTATATACTTTTATAATTGTGCAATATGGCAAAACATCAATACTCATTTGTCCAAAGGGCATAGTTTATCTAAATGCTAGAGATCAGTGAATTACCAATACTTAAGTGCTTATAATTACTGACGATTAAATACATTTGGTTAGCAGCTCCTGATTGCTACTCTTCTAATTCCTGAAAGTACTAGGGGTGTGCTTAATTTTTACTCATTGTTTTTCTTAAAAACAATAATGACATTGTGTAATATGGTGTTATTGTCCATCTGAGACTACCTTGACTACAAAATCTCTACCCACAATATAAAAGGGGGTTGCCTGAAACAGATGTAACAAGATGTAGGCAGATTTCAATGTCATATGCAGACAGGCACAAACAGACAATAGTAGCATGTCATGTCCATAAATTATTTCAATAGAAATTCAATTAGAATGGAAAAAGCACCACTGAACAAGATCTTAGACAAGCAGTGAAAAACCAGACAATTAGCCAAAAGCCAGAAAAGTATAGGTAAAGTTTAAGAAAAAGAATCTATATGCCTTAAGTAGAACAGTCACTTTTTGCATGTACAGTGGGAAAAAAATATTTAGTCAGCCCCCAATTGTACAAGTTCTCCCACTTAACAAGATGAGAATGGCCTGTTATTTTCATCATAGGTACACTTTAACTATGAGAGACAGAATGGGGGTAAAGAATCCAGGAAATCACATTGTCATATTTTTTAAAATTTTTGGGCAAATTATGGTGTAAAATAAGTATTTGGTCAATATCAAAGCAAATATTATATATATTCCAATTGCAAAACTAAGCACTCAGGATGATGTATTCTAGTTGGCTCCGCTGCAGTTTCTGTTTCCTACCAAATGAGTGGCCAAAACATGTGTCAAAATACAGGACATGTTTTAGAAATGCTATGGAAACAGCTTTAAATTCCCAGAAGAAACAATGTTCTAATTAAACCCACATTCCCCGTCATAGCAACCAATGTTGAATAATATAAAAGACCTAGATTCATTTAAGGCAGGACTCTATCTTGAAGCTGTGATCCTGGTTATCTAACCTATTTGTTTCCACAGAAGCTAAACTATCTTTGACTAGGTGAATCATTTTTTTTTTTACTTAACTCAATAATAATGTCTCACCAATATCACTACTTTATACATTCTGATTATGTAAAAAAAAACTTCCTATACTTTTAAAGCAACGACTAACAACAGATTAAAGGAGTATCCATGTTGTCAGAATGTAAATGCCAACATCCCCAACAATAGAAATCACACCACAAGTGGACCTAGATAAAGAGACTTTAACGTCATAAAACGTATAATCAATATGCATTTATTAAACAGAGTAAACAAACAGATAAAAGTGTACAACAAAATATAAAGTCGCCCACACTGGGTGCACGTTACATTTTGGTGGGGCTGAGCCCTAGATAGAATAATGTCTTAATCTTGTGTAACGTACACCCAGTGTGGGTGACTTTATATTTTGTTGTACACTTTTGTCTGTTTGTTTACTCTGTTTAATAAATTTATATTGATTATACGTTTTATGCCATTAAAGTCCCTTTATCTAGGGCCACTTGTGGTTACACACAGTGACCCAGGGTGCTAAAAACTCAAGTTCGACTTGTTTTCTTTTGATTAATGACTAACAACATCATAGGGCCAACTATTGCAAAGTACTGATTAGTTGACGTGTTCATTGTTCTAAACTGGTATTTAAAGGGGAACTCTGTCTCGGAAATTGCTACCATGTGTTTGCCTGTCATCAGTTGCTAAGCTGTTGGAAAATAGTCCTACTTCTTGGATAGAATCTAACTTTTGTAGCTAAAACTAGCCATGAACATTAGCACTCATGGACTTTTGTTTGATTTTCTAATATCAACTGGCAAATTAATAAAGATCGATGGTACTACCACACAGTGTAATTGATGCAAAACCCATTGCTTACATGTTTTCCTTTCCAGTTGTGAAGATAAAGGTGTGTGCACATGCTCCATAATTGTTTAAAACACAATACTTAAATTTCCCAAACTCACAGATCTTTTAATCGTATGCTCCATTTCCATCATTTTTGATGGATCGGTTCAGTAAAAAAGGAATCAATTTCTTAATCAACTTAAACAATCAACTTTATGTGGTAAGTGCCTTAAATTTCTCCTTTAACAAAATGTATAGTGGTAACCTTTTAAGCATTGTTATTTTATCTCAGATGTTTGGTGTCCATATATGTCATAAACCTTTCTAAGACAATAAATAAAATAGCTAATCTATCTATTAATATTTACCCAAACTTCTACACAGATTTAAATATTTTTCTAACTGAATTGTATGTAAAAAAAAATTGTATAAACCTTGGGTTAAGGTTCTTTGAAGTTTGGCTAGCAAGTGCTGGTGACATGCATCTGGGAGGAGCACGTCAGATGGCCATTACTGGGGGACATTCTCTGGATCAGGTAAGCAATCCATACTTGAGAATACTGCTAAGGAGGTTACAGGTGGCCACATAACAAATCTACCTTAAATGCCATCTAAGGTCATCTTTTTCAGTGTTGTTTTGTTGCAGCCCAAAGTCCAATTTCTGAATTTTTATAATTGGTACAGGACTTAAAAGAAACAAGCCATACAATTAAATTTGGCTATAAATTATAACTCCACCTGCAAACATTCTGTAGCACCTGTCCCTGTTTTAGAAAGATATTGCCTTTGCAACATATGGCTGTGCACTTGTCAAACACCTGCTGCTGTAAATGCAGGTGCAGCACCCTTTTGAATCCAATATAAAGTTCCCACTCTGCCAATATAAAAGGGCAATGAACTTTGTTGACCTTTGTAAAAAAAAAAAAAAGTATGCTTCAATACTTGCTACCACTACTTTATTTTTATTTACAGCAATATGTGTTTTTTTTATGTAAATAGCAAAGGTCCAACTAGAAGCAATACAATATTCTGTTTCTGCTACAAAAAATTTTGACAAAAAAAACTGATGCCATTTACCTAATGATACCTAACAACTTGGGGGGTTCAGGCACCAAAATATATGTACATAACACATCTTATTAAAAAGGTCTTTAATAAATACAGGACCATATGCAAATGAGTGAAAACATATAATGTGCAGTAAAATTTTCATACTTGTCAGTACAAAGCAACTGTATTTCTTTTGACATAATCTCCATTGCACAATATGTTACTGGTTGATAGCACCTCTAGTGGTCAGGTGTCAGCCCCAAGTCAACTTTGTACAACATGCCAAGGGTAACTCTTTTTTAAGGACGAATATGCACCACCATAATATACTCTAGACTTTACATTATTCTTTTACACAGTAAATAAAATAACTAAAGAAACAAATACATACAGATGCTTAAAAATGCAAAGAGACCTTCTTTACTGGCTACAGATTTTAATTTGATTACTGTTTACATGCATGGGTGAACTAAGATTGAATTAATATACGGTATACAGTACCTTACATAAGTAAATCAGCCCTTACATTATGATAAATAGGTTACAATCTTGTAAAGGCATTACACTGAAGATATGATACTTTGATACAATGTAGTAGTCAGTGTACAGCTTGTATACCAGAATAAATGTGCTGCTCCCTCAAAATAACTTAACACACAGCCATTAACCCCCCTAGCTGTCAGCACATACCATATATATTATAAACTATTTACTACAACGTATGGGGTGTACTCACTTTTGAGAGATAATGTGGGTATACTCACTTTTGAGAGATAACGTATGCGTATACTCGAAAGAGTAAATCTTGAGCTTTGCCAGAGACGTGCCAGGGAGGTTACATTAACAAATAATAAGGAGCTCTGGGAGGTAAAAAGGAATTTGGGCCAAGCAGTTATTACAGAAAAAGATTTATTTAAAACTTTCCTGTGAGATGTGGTTAATGTCTTTTTGCATTTTTACATTTTTTTGAAAATAATTATATAGAAATTGTGCAATAAAAAATAATGTATACTTTATCAGAAATAGAATGGATCTGACCTCTAAGTTGAGTTTACTAATTCTATATAGTAAAAAAAAGTATTAATAGCTATAACGTATCACCCAACCCTTGGAGTATACCTTAACAGCTGCAAGGTCTGAGGTAAATAGTATCATGTGAGGGAATTGAAAACCTATATATATTTTTAATGTGTGTGAAGAAGCTATCAATGATCCCTATAAACAGCTCATAGGAGGAGCAGACTAGGAGGAAACACACACATGTACACCATTCATTTCCCTTATATAAGCAGTACATCCATACAGATGTTACTTTCATTATAGTTGCGTCTTGCAATGAGGATCCTAATTCAGTGCAGATAAATTGTTCAGCACTCCAAACCAGTTGCAATACATTTAATATGATGCACAAAGCACATGTCACTATTGATATCAAGTGTCTGTCCTTACTGCATCCTTATCCTCTCTAAGGTATATAGCAGCACTTGGAAGTGAAATTTACTATTTCAAGGCTGATACAGGATCTACCAAGCCTTCGCCCACCTACAAGAGCTGCCACTCAACTCACCTTTGAATAGTAACCTTTTAAAGACATCCTATTCACACTTATCTTCTCAAATGGGTTTTACACTTAACCACCCTGGTGGTCTGCCTGATGGCCATTTTAGAAGAGGTACAGAAAAATTAAACAGATTACAGTATAATCTGTTTGTATTTCTCGTCCAATCTTCCTCCTTTTACATTAATTGAGGAAACCAAGGTATGTGGAACAAAACAACAAATGGCCTGGGAAACTCAATAGAATCACAGAGGACACCAACACAGAGAGATGGTGCAGGCTTGCCTGGAACAAGTAAGCAACCCTGAGTGTAGCTCGGGTGAGAAATGTTTGTTAACAAAGCTTCGCTTGGGGTGACAGCCAAGGAGGTTACATTCCCCTATTTTCCTTCTTTTCTTCTGCTTCTCAAGCTTTGTTAACCCATAAAACCGATCTTCAATTACTTTATTAAATTTTTTTTTTCATAAACTTTTATATTCCCTACCTTGTACATCTTTGCAGAAATGCAACATGCAGCTACAAGTGAACTACACATCCAAGGTTGCTTTGGCTAATGTCAGTGTTGTGATAAAGTCATGCTCTGCTGAAGTGTGACCAAAGAGTTTAGGTCAACTTTATGCTACACCGTGTCGACCTCATCCGGATGCTGGGAGGACTGTGCCACTGGAAAACGAATAGCTCAGTAAAATGGCCCCACTCACTAAACAGAAGAAACGAGAAGTCCCTGAAGACTGGGGCATCATCTGACTAAAGCTTTTGGTTAATAAATTAAGGTCAGTTATAGGGGAGGTTAACAGAACATGTAACACATAGGAAACATATAAGAAACTAGCTTGGATTTGCTAAAGGCAATTTAGATGGCTAATATGTTTTTTTCCCCACATATGTACTTTATGAATGAAGGCTATGGTGAGTTCAGTTTTCATAGGACAATCCTACAAATTACAGAAGAAGAACATGGCTCTTCTTTTCTATTCATTGCCACTCCAAGGAGGCAGAGCTCCAGAGTGAGTATCCGTCACAGTAACAGCTGAGAGAAGTGACACTCAGTTTGACAATCTTGCACAGATCATGAAACATCTGGGTGGTTTCGGGCTCCCCCAACTTGGCAGTGCCATCTGCTGCAAGTCAGGTGCTGGACTTTAATCTGAGGTTTACCACATAGATTGGTAAAAGATCACCCACAGGGTGTCACTCGCTCGTCCTCCTCCCACTCCTCTCCATAGAGCAAAATGAGAGCGTGATCAACTCACAATCTATCATTCCCAGAGATCTTTGCATAGCTTTAGACTATATATCAGTTCCTGTAACTAAATGTGTTCTTTAACCTCCCTAGCGCTTCTGACGGCACCTTCTCGTCCTGCACTTGCTTATGCAGTATTGCAGCTGACGAGATAGAGCCGCCCAGCTAAGCTAAGATCCCCCGGCTGCACACTCTGCTCTGTGCTGTCCCGGGATCTGAAGCAAGCCGGCTGTGTCAACTCTCTACCTAATTTGCATATGAATGTCCCCGGGGGGTACATTCATGTGCAAAATGGGATATTCATATGCAAATTTGGACATCTTCAAAGAGGACACCTGGAATATCACCCCCACTGTCATTCCAGATGTGATCCTTGAAGTTAACCCTTTCAGAGGGTTGCCAAATGCCATTGTATTGGGTACAGTGATAACTGTATCCAATACAATTCAAAACAAAATAAAAATGTTATTATAAACAAACATAAATACTGTTTTGAAATCAATAAATACTGTTTATGAAATCTTTCATACCAAATACGTATTCAAGAGATTTAAGCATTCAAATGATACATTTTATAATTTTTTTATGTACTTTTTTTATAATAATTGTGTGTTTCGAACATTATCATAGTCCGGATGTCTATTAGACCCTTGTACGGACAGATTTCTGGAAGTTACAAGCCTACAACACAAAAAAAATTCCATTAGAGTCTATGCTGCGCTTTTGGTACAGAAATCTGGACCTCAGCAGTGCGCTAGGGAGGTTAAAGTTGCTTTTGTTGATAAATAAGTGTAAGAATAAGTACCATATGTAGGTCTTATTCCTGAATATGCTCTTACAATGAAGATGAGATTCTGTATAAAGACATTTCATAAGTAGCACTGTGAGACACAGAAGCATCTGTAGAACTTCACAGGAAATATAAGTAGCTTCTCATATCCCAGAAATTTTGCTGATACACTGAGATTGGTGCCAGAATTAGGTTCATTAAACCTATGGGTCATGCATATTGGGATAAAAAAGCAATTAATAACATACATGGGAGGATTTAAGAATATATAAATGCTTACTTGTGTGTGTATATTATTACAAGTAGAATTACATAGCAACATGTGTCTTTAAATGACTTAGACACTAAGAAGCAGGACTTCTGTAAGAAAGAACTTTACAAAGAAGGTAAACATATTAGCCTGTTTAGTTTGCTAAAGCACTATGTAAAGCACTTATTACCAGGGGTGCACATAAGTGGTACTCTGGTACTCAAAAGGGGCCAAAAACTAGCTATGCATACCTGCATTATTGTTACAAAGCTCATATGCATACTAACAACTTGGAGGCACTCGTGTCTGGGCGGCTGCAGTTAAATGTATACAATTTATGTCACTTGGATAACCACAGGATAACATGAATAACTATGAAAGGTTGCAGTTAGGGGTGTGAAATTGGGAATGTAAATAAATAATCCAAACAAAAAAGATTGGACTTTTAAGGGTGTTGGAGATCTGGGGGATGAAAGTCATAGTAGGCATATGCAAGGGTAAAATCTGACAAGAGAAAAGCACTGCATTACAGCTCTAATATGACTATGAAATGTTGACATTTTGACTGCTGGTAGAATCAGAGGTTAGTTACTAAGCCAGAAAATGTCAGGGTTGTACTACTGAGGTATGAGATCTGGGGGTTCAAACGTGTTGTACTGTGAAAGTTACATTTGACCCAAATCTAGCTGGTGACCTGTGGATGGAGACAGTTAATCGGAGGCATTAACAAGGAACAGTGAGGGAGACAGTAAGGAAGACCACATACATATGGGGTGAGTACAAAACACCATCTCCTGAGGAGCTCACAAAAAAAAGTTATGTGCACCCCTGCTTATAGCAGCATTTATCTTCCATTTTACATGATAAGTTGCATATCTGTGATAGTTTTATTGCATTTCTCATGATGAGTTTCCTGATAGTGACAATAGCAGATGATGCCTACTATGATGTACTAAAATTACTGGTCAAAGTCTCCATCAAAATCCCAACTTTAACCACCACTTCTAAGAACTGCAACATCTGTCAACCAACTTTTGGTCCAGGGATTGGACTAACTAACTACGGGCTTGTATCCACTAGTGCGGCCGCCAGGCGCACGATTGCATCCGCTTAGATTCGCCCCCCGCTAAGAACTGCATCTTATGCGGTTGTTAGCCGGGGCCATTCACCTCTATGGCCGCGGTCAGTGCTGGGCGGCTGCGGAATAGTGCTTGGTCGAAAAAGTTTTTGGGCGGCAGCCGCCCCCTGACCGCAACAGGGGACTAGCCCATTAAACTACATGGGCGCAGTTTTGTCCGCCCTGTAGTCAACCACGGGCTTCCGCGGTAGTGGAAACAAGCCCTAACTCATACTCAAAATAATCATGTTGGTCTTGCAAAAAGATGTTGCACATTTACTGATGTGTGTGCTGCCTTTTTTGTTTACCAATTATACCTGGTATACAATGAATAGGCCCAACACTGTAAAATGATATCCCGATATCATAATGCTTGTGCCACCACATGCTTTGCTGTCTTCACATTGTGTTTATTGTGGCTTTATTAAATTTTTAGGGGTTATCTGACAAGTGTCTGTCCCTAAACCCCCCTCCAAAAAAATGCCAATTCTGCCATTTCAGAGTGTCATTTTCAATAATGGCGCTTTGCAGGGGTTCATTGTGACAATACGTCCAGGTAGCTTTGGACCTTCTTTGATCTTCTTGGAGTTGACCTTTAAATTTAGGGATCTAAGGCTATGTTTTCACTTAGACCATTAATCGCCTGAGCTCACAATTTTCAATCGATTGACCAGGGGATTTTCACCTGTGATAAAAAAAAACTGCCCCCATTATAAAAAAAATCGCCTCCACAGAGAATGATCGCCTCCACGCGCGATTGCAAATCGCCTCCATTCATGTCTATGGGCTCGATCAGAGGAAAATCGCAGCCCCAATCGCAACCGAACGCGATCCTTTCAATGGGGACAAGCCCATTCAAAATAATGTAGGTGATTGACGGCTATTCCGCAGGTGATTGATAATCATGAGCGGTAATTAAGTGCCTAAGTGGAAACATAGCCTTAGAAACTAGCTATCCATGAACAAAATTGATACGGTCCCAAGAGATCTGTCAAGAGGTGAACTGAGTTCCGAAAATCCTTAACCTTTTCCAGTTAGGGCAAATTACAGGCAACTCCTTATAATATAATTGTATTGTAAATAGTGTTGAGCTCGAATATTGGAGTTGCAGATATATTCGGCGAATATTGGCTATTTAAGAATTCTCAAATTGCACGAATATGGTGACAGATATTCGCAATTTAGAATATTCGTGATATTCTGCATTTGGATGCTTATGGCCATGGATTGCGAAAATAATTGTGATTATATTTTCGCAATGTGCTTGCAATTGTGAATATTCTCGAATATTGGATCAAATGTTAGTAGAGTTACAGTGACAACATGTATCAGGAAAGGTAGGATTAATAGACTGTCAACAATGTGTAGTGCGATACCAATGTTGTTGATTTTCCTTGTGAAGCGTGCTTTATTTGGCACTGTCCCAGATACCCTCTTAGGTCTGATGGTCAAGTTTACAATTCAAGTTACATTCCACTAAAGGTATGAGATGGTACAAATATAAGAAATACAAGCAAATATTTGCTAGAGGTGTCTTATTTTAAAATTTAAGTATGAGATGGCTTTAAAATAAAGGACAGAGCAGACGGGGGTACCTTGAAACAAGGGAATGCCTCAATATATAATGGCATCCTTTTTTCTACTTTGGCAACTGTGAGAGAAAAGCCTTACAGGACAGGACATATTTGCTATGGAAACTTGTTGGCAAAGTTTGAGGTTTCAGCAAATCTCGGACGCTTCTTCTCTCCTAGAGGTAGAAACCAACTTTAGAATAAGGGAAGATAAAGAAAAATGCCTCCCACAAGATCCTGCTACCACCAAGTGATGTGGCCAAGTGGATAGTGTCCAACTACCTACTGCAGTTAAAGGAACCAGAAAAAAGCACTTTATTACTTTATGGTTATTGCTGATTTGTGCCTACATTCACAATTATTGACCCACCCTCTCTTTCCTTAGGTTCTATGTACACTGGTGGTTTTTAACCGCCAGGCCAACAACCCTTTAACGAGACCAACAGGCGGAGGCCACATTAGGACCTCTATGGAGTCTTTAATTAGACAACTTGTGAATGCCTGCACTATTTGCAGACAATCACAGGGAGTCGTTTCTCCCGCTGCGCACTGTAGGTCCTCAAGCGGAAAGCAGTTTGAGAACTGACAGTGTAAACTTATCTTTAGCCTGCTTTTTCACAAAAATTTTTACATCATCCTTTTGAGCTACTATGTTAGACAGTTGAGGAGCAGTTGAGGATGAGTCGTTGAGGAGGAAATTGGTATATCAGAAATGCCCCTCATGGGTTGCTAGTGATCCATTCTGCCAGATCATGAAACTTGAAAGGAACCTTGGTTGTTGCTTTCCATAGGGCTAACTTACCCTTCACTCTGTATATAACAAAGGAAAGAGGATGAGTCTGTACAGAGGTTGTTGCATGAACGGATCACTTAAGCTGGGCATACATGTCCCAATTTTCTTGTACAACCACTGACATTGAAATGATTGAAAAATGATGGCAAATAAAACTTTTACAAATTATTTCTCTTTTATTATAAATGACAAAAAAGTTAGATGACCCAATGTAGTTAAATGACATGGAAATTAAATGAGACAATGAGTTGTTTATGTTTGTTTTTCCTCCATTGTGGAGTATAAATCTCAGCCTCACATCCACAGCATGTGTTATGGGTTAGTTGATCAATTCTTAACAGATGTCAGTCATCTAAGACCAGGAATATGTTTGCATTACTATTTTACAAAGATAAATGATGATAAGACAATGGAGTCATTGTAACCCTAAAAACATTATGTTATTAAAAGGTATTTGTCATTATGAGGAGAATGGGAAAGGGGGTGGAGTGCTGGACCCCTTAAATGGAAATACATGTCAGGAAAGGTGAAATGTTTGTCTTATATAAAAAGAAGCAGCTTTATTTGTTAACACCTGGAAAGTAAGGGCTGGCACAGCTGGGATCATGATGGATTTGCATTCCTTAGTTTTAAATTACTATTAGCATTCCCAAAAGACAGAACACTAATAGTTGCAGATGGCTAAAATACTTATGTTAAGAAATGCCTTTAGTAAGCAGAATTGTAGATGGTGTCAATGGAAACATTTATGTATGTAAACTAATGCTGTTGCATACAAGAATACCTCATTCACACAACTGTGAACTTGTCCTGAGTTCACATATTAAATTGTTTAATTTAAATAAGTACACTACTTACTAGACTTCGAGCACATGTTATAAAACCAGACATTTCTCCTGTACATTGGCAAACTATAGTGATAATATCCATGCTCTTGCTAATTTATTAAAACTTATTTAACTCCTAAAGAAGTAGTGTATTGTCACTTTGCAAAATCAAGATGTATTTAATCCCAAGAGAAAAAGTTACATTTAATGCAGTTTACAAATAATCTGACAGAGAAATCTAAAGGTGTATGGGGACCCTAAAGGTAGCCATACACGGCCCGATTTTCCACACGATTCCTGGCCGATCAATCACCGGGCGCGTGCACGCCAATCGATCGACGAGGAATCGTGTGCAGCCCACCTTGCCCGATCGACCACGGCCGATCGATATGGGCCCCAGAATCGGATCGGCCAGAGAACCGACCTGTTGGTCTTTTCTGATCGATTCAGCACACATCAAGGGGAATTGCCATTTGTGAAGTGATCGATCGGGCACGGAATCGTCCAGGAATCGTCGGCCCAAGGTGGTAGGCACAGACGTAATTGGGCGATCGCCCATCCGATCGCCTCTGGCATCGCCGGAATCGATCGGATGGGTGATCGATCGTTCATGGAATGGACACATGTATGGCTAGCTTTAGGGTTCTTACAATCCACTGTATCTGTGAAGGAGAAATATGGCCACCCTTGAACATCAGCATTGTCGTTGCTGTTTTTCCCCCTTTGATATAGTATATATTTATAAATAATTTCCGATCATGGAAGTGTACAATGGATTGCCTTAAATCTCCTACTTTTGCTTGCTCTTTTAAAGCAATTTAAGAAAATCAAGGATCAAGAGGTAAAATACAACCATGTTACAGAGGGAAATTATTTGACCAAATATGTCATTGCTACTTTTATCAATAGTTCTACATTATTCTAGTAATAGATGTGTTTTCATTACCTTTATTCTTTGAATTAAAAGGAATTATTTTGGATAAGTTTGGACTAGGAGCCATTTTCAATATTCTTTACTTACTGTGTCGATTAATTATTTATAACAACAATCAACATGTTGATGTTCCACTTCCCTTGGTTTAGTTTTACACTTTGCTTTTTAAGCACTACATATGAATTTGCTTGAGAGTTTCTTCTATAAATATCCAATGAACTTTTAACGACTTCTTATATTAATAGCACACAACAAGCAATTTAAGAGAGCACTCAGCGCTTGGATTTCTAAAACTGAAAGTGACACGTTAACTCATTAAGCTAACCTGTGGCTGCTGGAGAAACATTTATTGCCTCGCATTGCTATATGATATACCCTCCTTGGAGTGAAGAGAACAACTTGATCTTAATTCACAAAGTACTGCAGAACTGCCTTGTAAAGGCTTTTGGGGGCTAGATTTTATTTGCAAAGGTGTCTACATATATGCTTTAAAAACATTTAACCATAAATTAACAATGCTATCAATCTTAAGCAGCTGTTATAAACAGGTTCAATTTCAGATTGTAGCTAGTGTAGGTCAAAATATTTAATTTAATCTCCTGCTTACATGTTATGTTTATTTACATCTTCTGACACGTTACTACTGTTTAGTTGATGATGGGCACTACCACTACATTTTACCTTCAGTAGAAAAATTTACCTCTAAACTATTATTACATTTCCTTTTCTTCTTTCTTTACATTTGCTATACAGGTAAACCACATAGCCGTTTATATGGATGTTGAGAGCTATGTGTACCTTTTTTGTCATTTTGTATGATACGACCAATATGTTACCTTGCACAATTTTTATATATTTTTTTATTCTGGTAATAATTATGACAAAATCATCTTTCATGCTTGAGGTTGACATACAGTAATACAAGTTTAACACACATGTACCCTTCCTTTGGTTTCTTGCAGGGCTGGGTTTTCTTTATGACAGTGCTGTCTATTTTACCAAAGTGTCAACTATTGATTTGATATAGTGGAAGGGAAAATTGCTTTGCAATGCATTTTGTGATTAAAAGATGAAATGTTAATACATATATAGTTAAATTGATAAATTTCGATATTTTCCAAAAATTTTATTTTCAAAAAAAATTTATTCAGTCTTCTAAAGAACACAGAGCTAATGAATTAGTTCCTTTGGCGCTGTCTTGTAGGGGTCTCACTTGGGTCCATTGCCATTTCTAGGCATTTTGAAAGGAAGCATAGGGAATTGTGTAGTAATAGTTATAATAACTATACTTACTACCTTTTTCAGTACCTGCAAACTTTGATGAACTATTACATTCTAACTCTTTACATGTTCGATGACATCGCTAATTAAAGTGGTGATGGGACTTCACAACAGAGTCTGCTGGGCATCACAAAAAAAAGGTAATTAAGATGTTTATGCACTCTCCCCAGTGCTTCTTTGCACAAGGCAATAATAATGTCCCTTGCCTTAAGGCATAAGAGGATCTCTTGATCTTAATGCAAACTAGGTCATAAACCTGCCTCCGCAATGCCCATGCCAAACAGGGTCGACATGCTAGCGAAGAGATATGTAGCTGAGGATTTAATTTCCTTTTCAAAGTTGTTTTATTTGGCACCCAGAGCTGACTTATTATCTACCAAATCCATGATCATGAACGTGAGCTTACTGACCACTTAGTCACTTTAAATGGACAAGGAGATAGCAGGTGATTTTTAACAATGTGAAACTATTTTTAAAAAACATAAAGCCTAACCTGGTATAGAGTTGATAATGGCTGCTGTTTTCATTTGAAGAAAACAAAGTCTGAGCTCTCTGTCAGGGCTCATTTACACGGGCAGTTTTTAACCACCCAGTAAATTAGTAAATCCAACCAACCGATGGACGCACCATGAGGTGTCCCTCAGTCGGTTTTTGGGTTTTTGTTGGCTATTCCTGTCATGGGGTCGTTTTTAAAACTACACCTGAGCACCTGCACAAGTTTGAGCAGGCCGTTTCCTTAGCTGCTGTGGACTGACAGCAGCACAGGAAACAACAGTGTAAACTTAGCCTTACAGCCTTTATTATTATTATTATTATTATTAATAAAGAACAATGTATAAATCAGAGAACCATCAGCTGCAAAATATTACTAATGCAAATTACACAATGACACTTTCCATAAATTACAGAGCATACAAAATAGAAGGCAATACATTGTCTCAGGGTCAGAAACAAATACCTGAAGATTCCTCCCATTCACCCCAAACCTTTAAATATTTAGAGAATTCATATGTGAGAATAAAGTATTTTCTCCAATTTAATTATATTGGTCAAAGCATCCAGCCATTCATGTACAGTGGGGGTTGAGAGTCCCTTCCAGTGGACAAGGATGAGTGTGCAGGCATAAAAAAGCACCTTAGTAATAGCAGTGACAAGATGCAGTGGTTCAATGACAGATTAAACAATACATCATCATGGGGTATAGTAAATTGAGTAACTTCGCCCAATAGGTACAAAACTTCAGACAGCACCACAATAGGTGTATAAGATCTCCATGATCCCTGGCACACTTGGGGCAAATCGCGTCTGGCATGTAGTGAATACGTAAGATAATATACAGTCGAGAGAGGTGGTAAGCTACATTCAAGGCAACCTTAAGAATGTGGTCAAGGGTTTCCTCCCATAGCTCTGGAACAATGACTCCATGGTTGGCTGATCATTTGTCACTGGTCGAGGAGGGGAAACCCACAGAGAAGTGATGCCACAGAAATCAACTGATGGAAAGGAGGGTTATGAGCAAGAACCAAGAGGCGAGGAGAGGAGGTGCAAAAAGGGTAGTAAGGCAAGCTTGGGCTGTGTAAACATGACTAAGTGAGAGGTAGGAAAAAGCATGGAAGAGGGTTGAGAAAAGCAAGACTGTAATGTAGAGAAAGGTAGAAGAGCCTTTCCCTCCATGAGTCCAGCGGCAGACACCATAGCGCCTCCAATAGCCCGCACAAGCCACATTACAAATTTCATCATAATACACATTGTCCCATATTGGTGTGTGAATATTAAACCCAAAAGAGACTTGATTTCAGCCTTTCTTCTGAAATGGACTGGAGTCTAACAGTTCACAGGTTTTATTGTATTAAACGAAGGAGAAATAGTGCTTAGCAGCAATTACTCCACAACAAGGTCTTTCTTTAAAAAAGGTGTCCTATGTTTCAGACCACCAGTCCTTTCTCCATACATTTACCTACATTTCACATTTTCCAGAGGTAAGAAGTCCAGCTTTCATTAGTCAAACAAGATGTCTTTCAACAAGACCAATAATTCTGCACTCATCAGGTCAGCTGACCTCTTTTTATTCACCTGCTGTGTAGCAGACAGCTACACCCCACAGGTATTGGGTAGTTGGAATAGAAGCCCTTCCCATCGTTCCTACCTATTACACAGTCCAGGTCCTCTGCAAATCTATCAAATTTGCATTCCTAGACTGCCTTTTTATCCATGGACGGTTTCCATCCTGTCTTGCAGGGGTGTCCTTCAATTAGTGATACATATCTAATATTAAGTATCTATTGTTAAGTATATATATATATAATATTGTACCTTAAGGACATCAATGTAATACATCTCCGCTTACAACTGTTTAGATGTGGTAGCTGTATTGATTTTCAGATTAAAGGTGGAAACGTATAAGTTTATGGGAATCTACATCCCCGGAAGCAGAGATGTGTTTGTAGTCAAACCTGGAAGTCAGGCTAATTTGACAGCCATGTCTTCTTTCATAGATACAGTTTCGTCTTAGAAAAAGAAGTATGTTCTCCTGGGGTCTACCAGGTGAACATAAATGGGAATTTTTTTTTTTAACTGTAATTAAAATACCACTCAGATAAAAGAACCAGTTTCAAAGGCAATGCGTTCATGGACAATAAGAGAGTCAGTGTAAAATGCATTAGTTGCTCTGCTGATTTCAATTTCCATATAATTTTATATTTATATAAATAAGTCAATATCATATATTAAAGAGCAGTTTAATAAGTGCACCATCCTACTAGATGGAATTTGGCAATCTGTGTTTATGTCTAATCATTCCTAATGTGTAGTCACAAGCGTCCAAATCCTGAAGTCACAGAAACAGAAGCTATAGTAGGTCATAAAAGTATTTTGATAAAAATGTATCTACAACAACTAATTATTCTAGTTAAAAACGATATGTATGAAGGTTGAGTCTAATTAAGCAACATAAGTAGCAATTCTTTAATAAATACAAACACAATCTGGTTAATACCTCTAACCAACAGCTGCAATAAGGTTAATATGCAATCACCATTTACTGCGATTTGTATTGTGAGAATATTTGCTTGTGGCCGAATGGATTAGCAGAGAGCTTTCTGCATCTGTTTATTGACAATAAAACAGCAGCTGTGTTGAGCAGCAGACTAACAGGTGGTTACCATTCACGCTGAATAGTCAACTTTACATGGCTTTTTAACAGATTTCTGCGCAACATAAATACTTAATGTATTTTAATGCTGCACCTCCTGCCTTCATTCTTGCTTCAAAATACATTTGGATTCTCTTTCTCAGAGTGTCCTTTCAAAATCTGGAACACGCTTTCGCTGAAATTTTAGCAAATGAATCAGATTTTCCACATCTTGAGTTAATTGTTGCAGATGTGTTTCAAAAACCTGTTCAGTCACACAATTCAGCAACTGTTCAATATCAGATTTACAAGTGAAAAGCAAGAAAATTGTAAAGTGTATCACATTCACAGTGATAACTTACGAGGGAAACGTACTACATTTAAATTGAGCTTGAAATCATAGATTTGCTTTCTGTGAGTCAATTAAATTAAAAGAAATAAACTGTTTAAGCCTATTTGCTATCAATCAGAAGAGTTACAGGGTATGGTCAGTGATAAGACACCAAAGAAATGATGGACAATATATTTGAATTTTCAGTATGAGTTTCTAAAGAACTGACTATATGTTACATGGCCTTAAATAACTTTGAGAAGATAACATTTGTGAGGGATGCCTAGTATATTTTGTATAGGAAACATCTATAGAATAACTTCCATAAAATTAAATGATATCCAAAAACATCCCAAGAAAAACAATAGTGCTGACCATGGGTGAAAGTTAAGCTGCAGACTAGTCAAAGTGGCCCTACTGACCTATTTACAGTGCTGAAAGGGTCTACTATGGGCATGAAAGCATAACAATCTGATCACTGAGCAATGGAACAAGGTGGCTTGGTCTGATGAATCACATTTTTTTTTAGATCATGTGGTTAATTTTTTGCATCATATTTTCCTGTTACAGCCTTATTTCAAAATTGATTACATTTATTTTCTCAGTATTTTACACACAACATCCCATAATGACAACATGAAAAAAAGTTTATTTAAGGTTTTTGCAAATTTATCTTATATAAAAAAACAGAGAAATCACATGTACGTTAGGTCTGTGAAGGTTCTCAATTATCCAGGTCATTGTATTCCTCTCATGTTTAATTCAAATCACATGTATATAAGTATTCACAGCCTTTGCTCGATACTTGATGCACCGTTGGCAGCAATTACAGCCTCAAGTCTTTTTGAATATCATGCCACAAGCTTGGCGCACATATTCTTGGCCAGTTTTGCCCCCAGGTTTTTTGCCCCCAGGTTGGAAGGGAAGTGTTGGTGCACAGCCCTTTCAAAATCTCTCCAGAGATGTTTAATTGCATTCAAATCTGGGCTCTGGCTGGGACATCGCTCAGTTTAGGAAAAGTCCTGGTGGTTTTAAACTTCTCCATGTGGGGTTTTGTGTGTAGAATTCTAAGGGAATTTTAAGTTTAATCCATTTTGGAATAAGGCTGTAAAATAACAAAATGTGGAAAAGGTCATATTCTGTGAATACTTTCAGGATGCACTGTATATGTCTTTTTGAGGATAACATTAAGTTATGTAGTGGGATGGATGTTCCTGAAGGAGTGCAAACTGCAGTTTAATGTATATAAATACAAAATATTAATCTCCCTGAGTGTAGCATCAAAAGTACAGTATTAACTGATAACTTTAGAGGAAAAAGATTTGGGTTGCCTGTATCAGATGATTGCAAGGTGGGCAAACAGTGTGGCCAGGCAGTGGGTAAAGCAAATAGAATTTAGGGGTGCATCACTATTAGGAAAAAGGAGCATATTTCTGATCCACTTATCAAGGTTTAAAGTGTCTTTCTGTATTTGTATATATGTGATTGATTATGGACATTTGTTTATGGTTTTTTTCATTTTTAACCTATTCAACTTTTTTAATCCTATGCAATAAGGTTTATGATCTAAATTTTAGACGTATTGTATATTCCGTTTTTGATAATGTTGCCCTGTGTCTGGCCGACCCAACTCTGGCAATCGATAAGGTGGGAAGGGGGGCAGGAACAATATTGCTTATCCTACTCACATATCCACCGTAAACAATTAAGAGTACAGGAGCTAGAGCAGTGAATTGAAGCGCATTACATTAAAATCTGCTCTGATTACCCCTTGCGCACATTAAGAGGTTTAAATTATAATGCACATTTTATAAAGAGTAAATATTTTTCATTGGAATTTAGAGCATATACAGGTTCGTGCAGATAAAGGCAAAATGAGTAAGGTTTCTGCCAGACAAATACATTGGATTAAGTACCAGCTGCTAAAATGCAAAGTACAAAGCACCAAACAAGTATTTGATGCTAAATATGCATAAACCTTCTATTCAGCCAACCCTTTCTAGTGCTCACAAGAAGAAATGGCTGAAATGGGCCCAACAATATATGAAGACTTTGCAAACAATGTAGTTAACCAATGAGTGCCATGCAACTCTGGACAATGCAGATGGATGGAGTGGTGGGCATTGAGTGGCTAGCACGTCCCAGCAAGGCTGCTAGGTCAGCAGGGAGGTTGGGGAGTCATTTTTGGGGATGGAGTGATACAGAAAGAGCTGGTTGACTTCTTTAGGGTCCCTGTTGTTGAAAGAATTTACTCTGAAAAGTATGTGTAGTTTCTGACTGCCCAAGGTAAAAAAAAAGACCAGTGCTTCCCATAAATTCATGCATGACAATGCCCAATCTCATGCTGGAAGGGATATCTCTGTATCATTGGCTGCATAAAAATAGAGAAGCCCCCTTCCTTCCCTGACTGCAATCATATTGAGAATCTTTGGAGCATCCTTAAGCAAAAGATTTATGAGGGTGGATGGAAGTTTACATCCAAACAGCAGCTCTGAGAGGCTATCTGACATCCTGCAAAAAATGTAGGCAGAAACTCTTCAAAAACTCACAAGGTTAATGGATGGAAATGTGAAGGTGCTTCCTATGTAAGACTAGGGCTTTTCTATGCGCTGGCATCGGCTGATGTCAGCGCAAGCCTCTGCTGCAGTCATGTGGACGCAGATGGCACTGTCAACATCAACGTGGTGGAGGCAGCCCTGTCCTAGCCCCATTGATGTAGATGGGCAGCTAGTGCACTGATTCTACCATGTGGAGCCCTAGCCAAACTGTTAAAATGTTTGTGATTAAAATAGCTTTTGATTTCAGTAAATATGACCTCCTAATGCTATAAATTAAATGACCATTTCAGCTCTGTACAACCTAAAACTTTGTAGAATAAAAGTGCATTTTAAAATTTTTAGTTTAAAAAAAAAAATTTGTTATGATTAGGAGGTTTTGTTCAGGAACACTCTGGACTGCCATCAACCTAGGATATCATTTGCATAATAAATATGAAAATATAGATGAGAAGTGGAGATTTTAAGTATACGGGTGAATGGTCACTGTCCCCATAAATTCAAAAGAATTTAAGAAAAATATTATTATTAAAGACTCCTACAGCAATCATTGAGAGTCATTGGGATAGCCCTGCCCCCAAAGTGCGGGGAGTTAGCGTGACCCTGAACTGAAATATCACCCATAGAATAAGCAAAACAAACTAGGTGGGAAAAAAAAGGGTTACAATTTTAATTCATCCATGATAGTACAGTATGGCTAAAAGCAACTTGATCACTGGTTTGCCAACCAGTTAGAGGTCTAATGATCTCAAATCAGATCAGACCAGACCATGCCCATTTGATCATCATCACACAGTATTAAATGTCCACATGTCAAAGGTTCCACCATAAAAGTCAATAATGAAATGTCAAAAATGTCAAAGGTTCCACCATAAAAGTCAATAATGAAATTCTTTGCTGTTGGCACACCCACATGAATCCTTGGCCCCTCAATGCGTTTCGGCCCCTCTGCCTCATCAGGAGGAGATAATGTGCAGTCAGATATAGAGTCAATAGTATTGTACAGGTGTTACCTACGTAAACAAAAGTGACGTGTTTAAGACAATGATAAATGTGGTCAAAAATTCTCAACGGTTATCATAGGTTACACTTTAAATCTTTAGCCATAAACATGATGAATCACAATTCAGATGTTAGAAGTCTGTCCCCATAGGTAACATTTTCAGTTCAGATAAGTATCAGAAGGACAAATCCTTCTTAACAGTTATATGGTAAATGCTGTTAATTGCAAATTACATACCTTGTGTCTAATGGGCCATCATCCTAAGCACAGGAACACCAGTGGCTGGGATGATAACAGCTGTGTTATGGTGCATCAGAAGGGTACAAGGTTGTTCAAAATATAATCTAAAAAGGTACACAGTTAAATATTAGGAACCCTAATGGTTCATTGGTTAATCACCCGTGTATGGTCAGTGGTTACATGATCCCATATATGTCACGCCTCCACAGGGGTATTGACGGATAGCGAGTGAAACCGACGACAGAGGGAGGAGTCTATGTCCGTTGAACCTGGTCTTCTACCCAGAGCCCCCCTAATGGGAGATGGGCCGATGTCCCTTGAGGGGGCACCGGTGGTGTTTCTGCTGCAGGCAGGACAAGGTTTCCCCCTATCGCCCGCACCCCTTTGTGTGGTAGCGATACGGAAGTGACTACCCAGATGTAGAGGTATCACGGGTATGTAAATAGTCAGGCCGAATTCCAGGGTCACGAGGGCAGGAGAGGTCAGCGTGATCAGGAATAGCCAAAGGTCAGGGCAGGCCGCAATCAGAGGGTTAACCGGTAAACATGCTAAGGTCGGGATTCCAGAAGTCGGGGAAAACGGGTAAACAAGCCAGGGGTCGGTACACGGGAGGGCTATCAATATACGGGTAAGGGAATCGCATCTAACACTTGGTTAACAACTGAACTTCAATACAACAGCACCTTCTCTGTGCTGAGACAGACCTTTTATGGCCAGCATTGATTAATCACCCCTCCCCTCTGCAGGAAGTGATTGCAGAGAGGAGGGGTGTATGTACCTTTAAGTTGTGTACACACACGCGCGCGCGCCCGTCTAGGATCGCCGTCGCGTGTACTTCCACCTCATGACGGCCGCCATTGCTCTGCACGCTGGATGCGTGCAGAGCCTCTCCCGCACTCGGGGTTCCCCTTGGCAGGGGGGACCCCTTTGCAGGTATGTTTAGATAACCCTGGGGGAGGAGATGTGAAGCCCAGGGACCCCATTAACAACACAGGGGACCCCGATGGCGCCGCAATCCCCCCAGGGCGATTAGAGGGCTGACAATATATCAGATTAGAGCAAACAGGGGCAGAGTGGTTAGATGTGGTCACATGGCCTTCACCGGAGGTGTCCTCATTCCCAAAAGATTGATCTGCTCCAGAAAACCGTCACTTATAAATAAACTGTGGTAACACGTAGAGCAGTTGCCACACATCAAGAAAAGGTATGCTTAGCATACCTGTAGCACAAAGGTTTTAAGTGTCAAAAGAGGTTTGTGGTTAGAGATGATTTCTGCCTGGCTGTGGAGCTCCATGTCAAACAAAAAGACCAACTGGCAGGTTTTTGAAATCACTGCAGGCAAATCATGGAGAGAGGAGCAGCTGCCACACCCACCCACCCATTTGGTGCTACTTGGCTGTGGCAGCAGCTCCTCTCTCCATGTTTACGTAGGTGACACCTGTACAATACTATTGACTCTATATCTGATGAGGCAGAGGGGCCGAAACATGTTGAGGGGCCAAGGATACATGTGGATGTGCCAACAACTAAGAATTTCATTATTGACTTTTATGGTGAAACCTTTGACATGTGGACATTTAATACTGTGTGATGATGATCAAATGGGCATGGTCTGGTCTAATCTGATTTAAGATCATTAGACCTCTAACTGGTTGGCAAACCAGTGATCAAGTTGCTTTTAGCCATACTGTACTATCATGGATGAATTAAAATTGTAACCCTTTTTTTCCCACCTAGCTTGCTTATTCTATGGGTGATATTTCAGTTCAGGGGCTCTATTCTGCTGCCGGTGAGAAGAATAGAGCAGAAGCAGAAGCAGCCAAATAGAGAGTTACCAAACAAATATCTCCTTTAATCTCAAAAGCGGATCCAACTCCCAGCACTTGTTGGCTTAACATCCTTACTCCCTGATCAGCTTCTCTGATTTCAATTATAAGATGCCTTTACCCCTAATATAAGGGAGTCAACTCTCTGCTGCTGTGGAACGGTGTAAAAGTGTTAGGGGGTTCCTTCTCCTACTGCGATCTCTCCTCCACCCAGCACACCACTTTTGGACAGACCAAAATCCATACTATAATTACCATTGAGGGTGCATAGCCTGAGGAAGCCATCTTTGGCGAAACATGTCGCTCAAGCACCACGCACTGTAAACTTTACATCGGAGCTCCATAAAAAGGCTTTGTCCAAATATTTATCAGCAAAATTGTATGTTTCTACAATTATCCACCTGCTGGGTGTAAGACCCTCTGGTTACCAGCAGGGGGTAAAAATACCTCTTTTTTGTGTGTACACACTTTTTTGTGTGTACAATTTTGTGCTTTTTAGTTTATTGTTTGTGTGTTGTACAATCTTTCTTTAGTGATTATTTACAAAATAAAGGAAATTCTTTTTAAATTTGGTATCCAATAGAAATCAAAGCACTCCAATCAAAGTCCCACCAGAGGGGAACTGTTTGTTTCTTTTTGTTCCAAGTATCCTGGGATGGGAATGCTTTGATGAATTGAGGAGACAGGTTCAAACCAAACAATCCTTTGCATTTACCCAATACTTGTAAATTACTTCGTGCAAAATAAGAGAGTCCTGTAATGTTACCTAAATCAACTACAACAGGAAATAAGTATCTGTTATAAACACATTATACAGATCTACAAATATACAGATGTAAAGAGTTCAGTGGCAGCAGCATTCTACTTAGATTTGGCATATGTAAACAGAATATTAAGCTTGTGAAAACAAGCATAAAACAAAATCTAGAGGAATGAACAGATGAATAAATCATCCTAATCCCCATATAGTGCAACATTTTTATACTTCCTAGTATCACATTTCTTGTGCATGTACGCTTTCCTTCTACATGAATCCAACACTTTATACCATGATCAGGGCTCCGCTTTTCTGCATGTTGAGGAAGGTAAAATGATATAAAACATTAAATGATATTTAGTTTGCTCAAGAAATTTGTATCATATAAAAATAGACATTAAATTGTTTGCTTTTTTTTCTTTGGTTCATCTTAATGTGGATTCTTTACAGCCACATGCATGTATGGCAAGTCTGAATAGTATTTAAATGGATTTGGTGTACTGTTCATAAATAAAATACCATCATATATCATGCCTGTGAAATTAGTGTTAAAAATGGACACATCTAACATGGAAATCACTGTTTACTAGTGACAATTCAGAAGCACTAATATGTGTTAGACACAGACCATGAACATTTGTACTGTTTTTGGAGAAAATAGTGCAAGATCCATGAACATTTGTACTGTTATTGCAATTATTGCAGATGTTAAAACATAAAATATAATTTTACATTATTCCTGCACATGCATGAAGGAGTTGATTCATCATGACACACACCATTGATATTGAATGTTAGGGATTGTAGATTGAGCAATAAGTCTATTTATTATAAATGAAAACTGTCTCCAGGCAGGAGAACCATTTTATGGCAGAAACTTATAGCTGTCACATTTTTTATGTTTATTTTTTATTTTATGTTTTATTTTCCCTGAGACTTTAATGATTACAATTTCAGCATGCATTAAAGAGGCATTGTTTGTTAAATCACAAAAGAAAAAGGGAACCCAAATTGAATCATCTAGAAGACAAAAAAAAATTTAATGCTGGTCATCTCTGACACAAAGGTAACAAAAAAAAATCCCTGTGTCAACATTGAATATTCTATTCCTATAAATATTTGCTATGAATTATTTATTGTTTGGTCATTTTAAAGAGTTGAGATGACCACACATGCATAGAAGATATTCATAGGCAATCAGAGGTTGGAAATATGTATTATCTAAAATATGTTTTATCTAACATATGTATTATCTAAAAAAAATGAATTAATCTTTTAGTTAAAAAAAATAATTTTGCCATTGCCAGCTCAGCTCTTCACATTTAAGTACCAGTCTAGTAAAATAATATTGCAAGTCTGCAGAACCAGACCCCTGTGAATTGCTCCTACCATACTACCAATATGTTCCCACTACCATTCCAGTTTATTCAGTACTTCCAGTCTCTGACAGAGAACAAATATTGTACCAACGTAGAGTGGAATTGAGGTTTAACTTTAAAATATGGCAGTTAGGGCATGTGTCCACTGCAGATTCCCTGCATTGGACGTGTGAATCAAGTTGTGCCGGCACATTTCCCCCACTGCTTGCTCAGAGATTGCAACAATTGAGCAACAAGAAGTATAATAAAGGAGATTAAAGACCAAGTTAAGATTTGTGTAAACTTAAGCAGACCCTGTGTATGCCTTTACTAATTATAACAAGGCTTGAAGGAAACACATTTACATATTAAATTGCAAATGTTAGTGCAATAGAAAACGGAATGGTCATAAAATAATAAAAAATATACAAAAATAAGACAAAGAATTTGTCAATTGCAGAAAAAACTATAAATCTTCCAAATCGAAAAATCTTCCAACCATGGGACTATACATGGAATTAAGGAACAGATGGTAACAATGCAGGACAACATGCCAATCTTGAATTTCCAAGAAAAATGACAAAAGAATGTCATGTGTGCGTGATCAGGAATAAGACATTTACAACAGACTGAAGCTCCAGATGGACAAATATGTCCTGCACTAAATAAGACCTTATGCACACTGGACATTTTAATAATGGCCATACACAACAACAACAGTTTCTATTGTTTGCTGTAGGAAATTTGCACTTTAAGTACACCTTTTATTAGAAACAGAGATATTGTCATTAATAAAAAAAATGGTAAAAGCTTGGCTGTTATAATCCTGCTTTGGCCTCTCTTCTTTCTGGCATTGCTGAAACAATGTCAAGTTCATAAAGCTTTCAGTAAATATGGAACGTCGGAACATAGAAGAGTGACTGATGAAAAAGCCCAAGCGGCCAATCAAGTATGTCGTTCTTATTTTGTTATTTCATTTACATGCTGTGGCAGGGTGCCTCAGTGCCTGGAAGGTAAAGTGCTATATTTTTCACAAGTTAAAACCTTGTTAAAAGATCATTGAGCCTGGTGAAGGAAAAGAGGAATGGGTTTTCTTGGCTATTGGATTGTATTTTGAAATATTAACACCAAATACTGGAGCCAAAAGAGAGAGCCAAGAGAGAGAAGATAAAAAAATATGAGAGAGAAATTATTACGTAAATATACTGTATTGTGTTATACTGAAAATCTAAAAGGTAACATCATCAATGCATGATGTAGTTCAAAGATTTTGGTAAAATCAAGAAAATTTGTGAAACTGTTATTTTAATTAATTAAACTGAAGCAACAATGGTTTTAATATATGCATGACATCTACATGTTACTACTATTCAATCAATGTGGGTGCTTCTGAGAAGGTATACCTTACTTTCAAATCTAAATTTCCAAATTTTTGCTCTGTTTTTGACAGGAAAAGTTCAGCTCTATTGAGTCAGTAATGGAAACCTTCCTATTACTCCCTAGAATGGGTTCCTATAAGATGTCACTTTGAAAACATGCCAGCATAAAAAAGCATCAGGATGTAGTAATAGTTCTCCATATTATTACTGAATCCAGAATCCTCTTTACGGATTCTAGGTTTCAAGTCTACCTGTGTTCAATCGCAGATAACCCTATACTACATAGTTGTTGGTAGATCTAAATTATATCTGACAGAGAGATCTAAAGGTGTATGGCCAGCTTTATAACAGGGTGCCTAACAGATAGCAAAGGCAATGGGTGCAGATCATGGAGCCCTGCCTTTTTTTTGTTCTCTCTTTTTCAATTAACACACAGTTAGGTAATGTTTATTATTTTATTGTTGGTAGATCATTTTGACCTTTGTCATTTTTAAAGTAACTTGCAAGACAAAAAGTGTGGGTGGCCCTGTTTTAGAAGCAAAACATTCTGTTAATCTGAAAAATATATATTGAAGGAAATGTATTTGTGTCTTGCAAATATGGTAGTAGAATTTAAAGCCTTAGGACTTGACAAAGAGGTTGTAAATCACTGATGTAAACATTATGCAGGTAAACTTAAGGTGGCCATACACATATCAACTACTTTCCTGGCCCATCTTAGTGCAATTTAAATATTGTCCATTAGTCTAACATCCCCAGTACAATCACACAATGCAATTGATTCAAAATGGATCAATTCCTTTCTAAAGTCCTGTGCGCATGCTCCAAAAAACAATCAGATACAAATTGATCAAAATACCCAGAAACCTTGTTGCCGACCATCTTTATCCTGTCATTAGAGCCGCTGATCCGGCTGGTGAACAAGCGACCGAGCATTGGGGGTATACGGCCGGGAGCCCAGTCGGTGAAGGTTGCGGCATTTGCGGACGACTTACTGTTTTTTTTTGACGACTCCTGAGACCTCCTTGACCGAACTTATGCTCCTGTTTGCCCGTTTTAGTGCCCTAACTTTAAAATAAATCTGTCCAAATACGCTGCCCTTCCCGTGAACCTGCCAGACGAGACTGTTACCCAACTGCGGGCGGACTTCTCTTTCCACTGGACCACGGACAGCATTAGGTACCTGGGTATCATGCTCCCGACTGACTTGACTAGACTTTTTGAACTTAACCACCTCCCCTTGCTACGTACAGTAGAACAGGACTTGAAGAACTGGAGGAAGCTGACTATTTCCTGGCTGGGGAGAGTTGCTAAGATTAAAATGAATCCTTCCGCGTTTTTTGTATTTGCTTCAGGAGATCCCCATTAAACTGGACAAATCTTTTTTTCAGACGGTTCGGCGGCTGTGGTCCTCTTTTATATGGGGGGACCGCAAGCCTAGATTGCGATGGACATTGTTGCGGCGGCCCAGGACGGAGGGCGGGCTCGGGATCCCGTATCTACAGCTTTATTATTGGTCATCTCATCTATTGCGTGTGCTGGACTGGCATTTGTCGGCCACCGCCAAAATGGGCCTCCGGTTGGAAAGGGCCATTTTGTCGCACGACCCGGCTGAGATGATCTGGCTGTCCCCGCCGAAGATCCCAGCCTCTCTGCGTACGCACCGCTTTGTGGGAGCTACCTGCAGGGAATTTGCAGCGATGACCCGTCAATGGGGTTCTAAATTGTCCTCCTTCCCGGGCCCACTGACACCGATCTGCCACAATCCAGAGTTCCCTCCGTGGTTGGAGACGGGCTTCTTACGAGTATGGAGAACGGGTCCCCCCCTGAGAGCGGAATTCTTCTTTCAGGCGGGGACCCTACAGGATAGATCGGATTTGTGTCCTCCCTCCGGGACCAGAGAGATACAGTGGTGGCTGTATTTACAGTTGCGGCATTTTTTGCTAGCGGAGCCAGGTAGATCCCACTTTATTAGGCCACTCACATCGTTTGAAAAAGCATGCAAGGGGGATGGCCCCTCCACTCACCTTATTCTTGGCTCTATGAAAAACTGCTGGCGCTGGCCTCTGACCCGACAGATAGTTTGAAAGGCAAATGGGAGGTGGACCTGCAATGGGGGATGGGGGAGCCGCCTGTTTCTTAGCCTTTAAGAGCTCAATTAGCGCCAACATGCAGGAGACGAACTTTAAACTTCTTACGCATTGGTACCAAACCCCCAAGCTTTTACATAGTATTTTTCCTGCTGTTGACCAGAACTGCTGGCGCTGCCATACTGAAGAAGGCACTTTGCTCCACCTGTTCTGGTCCTGTGACAAACTTCGAGACTTCTGGGAGCAGATTCATGCTTCCCTGGAACAGATCCTGCATGCCAGAATCCCCTTCACCCCCCAACGTATGCTGCTGCTCATACCTGCTAGGATAGAGGCAGCACAAAAGGCGAAATCCTTGGAACGCCACCTTCTCAATACGGCTACGGTGTTGATTCCCAGTGTGGCGCACGGACATGGTTCCAACGCTGCAGGACTTGGTGAAAAGCAGTGCATCCCTGTCGAAGTGGGGGAAGCTAAGAAGGGAATTGTTCAGAATAAATCTTCGCGCGAAATATACCATAAAACATGACCAGGCGTGAAAAAAAAGAAAAGTGTGACAACTGGGGGGGGTTCAATGAAGATATAAGATTGAATACGAGAGAATGAGGAATGGTGGAAGTTTGCAGAAGGGTGCGGGTGCAAAGAAGGGGAAAAAGAAAAAACGAGGGGTAGGGGAGCTCTCTTTAGGACTGTTAAAACATGAGGGCCCATCTAATGAGGGAACACTCCAATCTGAAAGCCGAAATACTAGATGAAACAGAAAGGCTGAAATGAAAGTGTGGGGAACAGGAGATTATTGGATAGATAAAGTCTGTTAGCTGCGGGTCAAACAAAGAAGTGGGGACAACCAATACACCAGGAAAAGGTAGGACCGGGGTTTCCCCCAACACCCCTCCCTGCCCGCCACACCAATTCCCAAAACCCCAACTAACTATAAACATGCCGAGCAAAACGTAGACGAGTGCTAAAAATGTATAACAATGGGAATCTACCTAGAGCAACGGGGCATGTAAGTAAAGAGAACAGGGTAAGCGGGGCAAACAACTCTTCCTAGGACATTGGAGCATTTTTGAAGAGCGGAAAGAAATCGTAATAGGCGGACCTGGCGTACGAACCTCTGACTGCGAAATGGCTGAAGACAGGGAAAAAAGGGCGCAGCCAAAAAACGGAAAAAATGCTAAAAAAGTTTATAGCGAGTGTCTGATAATTTGTTTGTTTATGTAGTCCTATCCTCGTCTGGATATGACTGGTAACGCTTCCACGGGTTTTGGTAGTATTAAAGAAAAAAATTGTAAAAAATAAAAAACGGTTTATAAATGAGCAAGCAAAAAGTAAAACGAACAGAAACCAATGGCAAATAGTGGACAACATGATACCGGAATATGTGGCATTTGTTTGTCCTGGGGGAAAAACAAAGATGTCAAAAGCACACTGTGGTGGCACAAAGGAAAAAACCGCAATAAGTTGAAACAGAGTAAAAAAGGCAACAAAATTTTTGATCCAAGCAAACAAGGCAATGCAGGTGCAAATCTAGAAAAAAATGCATGCAGGAGGGAACTTAAACTTAAGATTGCAACGGGAAGCAGGGGGATGCTGGAGAGGCATTAACAACAGTAGAATAACAATCAAAAATCAAATAAGACATACGGGGGTGAAAAGGTCCTGGGGCGTCGAACCAGCCTATGAAGATACTACAAATGTCATTATCATAAAATACTCTTATTCCTTCATGATAAAGAATAAGAGGTAAGCAAATAGCGAATCAGAAGGTATAAGAACATATATCGTAAATGAAAAGTGATATGTACAGGACAATGGTCCTGATGAGTCATTAGATGATAACACCCATGTTAACAGACCACCGTATTGACCCCCTAGGCAAACCTAGACAAAACTCATCTGTTGGAGAACAAAAACTGAAGACAAGAAAAAAAATTTACATCAAACCAAAATGCAAACCTATGTTAAAAAAAACCTATTGCAAATGTTATTACAATGACCCCATGAACGCCACTGAAAAAAGCATATAACCAGTGCGCACCTTACGAGATAAATGATGGGCTACAAATTTGGGTGTCTAAAACCTTTAGGATATAGTTCATTTTCCTGGGTATTTAAAATGTTGGTGGATTTCCATTATCCATTAAGATTTGTATGGTTACCAATGCCACAGAAATCTAGAAAAAATTGGGTATAAAGACAAACCACAAAATAATATCAATAGGAGAACAATCAATGGACGATAGGGTAACATTGGGCTTAATTTTCTTGTGCACAAACGTCAACCTTCAGGGTAAGTTTTTTGTCTTAAGTTCCCATTAGGAATCTGAGACATGTGTGAAGAGATGGGAATCAATAACCAACAGGGTAAGCTGATCCGATGGTCTTAATTACTGGTAATGACTATGAAACCTCCTGGAAAAAAAAGATCCTCCCGATGAATTGAGGGGAAGCATGGTAATCCACCAAACATTTCCAACGACAAGGTAACTAAGAAGGAAACAAAACAGTAAGAGGTCTAGTAATGAACTGATAATCGAGGGGGACATACCAAAATATGTCCCATAAAATTAATCAAATGCAATCATGTTGTTCATAAACTGGTGAGAATGT
>CM070039.1:49952237-49975467 GCA_036250615.1 Ptychadena robeensis
CCCCCTAAAATAGCTAAAACTAAAAACAAACTAAAAACTACTTCCAAAAATATTCATTTTTGAGAACATGGTTGTTGTTCAATAATAAAATTAGTCCTCAAAAATGCCACTTGCCTAATAATTCTGCACTCCCTGTATGTATGTATGTATGTATGTATGTATGTATGTATATGTATATGTATATATATATATATATGTATGTATATATATATATATATATATATATATATATATATATATATATATATATAAAATGCTGTATGTTTAGCTTATTATTATGACATATATACATTCACTGACCCCCTTTATAAGATACAACTGTATGTAATATCTAATCACATAGCAGCATTTCACTGGATTTAGGCATATAGACCTTGGCTCAATTATATATTCAGGTGAATTTAAATCAAAATTGAGAAACAGAATGCGGAAGAAAGACAATTTAAGTGAGATTGAATGGGGCATGGTTGTTGGTGACAGATAAATCTCTATTGGAACACAAAATTAAATTGTTGGTCTTAAATCCTTCCTTACTAAATTAAAAAACGAATTTAAAAAATTGCACTTTTTTCTGCATTTATCAGAGATATATTACATCTGCAGATACAAGTATGGCATAGACTTGTTACCTTATTCTGTAACATTACTTGACTTTTATCTGGAGTTAGATTTACATCTACAAATGAAGCTGGGACACTGATATTCATGAAAAACACAGGATAGGAACGGGATGAATTTTGACTAAAGTATGATCGAACCATCTATAATGAAAAGAAAAAGAAAAACATGGAAAAAAATTTAATTAGGTTATCTAAACACGATTAGTGGTGGAATAATGCTACACACTGTACATCTGAATTGAGAGGTACAAGTGTGATACATAACACATTCAGGGTGCTTGGTCCATTTGCTTAACTTGGCACAACTAATGTGGATAAAAGAAAAAAATCAATACATTCACATACATGGTCAATAAACACACGATACATAAACAGACAAATGTATATAACTTTAAAGAGAAATTATCTGTTAATTATTCGAACTATAAACATGTTGCCATTTTTATGCACTGGCATGACAAGAGCTTTTAGGCTGCTTTCTCTATTATAATTTAACTGTTTTTATACCATCTAAACAAAAAACAAAATATTTTCTAACATAGGAAGCCACAAGTGTATAATAGTAAACATGCAACATTTTAAAATGGTCACCAGAAAGGAGCTGTATATAAAAAAGGTTGTGCCTTCTATGCTTTCACCCACACTGAACATCGCCCACCATGTAGTTATTCAGTAGGTTTTGTTCAGTGTAGATTTTTAAAATACTTCCATGAAATTACTTTTTAGCGTTACTTTAGTTAAAGTTTGTCCCCAATCATTTGGTCTATGCCTGCATTATTTACATACGTATTCACTGGAAGGTAGACTCTAGTATTAACCTCCTGGGCGTTACGCAATAAGCCAATACGGGCACAGTTTGATCATGAATCAAACTGCGCCTGTAGTGCGATTAGGCGCAACCGCCGGCTCCCTGGAGGCCTGCAGCATTTCTGCAAAGCTGCAGGCGCATAGAGCTTTTTTTGGCCTGAGTCTTTGGTGATGCCAAAGGGGGCGGGCGCTGCCATAGACCTCCATGTTAATGGAGGGGGCATAGCTTTTCTCCCCACACAGTGTGTAGAGTGCCGGGGGGAGAGCCAGCAATCACGACTTCGCTGTGTATGCCCGGGCAGCGGGCAAGAAATTGCGTGAAAAACGCCCAGGAGGTTTAAGCTTAAGATTTTTTCATATTCAATAAACCAAAGTAGACTAAAAAACAGAACAATGTACATGTATAACCCACAGAAGACAAAAACACTGTTACCTTCAGTATTTCTTTGAGTTGTACAGGTCGTTGATTGATGAAAATAAAACTCCTTTCTGAACTTAAAGCACTAGTTAAACTGTTGTCCGATTCTCGCTTTGGAAGAAACCCATGAATTGTGATCTGCTAACACAAAAGAAAATAGCTATATTCCACTTTAAAGGTGGCCACAATTAAGTTTTGAACCTAAAGGGAAATTTAATTGTTATGAGCAAGTGAGGATGCTTAATAAAAAAAATAGAGAACGTGAATTACCCCTATTGTTTGGACTGTAATTTTGTAACTTGGATATGCAACATGTAAATGATAGTCAGCACAATAAATTCATTAAAGACCAAAATTTTATGTAAGAGTATAACAAGAAAGCAAAAAAAGAGCACAATTAAGAGCTTCAGTTAAGGATGTGCAATTCTGGGTATCTACATGTTTCACCGCCTTTAGACTTCTTTAAGATACAAACATTGCATTATCTCAATTGGTCTTCCACCAAATGGGGATGGTATAGCATTGACACCATGAGACAGCCATGCCCAAATTACAGTAGGAATGTGACATCAGGATAGAGCAATAGACCTGAAGTAATAGTATTGAGACTAGGGTGAACATGTAGTTGAAGCACAGTCCTATGTATAGACAGTCCTTGCTAAGCACATGGCAAAGAAATTATTTCTGGGTAAAGAAATCATATGAAGGGAGACCCCTGGATATGAATAAAGGTAGCCATGCACATGGCGATTCTCCCTCGATAGATGAGGGATTGACAGCAGCGTGATGACTGCAGCCGGCCCCTCAGCTGATCGGTGGGCACCCTTTGTGTGCCGGCCATTACTTTGAATAGGGATAGGCCGATCCGAAATGCGGGAGATTCCTAGTCGATCTCACCAGGTGGGCCGTGTAGAGGCTGCAGGGATATAAACAAGTCAAAATTTTTTATATGATCATAGCGTTCCAGTGTGCATTTCTCTTATGGAAGTCCTAACTAGAACAGGATAATCCTGCCCAATTTCCAGTTCGGCCTCCTCTATGCTTTATGAGTTAGATCTGCTCATCTCTGGCATGGACATCTTTGCCAATTCTTGATCAGTTAGTTCTCTTATTGCTAGCGCTAATAAACAGACACAATGTTTGAAGTGAAGGCAAAGCAAATGAACAGACCTCTGTTACAGCAGTAAATATTGTAAGTATAGTGGAACCAGTGGGGAAGTTGAGTAGGTGCCAACATCTCTAAACACATAAATTCAAAAAGCATATAGGATCGAGTGAACTCTGATCGCTACATTTCGGGGTGGCTAGCCCCCGAGACTTTAACGGCACAAAGGTTACAAACACGCCTTAAGGCGTGCTGGCTGGGGAGACATGTATGTGGCTCCCTAGATCTCCAAGTATCCCCTAACCCCCTGGACTTGAGTACGAGAAGGAGGACCGGAACGACACTGACCATCCCACCGTGGACTTAATGACACTGGACCTCTGGACCTGCTCCGCTGACTGACTGGATCATGACTCTTGGACCTACTCCACTTACTGACTGAATCACGACCTGGGACTCGGGCACTCTTAAAAACTTTCTAAGCCACACAGGTGGGACCCGACCGCTCCCCCCTAGGGGTAATACACCCTGGACCCCCCACAGACAGGGTAGGGTGAAGGAGGTGGGACCTAGCTGCAAAGATCCCCGGCGGAGGGCCCCCACGCATTGTCAGGATTGGACCATACAATCCATATCTTCCGATTCGGACTCTTGACCCACATGACCGATATACAACAAAATTGGCATTTTGGTACTTCACCTTGGGATCACGCCACTCTTTTAACCTCAGGAGACAAGAGACATGTATTTTAAATATAAAGCTTCTAGAGGAACCACCTCACCTTTGATCAAACCCCTGATGAAGTCCATAGCAGGGCAAAACGCGTCGGGTAGGACCTATGGGTATGAGTTACCTCGGACCCGATCACGAAGCTTTAATTGTTTTATCTGTGTAACATTATAATTGATGGGAATTTTTATGCATTATGTGCGTGTCTCCGTGTCTATCAATAAATGATGCGGTTTATTTTTTTCACAATCGTGTTTGTAACCTTTGTGCCGTTAAAGTCTCGGGGGCTAGCCACCCCGAAATGTAGCGATCAGAGTTCACTCGATCCTATATGCTTTTTGCAGTAAATATTGTGTTGGCTATTAAAAGTCTATACAAACTGCACTGAACACTCAAACGTTGCACATGAAATGACAGGTTCTGCTGTGTTGAACAGTATACACTATATGCATCAAATAACCACATACACAAAACATATATGTATCAATAATACTAACCTCTGAGTCATCATATTGATTTTGGAAAGGAACCATACTGTTCATGACAGTAGTTCCCAAAACTGACATTAGTGCCATTTTGTGATTTGATACTTTGTTCTTTTGCCATATAACAGCCTATAACAAGAGATTATATAAATAAGAATTTAAAAAAGGCAGAATACAAAACCAAACATTTTCTTCTGCATGTAAAATGAATTGTAAAATTAATGGTACATAAGGTCAATCTTGTTCCTGCCTAGTACACCCCCTTAATTTTTACAATTGCCCTCTCATAATAAAATGAACAGTCTAGAATTGTAATGGTAGATGAACTCGAGCTCTGGGAGACATCGTAGCAAAAAAAAAAGTCCCCCATACTTGTAGTTGGCCACCAGGTATGTACCCATCTTAGGAGAGCATTTGTCCTGCTATTTTGCTGATCCTCTTCAAGAAAATAAGGTAGACTGATGTTTGTTAAATGGAACCTTTAGCTCCCTCCAGTCATTTATCATGGGCTAGGCCACATACCTTGACGAAACCATCTGGATTTGTGAGGTTTTCTGGTGTTATTCTGTCTTTCACAGCTACAATAAACTTACCATTACAATTATAGACTGGTGATATTTATGTCAGGCGGGCACATGTATCAAATCAGCAGGAGACCAAATACTTTGCTTCACTGTACAAAGCAGACTAGAACATACAGAAAATGAAGACATATAGATTAGAAAGTAACAGCATCAATCCCCAGATGTCAGGGAACAGACTTTGAAAAGGAGTAGATTAACACACAGAATACAACAACCAATTATAAATACAGCATTCAAATTATAGATATAATACACACAATACACACATCTAATGTATTATCACAAACTGAGAACTATAAGTCATATCAAAGTTAAATGATAATATAGATTGCAAGCCATTTGTACAAAATTGTTCATGATTCTTCTTCTTTCTTAGTCCTCACGATGTTCGAGTTGAGCTCTGGACAATAAACAATCTCACAATATGTTGAAACGACATTCAAAGTACAAAAGGCACTTTCCATAAACAAGAAGATATTGATTTCTCTTTGTAGCAATTACAATTGCAGCTTGTTCAGAAATACCAAAATCTATGAAAACCAAAAATAACACCAAAACTCCAGGCAAAAAAATGTTTATTTCTAACAGTCTAGACATTTATGTCAAACAGTCTAACTAAAACATTTTGCTTTTCTTTGACGGAAATGTAGCAGACTGCCATCCATTTCAAAACTAATTTGCAGGGCACAGCTAGGGCGGCAGGCGAGGTGGAGACCTTTATGTCAAAGTTACAGGGTACAGACGTGTAGATATGGGCCAGATCGATATGCAGCCATCGCTGTTTTCGAGTGGGACCAATCAATCCCGCTCGAAAACAGCCATATCGGACCGTTAATCACGGCCGATGTCCGTTGCTTTGCATGGAAACCGCGGGTAATGTGTGTCTCTGTGTGTGTTTGTCTCTATGTGAATGATGAATGTTTCTGTGGTTATATATGATGCATGGCTCTGCATGACTGGTGTGTGTAAAAAGGGAATTGCATTTCAAATTAAGTTTAAGGGCCATTTCACACTATGGTACGTTCTTTTTTTTTTTACCATAATGGACATACTAGCGATGCTATGGTGCCTGTTACCTTTAATAAAACCCTGTTTTTCCGCATTGCGCTGGCCCTCATTCAGAACCTGTGTAGCTTGATTTTGGGGGGCTCGATAATGTTCCAATACAGAAAAGGGGGGCCCTGCAAGTTTGGGAACCACTGCCCTAACGCATTGTCCTGTGATGAAGAGGCAATGATGATGTACTGGATTCCTCCTGGACTTAAAGGAGCATTATGTATTATTTGCTCTTATGTAGGTTGTACCTATTTACACTCATGTGGATGAATAATGTTTTTAGGGAGCGTGGCAGTGTTTTCAATGCTTATTCACAAGTCTGTTACTTGTAAATCAGCACCAAGCCATGCCAAATCCTGCTCCCTGCTTTCTAGTTTGCAGAAAGTCTTGCTTTGTTGGCTGTATTGTCTGGGATGAGGAGTATTTGATACATAAAGGAGAATATGGCTTGGTTGAGAAAGGTGAAAAAGAATATCTGCTTAAATTTTCGGACTTTTTGGGTATTTAACAAAGAAACTGGATTTGAGACTTCATTAGACTGTCATACTAAAGATTTATTTATATTTTAGGAAAACTGTATATCATGAAAATGAAGATATTGAAAAACAGAACTGGGGTTTACAGTTTAAGTGGTGTTAGGTTCATATTTTGTTTCACATTTTATTGGCAGAATAAAAATCCGTTCTGGTTCACAAAGGGTTGCTGAAGATACATTCACAAATTCGCATAACCCGCTGACTAGGTTCCTAGTAAGGCCAACTGGGTGTATTGCTTGTAAAGTATTCTCCAGAAAGGACATCTGAAAATACAAGCTCATAAACACTAGCATCTGTTGGGTTTTAGCAGTTCCCATGCTAGGCTTGATTTCAGTTAGAGATGCCTTCTAGATGGATATCTATGTTCTGACAACTCTAATTGAGGTGGCTTCTGAAGACAACTCAATTATTTATAAAGAAAGATGCCATTTTTATAAAAGGTATATGTGTACAGGTACAGATTTCCAAAAATATAACATTTCAGGAAATTGTATTACAAATGCAGAATGTTTTATTTATAAATAAAACCACAGATACCCATGGACAAAGTTATATATGGGCTTTGGGCGAAGTTCTAGAAGAATGCTGATACTGAACAGTGCAGAGAAAGGCTCAACATATAGCATACCTGTCAAGTATCCTGTTCTGGCTGGGAAAGTCAAGTTTTTTGTGTCTCTTTCCGGGCCAAATCCCGATATCAATAAATCCAGGGAAAATCGGGGTAACTTAGGGAGGGAGGGGGGCTTTACTCTCCCTCCTAAGTTCCCAGTTGCTGATGATGTACGGTATTGGAAGTTAGGGAGGTACTGAATAGGAGGGAGAGTACTGGAAGTGACGTTGATGAAGTAACTGTTCAAATACCAGAAGTTACGTTGGTGATAAAGCTTCGTGTTATTGTTCCCTTAATCAATAAGGGAAAACTTGACAGGTATTACATAAAGTTTGACCTCAAATTACTCTTTCTTGTAAACACTGACTGGAACACAACGTAAGATACATATAGTTGCTCTAAAAAGAAAGAAACAATGTCCTTATGAGGAGATTCTTCAAAAAACTGCTACAGCAACTATGGGCTTATGGTTTTTGATAAGTGCCCCTGTTCCCTGCATGTACAGTGAAAATAGTAGCTCTTAAATTAGACCTATACTAACATACTATAATCCATGCCAGTGAAAAAAAATAAATACACCTTATCAATAAATCTTGATTATCCCTCGTTGATCCTACCCTTCGATGAAATTGAGCCATGGCCCTGGCATCCACTCTCTGGCACAGAGACATGGGAAAGGAATCATCCCTGCCTTGATAACACTCCATTCCCAAACCTCAGCACCCCTTTTCTCAACTTTAAAGCTTTTTTACTGTGGCTTAGTAGCCACTTGGAGAAGAAGATTATTTGCCAGGACTGCAAAAGTCCCCCCCATATAGGTAGCCATAGAGTCCCTCCCTTAAGTATAGACAGAGAATCCTCACTTATTTGTAGCCCTAAAGCCCCCCATATAGGTAGACAGGATGCCCACTTGTAGGTAGCCAGAGGCCCCCCTTAAAGGTATCCAAAAATCCCCCCGGAGGTAGCCACAGAGCCCCCTCCCCTTACATATCGTCACAAATTCCCCTTCTTCTCACTGTATGCTCCGTCTTCTGCTCAGGACACGGGGGGGGGGTATTGATCTCCCTGTGACTCCGGTCCTTGAGTAGGTAATAGCGTCTTACCGCGTCATAGTGGAGTACTAGCCTCTGTAAACTGTACAATGCATAGAGCTATGGAGCTGGAAGTGCTTTTACTGCTCTTTTAGCATATGTAAATTATTTAATGTGCATTTACAGGTCATGACCTAGGACAAGGTACTTTTTTCTTTACTAGACATTTACAAAAAAAATTTCTATGAGTAACTTCCAGCAGTTTTCAGAGTAACTAAATAACCATGGTGTTGTTTATGAACAACAATCTTAAGCTGTATACAAAAGCAAGGGATGGCCAATCCCCAGGGACTTTAGAGGTGCAAGGTAAACTCTATAGGCTGAGAGTATGGTTTAAAGAATCAGAGTCCACAAAAGGATCCTGTTCATAGACTGAGGGTTTGCCAAAAAGATAATCAGTCCCCATTGCTCCTAAATTCAGCTGTTTTTTTTTTTAAATAAACATGGTGTTGTTTATAAACGCATATGTTAAAACTGAAGCACAGGTACAGTAATAAATCTGGGTTGCTGATTAATACAAGGATGTTATTACACTGTTTGGCCTCCTGGGTAGCAGATCTACATAACTGTAAAGGGATCACTTTAGTAAACAGCTTTTAGAAAGCTGCGAAACATGAGGACATATTAAATGCAAACTTTGTGATAGTGGATACTTCTAATAATTTCCAAACATGTTGCATGTAAAAAAGCTTTCCACTGCATTCAAGCAGAGCTTTTCATGTATTTTATATGTGAACAGTAGAGGTGAAATGCATAGGATTTGATCAGCAGGTCCTTACAAATTAAGTCTACCAACTTGAGAATCCTAAGAATGTAATTGTGGGATCCAGTGGCTGAAGATTAAAGGATGTTTCATCTGTGGTATAGTACTGCAGCACAGCTAGGGTCAACAGTTAGGCAACGTGTACCTATTCCACTAGACCTCCACGCACGTTTCTGGTAATGTGCAGTGCTGCACATTACCCAAAAAGCCCTGCAGCCCACCTTTTTGCAGGCACAGCGTAAACATCTCCCACACAAGCGCAGTGCACTTCAAATGCGTTTTTTCGCTGTTAATGGACACTGTCAGTGTTACCACATCCTTTATGGTCGAAAACCACAACTGCAAGCACAGCTAGTGTGAAAGGGTCCTTAATATCTATACAATATTAAAAAAACATCTATTTGAAACAATTTACAAAGTAATGGTACAGCTCCTGTAACAGTATAAAGGCCCCCATACACGGGTCGGATTCCGACCGGATTCCGGGACGATCGATTCCGGGTCCGTGCATGCGAAACGATCGTGCCGGAATCGCGTGCAGCCCACCTTGTCTGATCGATCACGTCCGATCGATCGGGGCTCAGAATCGGATCTGACAGAGAACCAACATGTTGGTCTTTCTGATCCGATTCTGCACACATCAGGGGAAGTTGCCATTTCGGAAGTAAGTGATCGGACACGGAATCGTCCAGGAATCCGTGGGACAAGGTGGTATGCAGCGATCGGATACTCTTAATTGGCCGATTGATCGGAGCTCCGATTCCCGCTGAGATCGCCGGAATCGATCGGATCAGTGATCAATTGGCCATGGAATCCGACACGTGTATGGCTAGCTTAAGATAAAGGCTATGGTGCACACTGACATCAGAGCATCAAAGGAGTGCAACCCCCTCCATGTTAGGACAAGTAAGTTGTACATCAGTCTAACACTTTCATTGACAGTCAATGGACACATCATACGTCAAGCCTCTGCTGCATTCATGAGGACATCAGGCCCTGTGCCAACAAAAACGCGGTGCAATCTTGAAGTTATTGGTCAGGGGCTATGACAGGCTACGGAGACAGCCATCTCGTAGCCCATTGACGTCTGTGGGGGGTCAAATTTTAGTGCAGTGGAACAAAGCCATTAAACTAGTTTAATCTGCTTACAATTTTCCTTTCAATTGTATCAGCTCGACCTCAAGAAGCTTTCATTGTCCCCTTGGTTCAACAACAACAAACAACGCTCCAGGTCTACAGGGTAGTGTAAAACATACACAATGGTACTCCACTACTGTAATAGGGTCTATAGCTCGCTAATAGCAAGGTATGTAATGTTGTGTATAAATATAAACAATAGCTAAACAAGTCTTGATAATAAATAGGATAATAATAAAAAAAAGGCAGGGAGGACCACATCGGAATGATCACCAAATCCAGGCAGCTGAAGTAGTATGCGAACCTTGACTGGTGTAAAATTCAAGTGTGGCTATGTATCATTCTTTAAGGTTTTAGAGATTTGTCTGAGATCTTACTAATCGAAAGTTTCAGTAAGTAGGGCAGAGCTCAAAGTTTACATTCACATTTTGAAGTCTGCGCTAGGTCTACAACTTATTGACACATGCGATTTTAATAATGCAATGCTAATTTTTTCATTTACAGGTTTAGATTACACATTTGAAAAATTTTAATTTTAAACAGTTTTTGTAAAAGATTCAAATCATATCAGGGTTACACTGCTGCCATTACACTATGCCTAAGTTTGTTTTGTAGAATATAAAAAAACTCAAGAGTGAATAAAAGCCAAAAATGAACCTGACACTAGTGGATAGTAATTCACCATGCGGTACTTAATTTAAAGAGGCATAGCTATCTGCAGATCATCTTAGGTTTAACAAGAGGTAGCCAAATGTATCCTGTTTCAACTCTGATCATGTGTGTTAAAGCCTTATAACTAAACAGGCAATCAAACATGCTTTTCGCCTGCTATGCTATGCAATTTTATACTGAAATCAAACATCTTCTACCTATTCCAGGTCAGGTGGGATGAAGGGTCTAAACAAACGCTAAGCATTAACAAAAAAGGCCCACACACTAAATCATTGGGAAGTGTATAATGTTTGGTGCATTCTATTTACGTATTAAAGCTTCCTTAAGGACCAAATGGTCTTCATAGGGTTAACGTATAAGCAGGAAGAGTACATAATCCGTGTATTATTTACAGTATACATACATACATCTGTACCTCAACCAGGGTACCTCCGTGATCCACAAACCTCACTAAGATACATGAAGGGATATACAATCAGGTCAAATTAGGGACTCAAGCATATGATGTGGACCAAAGGCAGTAATCCTTATGTTAGTTTAACATAAAGAACATGCAATAAAAGTGCTTCATATGATATTTTTGTAACACACACCCAAAAACCACTATAAAAATTGTATGTTCCAGCTTTGTTCATGTTCATTGCTAATTTTGCACATACACATAGTAACTGCAGGGTAACAGGTCAGTTAGGGTTACCACTGACTTATTGAAAAGACTGAAAAGTAACACCTTTCTACTCACTTAAAACCCCCCAGAAATATCACATTGTTAGGGCAGCTGCAGCACAGCTGCAGTTTTTCGGTTACAAGAAAATAGCAAACACTGTGCTTCTTGTAAGTTAACTCAACAGATTTTAGGTGACAAATCTCCATTCCCAAGAAGTAGATCTTTATCCACAGGAAGCAGGGATCCGGATAACACATCTAATCTCTCTGGCTTGTAGGGAACTAGAAAATAGCTGCGGGAGGAGATATTCTCCCAAGAGAGCACGCTGGACATTTGTCAGATGCCCATGTCAATTTATTGGTTATAGTCTTAAGCGACAGCTCTATCCCTACATACTACCAACACAGCAATTTCTGCATGGATATAATCGGAGTATATTTCTAATGAGGTTTTTATTTAAAGTACAACTATTTGGAACTTTGGAATTTGGAAGCCTTAGTGCATTAATGTATACAATCATATGGAGTTGGTAAAACCTTAAAGAAACTGTATCCTGAATGGACTCCTACAAGGATCATTCAAAATAAAATAATATTTGATTTCTCTGCTCCTGCAATGGAGGAACATTTAATGGATATAAGTATATGAGTGGTATCAATTACTGACTGGACATTGGTAATAGTTAAAAAAGTACTTATTGTATTATTATAACAGTATATTTAAATGTTAATTTGTTATTTTGTATTATTGTTTAAAAAAACATAATACATAAACAATAAAATTATTTCAATTTTAATACAGATAAAAAAATTTAAGAGTATACTGGGATTACCCTTCAAATCACACACCTAGTGTCAAATCTTCATAGTTCTATTTATATATACAGTGCTTTCCTTATCAGAAATGGCTACCCTTGCATATGCTTTCTCCCTAAGAACCCCCAGATCACATAGTAGAACAAACCTTATACTTTCAGGGTCAGCATTTAACCCCAGATAAGCATCCTCACACATTAACAGCAGTGTGTATCTGCAGTCCAAATTTCTTAACCCTTCATAATGATATTTTAGATGTCAAATAGTCCATCCCTCTTGTCAGGTTTTTCTACCTTTGCAGAAGATACCACCCGTTTGCCGTTCCTTACCATAATGATCCATTGTTCAATAGTTGTACGTAGGAATAGAACATTGATGGTACCCATATCATACAGTCAGCTGCTGCACAGAGGGGCTGCGGGACATAATATTAGACAATTTTTAAATATATATATACACACGCACACACCGGCCACTTTATTAGGCACACCTGTCTAACTGCTCGTTGACGCAAATTACTGATCAGCCAATCACATGGTGAACTGAACTCAATGCGTTTAGGCATATTGACGTGCTTAAGACGAACCGCTGCAGTTCAAACCAAGCTACAGAATGGGAAAAAACATGAGTAACATGTGTATTTCAGAAACTGCTGATCTTCTGGGATTGTCACGCACAACCATCTCTAGGGTTTACAGAAAATGGTCCGAAAAAGGGAAAACATCTAGTGAGTGACATGAAACAACATGAAAGCATGAATCCATCCTGCCTTGTTTCAATAGTTCAGGGTGGTGGTGTAATGGTGTGGGGGACATTTTTTGGAACACTTTGGGCCCCTTAGTAGTAATTGATCATCGTTGCAATGCCACAGCCTACCTGAGTATTGTTGCTGACCATGTCCATCCCTTTATGACCACATTGTACCCATCTTCTGATGGCTACTTCCAGCAGGAGAATGCACCGTGTCATAAAGCTCGAATCCTCTCAAACTGGTTTCTTGAACATGACATGGAGTTCACTGTACTCAAATGGCCTCCACAGTTACCAGATCTCAATCCAATAGAGCACCTTTGGGATGTGGTGGAACGGAAGATTCACATCATGGATGTGCACCCGACAAATCTGCAGCAACTGCGTGATGCTATCATGTCAATATGGACCAATGTCTCGGAGGAAAGTTTCCAGTACCTTGTTAAATCTATGTCACTAAAAATGAAGGCAGTTCTGAAGGCAAAAGGGGGTCCAACCCGGTACTAGCAAGGTGTGTATATACACACACACACACACACATTCACACAATGTCCAGACACAGGACAGGACAGGACACCCTTCACAGGGATCAGGATTACTTTGGTATAGCAGATCTCTGGCTATGCGGCGCATTGTTTACAGGTTTAAATCTTGGCCAGGACAATGCAGGAAGTTTGTATGATAATATGATCATCAGTTTGTATCATCCTCCCTGCATGAGTTTTTTCCTGGTACTGGTTTCCTGCCATAATTCAAAGAGATACTTAAGGGTTGATCTGCTTTCCAAAAGTTTGAAAAATCAAAAAAGTGATTGGACATGTTGGTGAATTTCAGTCAATCATTCAGGCAGGCCAGTTTCTAACATTTCGGGTGCCCTATGCAAAATTATTGCATGGGACCCCCCGATGCTGGATGCGGCCGGCCAAGTTGTTGAACGGGGGGTGCTATCGTTCTCCAGAGTTGTTAACGGGGGGTTGGGTGCTAGTACTTTTAGACTGTGACACATTATTAAAATAGTTACATATATTTGAATAAAGTTGTGCTGCATCATATATCTGCCCTATAAATACAAAATAATAATACAGATGAGTACAGGGTCAATCCCATGACTTCAAAATGCCCAGGTTCTTCTGGCTGCCAACATACTGGTTTTTGGTGCTATGGTTATGGACAAACATCTCTCTTTTGGTCGCATTTGGACATTGTTCCAGAAATCTTGCTGCTTGTGCAACTTTTCCTAATAGTACAGAATATTATATCTATATGTAGAATATGATTTGTAGCTCTTGGGTATATATTCGTGTACCTTGAACTGAATTTTCTGATAACACTTTTAAATGATGGACTTAAAATTTTTGTAAATGGCCTCATAACTATTTCCAGATGGATAGGCATCAACAAATGCTTTATTAACTCCAGTAAAGTAAAGCACATCATTTAAACGCCAAGAAGAAACCTTGAATCTGCAAATATCACTTAATGTGCAAATTAATTGTAGCAAAAAAACATATGTATATAGTCTAAACTATTGTCTAGACACTATTTTCAAGGAAGCCCCAGGTAAATTATGAAAAAAGTTATCACAGCCTCAAAAGGATCTAGAATCAATGATACCAACCTTTTCTCCCCCAAAATCTGGAGCTTTGTCAGAGGAGCTCTTCCATCTGCACTGTATGTGAGTTGGGCTCAAGCTGCCAAGCTCACCAACAGAGGCTCTGCCGGTCGGGTCTGGAGGTGGGGAAGCTGTCAGGGACAAATTCCCCACCACCTTAACTCATCTTAACTCATTGGACGTGTCGCTGTATAGGGTGCATCCAATACAATGGATACAATTACACTAATATTTACTAGAATAATAGTATTCACAAGTCAAAAGCTATAAAGCATTTATAATTCTGATTATTTGAAAGGGAATGTGTAGTTGTTTAATACATATATATATATATAATTCATTCTTTTCTTCTGTGTATAGGAAATAATGATAATATGGATATTTTACAGGTAGACAAAGTTTGAAGCTACAGACTCTTTTTCACATACAGTATTTCCGTTTCTTTCATTACCTGTTGAAAAAAGCCAGTTGTTCATTTGATTGAATACCTAAAGCTAAAACTTCCACTTCTTTTCTATTGCCATGCTAGGTCTATGTGTGGGACCCTATACCAGCCAGCCTCAGACATATTGAAAATGGGAAACTGAAGTACACCCAATATTGATTGTTTATCTTAGCTTTTAACAAAACTCATCCTGATTCTCTGAAACAGCAGAGATGTATTTCCCTGTGAGACCAGAAACATTTTGTAATAAAAAAAAAAAATCCTGCCGTTCCTGGCGGTCACAGCTCGTCCAGCTCCAACCTGTCAGAACAGCAGTGGATGAGGTGGGTTTGTCAGGCAGAGATTGGAGACACAGGAGAGCAAACTCACTGCTCTGTGTGTCTGCATCTATTGAAGAGGCAGCTGCACGGATCACCCCCTCCCATGCTCTCCTATGTAACCTGGCACATCTAGTGGTTGCAGTGCTAATTTACCAGATACAGTAAATTATTAAAATATTCATTATCTGATATTGTGAGTTATTCACAAAGCATCTGAACATGTTATTATATTCAGGATGTCTACCAGACTCCTGTATGGACTTACTTTGGGAAATTACAGGCCTACAATGTAAAAAAAGTTTTTTCCATTAAAGTCTATGGTGCGCTGTTGGTACAGAAATTTGTACCTCAGCAGTGTGCTAGGGAGGTTAAGGCCCCCATACACCTTACAATCTTACCATGCAATTTCTGTACATTCAACTCGTTCTACTAAAACAATGTAATATCAGGGACTTTCTAAATGTTCCAATCAACATGTATTCGATCAGGGAGGCCACTATACTACGTAGTTGTTGGTAAATCTAGATAAAAGTTTAATAAAGGAAACTGTTTGGAGCGATTTAAAGGTGTATGGGGGGCATGGGAAACTGAATATGTAGTTCCGTTTTAGTGCGCATCGAGGTACTGGAAAACATCAAGACAAAATTACATAAAACAATACCATGCATTTGTTTAGGGCTTCCGCATGGTACGCAAATGCACAATTGAGGGGTACCCTGGGTGCTTTGGATGTTAGACACTAAAACCTGTATAGTAGTTTCCATTATGTATTCCTTAGGGCCTGGACTAAGACTTATTCTTCCTATTGTTATCATTATCACTATTGTATTGTTAATATTAATCACTGTATTGCAATCCAAACCTTCTAATTGTTTAAGATTTATTGGGGGTGGTGGCCAATGGGGGGATAGTTGACCCAGTTAAAGAGTTGGAATGGTTTTATTGTTGTATTGAGTTTATCTGAAATCTTGAGCACGTCCGATAGACGAGGAACAGTGTTAATCTATAATTTTGTATGCTTTCTGCCTATGGCCTAGTGGCGGGTTAATAGGGTTTACATGATTCTATGCCTATTGATGTATTTATACTGCTGTATCCCTAAGCATGCATTGTATTTCTGGACCTCTGCAATAAGAACACATATGCGCATTTGTTGCTTTTCATTGTATTGTATTTTTATTGAAAAATATAAAAAGGCCCATAAGGCCACCATACGGGGGAGGATTATTCAGCTAACAGCTCGCAAGAAACGCAAGCGCATGGCACATATTATGCAGCTGTCTTCTCGCTTGGAGTCTCTTGAGCGGCAACTCAAGCGTTCCTACACTAGACAGGTCAAGTTGCAACATGACCAGACTAAGACTTAGCTTGCCTTGCTCCTCAATGACCAGGTCGAGAAACAGATCCGCTAGAACAGGCAGCTGTTTTACACTCAAGCTAACAAGCCGGGACCTATGCTAGCTAAGCTTCTGAAGTCCCATGCCCCACGCTCGCCCCCCATCCGGCTACGAAACCCCTCTGGGTCCTTATATGCCAATCCCAAACTTATCGTGGACAGGTTTGCTGCCATGCTGACTGACCTGTACCGGAAACCAGCCCCCTTTGACCCTGCCTTGGCAGACTGCTTTTTTGACCAACTCTCCCTCCCACGCTTGTCAGACGCCATGTCGTCCGACATGGAAACTGATGTCTTTGAATCAGAAGTGTTAGCGGCTATTAAATCTTTGACATCTAGCAAGGCCCCGGGCCCTGATGGCTTCTCTGCGTCTTATTATAAGAAATTCGCTGCCATTCTCGCCCCCCACCTTACGGACATGTTCAACTCTCTCAAAACCCACCAACCCGTCTCATCCTGCTCTCTTCAAGCACATATTGTTATGCTGCCTAAGCCTGATAAATACCAGCATGATCCCCACAATTTCCGTCCCATTTCCCTCCTGAATATTGATATTAAGCTCCTGTCAAAAATCCTTGCCACTCGTATAAACGTTTTTCTGGATCAGGTGATCCATCGGGATCAGGTAGGCTTTGTACCGGGCCACGAGGCCACTGATAACACATAGCGGGTCATCCAACTTCTTCATCTCCTGAAGACAAGGAAGGACAAGGGCCTACTCCTTTCTTTAGACATCCAGAAGGCTTTCGATTCCCTCTCTTGGGATTACTTGTATTATGTCCTGACTAAATGGGGCTTCCAGCCTCAGTTCCTTGCCTGGGTCAGGGCGCTGTATCACAAGCCTTCGGCGCTGGTGCGTTACCTGAGCTTCTCCTCTGGCCTGTTTCCTATCTTTCGGGGTACACGCCAGGGCTGCCCCCTTTCCCCACTCCTTATTCTTGCCTTGGAACCCTTGGCCCAGCATATCCGGTCCAACGTGAACATTCAGTGGATTTGGGTAGGGGACAGTCAATGCAAAGTTAGTCTCTTTGCAGGCGACATGCTCCTGACTCTCTCTCAACCTCTCATCTCCCTGCATAATCTCTTCTCTTTGTCTGCCTTTTCTCATTTCGCTGGCCTCATCATTAATGAATCTAAGTCTAGAGCCCTCGCCATCCTTCTCCCCCCTGCTACTCTTCTCAGTCTCCAGTCTTCTTTTCGCTTCCAGTGGCATACCTCCACCCTCCCATATTTGGGGGTTCAAAACACAGCTAATCCGCAGCAGTTGTACCAGGCAAATTTTATCCTGGCTTTTCGCTCATTGCAGACCCTTATGGGGTGCTGGTCCCCCCACCACATAACATGGAAAGGTAGAATCAATACGGTCAACATGACCATCCTTCCCAAGCGGTTGTATTTATTTCGTACCCTCCCTGTGTGGATTCCCTCTCATGCACTTAGGTCATTTCAAAACCATGTGATGTGTTTTGTTTGGGGTTCCATTCGTCCACGCATCAATCGACCCACCATGTATATTCATAAGCGGTCTGGGAGGTTGGGGGTCCCTCACTTCGCTAAATATTACAAAGCTGTGCATATTGGGGCTATTACACAACTCTACCGGTCCGATTCGGCACCCCTGTGGGTTTCTGTTGAAGCTGCTATCCACCCATCTACGAACCTTAAAGCATTGCCGTGGCTACCGTCTAAATCTCGACCTAACACGCTCACCCCTCCTTTGGCCCATGCCCTCCGTGTCTGGGATTCAGTCCGATACTCCTCTGCTCTTATGTCTCCTCATTTGCCCCTCCTCCCTCTACTTGGGAATCCTCTATTCCCGGTGGGAATAGACTCCCCAGGAGCTTTCCATTGGTGGGTCACACAATTTCTCCTACGCCTTTCAATTTTTACAAAGGGCCCGAGTTGATCACCTGGGAACAACTTTGTGACACATATCAGATCCCGGGCCCTGAACTTTTCCGCTATCTTCAAATCAAACATTGGCTTACCTCCATGATCACTCCTGCTCCCTCCCCTCCCCCATATTTACCTTGCTAGAACACATCTGTTTTCACACCCCCCAACAATCCCAACTGTTCTCAATCTTGTACGCTCGCCTCACGACACTCCCGTCCCCTCAATCCCATTTATATGTGCGTAGATGGGAATCTGACCTGCACCCCTCTAGGTCCACGGTGGAGTGGCAACAGATTTGGGACACACTGGGCTCGTGTGTGCTCTGCACGGCAGTTGTTGAGTCAGCCTTCCGGGGATGTAATGCGGTTGGTGATGTCCTGCATACATAATGGTCCTGCCCAATGCTGTCCCGCTTCTGGGGCAGGGTCTCCAGACTCCTGAACCAATTGTTTGATCAGAGGTTATCCAGGGATCCATGGTCTATGCTCCTGCACCTTAAGCCTGTGGGTCTCACTAAATGCCAGCACAAGTTGGCATCATTTGTGCTACTGGCCACTAAACAGACAATCGCCCACTCATGGAAGAAGCAGCTGACCCCCTTTACTGAAGTATTGAGATGCATGGACTCGTTCTGAAAAACTATCCAGTATTCTGCTGGACAAGCACTCCAAATTTGGTCACCCTGGATCGACCATGCTCACCCCAACTTAGCATCTGACTATGTGGCCCGGCTGTGATTATGCAGCCTCTGCCTTCACCTACTAGGGTCACTACGCCCCCTGTTTGTCGTGTCTAGTTGTCCATTTGTTCATTAGCTAAGTCCCCTTGCCCAAGTTGGTGTGGGGGGATGGTAATGCCCTCGCCACCCCCCTTGTTTTTTGTCCCCCCCTCTGTCATTGTCCAGTCCCCGTCTGGTTTGTGCGTTTCTGTCTCCCCTATTTTTTCCCCTGGTCATCAACCCTAATTTTTGTTTTATTGTGTATGGGGATTTGTGTTTGTTGGGGGTTATATGTGTCTGGTTAAGGTTTTATGTTTATGTAGTTAAGTATAACAGCTAATTATATCAAGGTGCTCCCATTTTCTCTTTATTATGTTACTTTCACAATATCTTCTGGTTACTGCGGTATTTTACCCCTCTATGACGGCTTGCCTGTACGTATCTGTTATACCATACTGTATTTGTTTGTAAAAAAAATTGTAAAAATCCTCAATAAAGATTTCTTGTAAACAGAAAAATATAAAAAGATGTACATGCTAAAAAAGCCACAAGTAATAACTACAAACTACATAATAAATACACATCTGCTGAACTCTGAACTTGCAGAAAACTTTAAATAAATGCCAATATAGAAAAGGGAACTAGTAGCAGTTAGGTGGGAACATAGTGTAGCTAGAATCAAGTTCAGGAGGAGGGACAAAACAGGTGCAAGATAGGAGAGGTAAACACAAGTTCAAATACACAAGCAAAAATGACACACTTGGCCAACAGCCATATAAGCCAAAGTGGTCACCCAGCTTCAATGTGTTGCTAATTACTAAGCTCTGCATTTAAACAGGCAAGTATTATTTGCTAAAATGATTTAGAAAGTGGCATTTGGCCATGAAGTACCATATGCTGCCCTCAATCATTAATAAGTGTAACTTGCCTATAAAGGGAAATGACTTTTTACAGAACTAGATTGACACAAGAACTGTAGCACTTGCAGGGTCTGCAAACATGCCGCTCTTAAGCCTCCTTGTTGTGGTTCCGGAGCTGCAAGCAAGCCTTCTTCCTCCCACCACTGCATACATGCTGGAAGGAGAGAGCAGTTGTGAAGGAAGAGAGAGAGTGTGCCAGCAGCCAAGATGGCGCACTACATAAGTAGCTGTTGCTCCTTGTTCTCCTTCCACATAATTTCAACTTATAAACATGAGCTATAACAATGACCATTGTCTACATTATCCTAAACTCCTGTACTGTTAGCAGGAAACTTCATACATACAACAACTCATATTTGGTAAATTACAATATCTAAGTGCATTTTTCTGAATACTAGGTTATTAACATCAAGCATAGTGATGTTTAGAAATATATTTGACAAATACAAGATAACCGACATATTTTTGGGACTGTAAGACACACTTTTTCCCATTAAAATCAATAGGAAAATGTATATGTGTCTTATGTTTTTTGTTTAGTCCCGGACATTCTGGAAGTAATAGCTCTGCATCCAGAGAGGCCGGAATTTGTTCTATTCCATCCAGCCAAACCAAAATGGCACTGCCAAAAAAAAGATTTCAGCTTTATTAGCACTAGCAGTACTCATTCTCTGACCACACTGACCAACCAGCTGGGTGAATTGAGGCTATTTACATAGCAAGAGATGTGTATTTACATTAACATTTTGCATTGCAATAGAAAATGTGTCTCACCAAAAGTTGGTCAGTGTGTTCAGAGAATGAGTACTGCTAGTGCATAGACACATGCTAAGGTTTCAGCGCTGCACAACCAAAGCCTTTGCTTCCTGGAACTGGCCTTATGACTTGGCTGTAGGAGTAAAAAACAAATGTCTATGCAACTCTTTTTTTTTTTTCTTGTAATTTTCTGGTCAATTGATGGGGTGTGTCTTATAGTGCCAAATATAAGGTAAATACACTTATAACCTATAAATAAAGTTTCTTGTTAGTCAGCTCTACCAGTTAGAAAATTAAAAACACTAAGCAAATAAGAACTTCTGGCTTTTTACACCCATTCGCCATGAAAGGGAAAAAACATTTTAGTCACAGACAACATTAAAATTTTAATGCACATTAGGACCATGATGTTTAAATTTAGTTTAGGCCTAATAAACATTTTAATCTCTTATCTTTAATACATGTTACATGTATGTAATCAGTATATTGCTCGAACAACCTGGCCCTAAAAGTCCCCTTGCCCTTGATTCATCAGGCGAAAAATTCTGTGCTTTGAATGTTTAAATTTAATATTGCTGCATGCCATTATATTTAGTAAAGCAACGTCTATCTACAGTGGCTTGCAAAAGTATTCAGCCCCCTTGAACTTTTCCACATTACAGCCACAAACATGAATCAATTTGATTAGAATTCCACGTGAAAGACCGATACAAATTGGTGTACACGTGAGAAGTGGAACGAAAATCATACATGATTCCAAATTTTTTTTACAAATAAATAACTGCAAAGTGGGGTGTGCGTAATTATTCAGCCCCCTGAGTCAATACTTTGTAGAAGCACCTTTTGCTGCAATTACAGCTGCCAGTCTTTTAGGGTATGTCTGTACCAGCTTTGCACATCTAGATACTGAAATCCTTCCCCATTCTTCTTTGCAAAACAGCTCCAGCTCAGTCAGATTAGATGGACAGCGTTTGTGAACAGCAGTTTTCAGATCTTGCCACAGATTCTCGATTGGATTTAGATCTGGACTTTGACTGGGCCATTCTAACACATGGATATGTTTTGTTTTAAACCATTCCATTGTTGCCCTGGCTTTGTTTAGGGTCGTTGTCCTGCTGGAAGGTGAACCTACGCCCCAGTCTCAAGTCTTTTTCAGACTCCAAGAGGTTTTCTTCCGAGATTGGCCTGTATTTGGCTCCATCCATATTCCCATCAACTCTGACCAGCTTCCCTGTGCCTGCTGAAGAGAAGCACCCCCAGAGCATGATGCTGCCACCACCATATTTCACAGTGGGGATGGTGTGTTCAGAGTGATGTGCAGTGTTAGTTTTCCGCCACACATAGAGTTTTGTATTTTGGCAAAAAAGTTCAATTTTGGTCTCATCTGACCAGAGCACCTTCTTCCACATGTTTGCTGTGCCCCCCACATGGCTTGTGGCAAACTGCAAACAGGACTTCTTATGCTTTTCTGTTAACAATGGCTTTCTTCTTGCCACTCTTCCATAAAGGCCAACTTTGTGCAGTGCACAACTCATACATGTCCTATGGACAGATTCCCTCACCTGAGCTGTAGATCTCTGCAGCTCGTTCAGAGTCACCATGGGCCTTTTGACTGCATTTCTGAGTAGCGCTCTCCTTGTTCGGCCTGTGAGTTTTGGTGGACAGCCTTGTCTTGGTAGGTTTACAGTTGTACCATACTCCTTCCATTTCTAAATGATCGCTTGAAAAGTGCTCCGTGGGATGTTCAAGGCTTTGGAAATCTTTTTGTAGCCTAAGCCTGCTTTACATTTCTCAATAACTTTATCCATGACCTGTCTAGTGTGTTCTTCATGGTGTTGTTGCTCCCAATATTCTCTTAGACAACCTCTGAGGCTATCACAGAGCAGCTGTATTTGTACTGACATTAGATTACACACAGGTGCACTCTATTTAGTCATTAGCACTCATCAGGCAATGTCTATGGGCAACTGACTGCACTCAGACCAAAGGGGGCTGAATAATTACACACACCCCACTTTGCAGTTATTTATTTGTACACCACCACTTTGTATTGGTCTTTCACATGGAATTCCAATAACATTTATTCAAGTTTGTGGCTGTTATGTGACAAAATGTGGAAAAGTTAAGGGGTCGAATATTTTTGCAAGCCACTGTATCTATCACACATGGGGGAGAAATAACAAATAAAATATATGAATTAGTTAGTGGTTATAAAATGCAATTTTTTTACTGAAAACTAAACCTCATATGGCTATAATCAGGTCCTAATGTCAACAGTCCTGTCTATAAAACTCAATGCAGTAAAGATGCTTTTTTTTTTT
>CM070039.1:49976769-49993884 GCA_036250615.1 Ptychadena robeensis
AAGAGTATCCCCACATTCCATGTAAAGTCCTACTTGAGGGGACCTACCCTATTCTATCTTTAATTTTAGAAAAGAAAATAATTTTCCCCTAGAAACTAAAGGCATATTCCCAATGACATATCCCCAATATAGCAATTTTTATGAAGCCAAAAATATTATAAAGTATAACATTTTTTGTAAATGTTCCAAAATGTATAAAAAATTGTTAAAGAGTTTCAGGCGGATGTACAAAAATATACATCGTAAAGTAATCAACACCTACAGTGCATTGTACGAAAGCATTCTGTCACTGAAAACAAATACGGGTGTTATTTCCTATCCCATCAGAATGCAGGTGTCTTCTGTACATGATGCTGACCTATGACCTTGCCATGAACTGCACATTTTAACTAAGATTGCACTGTGAAATCCGCTACAAATTTCCATGACAAATTTCCATGGCAAGTTATTGCTTTTCAGCATGCCTACTTAAGGTCTGGGCTATTGCCAAAAATTATAAAACAACATAGGAAGTACTAGGGATTTTAAACCTTTTGGGCACTGAAATGGTAAAAATAAGTTAACCCGATAGGAGATTTCCAAAATTCTCAATAACAGCACATACAGCAATTATCAGCGAGGGTAGAGATGCCATTAAATATAGACCTAAAAGCCTATATTTAACCAACTTATAGTTTTTTTTAACAAAGTTATTTTTTTAAAATACGTTTTAATTGCTATTTTGGACTTAATTTCTAACTATTTCCCGTCGTTGACCAGCCATTCACAAAATGATTGTCAAAGGAACAAGTAGTAACATGAAGAATCTGCAGACTGACAGAAAGAAAAGGTCATCAGATTGCTGCTTCTCCTTAACTATCTATTCACAGGTTGGATTAGGAGAATGTCTTCTCATTAGAATTCATTTTAAGTAAAAAAAACAATAAAAAGGAAACAAGTCTCTAAAGGTGACCATACACGTGCCGATTTTTCGGCCGTTTTTAGCCCTCCCGACCGATCCGGTAGGTCGGTCGGGAGGGATTCAGTACTGTTTTAAAATAGGCTGAAAAGTCGGTCGGGTCCCGCCCGCGGATGCCCGATTTTTCGGGAAGACGGCAGCTTGTACATGACGGCATGACATATACAAGCTGCCGTTTTCCCGAAAAATCGGGCATCCGCGGTCGGGACCCGACCGACTTTTCAGCCGATTTTAAAACAGTTCTGAATCCCTCCCGACCGACCTACCCGACCGGATCGGTCGGGAGGGCTAAAAACGGCCGAAAAATCGGCACGTGTATGGTCACCTTAAGCTAGTAATAAAATATAATAAAAATACACAAGCATATGATAGCTGGTTAAAACATTTATTGAAACACTTAGTAGATCCAAAGATTGAGCAGTTGATGTTTGCCCACTCCTTTCTTATTGGTCAATAATATTACCCACAATACTGAGTAACCCCCCCAAAAACATGTTCTGAGAGCATAAGATGTCTGTGTCTCAAAGGTAGAGGAAACTAAAGATGCTCAGATTTCCCTGCTATATATAGAGATGGTGATATTTTGGCGTTTTGGTTTCTCCTTTTGTTTTTTTAAATCAATAATATATATATAAAAATTTTGTGTCCCAGATTTAGTGACAAGTACTTTTTTACTGAAGGTGAGCTGTACATCACATGCTTTAATTAAGCTGTCCAGATGTGGAACACCTATTCTTTAGACACATATGTATGACACACATATGTAGTGGTAGTAGTAATCAAGAAATAATGTTCCTGCTGCACAAATGTTACTGTAAGTGCTGCTTTATAAATAATACTTTGCTTGCCAGGCATCGTCAACCCTTTTTTTACGAAGGCATCCACTTAAATGCAACATTGCTTTAGGATTATGCAGTTTACAAAATGGAGCCATATTCATATTACAGGCCTAGATCCGTCTTCACACGGAAGTTCCAAGTGGGAGGGACGTAAAGTCCCATCTCCTTGATTACTCTGCAATTGTGAGCTTGTGGGTCCAATGCTTTCCCTGTTAAAGGACCAGACTTTACTGTTTTAACTCTTGCATGCTGCAATACTAATACCCAAGGTTATATAAAACCAGAGAAGCAGTCTTAATTCACTTGGCATCTAGATTGACAAGTGGAAAACTAAGCTGCACCACTGGTTCTGTAAATTTCTTTACTTTTCAGTAGTCCGGAATCATTTGTGTTTTCAGTTTAAACTGACCATATGTTCTTCATATTACTAGTTGGCATGGCTAAGTGTTGCCTACAGAAAAATCAGCAAAAGGGTTATTTCAGAGATGTGGACTCCAGAGAGCCTTAACTTATTGCAGGAACCACCAAACAACGGATGCTTGGTGCTTAGACATTTATTTATATTTATTGGTACAGAATATTGCCACAGTATCAACAAAGGGTTAAGCCCAGGTGATATATAAGTGGGGCAGCATGGCAAAATTAAAGTCGAATTAAAGTGTGGTCAATGTAACCTTTAGGGTTCACAAAGATAAAAAGTGAATGGTAGATTGTGTTTATTATAGTAAAAAAAGCACTAGTGAGTATCAGAGAGGCTGAATCAAGTCGACAAGTTAAAGTCAAACAATCAGGATCCTAAAAGGAACTTTCTAGTACCAATCAGAACCAAATTTTGTGACTTCTAGAAAAGGTCAACTTAAAAAAGGAAAAGAGCTAAATGCTACCTTTTGGTCTGCCTTGCTGTAATGACAATACAATTAAAAAGAAAAAATTGTTAATATGGACAAACACAAAAGGTAATGGTTCAATAACAGGGAAGGATAGGACAAATGGACTTGGAAAAATAAAAGATTGGACTTTCAACAGAGAATGTTGCAGGAAAATTTAAATGATTGAGACTAATAGTAGCCAACCTACTAAAAGGACTAGATGGTTGGGCATGCCAGTTTATTGTCGATATGAAGCTCTTGATGTCGCAGGACCGCAGGTTATCAGTGGAAGCAAAGGAACCTAAAACTAGGAACTGAGAATGCAGAGGAAACAGATTTGGAGGTGGAGAATTCTCTGACACTTACCATACAAGTAGTAACAAACAAGACCTTTAACTCCTTCAACCATCATACACCTGATTTATCAAGAAAGGAAAAAAATATAACTTGGGAACAGTGTTCAAAGAGAATAAGAAAGGGAAGTGGAAATGTGCTGTACATTCTGAACGTTGGTAGTTGCCTATGGCAACCTACAAAGGTTAAGCTATGAGTTGTCAAAGTTACCTAATAACTATCATGTTTAAAGTCTAAAGAACTTTTTATTTGCACCAAGGCCAACATTTGCATTGGAAAGTGCATTTACGTGGTCCTTGGATATACCGTGTAAAAGTGACATATTATAGAATAAAAGACACAAATAAATTATTTTTGAAACTTTGTGAGGAAAGCGCCTCCTATACCATTCTGGCTAAACGTTTCCGCTAAAATAAAAAGCAGTGCAGATCTGCACGTACCTGTGCTCTGGAATTATGCCATAATCCTGCCTGACATAAATTCAGAGCAGCTTATCTCTGGAGCTTTGACCTGCTGACACTATATTCAATCTTCAAGTAAATGCTGACCCGAGGGCTGCCAGCTTCCCCATCAAGATTCCTACGCCACAGATGGAATAGGAACCCACTGCTGAACTTTGTGCTCGTTCAGCTTCCTGGCACGGTTACCTTGCACAGCAGCTACATTTATACCCAGGACTGCAGTTATCATATGATTTATATTACTAATATCCTAACCATCCCTGGCCTCTTTTGCCAACATACACATTATGGATTTTTTCGTCATCCGTTTTCACGCCTGAACCTGTAAGAATACTCTGCCACAGAGTGCTAAAAGCACTCAGAAATGCCAAGGATATTATGTGTAACGGCAGCTCAATACTAACCTCTTGTGTTCAAGAAGTAGAAACTAAACTATCCTCCCACAGAGGGAAGACATATGACTTCTGTGATTAACTTAATAAACAGGACAAGCAGTTGTAAACCCTCATGATGAATCATTTGTAAGTTGAAGAATTTGTAGATTAAAAATCATCACCTATTTGGCAAACAGAAATCCTTACGTAATACTTTTCTATTTCTCATGGAGTGATTTGTCCATATGTTTTTCCATATGTTTGTCTCATGTGGTTTTTGTAATTAGCCGGAGTTCACAGGTTAATTTTAAGATAATAATTAGTGCTTTTGTAGAACACTGTATGCTTTATAGCCAGGATTAAGAATGTTTCTGATTTAAATTATGTATTAAACTTTTTGAGTCAGCTGGCAGAAACGTTTCATGTGTTCTGTTAAGCTAACCATACATTGTCCGATTCCATGGCCGATCGATCACCTATCCGATCGATTCCGGCGATGTCAGCGGGAATCGGAGGTCCGATCGATCGGCCAATTAAGTCTGTCCGATCGCGCCATACCACCTTGGCCCACGGATTCCTGGACGATTCCGTGTCCAATCGCTTACTTCACAAATGGCAACTCCCCCTGATGTGTGCTGAATCGGATCAGAAAGACCAACATGTTGGTTCTCTGTCGGATCCGATTCTGGGCTCCCGATCGATCGGACGGACAAGGTGGGCTTCACGCGATTCCGCTGGGAATCGGACCAGTGTATGGGGACCTTTAGAGATTAGCTATTGTAAAGAAAAAAACAAACTGAAGTAACACATGGGTTGCTTCATGCAAGATATCAGACAAACCATGTCTCCACGCATGCTTCTTCTGCTGTCGGGACAATTACTATTACTACATTTTCCTGTTATATAAACACTAACATAATTCAGATATATTGAAAATAATGACGATTTGGCATACCTGCCAGTTAGAAGCAATGAAATGGAAAGGAGCACCTTACCTTTTCACAACATCAAAAGAAAAAAAATCTTACATTATGCTAAAGCCCCCCATACACCTTAAGATCGGTCCATACAATTTCCATTAGATCTACCAACAACTGTGTAGTATAGTGGCCTCCTTGATAGAATACATTGTGATTAGAAGGGTCCTCAAATTACATGGTTTTGGTAGAACAAAATTTGATTGTACAGAAATTGTATGAAAAGATTGTAAGATGTATGGGGGCCTTTACAGTGTTTGTCAACCACCAGGAGTCCTGCCACTTTTGAAGCACATTTGTATACACTGAAGGGTTTTCACTTTTTTTCCCTGCAGCTTCTGCCAAAAAACACTAATTCAGTATTTCATATGAAAAATAAGAACACCTTCCGGTATCTCTTTCCTTAAGTAGCCCATAGTAACAGCCCCCTTACACCTTAAAATCTTACCATACATATTCTGTACAATCTGGGAGGCCACTATACTATGTAGTTGTTGGTAGATCTAAAGGAAATTGCATGAAGTGATCTGTGTATGACTATAGTAATAGTAAAACTAGCCAATTGCACGCCTGTTGTTGTATTGCAAGCCAGATTCCCTTCAACAATATGATTGACAGATGCACTAATATAGGGTCATGCTATCAACAATGTTTATTGTGTGTGGGTTTATGTGGCTTAAAGAATGTTTAAGACTATCCCATTCAGAGATATTGTGGACAGGTGACTTTTTATAAAACAATTATCAAAATGTATTTTAAAAACATGTATTAGGTACAGTATATATAAATATAGGTGTATGTTAAGCTAATAATGCCTGATGTTAAATGGCCCTCATTGCTGGCTCCTCACAATTGGTCACATCTTCACATTTAAGTTTGAACTTCAAAGCCCAATTACACACAATTATATATAAATCTATATAAAATAATATTTTGCTCTACATATTGTAAATTACTAAAGATAAATAATAATAATGTATTTATTATACAATCAAACTCTCAATTTCCTATTCTTGTTATTTAAGGAGATGATTGGTGATACCAAGACAGCAAGGCATATACAGTAAAACAATGCTGTTCCTTTCTCTAAAACATTTTTTTTGTCATTTGTCTTAATTTGTTATCAAAACTTAAACATAATTAAACAGCAGAGATGGAATTAAAAGCCTGATCATGACTCTACATTTCCTGTTTTACCCAAACAAACTACATTTTGGATTACATTAGGCTTGGAAGCAAAAGAAAGGGGTAAAAGCAACCTTTAGGATATCTTCTACAAAAGCAACTGCTTCATAACTGGTTAACAACACGCTGGTTAGGAAATTACTTTGAACCAACATTGCCATGTAGTTACCTAGTACAACTCTATGAAACTCTGCAGTACCCTCTTGTGGCTATACCACATAACATCTTTGTACAGGGACTCTCAGATAAAGGAAGAACTCACAGCATCAAACAATGACTGGTATTAAAGTGTCCTCTAGCATTTATTTACTATTATAACTATACAATGGGTTTCTGGCAACTAGCAAATGTTTCCTAGATGTATAGAGGATTTCTAAATTGCATAATCATTTGTTTTTCAAATGTAGAAGGGTTGGTTTTTATTTTGTCAAAAAGTATCTCTGCAGGTACGCTTCTGTATGTTTGGGGCTAGATCTGCATGGCAGCACAGCAAAAGCCAATCAGGCACTTCATTTTATCCCAATGCAGTACATCACAACACATACACAGTGTGCCACCAAGCACTGGAATGCATGGCCACTGGCAAGGTGCACCAATTTAGAGCTATACATTTAAGAAAATCTCAGAATCTGGGCTCCAGAAAATTTGACAACAGAGCTTCTCGCTCCCCTGGGATTCCGCTGTATACACCATGTGAATTTTCCTGCCTGTATACTTACCTTGGCAGTCTCTAACTAGCTGGGATATATATGTACCCTAGGAATAGGGAGTGAGTGCTTCCCAATGGTACCATGTGGGATATTTTTTTATTTTAAAAGGTTTTGCCATAAGACCTTTATTGCTGTACAATGCTCCCTTGGATACCCTCATAAGATTTCTTATTCAAGGGCTATCCCTATTTCATCTATGGGTATATTCCCCTGATGAGAACTCTTCTTATTTCAATGGACAGCTCTTCAATCAACAACCAGTTTAATATTTGTCAACAAAATTTGAGTTCAGCTTAATCCTCCTTCTGCACCCATTAATGTCCCAGACAAAGACCTTCATTTGGGGCAAAACATGTAGGACATCATTTACCATTTAACAAGAGCAGTAGGATCTGGTAGAACTTGTTCCATGATTATATATGTGCTATACAATCATGACATTGTGTGTGTTTTTTAATTAAAAAAAATTTATGCTTTTTAATTATAATTTAATAAAGATTTTGTAAATTATTAAAAACTCTGCATGATCACGGACTGATATTGTTGTGCCTAAAAAGCCCTATTCTGGGCGTTTTCAGAATATCCCCGGTAAAGGAAGTTTTCTCCCCAATCCCATACCCCTCATTTCTTGTTCCCAAAAGTCATTGAGGGTGTGCCACTCTATTGCTGGAATGGTCACATTGTTTTCTAAACAGAATTTGACAACAGATCATTGTGTGCCCAGTTTAACCTTTTTAGTCCTTGTTCTTATCACTGTGGTGCCCAAAATAAATATATATATATCTACATGATACACTCATGGAAGTGTTCTGTGCAATGTGAAAAGCTGTAATAGCACTACAAGATAATCACAGGAACATCATTTTGCTTTTTCTGATTCTTTTACTAACCTTATTGTGTGCAAGGACAATCCTGAGATCTGGTTTAATTATTCCATATGCCATCAGCAGGTCTTGAACTTTCTTTAGCTCAGCTTTGCATTTCTTTGAGGTGGAATAGTATTGCTTTCTTACTGGCAAATTCTTGAATAAATTTAACACTGTGACTGTAGTCCCTTAAGTAGACAAAAACAAGGGATATAAAGACTTTTTTTAGGTTTTTAATCCCACTGCTTTATGTAACTTAACTTAATGTAACTGATACTAAATTCAGGATAACAATATATTAAGCAGTAATTTCAAAAGTATGGCAACATTCAAAATTCCAATAGCCCAAATAATTAGCCTATCAAAGTACAATTGCAATTATTCTTACTGAGTCCATCCATTCTTTATTGAACACAAACATATTTTGGTATTTTCTGACTTTGTAAACCAAACATTAGCAGGCCCAGATACTTAGATTTGTTACAGCAGATAAACTAAAAATGTGTGTGCATCAAAAAATGTGTTAGTGCCCAAGCCGAATGTAAAGAGTGTGAGTGTTGAAATGCATTGATGGTTTAGTTTTCTGAGTCTTATTACACTGATTAATAAACAGAGGTTTAAATCCCATTGGTTTGCACTTCTAGGCACTAGGCATTTACATTAAATACAAGTGTAACCCCATCTATCTAAAGCCCAATTGAGCGTTAGCCAACAATAAGGCAGAAGCTTTTAACATAGCTCAAAAAGCTTCGATGGCAAAGGTTCAAGACAGTGCATTCGTTACTACCCACAACCGTCGTTGCTGTGAACCAACCAAAGTATGGAAAGCATTAACACTTGGAAATCTAAGCTTTTAAAACTATGTTAAAAGCTTCTGCTCAATGTTTGGCTTGAGTTCAAATAGGGTTTAGACTAAATTAGTAAGAATTTCTTGCACTAAACTTATCAGCACTAGGATCAATATACCTAATGTTACTCCTTGGAAACCATCTTCTCCTCCTTGAATTGTATGTCAAGTTTCTAAAAATCTTAGATAGTTAGCCACTAGCTGAAGCCACTAGACCAGTAAGGGGAATGATATGGAAAAGGCAGCATGCACACATTGAAAATAATTTATTAGCAGTCTTCGTTACATAAAAAAACACTAGTGCCATGTACCAGTAGTGCAGATGTAGCTGTGTATATCTCAATTGTTTGTTCAACAATCACATACAGTACATACCTTTGCTCTAATGAACATAAAGAACTGCATAGTGCTTAGCAGTACACCACAATCTTTAAAAATGGGTCAAAAGACGTGTGTAATTCAACAGAAAGCAAATAGCATAATACTTTTTCTGCAAATTAAATACAGACATACGGTTCACATTTGAAAATTCCCCATACAGATGTCTAATTATTTATACTTATATTTGTACTTTTTTTATCATCAAACTGAACTGCAACAGTATCTGAGCATGTGGATTAATTTCCCTTACCCTGTCCAAGGTGTGATGGCTTCTGAGATACAACTTGTCCACTTCTATCCAAAACATACTGGGTGCTGATCTCATCTGCAGCAGTCTTCGTTGTAATTTGCACCTTAAAGTAACAGGGAGCAAATTGTATGACTGACAAGGGAATTCTATTGAAACAAACCTGAATGCTCTTTCACCTGCAGAAATCCTGGAAATGTTTTAAGGCCCCCATACACGTGTCGGATTCGCACCGGATTCCGGCACGATCGATTCCGGGCGCGTGCACGCCAAACGATCGTGCCGGAATCGCATGCAGCCCACCTGGTCCGATCGTTCGCGTCCGATTGATCAGGGGCTCAGAATCGGATCCGACGGAGAACCAACATGTTGGTCTTTCTCATGCGATTCTGTCCGGATCAGGGGGAGTTGCCAGTTGTGAGGTGGACAATCGGACACGGATCCGTCCCGGAATCCATTGGACAAGGTGGTATGCTGCGATGGATACTCTTAATTGGCCGATTGATCACACCTGCGATTTCCGGCACAATCGCCGGAATCGATCGGATGATGAATCGATTGGACATGGAATCCGACACGTGTATGGCTAGCTTTAGACTAAATGTACTTTTAAACTTGCATCTTGAAGAAATCTTTAAAAATCTAACTTGCCTTTAGGTACTAAATACAAACAAGGATAGAAAGTTTAACATTTATCCATATCTGCCCAGCAATGCCTCCTCTGTCATTTCCATGGAACACAAAAATCATAAAAAGATAGTTACCAATAAATTGGAATTTATTATCCATCCCATCATGCACATATACATATACATTTCAGGGCAAAAAAACAAGTTATTGAAAAGAAGTCTGTCACAACATGCGCATTACAGAGGTTCTTTGAGATGTGGAATTGAGATGAGAAAATTAATTAAACTACAAGGAGGGAAACTAAAAAGGTAGGCATACACAGTGTTATCCCCGCCCGATTTTGTGGCCAATCTCCGACAGGTCTATAAATTCCTGGCCGATCGCATTACTTTGAATGGGGACCAGCCTGCCCACCTGATGTAATGTCCGACACACAAAGGCACAAAGGGTGCCCACCGGTCCTCTGAGTGGTTGGCTGCAGGGTGATGGTGTTATCACACTGCAATTGGCCTCTAGAGAATCAGGCGGGGATCGGACCGCGTATGGCTACCTTAATAACAATAATAAGAAAGGAGGTGAGGATGGATATGAACTCCTCCTTGCTCAAAGATGCAGTGTCTTTCTAAAAAGACCTTACCCTACCCAATGCCCAGTCTCCAGGAATAGTATAGGTCAAAATGGCTCCAGAGAATATCAATAATCGAATCATGCTGAAGAAGTGGCCTGTGCACCATGAAACGCGTTGTTGTACCTTTTTTTATTACTACCAATAAAATACATTATTGAAGACAGGTGTTTTTCATCTCACAAATCCAAATCCAGTACATACTTCCACACCAAGGGAAGAACAGTCCCATCGTTAATCGACCCCTGGTCACCCAGAGGCAAGTGAGAGCAACCACTTACTGCATAGAGACAGCATATTTACGGGCCTGGACATGTTTTGGTTGTTGGCACAAGGATTCCCAAATTCCTCTTGTCCCATAACCAAAATCCTAAGTAAAACCTCTATACCGAAAATAGAAAATACCTAATAACACTGACTACTGTCACACACTTCCAGTTTCTTCTCTCTTTTTTCATTTTTTCCTAAACAGTCTATGAGCACCAAACAAAATAAATTGGAGCTCAAGAATAAGACAACCTCCTTACTGATAATCACCAATACATCTTCACCTCTCCTTCAGGTTAACTCAGCAGATATCAAATAACTTGTGCTAACAGGCATTTAATTTCATCTTATATGACCTTGGGCCAAGTAACAGGTCACAAGATCTAGAGTATTGTCATATGATGGAAGGAGTGACACCAAGCTTTCACTTGGAACAGAAATTCACTAAAATAATATGGTAGTCAAGCTGTATTACCATTATGTTAGTAGACAACCTCTCTTTTTTATGGGCTATCATGACACTTAAGCACAGGTACAGACGGCTCGATATTCGAGCCGTCTGATGTTCCCTGCAGCAGTGTGATGACATCATCATGCTGCTGTCAGATATCGGCGGAGTGGGGGAGACAGCTCTGCTCTGCCCAGCCGATGCTTTGCCTGGAGATCCGCGGTCTCTAGGGAAAGCAACGGACATCGACCATAATAACGTTCATGTCCAATATGGCTGTTTTCAAGCCGGATTAATTGGTCCAGCTTGAAAACAGCAATGGACGCATATTTTATGGGCCAGATAGATGGCCGTGAGTGCGCACGGTGCTCGAAGCGGCCATATATGTGGCCCATATCTTATTATACGGTTTTACACCATGAGAGACAAAATAACAAAAAAAAAAAACAAAAAAAAACAAAAATCACATTGTCTGATTTTTAAAGAATTTATTTGCAAATGATGGTGAAAAATAAGTATTTGGTCAAGATCATAAGTTATTATCAATACTTTATTATAGCCCCTTTGTTGGCAATGACAGAAGTCAAAGTTTTCTGTATTCACAAGGTTTTCACACACTATTGCTGTGAATAAATCACCTGTGGGAGCAATTATTAGAAAATGGAAGACATACAAGATCACTGATAATCTCCCTCGGTCTGGGGCTCCATGCAAGATCAAAATGAACAGTGAGCAAAAATCCCAGAACCACACAGGGGGACCTAGTGAATGACCTGCAGAGAGCTGGGACCAAAGTAACAAAGGCTACCATTGGTAACACACTACACCCCCAGTGACGCAAATCCTGCAGTGCCAAATGTGTCCCCCTGCTAATGCCAGTACATGTCCGGGCCCGTCTGATGTTTGCTAGAGAGAATTTGAATAACTCAGAAGAGCATTGGGAGAATGTCATATGGTCAGATGAAACCTAATGTCATATGGTTTAGAAAACTAAACTTGCTGTGTTTGGAGGAGAAAGAATGCTACTATGAAGCATGGGGAGAAATCTGACTGATCTGTGTAAAGGAAAGAATTAATTGGGCCATGTATTGTGAAAACCTCCTTCCATTAGCAAGGTAATAAAGGATGAACCGTGGCTGGGTCTTTTATCATGACAATGATCCCAAACATACCGCCCATTCAACAAAGCAGTGGCTTCACAAGAAGCATTTTAAGGTCCTGGAGCGGCCTAGCCAGTTTCCAGATCTCAACCCCATAGAAAACCTTTGGAGGGAGTTGAAAAGTCTATGTTGATCAACGACAGTCCCAGTACATCACTGCTTTAGAGGAGATCTGTATGGAGGAATGGACCAAAGCAACAGTGTGTGGAAAAAAACTTTATTGCCAACAAAGGGAATATAACAATGTATTGAGATTAACTTTTCATATTGACCAAATACTTATTTTCCACCATAATGTACTAATAAATTATTTTAAAAATCAGACAATGTGAATTCCTGGATTCTTTTCCCCCATTTTGTTTTTCATAGTTGAAGTGTACCTATGATGAAAATTACACGCCTCTCTCATCTTTTCAAGTGGGAGAACTTGTACAATTGGTGGCTGGATAACACTGTGTATATTATATTAAGATCTATATATAAAAAAATCTAATAATTAGTCAACGAAAGGTAAAATTCAAGCAATTGATTATGTGAGCATCCCACACCTCTTTAGTTTTGGATCCTCATCGTCTTTACATACAAGGATGCAGTTCTCTCTGTTGTAATAATTGTGGCTTACCTCTGCTACAGAGCAGATTGAACCCAAAGCTTCTCCACGAAACCCATATGTCTCCAAAGCCTCCAAGTCCTCGTGGCAGGTAATTTTAGAGGTGTAATGTTTGATGCCCATAACAGGAGCATCGGATGCTTTAATTCCATCCCCATTATCCTGAACTTCAATCTTGTCAAATCCAAAGTTGTCCTAAAATATAGAAGTTGTGTGAAATTATATATTTTATGTAATTTTAGTACTCCTACCAGAAAACTATTTGTGTGTACCTGGTGCTATTGACAAAAAAAGAGTGTTTTTATTACAGTAGAAGTGGACAATCATATTGTGTGTCAATAATGTACCTAGATGTGTACTTGGAGTTTAGCTTCAAAGAGATTCTAACATTTATGGAGACAGCCTTCGTTTAAATATGCACATTGCCTGGCTAAAGCCCCCATACACGTTCCGATTTTTTTCTTGACCGATTATTCGTCCGTATGGATCACCCGTTTTCACCTAAAATGTTATGGTCGGTCGGCACGAAAAATCTGAATTTGAATTATCACCGATCAATTGGCCCTACACTATTTATAAACAGCAGATCGACCAAAATTTACGGACAGGTCTAAAACGGTCCCAACTGATTTTTCGGCCGATTTTGAGAAATCAGGATGGGTCGGGTACATAATTCCACATCCGATTAATCTCCCGATCGATTAATCTCCCGACCACATTGGTCGGTCGGGCAAAATTCGTATGAAAAATCGGAACGTGTATGGAGGGCTTTAGTTTTGCTTCAATTTTTGACCCATAGACTCATGTTGCTAATGTCTTGTTTCTTGGTTCCTTTTCTCTGTATTTTTTCTAGTTCTAATACTCAGACAGTTAAAGGGAACACATCAGCATAACAGACTTTACATTCTTATATGAGAGGCAGCCTCTTCACCTTTCCTATGTGCCAAGAAACTCAAGATTCTTAAGAAAAGTCAAGAGAGTCAAAGCCAACACTACTAGACAACAATGACAGATAGCTGTACCAACATTAGATTTTGATTTGAGACAACCACAAATGATTCAATATTTTGCAGGGTGGTATGTCTTATATACCTTGTGTAGTTTTTGCACAAAATAAACTCTACCCAGACAGGGTGAACTCAACAATAACAAGAAGAAATATAAATAAAGGAGACACATAGGTGAGGGATGCAGCTGCACAGGAGACCCGACAGCTGGATCGAGAAGCAGGAAATCTGTCAGCTAACACCCCAAGGAGAGCTCTTTTTAATAAACTTAAGGCATACACGTCTTATAATCCAGCAAATAAACATTAATAAAAAAAATAGAGCAGACAAAAATATACACAAATACAAAGAACAAGGACCACATCATAACAATATAGAGCCACAAAAATTCCCCAAAAAAAGGAACAGAAAAAACAACAACGTAGAAAAAGCGATGCCACAGTCTCGTGTCCCATCACGATCGACCACCATTGGAATGGTAGGGCATAGACATAGTGTCAACAGGATACCTAATCTGCTGAACAGGAGTCTACTTTCAACCATTTCCCCCAGATTTTGTCAAATTTACTCTCTCTACCCCTGTTATTATAAATTGTAGCAGAGGAAGAATGGCATTCAGATTGTTTCCATCCTGACAGAGTGGTGGGGGGACTATACCACAGGCGTGCAATCAGCTTGCACGCATTAAATAATGCTGTACTGAGCCCAAACTCCACAAATAAACCAGGCACACAACATTTTGGGTCCAGTAGTACGGGGGACCCCATAGTGTCATGCAGGAACCGTATGACTTCTGCCAAATAGCCCTGCAAGACCAGAGAAGGTGATAACATGTCCTCCTCTCCATTACACATTTGGGACACAGATTAGAAGTATCTGGTTAAAACTGAGCTATCTGCACTGGTGTAAGGTAGAAGGTAGGTTCTTTAATATAAACTGAGCCTACTTGGTTCATAGGTGGGTCAAGCATAACACAGTGTATTGTAAGAATTATACCAAAAAATTGTTGGGCACCAGTGACAAACATTACTTATGCATTCTTCTTACATGTATTTGATGCTTACCAGTTTTATTTCAACACTGTTAGCATTAGCGTCCAAGGCATTCTCCAAAAGCTCTTTAACTACACTGACCACCGAAGTAATCACTTGGGAGCTGGACAATAATCGGATAGTTTCTGATGGCAAGTGGTTCATCTTAAACTAAAAAGCTGCAATGGAAATACAAACTTGTTTAAATAATGAATGTGTAGCGAAAGACATTTACATAAGACATTATGTAAAACACAAAACTTACATTAGACATTACAATACAAAAGTAGAGGCCAACCATATCTTTCTTAGAACGCTATGTACATGAGCAAGCTCTTTATAAGTGTAAAGCCAGGCATACACACGCCGATAAGCGAACGATTTTGCCGCTAATCGGCGGCAAAATCACCCGCCCATCGGCGTGTGCCCACATGGGGCGACAGATCGCTGTCGCACCACAGCTCGGCCGGCCAGAGAACATCCGACATGCCGGCTGATGCCATTAACTTCAATGAAGACCGGCGTCTTCATTGAAGATAATTGCCGGCACTCAAAGGGTGCCTGCCGATCAGCCCGTGATGACGTCATCACGCTGCATTCCAGAGCTCATCGGAGCTTGTCTGTCGGCACCCGTCTGTGGGTGTATGGCAGGCTTAAAGTGTTCTTAAACAAACAGCCTTTCTTCCAATATGAGGAAGCTTTTATGGTCCATGAATGGGACTCTACTGTCTCCAGGCTGTAGTTTGTGATAAAGGGAATACTTAAATCCTGTAAACAGTTTGTAGCAAGGACAGAATTAGATTGGCTCACAGGTGTCTGTTGTCACTTAAGGCTATGTTCCCACAATGGGACTCTTTCCCGGGCCGTGATCGGGAGCGGAGTGACCAAAAACTTGGCTCACCGCGTTTTTGACCACAGGCCGTGGCCACCCGCCCGCCCACACCTGGCTCACAAGTGTCCGTTGTCAATTAAGGCATGTTCCCACATGTGTGACTGCCTGCCACGGGATTGAATGACCGCAGTTGGAAAGATGCATTTTGAGATGCGGTTTCTAACTGCGGCCATAGACGTGGTCAAAAACGTGGTGAGCTGAGTTTTTGAGGATCTTTCGAAACCTCCAATCACTATGCATTCTATCAGGGAGGACCCGGCACTACATAGTTGTTGGTAGATCGTAGAAATTGTATGATGTGATTGAAAGGTGTATGGTGGTGATATCACAAGCTTACATAACTGCATGGTATCTTGGTACCCACAGAATCAATGGACAAAACTACAGAGAAGTATTTCTCCTGCTTCTGGTTTAGAACTAACCGGATTATAACAGATCTGTATTGTGATCATTAAAACGTTTGTAAAAAAAAAAAAAGACAAAATATTAAAGAAAGCACCATCACATTTATCTGCACCAATACATTATCGTAGTTTTGAACAGAATATATAAAGTTTAGATTTTTTCCCCCTTACAGGATGCTGCAAAGGGTTTAAACCCTAGGTGCCCAACCTGCGGCCCTTTGGACATTCTTCAGCGGCCCTTCTCAGTCCTCCACTTGCAGCCCTTGAAACCTTACTATTTATGCATAGGAACTCATATTGCATAACCTTTGAATCAAAATGTGCATCACCATACTAGTGTTACCCAATGCTTGAAGTATCACAAGTTTTGTTATTTAAAAATGAAAAATAAGGTCTTCCAGCTCTGTCTGCTGTCATTTCCTGATTATAAAATGCTTATACAAGTCAGTATAGATTGAAAAAGTTATGTGCGGCCCTTTAGTGATGCAGAGGGCCGCACTTGTGGCCCTCCATATCAACTTAGTTCCCTAGCTGCCAATAGTCACTGACCACCTAGTGCGTTAGCCCTAGGCTCCACTATCTGATTTAACGGTGTGCATGAGATTCCCATTAATGGCAATGGGGCTGTCTCCCCAGCCCATCAGAGCCCAATCCGCTGGTCCCCGCCTCTGTCGCGCTGATGCTGACGCAGCCATCTGCGTCTACGGGAACGCAGCGGAGGATCCAATAGGGAAGGTGGAGCCTAGGGCTTAGCATGGACCGATAAGAGAATATGTAAGCTGCCATTGTAATAATTCTGGAGAATACTTATTGCCTGAATAATTAGCCAATTGCTTATCTTGTAGTATCAGTCACACGTGATAGAAGCATGCAGACAATTGTAGCAATGCACTGAACACATAAGTAGCACACTCACTCTTAAGGTGGGTTTACACGTCAAGATTTTTTCGGCCGACAGATGGACGACTAACGA
>CM070039.1:49998729-50015959 GCA_036250615.1 Ptychadena robeensis
GATTATATCAAATATCGGCCGATTCCGATCTCTGGCCGGGCAATCGGTGCATCTCTAGTTCCTGGTTTCGATCAACCTTTTTAATTGATCGAGCGGAAAATCGAACGGTGTATGGACACTCCTGTTGTTGAAGGCGCGGGGGCTAAGCAGACAAGCATCCTGCGGGGGGGCCCGACAGATGAGCTCACAGCATCGGCGGGGACCCTTTTGTGTGCTGGCTGTTAGTTTGAATGGGTAAGCCGGTCCCCATTCAACTTAATGGCATCGCCCATAGAATTACGGACATGTCCGTTCTCTGGCCTACCGGATCTGTCGCCCTATGGCGGCTGATTTTGACGCCGGCCACGAGCGTGCATGCACATCGGTCAGCGGCAATATCGGTTGCCGCTCGTTGGGTCTGTGGGGGACCTTAAGATCAGTAGTTTCCCAATAAAGTATTTACTTATCTTTCTATAAAGATAAAAACAGTATTTCTTATCTAAGCCACATTTATACATACATAATCCCTTATCTGTAGTTCTGTTTGCCAGGGTTGTTACTATAACATTTGTATGTACTCTGGTTTTCCAGAGAATGCCTCTGCAAACTGTATCTATGCCATTTGAGCTGTGTGGTATGTATGTTCTGTAGAAAAGAGCGTTTTTGTTGGCACCAAAAAACATGTTCCAGGTATAGAGAAAAGCCAGGATGTCTGTAAAATCTTTAGAGGAGATGACCATGGTCCTGCAGTCTTCTGACATTGTCTGTTTTTCTCTGCAGGGAATAGTGAATGAGGTCAGACAATCTTCACAGCTCATGCTGAATCAGCTTCTGCAGCAGCTCCGCAGTAACATTCAGCTTCCAGCCTGTTTGCGTGTGATTGGTTACCTTCGCAGAATGGATGTCTTCACTGAAGCAGAGTTGCGTATCAAGTTTCTGCAGGCCCGGGATGCATGGCTACGTTCTTTGCAGAGTGCTATCCCTCAGGATGACCCATATTTTCACCTGACTAAAACTGTAGAGAGCTGCCGTGTCCACCTGTTTGATGTCATCACACAGTATCGGGCTATTTTCTCTGATGAAGACCCCCTCTTGCTACCACCTCCACCAAGTGGAGTTTTACCCGTGAATGAATCGGCCATATTTCATGGTTGGGTGCTACAAAAGATTAGTGAGTTTCTACAAGTCCTGGAAAGTGACCTTCAGAAGGGGGTTGGAAGCAGACTGGACTCTCTTCTTGGTCAGTGTATGTACTTTGGACTGTCCTTTAGCCGTGTGGGTGCAGATTTCAGGGGTCAGTTAGCACCCATCTTCCAGCGTGTTGCTGCTGAGAACTTTGCACGGGCTGCAAAGGAAGCTGTTGAGACATTTCAGGAGGAAATGAATATGTATACACTCATCTCTAACCCCATGGTACTAAACACAAGTATCCCACCAGTACCAACACCCTCTGCACAGCCTGGAACCTTGCAGCCTCCCATGGTACTTTTGGACTTTCCTCCCCTAGCCTGCTTTCTTAACAACATTCTGGTGGCCTTTAATGACTTGCGTCTTTGCTGTCCGGTAGCGCTTACTCAGGAGGTGACAAACACACTACAAGATTCTTTGGAAAAGGTAATTTGTGGGATGACACTTGTCACATTATCTTTATTACAGTAACTGAGCTCTGTTGCATTGAAACAATGTGATCAGAGATGTGTCTGCTTCGCTATCTGTTTCTGAATTCTGTACCTGTACATATGTTAATCAGCAGGCCAGAGGGCATGTATGGTCTTTGGGTTTTTTTTCTAAATATCTGTAGTTCCACTTAACCTCCCTAGCGCACCGCCCATATCGCGCCATTTACAACGGCGCGATACGGGCCGAAGCTCTACGCGCAACTGTTGTCAGTAATGACTGAGAGGGGAAGCCGGCGCTCCTCCATTAACATGGAGGTCTATGGCGCCGCCCCCTTCCGCGTCACCGTGACGCGATCGGGGCGGTGCCGCCAACCCGGAAATGCTGCAGCGATGAAGACAATCGCTACAGCTTTCCGGGGAGGCATAGGGTCTCCCCGCTGCCTGCTTTCCCGGCGGTTGAGGCGAGCCTGAAGCTCGGACGAGCTAGGCTCGTCTCAACCGCTAGGGAGGTTAAGGGAAAAGTAGCTTTGTCTATAGTTCTCTTTATTTATAAAACCTGCCATTCTCTAATGCAATGTGATATATGTACTGTATCTGTGTTAAATGGTTCTGTGAATATTCAATTGTGAAATATTTCAATATGTAAAAACATTGAAGTGTTAGATTATGTTATTAAGTAATGTACTTCCTTTGAATTTTTTTTTTACTTGTCTTCCTGTAGGTTGTAAAAACCATTCAGTCATTTCATCGAGCTGAGGAAGCCGCATTCAGCCCTCAAGAAAGTGAACTGTTTGTTCAATTTTGTACAGTTTTCCTGGAAGACCTGACACCATATCTGAACCGCTGCTTACAAGTCCTTTTCCCTCCAGCTCAGAGGGCTCAAATTCTAGGTACAAATTTATTTACTTTGGGGCAGACATAGGCTCTTGTGAACAACCATAAAAGTATGGGACGGATGAAAGAAGAAACAAAGTAACACTTTATCAAAGTCACTGTTTGGTACTGAGAGTAGAAAATAAATGTTACAATGTATCTGAGCTTTAGATGAGGGGAAAGGGTTAGGATCTTTCTGGAAAAATATTATTATATAGCCATTTGGTAGAAATTGTAAGCTTTTGTGTACAATACATGTACTCTATGTATAATAATAACAATATACACATGGATAGAGGTGAATTGTGTAGGTAACCTCCCTAGCGTTTGGGACAAACACAGTTCGTGCGCTGTTTGGGTTTATCCCAAGCGCTAGAGGAGCGGGTATTGCGAGAACCTGATATACCCCCGGAAAGTTGCAGTCATTCTCTAAATCGCCACAGTATTTCTGGGGTCCCGACACCGTGATGATGCCAAAGGGGTGGGGGCTTCTCACAGTTGACAGAGGGGCCTGACCAAGAGCTTGTAATGGCTAGCCTGCCATAGGTGTGCCAATTCCATGCCTCGCCGACATCACTACGCGTGAAAGGAATGTTATTGTCTTTTTAAATTTCCTGCACTAACAAAAATGCTCATTTATTGCAATGAGCAGAGATAATTCCTAGAGACTGCCTGTTGTCACCATGAGGATGCGCCCACGGTGTGATGATCACACCACTGCATCATCCCCAAGCTAATGTTTCGACACCTAGGCATGATGTGCATTCATTGCAGAGAACAAGCGGAGGGGAGCATCTTTTCAACAAGATGACAAAGGGCCTAAAAATAAAGCTAAAGGGCTGGATTCGGCCCCTGGGCCTTAGTTTGCCCATCCCTGGTTTAGTTCTTACTTTTTCTCAATATTGATCGTATACACACCATGAATAGAAAAATTTAATTTTAGCAGCATGGCTGTAATTTTTCACACCCACTACAAACTACAAACAAACTAAAGTATAATTCTAGTGTCAGATTCAGTATTGTAGTTTATTTCATTGTCTGTCTTCTAGCCTGAAAAATACCTTTTCACAAATCACAGAAAAAATAGACATTATAAAATATTTGGATTGTTGAGCATTGTTTGCTCAAATTCCAGGAGGCAGAATTAGAAAACATAGCATAAGAACTAAACAAGCATTCAATCTCCCAAATGTGAATAATGAAAACATTTTTGGAGATGGTAGAATGTACCTGGCTAATTTGTTGTGTGATATTAATGAGCATTCTGTATGTTTGTTTCAGGCGTACCCCCTACACAGCTTTCACGATATGGCAACTTGGGATCTATTGATGTCAGTGTTCTGCATCAAGCTCTGGAGGGATTATTGCCACAAAAGGAGCCTTTACTTGTGACAGAAAAAGATCCAGTACTCTCACTGCCAAGGGATGCTGCCGCCAAGCCTCTCCCAGTCGCCAAAAGTGTAGACGTGCCAGAGAAAGACAATGAATTGACACCATCTTCTCTTACAGAGGCAGCTGTACCTGCAGGAGATAACCAGTAACCTATATAAGAGACATGTTCATGAGAGGTGGGATTAGCCTGGTACTCTATGTTTAAAGGTCGGGGTGAAACACATCTATTGAGACTTTGACTTGGATAAATAACCCTATAACTGCTTATCTAATATGGACACCCCATCTGGCATCCCCTTCCAAATACTTTGTAGTGAGAGTAGGACCACTGCTAATGGCTTATTTATAATATCTTGGTAAAAAGGACATTTTGAGTGGTCTACCAACTTCTACTTATCTAGCTCTTATAATCATTGAGTTCTACAAAAACCTTTCCAAAACACGTCCTATAGCACACTATGGTTACTTGAAAAACAGGCAAGCACAACCTGTCCTTAAGGCACCATGGACACCAAAGATCTGTTCCTTTCATTGGCCCCAAATATCGGCATTATTCTTTCTTTTTACCACAAATGTTACTGGAACGTCTCTCTTTTGGACCATTAATCTTGCTGTTTAATCATTATAACTGAAAATAATGCTGTTATCTGGGTCTTGGCTATGATAGCAAGGGATTTCTAAGGACCAAATGCCATCTCTAAGAACCAAATGTAATTTCAAGGTTCTACTTGGTAAAAAAGGTAGAGCCGCTGTTCAAGGTTAATATTCTGGAGAAATAAAAAAGGGTTGTGTGCATGCAACTAAGGAGGTAGGGGGCATTACCCTTGGGTGGGAGCATTGTGACATCACTTCCATTTCTTTTAATGCATGTATTCTGATATAAGTTGGGGTGGGGGGGGGGTCTGGCTTGTCTAGGACACAGGCAAGGGAGGCTTAAGGAAAAAAGGGTTTGGAACCACTGCCCTAAATTAATGGGTATCCTTATTAATAATAATTCAGAATACTGTAGGTTCATGTGGTGGTGGTGGTGGACTGTGCCTTAAAGGAAAACTATAGTGAATAGTTTGTAGGCTTCCATATCACTGACCGTTATGCTTGGTGTGTGTTGGAGGTATACCAGGTAGGAAAATATAGGCCAGTAGCCTTTTGGGCGCTCTGCAATGGTAGCACAAACATTTCTATTGGTACCAATTGTCTTTAACAAAACCTGCCTATTAACTAAATACCAACCTCCATTCAGATGAAGGGTGTTAACAGGGACAACACAAAACTAGAACCAGATAGTGTCAGCAAGGAGATTTCAGTTTTCAGAGCGTCTCACATCGAAACAGCATGTCCATTAGAAACTATATCGAGTCAGAGTCTCGTTCCTTAGTAGGAAGATGGCTGACCTCATTTATAGACTGTCCATGTGTCACCCATTTCTTGGAGATTCGCATGTGTGCAATACATTGGGCCGTTTGCATGCAAATGCAGACTGAACTACTCTTCCACGCTAACATCTACCCATGAATATGTTCTTTGGCACATTTCCTCTCAAGATCTAGCCCACTGCTTGCATGGAAGCTGTAGAATGGTACTAAGGAAGAAGGAAGTACACACTATGCTGGCCCTCCCCACCAATTTGCCTGCATTACATAGGCTTAATGCTGATTTCATTGGGTCTAAAATAGGAAAGGCAATAAAATTAAGCATCTACAGAAAGCCAAGAATAAGTAGATTAATCTTCAGCCTTAAGATTTCACAACGTCATGTGAAAGTAAACAGGCCTTTGGGTAAAGATATGGTCAATATGATGCTACAATTTCAGCATCATATCTATGTACGCAGACTGAAACAGCCATAATAAAGTACAACAGCCATGCTCCGTCCGCATACCATTTACATGTTAATGTTGACATTTAGGCTATGTTTCCATGGCGTTGCATTAACACATCTCCCTTAAAGCGAAGGTCCGGTTTTGCTGCGCTAGGGATCCGTGTCTGACACAGCGGTGGGGGAATTTTTCCCTCTTTGAATGCAGAGACCATGCATCAAAAACATATGCATACCCAATGCGTTCCTCCATGGATGTGATAATGTATCCATGTTTATATCGGTGAGGTCCTCTACGTTGACATCAATGCATTGAATTCCTGATAGCACTGTGGAAACAATTCCATTAACTAGTCAAGTAGATAAACTAATATGCACTTTATAATTGCTCGGGTGCCAGGTATTATGTTTGGGGTTAATCAAATCAACTTCTTCTATGGTCTGGTTCTTTTGTGATTCGTTATTTTAGTATCAATATGTTAGTTTGCAAACAGGTTAAACTAAATAAACCATGTTTTCCTGCAGGAAACTATAAACCATAAATACTTTTTTTTTTTTCACACACAAACGTCACTGGTTCACTGAGTCCATCTGAACCAGAAGTGTTTCTGGTGTGGAGTCAGATAACCGGGACTTTAAAGGCACTTAAGCAATATTTTAAATCAACATTTTTGTTAAAAAACATAATTTTATTTCAAAATGCATGATTAAAAGATATACAGATAAATCAACATGATGTGGTCATTATAAAAAGACTGTTTAGCCTAATCCTTGATCGTTTGATCCACACTCTTGAGCGTCTGTTCACATCGCCCTCCCTCCTCTTTCCATCTCTCCCGTTGGTTTTCACGACCCTCACCTTTTTGTCTATGTCCTTCGATTAATGAATCAAGCCCAGATTATGGGACCGGAGAGTGAAACCCGTAGCCTTACATCCTTTGGGATTAGGCTTAAGAAATTGCTACAATGTAAATCTAATTATTGTTGGCACATCCGGTATTTTCATAAATATATAGAAAATGGTATCAACCCACAAGGTTTACGCATCCAGGTATTCCCTACCTTTGTGAATGATGATCCTAGTTTCAAACAAGGATGGGAAACCATCTTAAAAAAGTGCCCCGAAGATATGATGAAATATCTTTGTGACCGATATCAGATTCTCTAATCTCTAATCACTAAACTAGACCTAGAAATATCCACTCTATACAGAACTTTTGCCCACTTAACCAGCCTTACAAACTTTGCAATAAAAGAAAAGATGATTAGAGACCAAGTAATGAATTACACTAAAATTATGGTGAACAAAAAAGAGACTAAATTCGATAGAGATGATCTAGCCTTTAGCACTGGCCAAGCTCATCATTGGCCCAACTCTTCCCGCAATACCAATACAAATAAAAGAATGAATTCCCCCCCCCCCCCCCCCCATCGGATTCTGACAACACACAAAGAGGCTCCCAAACCCAAAGACCAGGGAATACACAACCTAACGTCAAACCTGGCATCAAGCGCCTACCCAATTCCGATACTAGATTTAAAACCAATGACACCAAAAGAAGGCAAGCAAGAAGATTTTCCAACCCGCAAACATCTGCTACAGCCACTGACTATACCAGTGAAGACATAGGCTCTTCATTGGAATCCCTCCAACCAACAGGAAGGGAATACATGGGTAATCAGGCTGCTAACACAGAGGTTGAACAAACTTCTCAACTCTTGACACAAACAACTATTAACTCTAGCAGCACCTTAATTCCTCTAGTAGAGACCAAAACACACTTGGGCACCCCAATGGGAGCTACAAGTCGCCAACCCTCTTATCACTACACCCAGGAAGCCACCCAAGAGACTAACCGACCCCCCAATGCATCCAGTGCTCATTCCCGAACAAGCACCACTAACACCACTTCTCCCATAAGTGATTCTTTTTTTCTGCAGGCCCAGAAACAAATAACCAAATTACATTAATAAATCTTTCTTCTTGTACACTTACACAGAAGGAAGAAGAAGTTCTTAAGTTAGGACTAAGCTTTTGTCCAGGTCAAAATTTTGACCTTTTTGAAACTATAAAAGATCTACAACTCTTTGCAAGAAAACTTTTGCTGCGGGTATTACACGAACAAACAAAAACTAAAAGCGAGCTAACCACTAATACAATTGATCCAAAAGAGCTCCAGGCTATTAAAGACCTTGAGGAGCTCTTAGAAGAACAGGGCTGGGATGATGATGAATCATCACCCATACCTGACTCTCAACCGCCTACAATGACCACTCCAAGATTGACCCAATTCAAGAAGAAATCTAAAAATTTCCCGTCACTATCGCTTAACCCAAACATTAACGCTTTTACTACCCAAGTCATTAAAGCCCTAGAAACCAAAACCAAATCCTTTGATAGGACTAAATACTCGGAGAAACTGATGCAAAACAGTATAACCAAATTACAAGAACCTAATGACTTGGTTATCAAACCATCAGATAAAGGAGGCAATATAGTGTTGATGTCTCACAAACAATACCAAAACGTGTCTCGCCATCCTTAGGAACAGAGAATGGTACCAACCTGTTCATGCTAATGAGGTAAAAAAAAAAATACCAAAAATATGAATCAATACTAGTTGAAAACTCTGAACTGGGCAATTGTACTAAGGACCTTTTTGACTATCTCACAGTACCCAAACCAACTACCCCCACCTTCTATGCTCCCCAAGACTCACAAATCTGTAACCCATCCACCAGGTCGCCCCATAGTGTCAGGAAATAACTCACCGAAAAAGCAAGCACCTTTGTAGACTTTTTTCTCAGACCATTTGTCGAGACACTGCCCTCTTATTTGAAGGATACTATTGATCTACTAAAGATGACAGATGCCCTTACTGTTCCACTAGGCTGTACTTTAGTCGCCATTGATGTAGAGGCACTCTACAACTGTATACCCCACAAATTGGGAGTAAAAATTGTTGCTGACTTCTTGGCTGAAAAAAAACAGGATTCCTACTCTATGAACAAATTCGTACTTCAGTTACTTGAGTTTATCCTGACACACAATATTTTCCTCTTTATGGACACCCACTTTCTCCAGGTGCAGGGGGTGGCAATGGGGACATGCTGCACACCCTCATATGCCAACCTGTACCTGGGGTTTGGATGACACTCTCTCACATCTTCTGGACCACGTCGCATTTTGGCGACGCTATATAGACGACATCTTGATGTTATGGACTGGCACACCAACACAGCTAACTGAATTCATGACAGCACTAGAAAATAATTATTTCAACCTAAAATTCACCATGACGCCCTCACAATCCAAAATCACATTTCTAGATGTAGAGCTCTACATTCATGACAACAAACTTTTATCCACCCTATACCGCAAACCGACAGCCGGTAACACTGTCCTTCATGCGGACAGTGCCCATCCGGTTCCTTTTAAAAAAATCAATACCTTACAGCCAATATTTAAGAACGAGGCGCAACTGCTCAAACGAAATAGAGTTTAAAAAACAAGCCCTCTCATTAAAACAGAGACTGCTTGCGCGCAGATATAGCAACAAACTTCTCAAGCGATCCTACCAGAGGGTCTTGCAAATGGATAGACAAAAAATTCTATATTCCCAAAAACAACAGGATACTAAATCCATACCCATTACCAGACTCATCTTAACATACTCACAACAACAACAAGAAATCAGGGACATAATTGGCCAATACTGGCACCTACTAACTGCAGACGAGACTGTAAATCGCTACATCTTCTCAAGACCGACAATAACATACAGAAAATTTTGATCCATGAAAGACTATTTGGTCCATAGCCGCTATACCCCACCCAAGACTAAATCAACACCGTATGGCACGTACAAATGTAATTCCTGTAATCAATGTAAATGGATAAGCGAAGGTGACTCAATTACATTACCCAATGGTCGCATCATAAAACCTAGACATTCGGTGAATTGCAAAACAGAAGGGGTGGTATATATGCTAAAATGCTCATGTAAGAGCTTTTACATAGGTAAGACCAAGAGAGAATTTAGGTTCCGAATTCGGGACCATGTACATGACATCACCAGCAAGAATATGTTTAAACCAGTTGCCAGACACATGATCAACCACCATGCTGGAAATTTGGAGGGCATTGGCTTTTGTGCCTTGGCACATGTAACAACGGGGGGTCGGGGGGGGGCGATGTGGACAAACGATTACTCCAACTAGAGAGTAAGTGGACATATGATCTTAAGGCAACCATCTATCCAGGAATAAATGAAGCTTTAAGCTTCAAAAGTTTCCTCTAATGATTACAATTTGTTATATCTTTATATAACACATATGATCTGTCATAATAGTAAGACAGTAACTACCCTTCTGATCCTGCTCAATCATGGTTCTTCTTATTTGTATTGACCTTTGATGCTTATCTGTGACATTTGATATATTTGCTTGTACTTGTTTTTTGACGAATATATCACTGTACATTATGCACATTATTGTATGTAGAGTATGATTTTACGGAAGGAGATTACTGCAGACAACTCTTCAAACACTCAAAAAAATATATTTTTTTTTTTTATCCAATAGACTTCTTATGTACTTCAGTATACTTAACCATTATGCAGTAGTTTACAAAAAGATGCCTTTTTTATCATACGGTGTACGGTGGCCCTCACATTAACTGAGGCTAACTAGTATCCATGGACGCTTTCCCATTCACACAAAACCATCTATTGTGCTTCAATCAGGGAAGTCCATCTCCTGGACGGTTGTTGGCGGTCTGAGAGAGGAAGTGGTTGCATTTCTCCTCCGGGATCGCTCCCTTCCGCCCTTTCTAAGGACTTGGACCTGCTGAGAGTGCGGCTCGTATATTGCGGCGCCGTATACTGCAGAGTGTCCACAAAGGGATTCTAACCAATGAGTGACGAGCACAACACATCCCTGTCACTTCCTGTTTAGCCTGGAGTGTGCTTGAAGGGTTGCCTAGCAACCCAGCTCGCCCTCCACGCTTCCGGGGTTGGATTCCGCCCAGCAAACCACAAACAGCCTACAAAGGCGCGTGGTGACCGGCAGCCATGACAGGCAGAATCGGTCATCTAACTCCGGACCGCTGGCAAAGCAAAACGCCTTTACCTCTCCCCAACAACACCTAGAGGCATTAGCAGCTAGAGTATCCGCTCCTTAAACAGTATGTCCTCTTCATCTTTTGAAGTCAGTTGCATTCCAATGACCCACTCATATTTCTAATATCGAGTATAATACGATTGTTTATAGTGCATCAGGAGAGACGGCAGACACTCTGCCAAGGAGCACACTAACCTCCTCTCACCTGTATTGCTCTATCATTTAAAACCTAATTCATCTTAAGGTAGGCTCATACTCTTTATTTGGTTTTTAACAAACAATGAAGTTTAATCAACTGTAATCACTGACTCAAGCACCATATCTGTAAGCACTAGCACTTTATCTTGATGAGTTTTTAAGATTATTTGAATTAATGTAATGTATGTGCTGACGTTGGATCAATACTATTGCCCTCAATTTCCTGTGTATGTAAGTCCCCCCTAGTTGACTACACAATTATCATGCAAACCTAATCTTGTAGGGTTCTACCAAAACATCGTTCTTCCGTTGCTGGGAACGACATCAGTTATCTCAAAAGGCACTACCTGACTAATCTACTGTTCTGATACAATTGAGTAAATCTGCAACGACCAAACTCCTTCTTAAAAAACCCATATTACCATGATGCAACTGATGTCATAATCATGTTATTTGAAATGCTACTACTATCATGCTATTGAAATATGATTCCTGACACTGATATATTTTACTGTCATTAGGATTGTGTTGTAAAAGACTCCACTCCTCCCTGAGGAAGCCCCTAACAAAGAGGGGGGAAACGCGTCGGATTGGCGACCACCGCCATAAGAGTGTTGTAAATATATGACAAACCACTATGTTGACTCAGAGAGTTGACCTTGACCATTTTTTTGATAATGACCACATCATGTTGATTTATCTGTATATCTTTTAATCATGCATTTTGAAATAAAATTATGTTTTTAACAAAAATGTCGATTTAAAATATTGCTTAAGTGCCTTTAAAGTCCCGGTTATCTGACTCCACACCAGAAACACTTCTGGTTCAGATGGACTCAGTAAACCAGTGCTCTTTTTTCTCTGTCTAAAAACATATGGGACGTGGCACAATACCTTAAGGTATCATACTTACATGGGGTTCTCCTGATCATCCCCTTTTTTTGCTTTATGATTTTGCTGGGTTTCAGCAAAACGTAGTAGAGTTTTGGCCTTAATGTGCTCAGCCCCACAATATATTATATACACGTTTACCCATTCAAATATTTAAATGATTTCCAGGTGGCATGTCAAATGCAGTTCTGGCTGTGTATATATTTGTTAGGACCCTGGCTGTACCGGTCATCACCAGCAGGTGGCTTCCTGCAGGCATGGGCTGGGTGGAGCTCACGCCTCCCTCATTAGCTTAGTGCTATATAGGTGTGCTCCATTCAGGCCATGGTGGCTGCTCATTGTACTTGTACTTGGATCTGGATCTTTTCTGTTTCTTGTCTGAACCTTGTGCTTCCCCTGGCTTTATGTTCCTGAACCCTGATACCTGTGGACTTTACCTTGAACCCTGATACCCCTGGACTTTTGCACCTGTTTGTCTTCCTACCTGTAAGTCTTATTATTATCATTAAATCTGTTTTTTGTCACCACCATCTGTCTGGATGTCAGTGTGTGCAATTTGCCTGGTCGCTTCCCTCATTAGCTTAGTGCTTTATAGGTGTCACCCCACTACTCGCAGGGCTTCCCTTCCGTCGCCGGCTGCACCTGGTGTCACCTCAGCAGGGTTACCTGCGGCCGCCCTGCGTCACTCACGGTTATCCCTGAGACCTGCTCTCCATGCTCTGCCACCTTGTGCCAGGCCTGCCACTAGTGCCACGCAACGGGCTACCGCTGTACCCCGGATGGCAGGTCGCCCTGCGCGATCCACCCAGTCACAGCCAGTCTCCTCGCGCAGGTCCAAGCCTGCGCACTAGGTCTTTCCATAGACCTGCATAGGTGCGAGTTCACAAAGGGTTCATTCTCAGGCTGTCTCAACTGCACACGCCCAGAGGGAGAGGCTTTCCAATCATTTCCCCTATATAAAGGCAGCAGTGTGAGCAGTCACATTGCTGCTTGATCCAGTCTACTTCCTGGTTCCTGTGTCCTATGTGTTATCTTCCTTGTGCTTACTCTTGATTCCTGACCCGGCATGTTACCCGATTGTGAAGATTATCTGGCTACTTCGACCTCTGCTACGTCCCCGACTACTCTCCTTATTTCCACCTGCCAAGACCTTCGCTTGTTAATCGATATCCTGCTATCTGCCTGCCTACCGACCCTGCTTGTTCCTGACCATTCTCTCTGCCCGGCCCTTTGGTACTTCGCTTCTGAACATCTCCTCCTGAATAGGGACCCCTGCCTCCGATAGGCATAACCCCATAGTGGGCGTATCCGGTGCTGCGAGACCTGGTGACTGGTTGCTTGAAAAGACAACAGGGACCCCTCAAGGGACACCTGCCTATCTCCCATTAGGGGGGCTCTGGGGGAAGACCGCCAGTCACTTAGACCCCTTGCGGCCGGGTGCCCTACCAGTCAGTTCCACGCTCCTGGGGTTAGCCTTAACAATAGGTGTGCTCCGTTCAGGCCATGGTGGCTGCTCATTGTACTTGTACTTGGATCTGGATCTGTTTCTTTGCTGTTTCTTGTCTGAACCTTGTGCTTCCCCTGGCTTTATGTTCCTGAACCCTGATACCTGTGGACTTTACCTTGAACCCTGATACCCCTGGACTTTTGCACCTGTTTGTCTTTCTACCTGTAAGTCTTATTATTATCATTAAATCTGTTTTTTGTCATCGCCATTTGTCTGGATGTCAGTGTGTGCAATTTGCCTGGTCGCTTCCCTGTCCTGGATCCTGACAATATTCTCACAATACAATTGATACTTTTTTTCTTGTATAGGATATGAAAGGACAATACTAAAAGAGTCCAAAATAGCAATGGTCCTAATTATCAATCATCAAAATGAAAAGGTCAATTGAAAATCATAATACAAGAGGTATTCTATAAAACTGCAGCCCGAATGTAATAAAGTTAGTTAATACCATCTAAATATGACATGAGCTGTACAATAGAATACACAAATACACCAAACGGATCTTGAGTTATCTCCTACCTCTCCCACATTTTAAAGGGTACAATACCTCCCTGTCCAGGTCACTCTTCCTGCCTCCATCTCCAGATAATTACACTTTCTGGGTATAGTATGTTTTGCAAGGGCATATTGTTAAACATAACTTTGACCTGCCTGGTGGTACGGGAAATACAAACTGATTATCATGTTAGCCCTTCTCCCACACAACACTAATTATTATTATCATCATCATTTATTTATATAGCGCCAACATATTAAGCAGTGCTGTACAATACATAGAGTGGAGATACAACACAATATAATACACACAGGTTATGACATAGGAGGAGTAGAGACCCTGCCAGATTGGGCTTACAATCTAATAGATGCCAGGGAGTTGGATCTAGTGAGAAGAGCAAAAGACGTTGACCCTGCAGGACAGCACAGGCTTCCCTGTTAAGTGGTAATCAATCCCTAGTGTGGCTCAGGTTCCAAATTTCGGTAATGACAATCTACTCCTATTATAATCAGGGCTTTTTTTCTGGGGGAACGCACCAGAACAGAGTTCCGCCACCTATTTTAAGTCTGGCCCCAAAATAAGGGCACTGGCTGCAGTGCGTTGTGGGTGGCCCGCCGGGGAGCCCCCGTGTGTGTGTTGTTTAGTGGGGGGAGTGTTGGCCATTCAGCACGGGTTACGGGCGTGCCACGAGTGGGCGATTTTTGTGTCTCCCCTCTTCCCCCTCCCTCGCAATGTGCAGCGAGGGAGGGGTGGCGCCTTCCCATTGTTTATGGGCGGTGGCCCTATGACGGGGCGTCTCCTCCCCGTCCATGCTGGAGAGAACTTTCTCTTCAGTGTGGACTGGGGAGTGGAGTTGTAGCCATCTTGAGGGAGGGGAGGCGGTGCGCCCACGCGGGGGCACCTGCCTGCGCTGGTGGGCGACGTGCCCCCGTTCCCCCAATGGGTAGCTATTTATGGAGCGGACACCTGGTTTTAGGGGGCGGTCCTAGGGGTGGGTAGGGGCGTGGCCAGGGGAGGGGGGTGAGTTCCACCACCTTTTCTCTGAGAATATTACACTCAGGAACATCGCTAATGGGGTTAATACCTACCATTACATTGTTCTAAACCAGACATGGACAAAATAAGGCCGGGGGGGGCAAAAATGGTCTGTTTTCTCTTTTAATTCGGCCCTTTGTCATTTTGGTGTCAAGATCCCCTCTGGTCATTCCCTGCAATAGGTTGAGATGATTCCTAGAGGATTATTGTTTGGGTCTCCTCCTAAAGGCTGTAGTTGCAACCTCCAATAGAATGATTACATTTACTATTAAACTTTATTCATGAATATTTTTCATACTTCCTCTTTGTTAATTTATTGTCCAAGTTACAAGGACTTTAGGACACCTATGCTGGGCGGCCAATACAGGCTCTTGGTCTGGCCCCTCTTTAAAATTTAAAACCCCAATGTGGCCCACGATTCACAAGGTTTGCCCACCCGTGTTCATAACACGATTGTGACCTATAATAAGGCGGCTATGAAAAAATGTGTACAAATTTCTTTTTACACTGAGCGATAGGGGGAGTCGTGGCTAACAGTGTGCTCTTGAGGTTAGGTTTGCCCATCCCCTTGCAATGATAATTAAGAAAAACAAAGGGGGAGGGGGGAAAGGGGGGGTTTTACCCTCAATGGGGACTTTTTGTTGGCAAACCTAGCCTTCTAGCATATATCTTCTTAGGGATAGCATGGATGAACTTTAGTTTAAAAAAAAAAAAAATTTTTATTCAACAGGAACGATTTGGTTTACATAACACAGCACAGATACACTACACAGAAATACAGTATAAGATACAGCTACTCCTGAAACATAAATAGTCAGGTGCAGTCTGTTACAAGATGGCTGAAATGGTCAACATGTTTCGCCCGTTGATAGTGGGCTTCCTCAGGACTTAACCATCTATATTCCCAGAAAAAGATCCAAATAGCCAATTAGATATATAATTCAAATCAATAAATATTAAATATGACTTAAGCAGATAAGGTGAAATCCATATATTATTATCTGAATTTTTGACATCTTTTGACGTCTTTTGACATCTTCAAGGGGGGCTTATATCTCTCCCCCTCGGGCAGGCTGAGGGGCCTCCCCCTCCCCCTGCCCTCTTGCAGTGCAGGGGTGAGAGCGGAGTCCCTTCGGCTAGGTCCCTGCCTGCATTGTTGTCCTGATTGTGTTCGCCGGGGGGCGGGCCCGGGGGGGGGTTTGTGCGTTCGGGGTGGGCCCCGTGGGGGGGCCCTCCGGTCACATCGAGGGGCTGGCCGATAGGGTACGCCCATCCCTAGGAGGGCTCCTGTATACGGCATTATGGCCTCGGACAGTGATTGGGGCGCCCTCCCGTGTGGGCCCCTCCCCCGGCGTTGGCGCACGCCCTCCGCTGCCGCTTGGCGTCCCACGTGGGACAACCGGAACGGCTTATAGCCTCAGACCCGGGGGATGGGGGGATAGAGGAAAGGACACTGCCGGCGCGTACCGGTTTTTATCCGTTGCTCTTACGGACATCTTCCTCCAAATCTCAAGCTTGCATATGGGCTCTATATCAGGTAATTACCTCTTCTTTGTGTTTTAACCACCTGATGCTCAGCATAGGCAGCATGTGCTGCAGATTGCCAAATTGCAGTTTTACATGGCTTATATAATTTCATTATAGCTCTATGCCCATACTTTCAACTCTGGGGTTGAATCCCGGATCGGTGCCCGTGGGTCCCTACCCTTCCCCCACCTCTCCCCTTTCTGTGGTCTGGGGCGATTCTGTGGCCGTTCCGTTTGGGTCGCCTATGCATCCCTGGATACGGGGAAGCTACAAGCCATACCATCGCGCGTGTTTCCGACCGGCTGCCTCCTCTAGATCCCCTGATTTTCGGGTGTGTGTTTTAAACCCTACAGTCCAGGTATGGAATTGTTTTGTTTTTTTTTTAACAAAAACGTCTGACGCATATTTATACATGAATATTATGACTTTCTCTACAGCAAGTAATTTGATACTTTTCTGGTAACATTTAACTATCTCTATAGCAAATAATTGATATTTATATTTATTTTTTTTGTAACATGTAACTGTTTAATCCTGTTCTGAATGTACCTGTATTAGCTATGTATAAATATGACCTTGCATTGTTTGATATGTAAAAATAGGCTGCAGTTATTCAGTTACTTGATATATAGCATGATAATCAACACAATATAGATACTATGAAATTACCATAACGCGGATACTATGTAATTACCAAATCAGACATTATATAAGGATTTAAGAAAACAAAAATTCAGATAATAATATATGGATTTCACCTTATCTGCTTAAGTC
>CM070039.1:50016059-50032704 GCA_036250615.1 Ptychadena robeensis
GTTCAATCAACTTAAAAAGATACATTTTTGGGGGTCAGGGAAATCTGTGATTGATTGTAAGTTTGCCAACAGTAGTAACAGATATTGAATACAACCAATAAAATTTTACCAGCATGTCCAATCATTTTTCAATTAATTTGTTCCCAATTTTAATAGTTTTAGGTTGATCTAACCATGTGGGCTGCCATAGATTTTCAATCAATCAACAAAAAAAGTATTGAATTAAGTTGATTGGATGAAAAATCTAGAAGTGTATGGGGCCTTTAGATCTCCTTTTGTTTTACCTAAACCATGTAATATGAGGTACTTTCTAAACAATCAAGTCTGCCTGTGTTCAGAGGACCCTATACTACATAGTTGTTGGTAGATCTAAAGGATATCTGACAGAGAGATCTAAAGGTGTATGGCCAGCTTTATCATCGCACATTTAAATACTGCAGCTAAAATAAGTAGCGTTATGAGCACATTCATCCCTGCATGTCACATATGTGTAAACTGATTGCAATGTTATAGTGTATTTATGTAAACGTATTCCTGGATATGTTTGCCTTACAAACTTAATTTGTTCCGAAGGGTTGCTTATAAGTCAAGTTGGTTGTAAGTCAAAACCATTTTCCCATAGGAAATAATGGAAATGACAATAATCCTAAATTACCAGTAATGTTCTAAAAAAGGTTGTAAAACATACAAGGAACACCAATAATCCGCCACTACCTTTCATTGATCCATACTGATAACAGCCTTTCTACATCTTCTACAACTGCTGAACGGACTTTACTAAAAGGAGTCACTCCTTTAGAAACACGAGTTTCTCAAATCTATCCTTTGTAAAATTGTTCAGATTGTGGATTTTGCCAGAAAGATCTGTCACACACAATCCACTCTCAGATTTCTGCACAACACCTTTCTTCTACTCAATTGTAATTACCCTCTAAAGGTGGCCATAGATGGTCCAATTTCGCCACAGATCGCCTGCCATGCTCGCTTGCCGTAAATCAGTTGTGCCCAACTTAAATTCATCCATACATCAGCCCAGAAATCTAACAAATTACGGACTTGTCTGTAATTTTTAGATCAATCTTACTTTGGATGGGGACCAGCATCGAGGCATCTATGGCTAGCTTTATCCCACTTTCCTACCTTCTTTCTTACACCCCATGTATGCTCAAATATCTGGGCTCAGAGGCAAGTTTCTGGACACCTCTGGGCTCCTTGGGTGCAACCCCCAGGCAAAAGTGTACACTGTCTTCGAGACAGAAATCTGGTTGTAAGTCAAAACTTTGATTGTATGTCAAAATCTAAATTTTGGTTGTATCCCGAGCTTCCACTGTACATTAATTAGCATCTCTGTGAGGCCAGTTACTGTTATGACCTATGTAAGTACAGTAACTGTCATGACATATATAAGACCAGTAACTGTTATGACTTATGTGAGTACAGTAACTGTCATGACATATATAAGACCAGTAACTCATGACCTTTGTGAGTACAGAAACTGTCATGACCTCTGTGAGTACAGTAACAGTCATGACCAATGTGAGGCCAGTAACTGTCATGACATATGTGAGGCCAGTTACTGTTATGACCTTTGTGAGGCCAGTTACTGTTATGACCTATGTGAGTACAGTAACTGTCATAACATATGTGAGGCCAGTAACTGTTATGACCTATGTGAGTACAGTAACTGTCATAACAGTAACTGTCATAACATATGTGAGGCCAGTAACTGTCATGACCTATGTGAGTACAGTAACTGTCATGACATATGTGAGACCAGTAACTGTAATGACTTACGTGAGTAGAGTAACTGTCATGACATATGTGAGACCAGTAACTGTTATAACCTATGTGAGTACAGTAACTGTCATGACATATGTGCGTACAGTAACTGTCATGACATATGTGAGACCAGTAACTGTTATAACCTATGTGAGTACAGTAACTGTCATGACATATGTGCGTACAGTAACTGTCATGACATATGTGAGACCAGTAACTGTTATAACCTATGTGAGTACAGTAACTGTCATGACATATGTGCGTACAGTAACTGTCATGACATATGTGAGACCAGTAACTGTTATAACCTATGTGAGTACAGTAACTGTCATGACATATGTGAGTACAGTAACTGTCATGACATATGTGAGACCAGTAACTGTTATGACTTATGTGAGTACAGTAACTGTCATGATATATGTGAGGCCAGTAACTGTCATGACATATCGACCATCTCTAGACATATGTGAGGCCAGTAATTGTCATGATTTATGTGAGGCCAGTAACTATTATGACATATGTGAGTACAGTATGTGAGTACAGTAACTGTCATAACATATGTGAATACAGTAACTGGAATGACCTCTGTGACTACAGCATGACATATATGAGGCCAGTAACTATCATGACATATGTGAAGCCAGTATCTGTCATGACATATGTGAGGCCAGTATCTATCATGACATATGTACAGCCAGTATCTCTCATGACAAATGTGAGTCCAGTCTCTGTCATGACATATGTGAAGCCAGTATCGCTCATGACATATGTGAGGCCAGTATCTTTCATGACATATGTGAGGCCAGTCTCTGTCATGACATATGTGAGAACAGAACGTGTCGTAGTCACGTGATATGTGAGTATACTGATCCCCTGAAGCCCCTCACCTGGCTCATTCATACGTATTGGGCTGTTTGTCGCCCTCTCGCGGCGCACTCCCGCTACTCTATGACAACCAGACTGAAGCTCTCGCTGTTTCCCAGTACGACCTCCTTCCATCCGAACAGTCCAGCCAAGCAAGAGCGGAAGCCCGCCCCCGTGACGTCACTGGCACATCCCCGCGATCCCAATGGCTCGTTCTTGCGTCAATCAGTCGCGTCTATCCTTCCACACTGTGCGTTCCAGTGGGATCCGCTCCAACGTTCTAGAACCTTTGTGATATCACCTTCCATTCCAGCTGCGTGAGAGGAAGCCGAGCGGGTACCGGGGCTGCTCCCCATTCGGTAAGGATCAGTATGCTGATGCTCGGCAGCGGGAGGGTGCTGGCTGAGCGTTCTCAGCCACCTCTATCATATCAAACGTTACGTTGTTGTTTTCTGCAGCAGCGGAGGGGTTAAGTCCTGAGGGCTGTCGCTGGTACGATCGATAGGTGAGAATCGATGCGACTCGGCTGCAGTAGCCTATGTGTGTTATTAGGGTTCGGGGGATCAACTGGTGTGTGCCAGCCTGGGATCCCTTCTTCCATCACTTTGATAACAAATGAGAAGGGTGCTGTGATCATCTCATGAGATCAACTGGTGTGATCGGTTCCTGTGTATGGGCCAGAGAGGTGATGTGTGATAGGAGGGGGAGGTCTGTCTTCTTATAACTCATTAGCAGATCCTTATTTACCAATCACGTGATGAGATTTAACTTTCTGCAGCATGTGCACAATGTAAACTGGCTTCCTGCACTCATAGGGTTAAACGCTTACCTTGTTATTTTGTAGCCCTTTACTAACAACTGACAGCTGATCATCTGACTGTCACTGGGCCGTACCAGCACCTGTCATTGCTGGGAGGCAGATGTCACATATTAGCAGTTGGTTGTTGTTGTTTACTAGAAAAGTAAAGACAAGACTTTGGTCTAAGGAGTGCCTGGTGAAATGGTTGTGAATATTTACCACTATGGTGACACCATTGTCCTGTATCTTGTATGTTATGAGACAAATATTTCTTTACATTTAGTGTGTCAGTTAATTGCAGGCCCTGAGGTTTACCCAGATTATGGCTTGTCAACCCAATACCAAGGGTCAAAGGTCATGGGAAGTCTGACAGTTGGCTGACTTTACAGTTGCTCTTTATATTTTTCGAAACTATGTCGAATTACGCCACAGTATTGTCTACATACCTCACACACGTCTAGATTTTTCGTTCAATCAACTTAATTCAGTCAATTTTGTTTTGTTGATTGATTGAAAATCTATGGCAGTCCAGATGGTTGGATCGAACTTAAACGATTAAAGTTGGGAAAATTTTAATCGGTTGTATTGAAATTCTATTCCGCTTTCAGTCGATCCAAAAATTTTAAAAAATAAATCTGTTACTACAGTTAGCATAGATTACAATCAATCACCAGTTTCCCTGATCCAAAAAAATTGATCTTTTTAACCTCCCTATAGCGGTTGAGACGAGCCTAGCTCGTCCGAGCTTTAGGCTCGCCTCAACCGCCCGGGAAGCCGCCGATGGGGAGACTTTATGCCTCCCCGGAAAGCTGCGGCGATTGTTTACATCGCCGTAGCATTTCCGGGTTGGCGGCTCCGCCCCGATCGCGTCACGGTGACGCGGAAGGGGGCGGGGGGGGGGCCGGCGCCATAGACCTCCATGTTAATGGAGGAGCGCCGGCTTTCTCTCCCGCGCAGCTGTTGTCAGTAATGACAACAGCTGCGCGTAGAGCTCCGGCGGGATGCCGGAAACGGCGGGCAGTGTACTATGTACACTGCCTTGATCGCCCATATCGTGCCGTTGTAAACGGCGCGATATGGGCGGTGCGCTAGGGAGGTTAAGTTGATTGAATGGAAAATCTAGACAAGTATGGGGGGCTTACGGAAGAGGGGTACATGATAACCATTATAATCTAAAGCCGGCCATGCATGCAGCGATCCTCGAATGGCCGATTGCAGCATTATGATGTCATCACTCTGTGGCCAGTCATTCAGAGATTCGGAGCGCACCCTTTGTGTGCCGGTCGATACTTTGAAAGGGGGTCTGGTCCCCATCCAAAGTAATGCAATCGGCAAAAGAAAAACACTCATGTCCATTGTCTGGCCGATTGTGATTTTGGGTGACATTGATCGGTCACTCCATGTAGGCCTCTGCGATCTGTGTGAAAATTTGCGGCCAATGCGCATGCCAATCGATCTACCACAAAATCACCCGCAGATCTGTGTGTGCATGGCCAGCTTTAGTAAGCCAGATTGTAATGTACACAAATTAAGTATATAAAGTGTGTGCGTGTATATATACACACACATATATGTTTTCAGAATTCGCTGACAGATGCAGTTGACAGTTTTTTTCTAAGCAAAGGAAAAAGGAGAAAAACACATTTAAAACGAGTTGGTTGAGTTTTTAGAGAGTTGAGTTGTGTGCTCGGGGTACATGACACCATGCATACACTGGTGACATTACCTGGTATGGCGGGAAGGATTTTTTTCTATATCTTTTTTTCAAAAATTCTATATCTTTTTTTGACAAATTGGATAGATGGATGCATACTTCATATCCTAATAAAATTTGATCTTGGACAAAGCAGAAGCAGTGTTCTACCAAGCTGGGGGACTGGCAACCTCCATCATACCCATGGAGCCAAGTTTACCACAAGGAACTGCCTGGGTACCTGTACTGATGGGTCAAGAGGTCCATTGACAGGAACTTGCTAAGACTTTGTATAATGAATAGGGAGCTTATCTAAACAGTGTGTTGTGATACGCGAGGGATTAAAGGCTTGAGGGATTTTATACAAGTTTTGTTAAGCATCTTGTTTAAGGCTCCTGATAATACAGAATGTGCTTTAATGAGATGCATCGTTTTATGAAAACATTTAAAGTGTAATCCTTTCCAAAGCTTCCTTTATTGTTTGAGAATTTATGTCTTTCTGCCTTGTTCAGGAGATAGACCAAAATGCCAGGAAGCCCCAGGAGCACCCGCCATACTATGGTAACTATGCCTGGCCTCCATCCAAGACAGGTTTGGTTCTCATCGTCACTGCTACCATATACGGTATTTTGCGGACTAGAAGATGCACCCAGTTTTTAGAGCAGTGTTCAAGTCAGTTGGGGAAAAAATCCCCTGTAGTACCAACTTAAACCACAACAAAATGGTGTCCCTAGAGAGCACACTTCATGGCAAATCTCATCTTCCTCATACACAGGGAAGCGAGAGGGGGGCTGCGGGGGAACTGCTGAAGATGTTTTCCCTCTACAGCTATGTGTGTGAGGAAGCTGCCAGCATTGGTACTCCTTTTTCCATACACCTCCCTGCATTGCTTATATCAGCAGGACTCTGCTGATATAAACAATACAGTTCAGATTGGAGATCCGGCTGTGTGGAAATCTTCCATCTGGCAGGAAAGTGAGGATGCTGGCGGAGAGCCAAGGTGCACATTCATACCATAAGACGCAGGCACCCCCCTCCCCGATTTTGGGGGTGATAAAAGGGTGTCTTATAGTCTGAGAGTAGTTGAAGGCTCCAGGGAAGAGATTGGGGCGCAATGGCGTAATGAGGGAGATTATAAGATTAAATCTGATATGCAGACATGAAATTTCTTTGTACTTTAAATCCAGGAATTATTTATTAACCCTTGTAACTTGTCACTATCCGCTCTGCAGAGGTAAAATGATTCGTAATCTACTTAACTGCCTCCTTCCTTCATGTTCCAGGCTGTGGCTCGGTCCTTCTGGACAGTGCCAGAATATAAGCTCTGCATTGTGTGGGGTGATGTCACTGCCTCAGCCTGTCTTATTTGCTGATAGAGGACTACTTACAGAGAATTTACTTGACTTTATAATTTTATATGAACGAAAGTGTTCTTGTATTAGGCACATTCTGTAGTTTCCCCGTTGTTATAACATCAGTCTTGAATAACCTAGGGGAACAAGTCATGAATGGATATTTCTAACTGTGTTAATTTATATTGCTATAGTTCGAATAGTGTAACTTTACCTCCCAGTTACCTATACTGGTATTTAGTTGTATCCTCTCCTAGTCCTAATTATATAACCAGACAAATTCTGAGCTAATATGACTCAACCGAGTTTTTTTCCTTACTAGCAGTAAGGACAGGGGGACTTTAACCCCCCTAGTGCTTCTGACAGCTCCATCTCGTCCAGTGCTTTCCTGTCAGTATTGCAGTGGACGAGATGGAGCCGTCGGGCAAAGATCAGAGGCCGGGCAGCACATACTCACTGTTCTGTGCTGTCCCGGTGGATCCCATCCTCTTAGCTGGCTTGCCGATGTCACCCAGTGTGATTTCCAGATGTGCTCTTTGAAGTGAACCCTTTCAGAGGTAAGTAAAACAAAACGCATTTCCAATTGTAATAAAAATGTTATTATAAACAAAACATAAATATGAATACATACTGTTTTCAAATCGCTCATACCAAATAAGTATTTGGTAATAAAGAGATTTTATCATTCAAATGATACCTTTTATTCATTTTTTTTTATGTACTTTTTTAACAAAAAAGAATTGTGTGTTTTAATCATTATTATAATCAGGATGTCTATTAGACCCTTGTATGGACATATTTTAGGAAGTTACAGGCCTACAACACATAAAAAATTCCATTAGCATCTATGGTGCGCTTTTGGTACAGAAATCTGGACCTTGCAAGAGCGCTAGGGAAGTTAAAGGCCAGAACAATAGGTATAAAATGTAATTAAAACAATTCTTAATGTCCATATATGAGTCCAAAGAGTAGCGAATCACATAGTATCGTGAAAAAAAAAAAAGCTGTTAGATTATAGAGACACCATATTACCCAGTCTAGAATATAAAATCATATTTAAGAATATAAAAATGTCTGTTTGCCTCTTGTGAAATTCTTATACCAGCTTTGTCATAGGACCTTCTGTTATCAGCAGTGAACTGATGCAAGGTTAGGACACTAAGGTGACGTGTCTGTTCTAAGCAGGGCTGTGGAGTCGAATAAATTTCCAGACTCCGACTCCTCAGTTTCAGATTCTTCCGACTCCTCGACTCCGACTCTTCTGTATGTAATATGCTAATGGATTGTTCCACCTTGAAAGGAATGGAAGGCGACATACACTAACCACAGAACTACTAGCAGGAACCCACTGGACTGTAATGGCCAATTAAAGCAGAGAAAGGAGTTAGGCAGAAGATGCTGCTGCTAGGCACCACGCTGTGATTGATCGGGATCATTCAACGGAAATCAATGTGCACACAATGGGCACATCGATTCCTGTTCAATGGGACCCCTTCTCCCCCAGCTTGCATGTGTGATTGTACAACACGCCACAAGCTTGAGAGAAGCAGCCTGTCTCATACAGCTGCCTCACCCTCAAACGCTTCCGAGTTGAGGAGTGCTGGCCCGCCCCCTTCACACTGACATCCGACGGCTGTTGAGGAGGCAGGAGCCCGCAGCTGTTTCAATACTTTCCATGAAGACTCATGTCTCCATGCAAAGTATTGGAGATTGAACGGGGTCTTTTCAAACATGTTGGAACCCCGTTCAATCAGTTCCTTTTAGCGATTTCCTTTTGATCCCGCCCGAAGGAGGCACACAACGGTAGGTTTGAAACAGATTAGAGTACAATCATCACTGTGAGTGCGCAAGTTAATTGATTGTACTCAAATCTTTTTACAGATCTACCCCGTGTGTGCCAAGATTAGTGTTCTGATCTTCTGCTGAGATAGGCAGTGGAAGGCTCAGAAGAGGCAGAATGAAGGGCACTTCAAACATGATTCATGATCTCCTTGAACCCCATAGTCATGTGCAGGGGTGACATAACTGGTTTTGTTCCTCTAAATCGCATCTGCGATTACACAGACACAGGACAGATTGACGGGGCTTCCGTCCCCCCTCCCCTCCTTCTTACTCTTCTGCTGCGTGAGGGAAATTGGACTGCAAGCATCAGCGGGGGGCGTGTCTGGTTGGAGGAAGCTCTGCACTAGAGTCTTTGCTGCCACGCCCCTGTGTTCCGCAGCAGGTGTGTGTGTCTGTTTACTCTAATTGTAGTGGGTGGTGTCAATGATCAGGGGCAGTTTGTCGTGTGTTGGGGTAAATGATCAGTGGGCAGTGTGTCTGTGTGTTGGGGGAAATGGGTCAGTGGAAGGTGGGCTGTGTGGTGGGGAAGAAGGGCAGTGGAAGTGTGGCGTGTGTTGGGGGAAAGGATCAGGGGGCAAAGTGTGTCTGTGTGTTGGGAGGAATGATCAGTGGCACGTGTGTCCTGTGTGTTGGGAGGAAGTGATCAGTGGCTGTGTGGTTTGGGGGGAATGATCAGGGTGGCGTGTGTTGGGGGAAATGATCAGTGGGCAGTGGTGGCTGGGGGTTGGGAGGAAATGATGCAGTGGCAGTGTGTCTGGTGTTGGGAGGAGATGATCACGGGCAGTGGTCTGTGTGTTGGGAGGAATGTCAGTGGCAGTGTGGTCTGTGGTTTGGGGGGAATGATCAGTGGCTTGTGTTGGGGAGAATGATCAGGATCTGTGTGTTGGGAGGAAGAATCGAGTGGGCAGTGGTGTCTGTGTGTTGGGCGAGAATGATCAGGGGGGCGGAGTGTCTGTGTGAGAGAGAGAGAATGATCAGGGGATAGTGTGTCTGTGTGTTGGGGGGGAATAATCAGGGGGCAGTGTGTCTGTGTGTTGGGAGGAATGATCAGATGGCAGTGTGTCGTGTGGGGGAGGAATGACTCAGGGGGCAGGTGTCTGTGGTTGGGAGGAATGATCAGGGGGCAGTGTGTCTGTGGTTGGGAGGAATGATCAGTAGCAGGTGTCTGTGTGTTGGGGGGAAGGGTTCAGTGGGCTGTGTGTTGGGGGGAATGATCAGTGTCAGTGTGCTCTGGTGCTGGGGGGAAAGAGCACAGTGGCTGGTGTGTTGGGGGGAATGGATCGATGGGCAGTGTGTCTGTGTGTGTGGGGGGAATGACAGAGGGTAGGGGTGTGTGTGTGTGTGTGCTGTGTGGTGTGTGTGTGTGTGTGAGAGAGAGAATGATCAGGGGATAGTGTGTCTGTGTGTTGGGGAGAGAAGAGAATGATCAGGGGATAGTGGTGTCTGTGGGTGGGCGAGAATGATCAAGTGGCAGGGTGGTCTGTGTGTTGGGGGGAATGCATCAGGGGGCAGTGTGTGTGTGAGGAGAGGAGAATGATACAGGGGGGGGTAGTAAGATCGTTGGAAGGGAAGGGGGTGATTATTGGAGGGCAGAATCTACCAGAAGCAGAGGGAAACCGCCTCACCGTTGGCGTAGAGAGACCCAAATGAAGACCATATCAAAGAGTGTGCAGATGGGAGGAAAAAAACAAAGACGAGAAGTGGATGGGGCGGTCTAGTGACTCCATGGACGAGGAAGCCGAACAAAAAACCCGGTACTTGGCGTCACAAACACACCCTTTCCCCTCCGGGTCCGACCGCAGGTCTCACCTGAATGCCCGTGACATCCCACCTCTAACCCGAATAGGAACATTAATTCCAGTAAGCATAAAAAAAAGGGTGTGCAACCCTTGGTCAGTTGTAAAGTTTGTGCAGCCAACAATCTAAGTATTTGTCGCCTCAAGCTGAATTACAGTGGTTTTCCAAATGCTTACGGTTCCAGTCTGAAAATATTGGCGATCCATTCCCTTCACTTATACAAAGCGTCTCTTAGTCCGGCAAAAAGCATTTAATTCATTATCAGCGAGGAGATACCAGGCTGCCATTACAAAGCGGCGGCCGATTTTGCCGCCGACCGATGGACGTGCACACTCGCCGATCGGGGGTGCCATCATGGGGTGACATCGCTGACGCCCCACAGCTCATCCGGCCAGAGAACGGACATGTCTGATAATCTCCGCCGATGCCGTTAGCTTTAATGAAGACGCCGGTCTCCACTGACACTAACGGCCAGCACACAAAGGGTGCCGGCCGATGCTGTCAGCTCTGTAGAGCAGAGTGATGACGTTATCACGCTGCAGTCTGGAGCTCACCTGAGCTAATCTGTCGGCCCCCACTCAGTACGTGTGTGGGGGCCTTTAGGCTAAGGTCACAGTGGGCGCTGTAATGTTATGCACGGCATGCATTTATTCTTATAGCAGAGAAGTCGTTCATTATGACTGTTTGTTAATTGCAACATTTAAAGTAAATTTTTTTCTATTTAAAAAAAAAAAAAAATTACATTTTAATTCCCATTTAAATTTAGTAGGAGTCTGAGTCAATAAATTTTTTGACGACTCCGACTCCAGGTACCCAAAAATGTCTCTGACTCCGACTCCACAGCCCTGGTTCTAAGAGGGACAAAATACTGCTGAATAAAAGAACATAACCAAGAAGAAAGCCTTTCTACTTATTCTAGTTTGTGACGGGTTCTCTTTTAGTTCCGTTGGGCTGTACTAAGAGCATGTCGAGACTGTAACATTTTTTGGCCAGCTTTTGCCTTGTTACCTACTTACAGCTTGCACAGATATAAGCAGCTTCAACCCCCTGGGATGAGATCATTGTGCACAGACCGCTGGCTCCTAATGCAAAACAAATGTGTGTTACATCAGCAGCTGTTTTTTTCTCTAATGACAGAAATCCTGAAGCCACAGACATAAAATTGGGTTTTGTGCACATATTTCACTGTTGATCAGCCAGCAAACTGCAGTTATATCACATTATTCACCAACATTCATGTAGTTGGATATGAATAGATATTCATGGAGAAATTGGGCAGTTTAGTGTTGTTGGGTTAAGTAGATGCGGGTTGGACTAGATATATGTTTAATTTGGACGTAGGCTACAGTAAGAGTGAATCAGCTTATTATTGCATTGTTTGTGTTCCAAGATTTATCCGCTGGCTAGAATCAGACCTGGAACCATGGCGGAACGAATCCTCTTCAAACACTAGTGATCGTCAATGACTGATCATCTCATTGGTATATTTCGCCATCTTTATTATGATGGATGCTTAAAAAGCAGACAGGACATGGTTGCGGGTGAGAGCTTTTGGAGATGTTTGGGGCCACAATGGTGCTGGGCCAACTGGCCACAGCAAGGGCTCATTTACAAGTAAAAATCGCAACCGACCGGCAGATGCAACATTAGGCATCCGCTGGTTGTTTTTCAGGATAGAGCCCAATAGACCTGTAATGGGTTATGTAATGGGTAATGTAACTGACCCCCAATCTGGGAGCCTCCAATTGGGGCTGTTGCCACACTGACCTCCCGAACACACAATTGGAGGCTCCCAGGTTGGTGGTCAGTCTGGACTGTCAGGCAACACTCCATACCCGAAATTAGATCCAAATCTATGGCATCCACAACAGAAAGTGTTAAGTTGAGGTCTCATCCTTACACACTTCCCTCCGCTCCCACCTCTTAGTGGGTGGGGGGCTCTGTTGCCACCCGGTACGGATTGATCCCCCTTTTCCTGCAGAGACACACGGTTGTGCCCTGTGAGCCAGATACAAACCCCTCCTTATACCCAGGAGAGGGACTTTTTAACAGCATAAAGAACCCCATACATCCTAGGGTGCACTGGCCTGAAGAAGCCCCACGGCGAAACATGTTGCCTTACATGCACCTTATCTAGATCATCATCAACTGTTCGTTTCTTTTATGTATGGATTTATGCCTTACATGCACCTTATCTAGATAATCATCGACTGTTCGTTTCTTTTATGTATGGATTTATGTGTTTCAATACATTCTGTGTGCCATGTGCATTGTTGCATTCTGTGTGATGTAAATTACGCACTCGCTGTGACAAGGATTTCATAAATTAAAAGGTTTTATTAATTCACTCAATAAAGTCCCATGAGGGGCCCTTTCCATATTTTCAATGACTTTAGATGTTGGTAACTTGCATCCATGCAGTATATGGTTGTAGCTGGTCATAAATGCAGAGATTTGGGCCAGATGTCAGTGAGTCTACACCGGCTCCCATTGCTGAGCTGCCATGTTTGATGTGGTGCAGCACATGAGTGGTTGAAGGGACTGTTCTCTTTTTAGAAACCTCTGTATACATTAATGAAGACCTCGCTCCAATGTGCAGGTTATTATCTTGATATAATGGGTACAAAGCCGTGGTGTCATTGTCTGCACATTAGTAGTACTGCGTTCCAAATTGTTAGGCAATTTATTAGTTTTTAGTATACATATTGCACATGTCAGGTTTTGAAATTCCTGTTTGCCTATTTGACACTTAGCTGACAAAGCTGTTTTCAAAGTTACTAAGCCAACTACTGTAATGGCTTTTTCATTCAATGGGTCAAATTCCTAAAGTACACAAAATTTTTGCTGGAAAGTACTGCTGAAGAGCGGAAACAAAGGGATACCTGCTCTTACTTTTTTCTTGTTCCATTCCTTACTAGAGCTTGGTTTTATGGCTGAGCCCTGCCAACTTTCAATCCTCTATCTCAGTGATGGCAAACCTTTTAGAGACCGAGTGCCCAAACTCACCCACTAATTTATCTCCAAGTGCCGGCATGGCAATTTAACCAGAATTTCAAATACACAACTCGTATACACAAAAAAAGCATGTAAACGCACACTCTACTATCTTATTAGATAGAATAGGAGAGGGTATGGGGTGCTGTGTGCAATCAGAAGAGAAGGGGAAAGAACTGACAGCATTGATAGCCAATGGGCTGCAGTTATTTCTTCTGTGCTGGCTGACAGCTCGCGTGCCAACAGAGAGGGTCATAGGTTTGCCATCACTGCTCTATCTGATAGTCAGCCCTCAGAAGCCAGTGTGGACGTCCATTGCAAAGCCTTAGCTTTATGGCTGATAACAAGAAAACCCCCTATATCAAAAGCTCAAACTTTTGCTTTTTATTTTGGATGGAGTAGAGAAGGGTTGTAACTGCTGTCAGTTTAAGGTCGATTTTGATTCATAGTATTTACTATTCTTCAGACTCAACAGGAAGCTTGTATTTACTATAATAGGGCCATCATCTCCTAGTCCAGTGGTTCAGAAATTTTGCCTGTAGCCCCCCCCCTTTTCTAAATAGGAACATTATCAAGAACCCCCCCCCCCCCCCTTGTCCAAACGACACACTTCCAGATTGAGGGCCATATTACACTAGTTGTTTGTGTTTTTAGTATCGTATTCTGGTACTAGTGTGAAATGTCCCTTAAACTGTATATGGAATACAACTCCTACAACTTTATTTGTTTTTCACACCAATTATACAGAATAATTCATCATTCATATGGAGACACACACACTACATTCATGCAGAGACATGAATCATTGACATTCAAACACAGAGACATACCTATGTACTCTACTTACTGTCTGCAGCTAGTTCCTCCATGGTTGGCTTCCTGCTTGTCTTTCCCTCAGCCTGCTAGCTGCAATACCCCGTGTCACCATTTTGGGAACCACTGTTCTAGTCAGTTGTCACCAGTACAAGGGTTTCCAATATTGCCTTTGTGGTGGGAATTTATGCTCACTTGATTAAATTATTCCTTTTTCTCCTTTTGAAGTTTCAATCATATAAAAGGTGTAAAAGCAAACAAATGTCTAGTACTTTCTCCATAATTCATTAGTGCCATTGGCTTTTGTGTTCAGTCTGTATTTACAAATCACTTGCATTTTTTATTTATCATCATACTCTAGGACCCAGGTGCCCAACCTGCGGCCCTTTGGGTGTTGTTCTCCACTTGCGGCCCTCAAAACCTGTTAATGCATAGGGCATAGGAAACCACCTGTTCGAAAATCCTCCGCCGACGAGTTCTCATCTGCGATCTTCTTAGAGCATTTACAGGAGAGACGAGGGACTCGTTTAGGCTCCGGCTGAGCACTCTAATTGGCGTACGTGAAAGCCAATCAGGGATTCAAACACTTGAGTGCCTATGCTTCCACTATAATATTTGATAAAAACTATGAGGCACATAACCATTGATGATATATATGGGGCATTCCATATATCTACATGTGTAGTGGTCACACACTGACCCAGCTTTCCTAATCAATTTTGGCAATCCTGTATCAGTAAAATTGTCAATATTGATCGGAAATACATATCACATATTGATCTACATATAACCGCTGCACCCAGGGGTGGGGGGGAGTGGGTGCTGTCGGGTTTTATTTGCCTGCCGGGATATGGTCCATAGAGATGGTCGAATTTTTTTTCAAAAATTCGACCATTTCGCCGGTTTCGACTTATTGCAAAGCCCCTGAGCATGGTATCGTTACCAAACTTGCTGGAGATGCAGAGAAGGGTTGGGGGAATACTAGAAAAAAGAAAGTATGTCTCTAACACAAATAGTTTTTTCACAAATTAAGTTCAAAGTCAAGTAAAAAAATTCAAAAATCGGAATTTCGACTTTAAATTTGAACGTAATTTATGCAAAAATTACATGTGCTAGAGCAAAACTTTATTTTTTTTCAAATGTTCCTCCAACCCTTCTCTACATGTCCAGCAAGTTTGGTGATGATACCATTTTCAGGGGCTTTGCAATAATCTCACGAAAAATTCGACCATCTCTAATGGTCCACTTCTAGCTGGCATCTGTCGGTGGGGGGGGTGGGGCTGGATCGGTGTTATGTGCGGCCCCTTAATGATGATGAGGGACGCACTTCTGGCCCTCCATATCAACTCAATTGCCCACCACTGCTCTAGGATTAGAAATGGTGGCATCTTATTTTTGTGAGATATCTTCTAATTGTTTGTAATTATAGTCAGTTGTCAATGGTTTGTCTCAACCTTGTTAAAGTGGCCATACAAATGTTTCCATTTAATTGATTAAATTAAATCTTCCTGACCACCTGGTACGATCGTCCAAAAAGTGATAGAAAAGCGATCAGACATGTTGGTAAATTTTAGTCTATTTTACAAATTTCTGACAGGTTTTCTAGGTATTTTTATTGATATATATTTTTTTTACGATCGTATTTAGAATTGTATTTGGAATCCAAATAACCCTTAACCCCCAGAGACCCAAATATAGAAAAAAAAATTATGTCGCAGAACTGAACAATAGGACCTCTTAGTAATGTGCATGAAGTTTTAAAAAGAATAAAATAGGGGAAGGGTTTATTTTTGTGGGCTTAAATGTGATGTTGTAATATTACAACACTGGGTCTCAGGGGAATAATTACGATCGTATTTGGAATCTAAATAACAAATCATATTTACAATTGTACTATGCATGCGTTCCATAGTGCAATCAATCGATCCTGCTTGGCTGTGGGTCCCCATCCAAAATCATTCGGACAGGCTGGCAGCTGCAGAAGTGCTGTAACTCGATGTCGGGCCAGCTCGCCCATTTTGTGTAAAATGCATTTTTTTGTCTGGTGGAGGATGGAGTTTGCAGACGCGGTAGCTTTACCGATACCTAGGTGCAGCGTGGCTAGTGTACTAATAGAAAGTCTTCTTTAATAGGACTACCGAGTTCCATATGACACAGGAACTATACTTTATGTAATAAAAATGCATTTTTATCAAGGACAAGTTACGTTATATAGTTCTTAGCTCAACTAGGAAATGTTGTTTAATAAGTAATGGAGCGATCTTCCGCCATTCTTAACATCACATGGACTATGGAGCAGTTTCATGCTCGGGCTATTTTGGTATCTATCTAAAGGTCTGTTACTAAAACAGGATGCCTTGTTTATGGAGATGAAATGAAGAGCTGCTTTGCATATGACTCCACCACATTCACTAATAGATGGAGTATATTTTATTAGACAAGTACCGTATATTAGTATACAAGTCTGGTGTAAGCTCATATTGATGTATCTCTCCCATGGCTTACCTTCTGTTCCTTTCTTTTTTTATTTCACATCACTTGTGTCCTCTATTGATCCTTAAACATGTGAACCTCCTTGAAAAGATGATATAGCTGCTTGGTTCCCCCTAACTAGATTAATGCTAGCCATACACAGCCCGATAAATAGCCCGATCAACCAGGGCTGTGGAGTCGGTCGATAAATTCTCCGACTCCTCAGTTTCAGATTCTTCC
>CM070039.1:50032804-50086759 GCA_036250615.1 Ptychadena robeensis
CAGCTGAATGACAGTGGTTTTCCAAATGCTTTACGGTTCAGTCTTGAACTATTGGCGATCAATTCCCTTCCCTTATACAAGCGTCGCTAGTCCGGCAACAAACATTTACTTCATTATCAGCGAGAGTTAAGGCCACCATACATGCACCGAGCGGCGGCTGATTTTGCTGCCGACCGATGGGCGTGTGTGTATGCCGATCGGGGAAGCCCACATGGGGCGACAGATCGAGAACGGACATGTTCGATAATCTCTGGCCGATGCTGTTAGTCTCAATGAAGACCGGCGTCTTGCTGTCAGCTCTGGAGAGCAGCGTGATGACCTCATCACTCTGCACTCTAGAGCTCATCTGAGCTGATCTGTCGGCCCCCACTCGGTACGTGTGTGGGGGTCTTTAGGCTGGGGTCACAGTGGGCGCTGTAATGTTACGCACTGCATGCATTTATTCTTATAGCAGAGAAGTCATTATGTTCGTTATGACTTTTTGTTAATTGCGACATTTGAAGTAATTTTTTTTTTATTTAAAAAAAAAATTTAATTCACATTAAAATTTAATTGGAGTCTGAGTCGGTCCATTTTTTGCCGACTCCAGGGACCCAAAAATGTCTCCGACTCCTCGACTCCACAGCCCTGCGATCAACCAAGCCCGATCGAAGTTTTTTGTTAATCGGGCATAAATCAGGTTTTGCCCACATGGTCCGACAGAGCTTTCCCGATCAAAATTTAGCAGAAAATCGGGCATCACATGATCGGACATGTTGGAAAATTTTAATCGGTCTGGTTACATCGTTCTACTTTTCTTGTAGCGCCGACTAAATGAACTTCGATCGGGCTTGGTTGATCGGGCTGTGTATGGCTAGCATAAAGCTGGCAGCCATGCAGACAACTTTTAAAGGGCAGATTCCAAAGTAAAATAATGATTTGGGGTATTTGTCATTTAGGATGTATTGATGATTGTTGTAAAATATACTTAAATTATTGTCAAATATATTAAAAGTATAACTTATATTTTAAATATAGGGGTAAACCTTCTGCTTGCTCTATCTATCTATCTATCTATCTATCTATCTATCTATCTATCTATCTATCTATCTATCTATCTATCTATCTATCTATCTATCTATCTATCTATCTATCTATCTATCTATCTATCTATCTATCTATCTATCTATCTATCTATCTATCTATCTATCTATCTATCTATCTATCTATCTATCTATCTATCTATCTATCGAAATTAAACTTCAGCATATATGTATACTATCAGGTGGGCCACAGACAAGACTGGGAACTGTTGGCATGCCCTTCCTAGACAAGGGGTAATGTCTTATTTCTTCTTGTTTTTGGCAAGATGTCTCTCTATGAATACAGCCTATGACCTATGTATCACAAAGTGGGTTTTAGGGCAGCCGACTGTTGGCAGCACACACTTGGCAGCAGGCGGTAGGGCAGCGATTGTCGATCACTGACAACCACCCCCATGTTATCTGGTTAACCGTCCAGCAGAATGTTGCATTCTCCAAGTGGCCACAGTTTTTTGAAGGTCAGTTGGTGAAAACTAATCTTTTTCAACTGAACTTTTGATTGCAGTCATACAGTTTATTTATAAAGGATCTCTGCTATGCAAACCAATAAATGCCTAGTAAGAGGCAATTAGTGATTTTGGCCAACCAGTCCTAAGATAACTTTTTTTTTACGGATGCAACTAAGTACGGTTTGGAGACACAGGTACAGGTTGTCCCCAAAGTTTGACCATTGTAGACGCAATTCAGATTGCTAAAACTATTGCTGGTTTGTACATTTTAAAGTAGACACAAAAATTACTTTTGATTTTGCCAGATTCCACCCTCAATCCATCGTCTTTCTGGTAAATCTGTAATGGCAAATCTGTAATGTATGGCAAGCTTAAGTCTTTAATGAGCTTGGCCATTCTTTCTCATTTGTTTCTCAAAAGCTGCTGTTGCACCAGAGTCTCCTCTCTGCAGGACAGCAGGCAGTGAGCTTTCACACATTAGCTTTAGAACTGAACTGGAACAATTAAGCTGTAGAGGATGGCTTCTGGCAAAGTGTCTAACAATGCATTATGGATAAATTGGCTGGGGAGGATGTGCTGAGAAACACAAGCTTCTTAGGGATAGGCCTCACCTGACCCTACAAATGATGACAGTTTTTAGTTTGAAACTCTGCTTCTTAACCCTCTGCCCCTATTTTCACTGCAGAGAATAAAAGAAACCCAAAGCTGTAATGTAGTAACACTGCTCGTACAGTGAGTGGTTGATCTACATCTGGTGCCTGCTCTTTAGAACATACAACTATAATTAAGCCCCCCATACACCTTCAGATTATTCCATACAATTTCCTTTAGATCTACCAACATCTATGTCGTATAGTGACTTCCCTGATAGAATACATAGTGATTGGAAGGTTTAGAAAGGTCCTCATATTACATGATTTTGGTAAACCAAAAGTTGATTGTACAGAAATTGTAAGGGTGTATGGGGGCCTTTAGTGATCTAGTCTGCAGTGCAAGTTGTTCTATAATGCCTCTGTCTAAATGTTCCCCAAAATACCAGGAATCGGCTATGTATAAAAAGATTGCAGGTAATGTTGGCATAATAAATGACACATTACAAAGTAACTTAACATCTTCTGTTAAGGTACCCATACACGTTGCGATTTTTCATGCGATTTTAGCCCTTCCGACCGATCCGGTCGGTCGGGTAGGTCAATCGTTCGGGATTCCTAACATGCAAATGTAGTCCGACCGATGCTGTTTTTAGAAAAATCGGCCGAAAAGTCGGTCGGGTCCCGAATGAGGATGCCTGTAATTTTTGAACGGTCGGCCACTCTTAAAATCCAACCAGCCGATCGGTTGAATAATCGGGCGAAAAATCGGGCATCCGACCGACTTTTAAAAATAGCACTAAAGCAAAAATCGGGCATCGAAATCTAATATCGCATCGGTCCCCGAAAAATCGCAACGTGTATGGGTACCTTTAGTGTTGTGAGATTAAATCTTAAAAAGAGTAAGCATAGATTAAATCAAATACGCATCATGACCCAGAAGTTAAAGGGTACTGTATTTCAGTAGTCTGTAGTACTGTAAATGCAGTATCTGAAAGAATCTTTCCCCCAGAACCAAGTCATCATAAAAGTTCAGATTTTTGGGTTTGCAACCTGATCTGAACCTGATGAAACTGATCTGCATCAGTCCAGTATAAAGCCCAATGCAGAAGGAGTCAGTTTCAATTAAAATACATTTTATGACCTCCTAAAACCCACATGAGACACAGTGTACGATTACCTTGCAATAACAGTTTCCTATGTGTCAATCCCAAATGACCATTTGAATGCCCAACTAGACCCCACTGTTTATTTGCAATAAGGCACTAAAATGTGATGGTGGCATTTATTGGGTCCTATGGCCCCGCAATCTAAAAAAAAGCATTGTGGACACGCATGCAGCACTCATTGAAAATTTATTGGGACACGCCATAGGCTCGCCCATTGTCTTTTTAGTGCATTTTATTCTAAGACACAGTGGTCTAGGCCTAGAGTGAGTAGGTTTTTATAATTTGAGATACACCAACAAAAACCTGACAGATGGTCAAACACTTCCCCACATTATAAAAAAAAAAAGCTATCTGAAGTCCCTTTCAGAAAAATAGTGTAAGCTTTTTCAGTAATGAATATTGCTGGTATGAACAGTATCTACGAATAGTCATATACAAGGGCACCCAGGGTGTTTCTAGCATTTGGGGGCCCTATGCAAATTTGTTGTCTGGCCAATGTTGCTAGTAGAATTTTGTGTGTGAGGGGGGTTGTGGGGCACTATGCACCTGCATACTTCACATAGCAAGGAATGGCCCTGGGTGTATTTACTCGCTTGTACGGGCTTATAGTCATATATCTAATCATGTGGATTTGGTTTGCTGTCACTATTTGCTACTCAAAGTTCTTCTTGCTGGATGCTCTGACATAAGGAAGCAAAGCCCATCTCTTCCAAGATGGCCACCTCTGCATAGAAACACCATGTACACCAAGGCATGCCAAGTCCATAATGGGGAAAGTGTTGTCTTCAGGAAGACCACAGACCCATTCCGCACAATCACACAACCAGCAAATTTCTTGTATAACTCATCGTCTCCTATAAATTGTTTGGTAAATATGTACACCATCTGCCATTGGCAACCTAGTGGTTTGTATGCTTGTGTGTTTGTGTATATGAATGTATGCCTGTAAATATAATTTAAATAAACAGACATCTCCTGTTCATCAGCTCATATGAAGGATTGCATTCTGTTTTTTTTACAAAATGTGTCCTTTGGCCTGGACTTCTGTTCTCTCTGTGATTTGTCTATGACGACCTTTGGATTGAATTTATTATCTGCTGTTTTTGTGTTTATTGTTGGTAGTTTAACTAATAAGTTACTTCAGGGTTTGTTTACTTGTAATAATGTGTTAGTCTTGGAAAAGAAAAGCATACAAGTCAACCTAAAACAAACAAGATCTCTTAATACAGGTGCTTCCTGCTTCTAGCTGAGCATGTTCTTAAAACCTAACAAAACCTTGGCAATTCTTTTAGACAATGACTGGTTCATGGCCTTGATATACAATATACTATAGAAACACAAAAGAGAATAAAATTGTTTTTCCTAAAACGATTACAATTTGGAAAATTTTTTATCAAAAAATGATTGGACATGCTGGAAATTTTTGATCGGTTGTATTGAAATGTAACCTTGATTCAATTACACTTTCAGTCGATCCAAAAAAATTTGATCAAATATCTGTTACTACAGTTGGCATAGATTACAATCAATCACAGTTTACCCTGACCCCAAAAAAGTATATCTTTATAGCTGAAACAGATGTAGCAGAAGTGGCTGGCTATATGAAAAGGGACAGATAAATGCCCATTTTGAAGTAGAAGATCTTACACTGTTAGTAGAAGGAATAACAGTCTTCATAACTTTGTAAATTACACTCTAAACTTAATTTTAAGCTAGAGGCATATGCTTCGGCAGCTACAAATATTATTTGCTGTATATACTCAAATATAAGCTGGATTAAGCACCTGAAATGTGCTCATAAAATGAAATTCGGCTTATATTTGAGTCCAGAAATAATAATTGTGGCATTTTGTAGGTGGACTTTATGAGTGAATTACAAAGCCCCTGAACATGCTATCATCAACAAAAAGATGTAGAGAAGGGTTTTGGGATATTTGGGGGGAAAAATTATTGCTCTAGCACATGTTGTTTTTTCGCATTAATTAGGTTCAAAGTCAAGTCAAAGTTTTTGAAGTTGGCATAAATTTAATTTATTTTGTGCAAAAACTCCTTATTCTAGAGCAATACATTTTTCTTTACAATGTTCCCACATTTTTAGTGATGATAGCATGTTCAGGGGCTTTGTAATTAACTTTTAATATCTGCCGAATTAAATATTAATGTCTCAAAACAAAAGCACATTCGCTGTGTGTTTCTGAGCATTAGCTGCTTAGCTGCTGCACCTCCTACCCCCTCGGTTTATATTCAGGGTGGCTTATACTCAAGTTTATACAATATATCATGTTTTTTAACTGTATGTTCACAGTGGAGTTTCAAATTAATAAGGGGTACAAACTCAATGATATTTACATATTGAGTCACTGAAAATATACTATAGGTTTGTGTTAATGCTTCCAATTAGATGATACAGAGTTTGTTTCACAGCTATGCGTTATCACTTCTGAACAGATTCAAGCCACCCTCACTGTAATAAAAGAGAATTACAGTCTGGCATAACATACAATGCAGTACAACTCCTTAATTACTATATAGTTATCCTATTTGCCTTTTGTCTTCATTATGTAACCGGTGTAGAAAGCGCATTACTCCTTTAGTATAGTAGTGATGAGAACAACCATTATAAATAAGTTAAGTTCCTATTCAGAGGATTTATGTTCGATTAAAAACAGACTTGGTTGCTTAAGATAAATGCAGCTGTCATCCAGGAATAGTCCCTTTTTTTATTTAAATAGTAATTTGGTTTCCTCTTTCTCCTCTGTACATTGGAGTCAGACAGTAGATACTAGTCTCAGCTTAAGTTTTCTTAGGTACCAAAAGTTAATTCAGACTGTATGCTACTCGTTGCACATATTTGACAAGTAACCTGTGTTACTATTCACAATCATATGCACTGCACTATGCACAAATGTGCATTATCACAAAATGCATTACTTAAAGGGCCCCATACACCTTACAATCTTTCCATACAATTTCTGTACAATCAAACGTTGTTCTACCAAAACCATGTAATATGAGGACCTTTCTAAACCTTCCAATCACTATGTATTTTTTATCAGGGAGGCCACTATACTACACAGTTGTTGGTAGATCTAATGGAGATTGTTTGGATCAATCTTAAGGTGTATGGGGGGCTTTACGCATTCTTTTCAGCTTTTCCAATAAACTTGTATTTGAAATATTAATGTAGTGCGTCCGATTATGCATATTGCATGTACTGCATAATGCTAGTACACAATGCAGCAGGTATAGTGTGAATGACCCCTCAAGGATTATATTTATAATGTAGCAATTATAATGCTGTAGGGTAGAAAACAAAAGATTACACCCTGATGACCAACAGGCAAACCTCAAGGTCATCAATTTTTAGTGGGACTTTTCAGGCAACAAAATTGATGACCTTGAGGTTCGCCTGTTGGTCATCAGGGTGCAATCTTTTGTTTTCTATTTTAATTGGGGATGTTGGCCCCTACTTTTTCTCTAAGAATGGGGCTAAAAAACTTCTTTCAATAATGTTGTAGGGTATCTTATTAGGGCAGCCAGTCAAACATACACAGCCATACATTTTATTTAATCGTACTTGGTTCACTTTCATATGGTATTCTGTATAAAAATGCATTTTTAATATTTAATATCTTAAAAATACGCCTGAAACACATTGATATAAAGAAAGCTCAATAAACAGGAGCTGATGGTAACATGTTTACAGTACATTTATAGGAATGGAGCCTGCTGCATATGACAGATTTGTGACAGCACAGCTTCCCCTTATCGCAGTAGCCTTCCATATGCCAACTTTCCCATTACATCCAAAACTAGATTCAGCATTACTAGAACTTTAACATCACAGTATATTGCTTCCAGGTCCATTGCCTCTTTCACATATTATGATACACTGTCAGGCTGTTTAGTTTCTGAAACTTTCATGAAATAAGATGTTACAATTTTAGAATGCATATTTGTTATTGCAAAATGATTGTTAGGAAACCAGTTGTATTCTCAATTGTGTAATGTTAAATTCTTAGGACTTTTTTATATTAAACTATCTTCTTTACTTTCCAGGTTCAAGATGAATGTGGGTGTCGCACACAGTGAGGTAAACCCGAATACGAGGGTTATGAATAGTCGTGGAATGTGGTTGACGTATGCTCTGGGGGTTGGAATGCTACACATAGTGCTTCTAAGCATTCCTTTCTTTAGTGTCCCTGTTGCATGGACTCTCACCAATGTCATTCACAATTTGGTGAGTATCCTGGGTTGTAGATTTCCCCTGATTTATTTAAACAAACATTTGTATGCAAGCTCAGGCCTCTATGAGTTTGTTGGAGATTCCATTCCAAAACTGTTACTATTATTATGAAGCTGGTCCATGTTTTTATGCTGTGACAGCCTACACCTTATAGGAAGGTTTCCTATATGATTTTGTCTAGAGTTACTAGAGGTACTAATATTGGATGAGAAGACCTTGCTTGCGGTTGGCGTTTGAAGTATTCTGAAAGCGATTTGATTTTTCGACCAACCGCCATGCGCTTTGTCGGCGATCGGTTGGCCGAAAAATCGGGTGCCGATTTTAAGCTTAAAGAGCTTAAATCGGCAGCCAAATCAATCTAACCCCATAAGGACATGTCCGTAATTCATAGATTGGTCTGATACTTTAGACGGGGACACTGTTTATGGGCATATGTGATGGATTTCACATCCATCGGGGCTGAGGAATCAGCTGTTTGAACAGGCTGCCTCTCTCCCTGTGTGGGGGGGAAGGGGTGGGTGGAGGTGCTTTTCTCCCTTCATGCATGACACACAGCACAGCCGGCGTAACCATGCTGTCTGCCTGGTCCGCCGACCCAACGGACAGCATCGGCACACAGAAGGGTGACCCGATGTTTTGGCCGGTTGACGGTGCGTGATGATGTGATCATGCAAGGTCGATCGGCCAAAACATTGGGTTACAATCTATACGTGTATGGGGGGCTGAAATGTGTTGTGTAATGGGAAGGTCAACGCTCTGTGTATGGTACAATAACTGTTTAACCTCCTGAGCGTTTCGCCAAGGTCCAGATTTCTGTACCAAAAGTGTTACGCTGTTTATCATTGAAAAAGACATGTTGTAGGCCTGTAACTGACCAAAATCTGTCCAAAAACAGGTCTAGCAGACATCTTGAATATACAAAGTTTCAAACGCTAAAGTATTTTTTAAAAATCACATTTAATGATCAAATTTAATAGAAAACACAAAAATCTGCTCAAACTAGAATTCATTTTTTAAATCATCCAAGACTGATAGACGGTCTGATACACCGCGCCGGGACATACGTCCACCGCGGGGAAAAAGACGCAGTGGACGCAAGCCCTTACAAAGTATTTACTTCTTATGCGTTTTCCTTTTATTTTGAACTTGATTGCATACAGAAAAATCAATCCAATCAAATCCAACATGAAAGAAAACTCATAATAAGCACAATGTGCTTATTTATTTTTTTCATTTAGAATTGAATTGGAGCAAAAAAAAAAATCGCTCCAATGAATGTCAGAATGAAAGAAGAACCATAAAGAGCAAATTGCGATCACGAACACCGGGATCTGAACATCAGACATTGGGGAGACACGGGGAGAGAAGCAGCAAGTCTTCTGGGCTGCCTGCAAGCCATCTGGGTGCAGGTAACAACAGCCCTAGTTATTTTGGGCTAAACCATTTCAGCAACTTTATTTAGCCCGAGTTATCCAGAAGGTTAATAACAGGCTTCCAATATTACATCTTTTTAAAGCATGCATTGTACTCATGGTTATCCTGGAACATAAAGTGGCTTCCTCCAACCGGTTATCACAAGACCAGAAACTCACATTTGTCAAAACTTTTATTTGTATGCTACACCATGAACTGAAATCAGTAATATGGTGGGGCATTCGCAAACCTTTAGCTATTTATTTTATCATCAAGAAAGCAATTTGAATAGTCCGTAAAAACGACATGCCAGAAAGGTTAATACAATACATAACCTATTAGTATTAATACATTGATATCCTCAGATTATTGGAGATTATGATGCTTTTTGTTTTTATTATTCTCCCTGGTGGCACCATTATTTTCAATATTTGCTTCTAAAAGCTGTACATTCGCTCTAGCCCCTGTACATGTTGGCAGTTTAATTTATATCGCTGGGGATGTGAGGATCTGGAAAACCTATGCCTGGATTTACATACAGGCTAGTGACAAAAGGCATCTCCTCAGCATCATCACTGGTGTACGTGATGTGGAATCAGTGAGCGCAGCCGAGGAAGCCGACATTGCAGGAGTAGTACAAAGACAAGTGTGCTGATAAACAGTAGGGGCGCACTCCCTAACAACAACTTGCAAGTTGGGGTACATCCTCGTGTTTATAACTTGGCCCTGTAGGGTGGTGATTATACCAGCGCTCCCTTTTCTTTCAGTTACTCTTGGCATGGGGGGGAATCCAGGTAAAAATATTGGTGTGTTATTAAAGGAATATCCACTTCCTCACAAGCATTAACGTTACTGCTCCGTTGCATTTCCCATTCGTGTCTCCCACCTGTTTAGACAATGATATTGACTGTCTAAGGAGCCCCAATTTACTCCTTTCTATCTCTTAAGTTGTCCCGCTTCCAAACAGAACAATCAGCTGCTGATTTGGTTCAGCCTTTTGATGGTTACCCCTGGCCTTTGTAGTAGTATACTGTGATTGATTTTTCTATCCTTGTCATTGCCTAGTCAGGTATAGCCTTGTTGCATGCAAGAGCCCTTTTCTTATCTGTTTAGTGATTGGCTCCAGTGCCTGCATACACTTTCTTCTGCTTTTAGCCCGTCGTCCTGAAGAAGCCCAAAATTTATGGGTCGAAACATGTAGACTAACAATCTGGGCTACCATTTGGTGATTTTTTTTTATATTTATCAATGTGTGTAAACCCTTAATGGACAATTTTTATCTTGTTTGTTATATATAATAAAGTTTTTCTATTTTTGTCAAATGTAAATGCTATTTTGTCTGATACTTGCTCGGGTGTTCATTTAAGTTCCCAGACTTTACGGGTGTCTAATTTTTCTTGTTTCTGTTATTGATTTAAAGGATGGAACACACGGACAAACAAGCTTCATTGTAGTTTGGCAATTTTTCAACTTTAATGCTATTCGCAGTGTATGGTAATCCTTGTATACACTAAAAAATATAAATATTCTAAAGCAGCCCATACACGGGTCAGATTTTCAATCAATCGACTTAAAACGATCGATTTTTTAGTCGATTGATTGAGAATTGAGTTTTGCCCACCTGGTTAAATCGACTTAATCCGATCAAAATTTAGTGTAAATTCAGACGTTTTTTGATCGGACTGGATGGTAAATTTTGATCGGTCGATTGAAAATTGGTTCCGTATTTTGAGAACCAAGTGTGGTCAACGAATTTTTTATCGATTTTTTTTTTTTTTTTTTTTTTTTTTTTTTTTTTTTTTTTTTTTTTTTTTTTTTTTTTTTTTTTTTTTTTTTTCTACCTATTCTACCTCACTTCTGATTGAAATTTTAATCTGACTATTTTGGATCGATTGTTTTGTGGATTGAAAAAAAAATTGATCAAAAATCTTGTATTACATATGGCCCATGATACAATCCACATACAATTTTGTACCGACTTAAAAATGTATTGTTTTAAGTTGATTGATTGAAAATCTGACCCGTGTATGGGCTGCTTTACACTTCCTTCTTATCCTGTACACACCAATAGATTATATTGTGCTACTAGGCTGAACTGACCTTAAACAGTTTGCAATTGCTGCTGTATTCTTTGCATAAATACAAGTCCTTAAACAATTCTAAAACAAGCCCTTAATTCATTCTTAGCAGCGCTCCTTGATTCTGTTGATCGTTGAGCATGTACACCCTGTCTCCTGGATTACTACATCAACCTTTACACTGATTCCCTTTCCCTCATCTGGCTGCCATCATAATACATACCTCCATTCTCCTTAATCATCCCCTGCCTGTTATACAACTATATTATCCTTTTGCCCGTCTCCACCATCTGCCTTCTTTAAGATTCTTCCTTCTATAACCTTTCTCTTTTGGCAGAGACATCTTGTCCATCTGATCTGGGGTTTCCTGTCACTTCCTTGATTCTTACTGGTGGAACAAACCAAACCATCATAATCACTTGCCATGTGACAGAATCAATTCTTTGATTTGCTTCTTGTTGGGTCTCAAACCAAGACAGATGCCACCAGGAATATCCTGCTGTACAAATACAACTCTCTTTTACTTATCTAAATATATATATCAAAAAACGGATACCCCCTGAGTAAATCCTACAAACATACAGTGGTGAATAGTTTTAGAGCTTAGACATGCACATATTTTGGACATTAGTCTAAACTATTCAGAAAATCCTCTTTTTAAAGTACATTTTTTTTGTTGATAAGCCACATCCAAAGCCAATGTGCATGCATCTAGCACCAGAATGGAACATAATATAATTGATATTGGCTTTTTCCTAGTCAAGGAGTAATCAGAAGCCCTTTCACACTGATCAAGGTGGATGTGTTTTTCCTTTGTCTTTTACTGGGTAACTGCCCAGTACCACAACCCTGTACCCATGAATGTCAGCTGATTGCGATTCTGAAGTGTCATACGAGTCTCTGCCTAATATAAAAGTTACAATCATTGAGATTGAGTTTGACATTGGGGCCTGCCGGCTGTTTGTATACTATCTGCATTTTCTTCCACTGTTCAGCAGTGATTGATTATTATTATTAGAATGGAGACTGTCACAGTTGCACCCTGTAATGGTGACTTGAGATAGCTTGCCGAAAAGCCAGAAAGAATGTCAATATCTGGCTTCAGGCTTGTATTCCTTGTCTCTGATCTGATCGGAGTGTCCAAAGTGTAGATTCCCATCTGAGAAGTGCTCAGTGGCTTGTCACTCTCATTAAAAACAATTTGACTAATATCATTTTGTAGCAACCGGTATCTAATTGAGGAGGAATTTAGTGTTCATATTTTTGTATTTGATTGCTTTTCTTTATACAATGTAAAAATTAGAACATACCTGACACACAAAAGGCACCTTCACAGACCTCTTTTTTTTTTCTAACAATTGTTACGCGGTCAAAATGTAAAACAAAGAAATAACGCAACTTATTTATGTTTTATGCTTTCATTTGTATCGGACTAGGCTACTTTGTTCTGGCAGCATGCTTGAAAGACAATCTTCTATGCTTACATGGAGCCAACGGTTTTGTTGCACCCGTTACTCAGTACTTCACTCCATACTGCTCATGCTTTCGAAAACAAAAATAGATCTGGCCTAGTTTGTCACCTAATGTCATGGATACTTTAGAGCAACACCCAATCCCCATTTTGTGACTAGGTATTTTCTTGTATGGCAAATCATTTCCCCTTCTGCTAAGAGATAGAAATTGTGAAAATGTGTAGGTGAACTTTGTGAGTTTATGGCAACGCCCCTGCACATGTGATCATCACCCAAAATTGCTGGAGATATAGGGAATGGTTGTAGTTGCATAATTTAGTTTTTTTTGTTGTTTTTTTTTTTAGTTGACGTAACATAAGGGATGAAATCATATTCAAGAGCTTAGCAATTCCAAATCAGCTTGTTGAAATAATTCCATCCTGAAACAAAAGCACATTTGCTGCGTTCTTGAGTTTTTTTTAGTTTTTCCAGATTTTTAGGGTAAGATCAGGTAAAATGGGTCCGCTTATAGTATATACAGCAGTTTGAAAATTGTATAACTATAAGGGCTTGTTTCAACTAGAGCGATTGGCTGTGGATGGACGCGTTTTTAATCTTGTTGTCGTGTCCACAGCCGATTACTCCCACTGAAATTTCTCAGTTTCCATTTTGCGATCATACGTGTTAGGGGGCAATTTTGAACGCTACCCTTCTGCGATTTAACCACGTACCGAGCCCGATCGCGTCCCCTAGCGAAAAAACGCATCTGATCGTGTCCATTGACATAAATGGACACTGTCAAAAATTGCGTCCCCAGTAAATAGGGACACAATTTGTGACCGCGTCCATTAATGTTCTATGGACGCGATCAGAAAAAAAGGTTGGCTCACGTGCAAAATCGCATCCAAGGGGTGGATGATCGCATGCAAGTGCAGGGGGGAGCGATCAGCCGGTGACACAGCTAAACGATTAAAAACACATCCATCCACGGCCGATCGCTCTAGTGGAAACAAGCCCTAATAGTCTTTAAGTTTACAAACTAAATACAGCTGTCTTTGTTGTAAGGGTAGTGTACTGAGATGAAAACCGTATTCTATATGTCCAATATGTCAAACACTTGAGCTAAACTCAAAATGGACCCTAAACAAACATCTGTGTGCACTTACCTTTAATTTCAGAATATTCTTTATTTGACTTGCATTCTGAACTCTCATTGTGCAAATTTTAATATATTTTTTTCTTCAACAGGGAATGTATGTGTTTTTACATGCAGTGAAGGGCACACCATTTGAAACACCAGACCAGGGTAAAGCCAGACTTCTTACACATTGGGAGCAACTAGACTACGGAGTACAGTTCACCTCATCAAGAAAATTCTTTACAATCTCTCCAATTATTCTGTAAGTTTTAAAAAAAATTTCTGTAAGTTAAAATTTTACTGCAAAATGAGTTGTGCAGCAAAAACTCCACATATTGCTAGATTTTCCTTGTACTTAAAGTAGGTACTAGTCTCACTGCCCTATTAACCTCCCTAGCGGTCAGCCACTAAAAACGCAGCAGAGTATATAGTACTCTGCCTATGTTTTCTGCCCCTGTCCAAGTCGCCGCCATAATCAATAACGCCGACAATGTGGGTTGGGAAATCAACGCCTGTCCATTAACATGGAGGTCTATGGCATCATGTACTTACCTTTTGCTTTTTGCTTACTATCATTATTATTATTAACATTTATTTATATAGCGCCAGCATATTACGCAACGCTGTACAATACTATTCTGTCCCACTGCTTAGACCAGAGTAGAAAGGACATTGGAAACTTCATTTTAACTTTTTAAAGCTCAAAGAGCCCTGGGACCGCACTAGGTTGTCACCCAGGAAGGTGAGGGTAAATCTCATGCTTATATTTAAAATTGCTATTTGCTTGCATTTCTCCCAACAACTATACAGAGCAATGCATGAACTATAAAGCTGGTTGTTTACTGTTGGGGAAGATGTGTGTTCCTGTGGTATGTGGTCCTGTAGGGTCAGCATGCATAGTTTTAAACCAACCCCCTTTGGTCCAGATGAGACACCATACATCTGTCATGTAGTTGTGGTTCCCAGGCAATTGGGAGAACCCATCATTCCTGATTGCGCATCTTAACCTAGCCTAACGTAGAGCATGAGCCAGTGCTTTTATCTCTTGAAACAAGGAGTTCCCCTGACTGGGACATGGCAAAAAAAGAAGTGTTTAATCCACTTTACAATAACTTCAGGAAACTTGAGTGTCCTTTTGATGCCCTAATGACACCTAGAGAAAATAATTAGGAATTGGGGGTCTTTGTCACAATGATTAAAGGTCAGCAATGAAAATTCAGATGTTAGCAACCATTTCCCACTATGTTAGAAATTCCGTTTTTATTGCCATTGTCTACATTTCAACAATGGCATATTCTCCTAGCCCATGTGTCAAACAGAAAGTAAAGGGACATTTAATAGGGTTACAGGCAGCAGCATTAGGTTCCACATTATTCCCCACCTCATACTATTGATTTGAGTTTCTGTCAGACCATTTACATCTGTATATTCATCTACCCTTTTATGCAATAAGATTTTTATTGAATTTTACAACAAATAGAAGAAGTCAGGGAAAGGGAATAGTGGGGACAACAAGATACCCTTCAGGCAACACTTAAACAGAAACTGGTGTGGTATCCAATACGGTCAAATATCCATTAAAGGAATTCCACCAATTGAAAACACCTTTTTTATGCGCAACTATCACACTACTAAGAATGGGAAACAAGATCTGAACTGTGAAGTAGACTTGTCCACCACATCTAGACTGCCTGAATAGTTTTCACAATTGACACTTTGGGTGGTTTGAATGTCTAGCCTGTATCAAAGCAATGTGATTTCTACTATAAAGCCCTACATTGCTATTGTGTCCTGTAGTCACTCTGGAAACAGCAGGAGAAACCACAAAAGGGGGGTGGGACGCAACACATTTTATTGTTTTAAATTGAAGTTTCTAGAATGCTGTAGTGTTTGAATATAGCAGAAAACATTAGGGAGAGGGGTAGGTATCAAGAAAGCTTTTTGTTAGATGGTGACAGTATCCATTAAATACATGGAAAAGATGCGTCATACAGGCATTGAATTAAAAATGTATGAGTTTCTTGGCACAGATGTGTGACTAGTTATACGCCCACTAAACACCTGCACTATTTTAACTGAACAGTGCTAACAATGTTGTTTCCTGTTATTGTTACTTTTTCTAGGTACTTCCTGACCAGCTTCTACACAAAGTATGATCCAACACATTTCTTCATCAACACGGCATCACTTCTCAGCGTCCTCATCCCCAAATTACCACAGTTACATGGAGTACGAATTTTTGGCATCAACAAATACTGAACAGTAAAGCTGCAGACCCTGAATACGTAACTTCAAGCGCACATACCAATGGCTCTGGCTTCTGTTCAGATGGAATGGATAGCAGACTAGGCCATTTTATCGATTTCTACAGTAAAGATCTCAGTGCTCCTTCTTGTACGCTGTTGGATACCACATAGACTTGGAGGAGAAAGAGCTTCTCTCAGGAGAGAGCACTAAATCTGATTCAGAAGTTTTCCTCTATGCTGGGCAGGCCCAGCTATGGCCCGAGGTTTGCAAATCATACACAAGACTTGTGAAATGAAGGAGTGGGGAAAACAAATCTACTCTGTGAAAAGAACATTATCAGTTACATCAAATATATGTGCTTTTATCATAATTTTATCATGTGTAGCAATCCCATTTGTGACATGCAACAGCATTCACTCGCTGACATAATGTTGTGCTGCATGCTGCGTTGATATGCACTAAGTAGTTTTGGTTCCCTTTTTTCTTGCTGTATTTTGTGTGTTCCACAATACTTTCTGATTTGCCTATAAAGCTGTATGTGGTCACTGTATTTTCAGTAATCATGTGATAATATCCATCAGCACTCAGCTCTATACACCTATCACGATTACCAGAAGTCCCTTCATTTACGTTTTGCTTGAGTTTTTCCTTGTTTGTTGCTTTCCTTACCAGACATTGAATAGCTCTGAGCAGTGGCACAATCTTTTTAGTGTCTAGTTGAAGGAAGAATGTAGAATAAACCATGGTATTATTTTAGTTTTATGACTGTAGTACTGGCTTAAAAGTAGTTATTTTTAGAAGCCAGCAATCCAATTTAAAAGCAGGCTGGATCTGTAGATGGTACGAAAAGAGAAACATGCATTTCGAAGCAGTGTGTGTTAGAGAAGTAATGAGGACAAGTATGATCATTCATACATTCATGCTGAGTCCTGAAGTTGTCTCCAAGTACTGAACTCTCCCTTTATTCCCCTTCAGAATCTCATTGACCGAAGGTCTATTTAGATCTCTTTTGTTGTTGACCCTTTTGTGCTGCTGCAGATGTTCACTATGCCGTGAGAGTAAAGCAACTGCGTGGAAAATCAGGTTCGATTGTACTGAGTGAATGAGGGAGGGGGGTAGTGTAATACATACAATGGACTTTAGGTTCACATCACATCTTCCCTGTTCCCACAGCTCCATGCAGTTGTGACCTCAGCAACACATGCTCCTTTGTTACTATACAGACTAGAGATGAGCACATCGATCACAAAATTAGGTGAACTTTGTTCCGTTAATATGAGACTTTTCTAGTTCTATGGATTTACAAAGTACTTGATGCTTCCTATATTAAACAATCATACATCACTATAATGCAGTGAATAAGGAATGTGCAAATTGGTTAATTCATCTCTTGTGCTGAATTGAATATAAATCGGTTTTTGAATAATATTGTTAGGTGTTTTAACATAAGAAATATTACATTTAAGTGAACCCAAACTCACACAAGCAACTTTGCTGTGTCTCTCAAGTTTCTTTTTACCATTTTTGATTAAAAATGTCATCTAGCTAAGCTCCTTGAGCCATCTATGGTCCAGGCAGTGACTTGGCAGCTGACACTTCCCCTGACAGGCTAGGAACTGGCCTCTTAAGTGTTTAAGAGGACTGCAGGCTGAGGAGAAAGCCAGTAGTTGCTGGTGGCTAGGTGAAATATGGTGGCCATGTTAGTTTTCATCAATACATGTTGGTACATGTTTAACACAGCTATGTTAAATGACATTCCAATGCCAATATGTGAGTATATAAATCTCGCTCTGAATCTAATTCATATGTCCTGCCCTGAATTAAATTTTATTTTTCTGCAGCACACTTTTGGATACAAAGGCTGTTGGAGTAAAAGTCCACCACTTCCCCCAGCAGCTAATCAGGATTCCTGTTTCTAAAGGAAGTGCTGCCTCTCGGTATATGGTTACAACTGTGTGCACCTTGCTACAATTCCTGACCAGCTATGGCATCCGCATTGTTTCCAATGCTTTGCCAAGTTTAATATCCTCCCCAAATATTTGTGTAGGTAAGGGTGTATTTGCACATCTGCAACGTATTAAAAATGGATTTTTCCATATGAAGTCACCTTATAAATGACCAGAAGGGTTTTTGGCCGACTGTAGTCATGAGAGCATTCTGCTTTTTATTTCTGTTTTTGATTTCTAATGAAGAAAGTGAGTTTTTCTTTAGAAACATTGTTCAAGAGGTATCTTTTAATTTAAACTCTTTATGAAAGCTAACTCGATATGCACAGACTGCAGACATGAATCATGTTTTCATTTGTCATTAAATGTTCCCTTTTTATATTTTCATTCTTCTAGTGGCTTTTCAGTTTATTGAATAAATTAACTTTTGCCCTTGATGTCTGTGTTTTTGTTTTTTTAATTAAAATTATATTAGTAATTTTGTTCTAATTTTGTTTTACAGCTGAAATTTGATTTGGTAATTTATTCCCTTTTTTGGCTACTACCCTTCATTGTTATGACATCATCACTTTTCATGAAGATAAAGGCTATCAGGATGTTGTTAAATTCAAAGATGTTTTGTGGCAAAATGTTAGATTGAGTAAGGACATCCATCAATTTCTGACCCATGCAAAATTGAGTGTTTAATGCAAGGGTGGTCTTTTCCTGCAGATTTATTTGATTGGAGTTAGTGATTTTAGGACTACATTTGATATCTGTATAGGAAAAGCTAGCATGGGCAGGGGTGCACAAAAAGCAGTATGCTGGTACGCAATTGGGTCTAAAAACTCGCTCTGCGTACTTGTTTTGTCCTTCCTGATCACATCTGCAGACCACACAGACAGAGGACAGATTCACAGTTCTTCTGTCCCCCTCCTTCCTGCTGTGTGAGGAGCAACTGAAGGCAAGTGCTCTGTAGTGACACCCGGTGGCTAAAGCTGATATTGCAGCTTGAGTTGAGATTACAGCTCCACACAACTTCACTATCATTTAAACACTACTGTAAATGGGGTTTTTTTCGCCAAAATTCTTTGGCAATTTTTATTGTTAAACATAAACAATTTATGTCACTTGAAAAATCGCAGGGAAGCTTTAATAACTATAAAAGGTTGCAGTTAGGGGTGTCAAATTGGGAATGCAAATTGCTAATTCAAATAATTATTGTACTTATAATAATTGGAGAGAGAGTGTTGGAGATCTGGGGGACGAAAGTCAGAGTAGGCATATGTAGGGTAAAATCTGACAAGAGAAAAGTTACACTACTGAGAAATATGAGATCTGGAGGTTTAAATTGTGTTGTACTGTGAGAGTTATATTTGACCCAAAGCCAGCTGGTGACCTGTGGATGGAGGCAGCTAATTAGAAGATCAATCAGGAACAGGGAGGGCCATCTGCAGCAGAATCTACCATGCAGAGGACAGTGAGGAAGACCACCCTACATATGGGGTGAATACCAAACATTATCTCCTGGTACTCATCTGAGGAGCTCACAAAAAAGTTATGTGCACCCCAGAGCATAGGTCATAAAACAAGTGCTACGATATTTTGAGGTTATCATGTAACATCACTGTTTTTAAACTGTAAAATTGAATGTAAAAGCTGAGGGTAATGGCAAGTTTCAATTATTTAAGTGGGTGAGATATTTACAGGTGGATGTAAATATTTTAGCGAGAAAGAATTAAATTTTTGGGAGATGTTTCTTTGAACAATTTGGCTGTTTTTTCAGGAGGTTTGTATTATTTACTATCGGCCCTTTGGGAGCTTTTAGGCAGCCCCCTTCCATCCTCCACTTGCGGCCCCCGAAAACCTAACTGTTAATGCATAGGGCATAGGAACTCGCCTGTCCACTAATCCCCCTCTGACTGGTCCTCGATGAGTGAGAAGAGGAGGAGAGGCGATAAACTTACCTGATGGTGCCTACTCAAGTCCCCCACCTCTCCTCCTCTAGTGTTGGCAGGGGCTTAGCAGACAGGTGAGTGCCTATGCTCCTACTATTCTACCAATGAAAGGGGGTGATTGTATAATATATTTTGTGGAACATAACCTGAGAAATGGCTTTGATGTTATCTATGAGATTGAAAATATTATGTGCGGTCCTCCATATCAACTTATTTGGCCACCACTGTGCTACAGCATCTAATAAGGTATATAGACAAGAGTGGAACGCAGGAAGAATGTAATCTGCAAAGGCTGAGACTTTGTTGTATGGTTCCATAACATCCACAGTCTTGCTGTAGAATGCAGCAAAATGGTTCATCTGGGATTCTGAAAATCAGGGGACACGGGGCATTGCTGTCAAGTGTTTTTTGAAGTTTGAAACTCCTGAGATATGACACCATTTATGTTCACCCAAGCTGTGAGCATAGAATACAGTGCTTCTATCCAGTTTACTATGTTTTCCCAACCAATTGCCTTAAGACCAAGGTGTATGAAATCCCAGCCAACGTCTGTAGAAAGCAGAATGGTAAGCATCTCCTATACGATGGCTTGTGTCATAATACCACATGGTTCCTCCTGTGTAGCATTATTATTATCTTTAACTTATATAGTGACAACATATTATGCAGAAAAGCACATTGAATAAAAGTGAAGATATAACACACAGGTACAGATTATGATATGAGACAAGTGGAGGGCACTACCAAATTGGGCTTACCATCTAAGAGGTTGGGGAACAGCATCTACAATAGGTAGGGATGATGTAAATGGCTAGGTGGTAATGTAAGGAATGTGAAGATGGATAGGCCAGACTAAATAGGTGGGGTTTCAGGGGCAGTTAGGGTATATTTATGTACCAGGTTGGAGATGTAGGTGGAACAGGAGGTGTGTAGTAACTTAAAGGCAAGGACTTTGAATTTGATTCTTTGGACAATTAGAAGCCAGTGTAGAGATTTGCAGAGAGGCGCAGCAAATAAAGAAGTTCTGTTTTACTCAGGTTAAGTTTAGGGAATCTGTCAGCCATCCATGAAGAGATAGCAGCAAGAGATTTTGTCTTGTACAGAGATCATGGTAGCGGTGGATAGGTACATCTGGGTGTATTCACCATTTAAATGGTATTACAAAAAAACAGAATAGTGCGCAATCCTAAATACTAAATATTAATATTCACCAAATATTGCAAATTTTTTACCTAATATTGGCAATTTAAGAATTCATGATCTCCAGTCATTATAACCTTCATTGCGCGAATTGCCACTTGTACATGCACATATTGCAGATGCAATTCATGATATTTTGCACAGATTGCCTTCATTGCGCAATTCGGAACATGTATATGCGTGTATTGTAAACGCAATTGATGGTAGTTCCAGGTACTGATGTAAAAAAAAAACTTGAATATTCACGATTTACGCAGATATAGCACTATATTCAAGATCTTCGATTCAAATTCTTGAAGCCTATATTCACAATAAAAATGTTGCCATTAAAATATTTGCGATTATTGTAAGGTGCTATGCTCCCCTTAAATGCATACATTAGTACCCAGGGAACATAACTTTGTATCTATTTGCTAACCCCTCTAGGTTGCATATGTGTGAAACTATAATAATAAGAAATGTAAACTAATAGTTGGGATCTTGAACTGCAGACAACGAGTTGACTTTTTGTCTTCTCCGGTGTTTGAGAAACATCTTGCAATTTGTAGGGTTATGCCTCTCTACAGAGGGTACGGAAAGTATTCAGACCCCCTAAAATTTTTCATTCTTTGTTATATTGCAACCATTTGCTAAAATATTTTAAGTTCTCATTTCTCCTCATGAATGTACACACAGCACCCCATACTGACAGAAAAACACAGAATCATAAAAGTTTAGCAAATTATTAAAAAAGAAAAACTGAAATAGCACATGGTCCTAAGTATTCAGACCCTTTGCTCAGTATTTAGTAGAAGAACCCTTTTGATCTAATACAGCCATGAGTTTTTTTGGGGAAAGAAGCAACACGTTTTTCACACCTGGATTTGTGGATCCTCTGCCATTCCTTCTTGCAGATCCTCTCCAGTTCTGTCAGGTTGGATGGTAAACGGTGGACAGCCATTTAAGGTCTTTCCAGAGATGCTCAACTAGGTTTAAGTCTGGGCTCTGGCTGGGCCATTAAAGAACAGTCATGGAGTAGTTGTGAAGCCACTCCTTGGTTATTTTAGCTGTGTGCTTAGGGTCATTGTCTTGTTGTGTGCTTAGGGTCATTGTCTTGTTCGGCCCAGTCTGAGGTCCTGAGCACTCTGGATAAGGTTTTCGGCCAGGATATCCCTGTACTTGACTGCATTAATCTTTCCCTCAATTGCAACCTGTCCCTGAACACAGCACAGCATGATGCTGCCACCAACATGCTTCACTGTTGGGACTGTATTGGACAGGTGATGAGCACTGCCTGGTTTTCTCCACACATACCGCTTAGGATTAAGGCTGAAAATTGTGGTCTCATCAGACCAGAGAATCTTATTTCTCACCATCTTGGAGTCCTTCAGGTGTTTGTTAGCAAACTCCATGCGGGCTTTCATGTGTCTTAAACTGAGGAGAGGCTTTCTTTGGGCCACTCTCTAGCTCAGTTTGGCCGAAAGGCCAGCTCTAGGAAGGGTTCTGGTCTTCCCAAACGTCTTCCATTTAAGGATTATGGAGCTCTTAGGAACCTTAAGGGGGGATTTTCACATCTGTCAGGACCCCATCCGCTAAGCGTATTCACTTACCTGCTGCAGAGGTTCAACGTACTCCACTATGTTCAGCCCTGCATCGGCGGAACGGCTCAGCACTGTGAGAACACAGCATTTGCCGAGCAGCTTAGTGAATGTGCTCAGTTGGGACCTCCCGCCAAGCAATGCGCTTAGCGGAGGGGGTCCCGACGCATTTTTTTTTAACCTTGGCCAATCTGTGCCTTGCCACAATTCTGTCTCTAAGCTCTTCTGGCAGTTCCTTTGACCTCATGATTCTCATTTGCTCTGACATGCACTGTGAGCTGTAAGGTCTTATATAGAGAGAGGTGTGTGACTTTCCTAATCAAGTCCAAACAGTATAATCAAACACAGCTGGACTCAAATGAAGGTTGAGAACCATCTCAAGGATGATCTGAAGAAATGAGCTGCATCTGAGTTAAATATATGAGGGTCACAGCAAAGGGTCTAAATACTTAGTACCATGTAATATTTCAGTTCTTAATTTTTAATAAATCTGCAAAAATGTCTACAATTCTGTGTTTTTCTGTCAATGTGGGGTGCCTACATTACTGAGGAAAAAGAACTTAAAATATTATAGCAAATGGCTGCAAGATAACAGAGTGAAACATTTAAGGGAGTCTGAATACTTTCCGTACCCACTGTATACTCTGAAAATGCTGAAAGTGAAAGTCAGACCACTGCTTGTAGAGAACCTAACACTGCACAATGAGTTGCAAATGGGAACATTGGGGGTCAAGAGGTTAGCACTTTGGCCATACAGCACTAGTGTCCTAGGTTCAGATCTCTGCAAGGAGTTTGCATGTTGTTCCTGTATCTGCATGGGTTTCCTTCCACACTCCAAAGACATGCTGCTAGGTTAATTTGCTTCCCCCCAAAATTATCTCCTATGTTAGTTACACATGACTTTGACATATGACGTGTTAGTTACATAAACATGACTATTATAGGGACATTAGATTGTGAGCTCCTCTGAGAGGCAGTTAGTGACATGACTATACAGTGCCAGTTGCACCCCCCCCCCCCGAGTTGGTGCTCGCCCAGGGCACTGTGCTCCCTAGGACCGCCCCTGTGACAATATATATATACTCTGTTGTCCTGTGTCATTTGTAGTATGGTGCTATATAAATACAAGATGATATGGTCCCTGGGCTGCAGGTATGGAATCAGGGTATTGGAGTAATGGTTTCAAAATAGATCTGGTGGTGGTCCCTGGATCCAACCCTTTTGGGAAAAATCTTTGCTATCTACACCATGCACTCCCTCTCCATTTCTAACTCCCCAGCCATTGACCTCCTTTCTATGCTACCAGATTCCTTCCGGTCCATTAAGAGAGACATGCAAAGATTTTTTCTGATTGACGCCCGTGAAACATTTTGAGGAAGAAGACAAAGACCAGCTGGAATTTTTTTTTAAAACGTGGAGACCGTGCCAATACTTTCGCTCCACTCCAAAATTCCAGGCCATGATGCATAGCTGTCAACAACAAAAAAAAACAAAACTTGCGTGACATACAAGAAGTGACGTCATTTCCGGTATGCGGATCGTGGGTCTTCCGCGCTCCAAGTACCGGAAGTGAAGTCACTTCTAGTGCCGGGCTTACCTCTCGGCTGGTTTAACGCCCTCTCCCTGCTAATGCCGCACCCCGCTTGAGCTGATAATGTGCGGGGTGGGACATTAGCAAGGAAAATAACACCCTCTGAAAAATTTGACTTTCTTGGCCAAAACGGGAAGGTTGACAGGTCTGCATGATGTAAACTGGGGTCTCCCCTGCATCCTTTCTTCCCAGAACCCCCCTCTTGTGTTTCCATCCTGTTTGTCTTTGTATTAGGTGTATTTGTGTAGGAGGCAGTTAGGCCTAGGTCCACCAGCACTCCGTTTCTGGTGTCCCCATTTTCTGGGTCAGTATGCCTCTCCCCTTTCACCATGATTCCCCTTCCGCTATCCTTTCCCAGGGCCGGAGCTGACCGAACGCTTCTCCTGTCATGACTCTTCAGGTCAGGATACAGCCATAGATTGTTTACAGTATACATCACTGGTATTATGTAACCATGGACCTAATGCACGTCTTCTAAATCTAAATGCAGGTTAAGAATGCCAAACTACCAAGATTTAAATTTATACATTTGTCATCTGTACTCTAACAACCCTTATATTTGGGCATGAGCAAAAACTTTTTATCCAAACTTCTTATGCATTAGCGCCTTTTTTGGTTTCCTACTCACGAGATCCAAAAACTTTTTACACTTATTATCCTGACGAAGTGAAGTGGTGTCACGAAACGCCTTGTACATTATTGTTGGTCAACTTCCTTTACCGTAATAAAGTACGCAATTCTTCAAATATGGGCGACTCTACCTGCGCCTCTTTTTACGTGGGTATCTACCTCCGGAAGCATGGATCCAGCTGCCTATGCCTACCCGATTTCCAAAGGTCCAACAGAGTGCAACCAGGATCTTTACCCAGCCACCACTGCGTGGGGACAGTGATTTAATATCTCCACAGGCCTTTACACTTCAAAGGTTGTTGTAGTCAATGCTCCTCTCTATCCTGAGAACAATGGAACAGCAACCCCAAATGTACATCGGCGATTGCCTTACTCCATACCTCACCAACTGATATTAATGTAATAGCTATTTACTATTGGCATACATCACACATCCAACTATTCCGCTCCTTACCATGTTCCTAATTATATCCTTTTTTTCACCCTTTGGGTCACTCCCTAATTTTTTTGGAGTCCCCTATACAGCCCTCATCCTCACACATTCATTAGTGCATGTTTATTGTAAAACAAGGGATAAAAGCAAGAGATTGCATTAATTGGAGGTGAAGAAATATGTGCATCCCATGACTTGCCTGAATGTGCATTTTAGCCCTTCCACCTGTTTGAGGAATGCAGCCTTCTGTCTATGCATTTGCTCCCTTCCAGGGACTACATGCCCCAAGAGCATGTGTGTTACAGTTACTTGCTGCACATGCATGAGCAAATGGTGATGTGTGATGTGCAGAGAGCAATGGCTACATACAGGGCTCTATATAGTCTCAATAGCTAATCTAGTCACCACAACACAGGAAGTGCTGTCTCCATTATTTAAACAAGAACAAACTCTGTGATTGTAAACTTAATTGGACAAAGATCTCTTCTCCTGAATCATAGTTTGTACTTCTATGCATTGTGCAGTCTTCCAACATTTATTTAATGTACAGTGCTGCATAGTATGTTGGTGCTTTATAAATAAGCAATAATACTAAACGCAAAGAAACACATAAACACAGTAGACGTGTAGGTTGTAATTGGACTATATTTTCAGATGACAGAATAATAACCCTTTAAAGTTTCTTTACTCTGGGACATTTGTATCCACACCCAAAATGTCCCCTTTTGTTTGTTTGTTTGTTTGCATAAATATAAACATATAAAGTTAATTTACTTCATAATACATATACAAAATAAAATCTGAGTCTTAATGAGAGCAGACACCAGGGGACGCTGTGTACACAGCAATGAATGCAGCGACTACGCATCTGCGCGTACTACGCTCTGAAGTCACTGCGCCTGCGCTGAAGTCTAGGACGTGACTGTGCTCTTCCGCCTATGCAGCCTGTGACACGGATGGGAGGGGTTTAGTGAGGGAGGTCATGTTCTCCACCTGAAAGACATCATAATAGCCTATATCCTAAGTACTGCATTCAACGTTATTAATGTATGTTTAATTTCATGTATTGCAGAATGTACAACTCATAAACTGGGTAACTATAATCTGGGTTTATTTACATCTATGTGGGAATGTTCGTATGACTTTGGCATTCGGTCTGCAGAAGTCATTAACTGAGCACAACCAATCACAGAGCTGGAATGTGTTATTGACAGATCTCTGAGCCAGTTGAACTGCATATTAGCGAGTGTGCTGTTTATGTTGGGGTGGAGGACACATGGTGTTCATGTAAAATATATGTATATAAAGTGTGTGTTTAGTATGAAACAATAAGGTTGTCACCTTTTTGGAGTAAACTGTCCCTGTCTAAGGCTGGGTGTGTGTTTCTCTGTATATTGTAAAGTTGTTTCTTCCACAATAACTTTTTTGTAATGGCTTGACAATCATCACAATCTGACCACAATTGTTTTTGAACTAGGTTACAAGAAATTGTGTTGAATGTGACAATCAGATTGGGATATAGACTGGTATCTGGGACATAGACTGCTGAGGGGGAAACCTATGCCAACTGTATGCTGCCATCAACAGGTAATTTCTGTTCTATTTCAGGACCACAAAGATCAGGGACCTCTGACTAGGAATACTATTGTGCAAATGAAATTGTTTACCACTGCTTTGTCAAGGTACCTGAAAATCTCATCAGTCCCCTAGTCACATGTATGGGGGATGGGGACCTCTGGCTCTGGTTCCACTGTGTCCTTTAATGAAGAAGTCAGCCAATAGGAGCAAGCAGACAATAGTCAAACCTGCATATTAAGAGGCTGCAGTTAAAGTTTTCAAAATGTTGTATTTTCAGATTTTTAACCACATGTTCTTTTATTGAACATCATATAAAAATGTATTTTTTGTTTCAATTCCTTTTGTCTATTACAAAGTTTTTATGTTATATATGTATAACCAGTTCAAAAGAAAATAACTGTTGCAGGAACCTTGTTAACTTACTGCTATTGATACTTTGAGATGGTCAACAATTTTGACATTAGTATGCAAATTGTATACAAACAAGCACAACCGTAAATTTTGAAATTTCAGGTCCTTAGACTTTATTGACCATCTCTACTAATAACTAATGCTTTATTATGCAGAGAAGTAGAAGGACAGGTTTCTACAGTTGTATCCTGATTTTCTAAAACTTTACTGTGTATACTAACAGATTCACCTCATTAAAATACCGTAGAAGGTCCTGAAAAATGCCATTCATTATTCTACTACAGGGGTGGGCCCGGGGGCCAGATCCAGATCTTGGTCTGGCCCCTTTATCAAATTTAAGAAGCCAATGTCGCTCATGAGTCCAAAAGTATGCCCACCCCTGTTCTACTAGATCTAAGGACTGGTAAGAGAGCATCTATTATATTTATTTTGGGGTATATATGCACTCTGTGTTATTTAGGAACATAGTGTGTTGTAAAAGCACTGAGGGAGAGAGGGGAGGGGGAGATAAATCAAAGCACCTATATTACTTATGCATGGCCATGTGTCGTGCCTTCGTTTTTGCCCCATGGCTAAGCTCAGTGCTTAGGGGAAGCTGTCATAGCTGTGTATATGAGATGACTGAAGCTGGCTTCTCACATACAGAGATCTGCAGATGCTCTGGCAGTTCCCAGAGGCTCCGCTGTATAGGATGAGCCCACAAAATAGGGTATATTCTTTAGTGATGCTCCGATTGATCGGCCGATATTGGCTTAAATAGCATGATCGGCGAAGCGATCACGGGGGGCGTGGCCTGACGCCGAGCTGCATGGAAGCCTGCTCTGGAGCTCCTCCACTTACCCTGTTTTCCTGCCTGTTTCCTCGGCCATCCTTCACTGTCCCTGCTTCCCCAACCCTCACATCACCGCTGGTAGTCACCCTCCACTCCGGTGACAGTTTGGCGGCGCGCGCTGCACTTCCGGACGCGGCCGAAATTTAGGCCCCGGCTTCGGCCACTCGCACCGATCGCGGTCGTTGCGCCCAGCCTGGAACACCTCTCAGCTACACCAATCGCCTGCTACCTCTGGGTGGGTGGAAAATTGAGGGCCGGGGTCCTCATTGGGTGGCTGCCCTCACTCATCCTGGTGTCTTTTGCCCACTCTCCACCGGCGCTCTCTGGTAGATGTGACACGCGCTCCCTTCCACCGTCCACAGTTCTCCAGCCCTCCATCTTTGTATCCTTCCTATCCTATGTGTGAGTGACAGTGTATGGCAGACACTAGGGGGCAGTTGAAAGTGGCCGCAAATAATGAGTAATGGAAGCTGTTATAAGGGACAATGACGCTGACTATTGCATGTACTTTCTAAGTGTATATAAGTGGACCTCTGCCTCCCACCATCCCCCCATATACCAGCACAACCTCGCCCCCCATATATACAGCGCACCTCTGCCCCCCATATATGCATCGCACCTCTGCGCCCCATATATACAGTGCACCTCTGTCCCCCCATATATACAGTGCATTCCCCTGCCATTTTGTGATCGGCAATCGGCAGATCAATGAATCTTGTGATCGGTAATCGGTGATCGGCCCCAAAAATGCTGATCGGAGCATCTCTAATATTCTTACATGCTTACATTGGAATATCACTTGGCTCATCTACATTGAACCAGAATGCATGAAAACTAGGCCCCCATACACCATACAATCGTATCATGCAATTTCTGTACAATCAACTTTTGTTCTACCAAAACCAGGTAATATGAGGACCTTTCTAAACCTTCTAATCAATATGCATTCTATCAGGGTGGACCCGGCACTACATAGTTGTTGGTAGATCTAATGGAAATTGTATGGTGTGATCTAAAGGTGTATGGGGGGCTACATGCCATCTTGTAGATCTAACCATCAGCTTACATGCATCAAGTATATTACAAAATGCAACTTTTATTTCAAGTAGTAGTATGTACAACAATAATCATGTATTTATCTATTCAATATTTTTACAAAGCCATAGTGAAAAGACGATCAGACAAGTAGAGTATGTATGGCAGTAACTTCTCTTCTAAAAAATGGAACTATACCTTCTGTGCAGAAGTATGTGAATAAAATAACTGATGACTTTAAACATGTAGTAGTTAGTAATAAAACAATGCATACCCAGCATCACTGCGATATAGACATACAGAACTATGTTACTTTAGTGACTTTTAATGTAGTGGTGCGCTTAACAAAAACAGATTGTATCTAGATTTCCCTAGATTATTCATGCCATAAAATAAATTAATGTATGCTTTTTTTTATTAGATTTTCTCAATGTACAGATGAACTACAATATTAAACAATGGTACGATACATTTACAACATGTACAGGACTTCCCTGGCCATTTATAAAGGGTCTGCATCAGTCCGCACAATGATGACATACCCCAGAGTTGTTCTAGGAATCGAAACAAGCTGTGATGATACTGGGGCAGCAGTTGTAGATGAACATGGAAAAATACTTGGAGAAGCCCTTCTGTCTCAGTTAGATGTTCACCTAAAGTAAGTAACTACTGGTATGGGTTCTAAACTCAATGATTTGACACCTGCAACTGTTTACTTAAGTTACTGGCTGTATCCTGCTGTTTACTGTAACAACAGAAGTTCCACTAGATACAGAGTGACCCACGCTTTACTACATAAATCTCCAGGACTATGCATCAGTTGGACAGCTCTGTACTGCATATGCATCTGCTCATCTACCTCTTTTATGCCTCTGTCACACATTGGGACAAGAAATAGAGAGTAAAAGTGTTCAAACACAGGTCAATACCTGTTCAATCGATGAACCCTTAAGAGCAGCATTCACATGTCGACCCGTGTATGTCCAGCCTAAAGCTGGGCATAGACGTTCCAATTCCTGCACGATCCGACCGCCGATCCGATGCCGTGCTCTCTCCCCCATCCCTTAGGGATCGGGTCGTGCAGGAATTGGATTCAGCAACTAACGAGGACTGGTCCAAAATCAGCCGTCCTGTCAGATTGCCCAGTTATCCCACAGGACGGTAAATTTTAACCCGATCCCATTAGTTCGGCTGGGGACGGCTGCCCCCATCCAAACTAATGAGCTGCACATTAAGAGTGCCGTCCGGCCGGATGCCAACCTCGACCACTTGTTCTGGCAATGCCCGGTTATCCGTGATTTCTGGCAGGAGGTGACCACTTTTATACAATCAGTGACGCATAAGTCTTTTACCCTCGACCCAGCTCTGATGTTGTTTTTGTTGAACTGTCACTAGTTTAGTTTAATATGGTTATGTGTTGGTTATTTTTTTTTTACTGTTCTAAATAAATAAAAATGGTGGAGCCACGGTTGGCTTTACGTGCCCTGTATCCTATGGTATAAGGCTTTTCACAGCCTCTTCTTTGTCTAGCTATGACATGACCTACACCTAATATCTACGTATATGTTAGAATGATGTAGCTGATGTACATGTCACGTTTTTATCTTTGAGTTTTGTACATGCACTGCTGTGATACTTGTACACTGTCATTTTCATAAATAAATATTTTTTAAAAAAAAGAGTGCTGTCCGATTCTCGGCACTAGCGGGCGGGCATGATGACGTCATCATGCCCGCTCCTAGTGCAGAGAATTGGATAAGGAATAGACGGTAAATCGTACCGTCTATTCCCAGCTTAAGAAATAGATAATAGATAAAGAGCAATGGGTAAGGGGAGTGGGAAGACATATGGTATTAGTGGGTTAAAATTGTTTGTCCTCCCTATTATTTTTTAAAGGGATTTCTAAATACTTTATGTAAAAAAAATACCAGTTCCAACCTACAAGCAATGCTGAATAGATAAAGGGAACAAACTATCTCAAACTCCTCTACACAATCTTATCCTTTCCTGGGACTACAAGGGCGCTTGTGTGAGTGCGGGCATGAAACAGTACTGGCCGTGCATGCAGACATGGTACATTCATTCAGGGATTTACACTCTGTGGCTAAAAAAGGGGCCCCATAGAATCCCCATAGCTTAGGTCACCACTTTTACCTATACCTTATCTCTCTGCCTTTCTTTGTATGTTTAGTTGTACTACCTGTTGATCCTGTTAGCCAGTCTTCCTTTTCAGATTGCTATAAACAAATAAAAAATAAAAAAACATGGCTAAAACATACAGTGTACCTTTGACAGGTGTACCTGCAATTATCATCTTTTCTTCATACAGTTAAGGGAAAATAAAACCGCTTTATTTTTTTTAGAAGTGTGTAGCCGGATTTAGCTTTTGTCCTTTATGCTGAGCCTATTCTAAATCTGTAATTCTATCAAACACCATCATCACCACAGGATGACAATGTTGTTGCTTAGGTGAGGGGGCTACATTTCTCATCTGTAGATACTGTTTTTGGAAGGGGCTTGGTAAAATGTGATGCATGTTACTGTTTTGATCAGCAAGGTACAAATGAATTGAAAAAACGTCTTAGGAGAAGATAAATAAGGGGAGACAGCATTTTCAAGGCCTGTAAAACTGTCATATGTAAACATTTGGACACCTCAGTGTAAAAAGTTTGGTCACCCATGTAAATTGTCCAGATATAGATATAAAGTATTTTTTATTTCTTTTATTGCAGGATGGGTGGCATTATTCCAACAGTGGCACAGAAGCTTCACCAAGAAAATATTGATAGAGTTGTTAATGAAGCCATTATTTCTAGTGGGATTTCACCAAGTAACCTTTCAGCTATTGCCACAACAGTGAAGCCTGGATTGGCACTGAGTCTTGGCGTTGGTCTAATATACAGTTTAAATTTGGTAAAACAGTATAACAAACCTTTTATTCCTATACACCACATGGAAGCTCATGCCTTAACTGTTCGGTTGCTGCACCCTATAGAGTTCCCATTCTTGGTATTGCTGATTTCAGGAGGACATTGTCTTTTGGCCATAGCCAAGAGTGTATCGGATTTTTTTCTGCTTGGACAGTCGTTAGATGAATCACCAGGTGAATCTCTGGATAAGGTATCATCATTTCATTTACAGAAAAGCTTAAGTACATCTGCATTTTGCAAATAAGTAATGGCATGTTACACACATACTAGTTTTTGGATCTTTGTATTGTCTTTCTAGGAATTTTGCCTTTTTTATCTGGACTTTGTATTAAGCCACTTCTTAGGTAGAAAAATAGTCTGTTTACTTAAAATTGCTAAAATAATTTAAGAAGTATATTATCACTTTGTGCTGAAGTTTATAAACTTTCAGTGTCTGTATCAATTATATTTGTAATCCGTTTCAGGTTGCCAGACGCCTCTCACTGACCAATCATCCAAACTGCTCTTCTATGAGTGGAGGACAAGCAATAGAGCACTTGTCTCAGTTTGGAGACAAAACTTTTTGTAAAGAGGTTATACCGATGAAACAACACCGCGACTGCAACTTCTCCTTTGCTGGACTACGAAACCACTTTAATATTATAATTAAAAAAATGGAGGATGAAGAAGGTAGTAAGGGATAGAAAAGGAGGGGGTTGTTAGTCTGGATGAAAGTGATTCTCCTCAGTAAAGTATAGATCTACGCAGGTTGTCTATCCCACACAAACAGAATATGAACAAGAGAAAGATTTGGAGGGTATCTTTCTCTTTTCTCTATTCGGTAATTTGGGATAGGTTCAAATGAATGACAATCTGGACGAAATGCAACTTTTATTTCAAGTAGAGTATGGATGGCAGTATCTTACCTTCCAAAAAATGGAACTATACCTTCTGTGCAGAAGTGTGTGAATAAAATGACTGATGTAAAAAAATACAAATGGTGTTACAAGTAGGGCTGGTTGCTATGACCAAAATTTCATACCCCAATATAGTTCAATTTATATCCTGATATACATGACGATATAGCAATTTTTGGTTGATTCAATAATGAATAAAAATGCATGATTGGCTGTGTTGGTCGATTATATGAAGTTCTCCCAAAAGGAGGTGGGGGATGTGGAAATAAATCTCATCACCAAATCCTGCATAGAGCCGATATTAGTTTCTGTTCATTGTATGATATGTGACATACTGTACTTTTTTCAAAGGAAAAACACTAAAAGGGTCTAGGAACCCCCTAACTGGGGTTTTAATGGCCAAAGTAATAGTCTCAAGGAATAAAGATCATGGATGTAAAATATCAACGGTCTTTATTTGGATATCATACAGGACCATCCCAATATTGGGCAGTTTACAAAAAAAAAAAAAAAAGCAAAGAAAATTTACATCAATTTACAAAAATTGTAAACACATAATATGATATTCAGACCATATAGCCGTATGAAGGGTCTGTATTGTCCAAAAACTAAAATCAAAAGGTTTATTTCTAAGTGTTTTCTAGTTTTAATACTTTTTCTAAGAATGTGTACAATTGTGCAAATAATGTGCAACATAATCTAGCTAATACCATCTTTTTTGTTCTACTTGACCTCATATTTTGAAAAATATATCATGCTTTGGGGGTTTTAGTTGAATGTAAGCCTCCGTATTTCTCTGCTCTCTGACAGTCCATAGGTGTAGGTAGGATTACTTTTTTATTAGGTCAAAATTTCAACAACACTCTTTCTCCTACAGGTATAGAAAAGGGAGCTGTTCTTTCATGCGCAGCGGACATTGCTGCTTCACTCCAGCATTCTGTGGCTCACCATATCACCAAGCGAACACACAGAGCTATTCTCTTTTGCAAGCAGGAAAAACTTTTACCAACGAATGCATCTTTGGTAAGAAGCCCGGTCATTTACATCTTCTTTATTTCATTCACCATCACAAGAACGTCCGCACTCGGAAGTAAAATCCAACTTCTTTATTGTTTAATCCACATGGGTGTACAGTACAACACCAAGGCGTGCCATACACCCACCGAGTGGGGGCCGACAGACCAGTTCCGATGAGCTCTGGAATGCAGCGTGATGACGTCATCACGCTGCATCCCCGAGCTGACTGCATCGGCGGGCACCCTTTGTGTGCCGGCTGTTACCTTCATTGGAGACGCCGGTCTTCATTCAAAGAAACGTCATCGGCTGGCATCGGCCAGAGAACATTGGACATTTTCGTTCTCTGGCCGGCCGAGCTGTGGGGTGACAGGGATCTGTCGCCCCATGTGGGCACCCCCGAAATCGGCCACTAATCAGTGTGTGTATGGCAGGCACAACTCTCATGACTCTACAAGTTATCTCCAGTAGGAGTAAGGAGACCCCCTGGAGAGTTGGTGCCATACTGTACACATGTTGATCAAACAATAAAGAAGCTGGATTTTATTTGTGAATGTGGAAATTATTGTGATGGTGGATATAATTGGGCCTTTGGAGATGGGCCTTGGTTGGTCCAGCACCAGTGTATCCAAATTAGACACTGTAAGAACCTGAGAGGAGGCCTGTGTGGATCCTATTGTTTGTGGCATGGAGTGTGGGTCATATTTGTTTTTTCTTTCATTGTTTATTGTCCTTATCAAACCAGATAACATGGCCATTATTTTCTTCTATATGCTTATATGTATTGGCCACTCTTGTTTCTGTGTATCCAGCTATGTCAGCAGTTCAAAATATGTCAGTTTGTTCAAAATACCATATAAAGTTATATTTACTGAATTGGTTAAGTAAACCATTTCTATTGTAGCAATATTAAGAAAATGTCTTCACTACAGATTTAATCAATAATATTTGTTTGTTGTACATAAATCTTCTGCCTTTTTGTCATCTTTAAAGCTGGCCATTCACGCATACCTGTCAAGTTTGCCTATTTAAAAACGGGGGGACGTAAAGGAAGTGACAGCGGCGGGACATAACGCCCTCTCCCTGCTAGATCAGCTCGATTTCAAGAACAAGGGAAAAATCCGGGATTTCTTGAAATCGGGATTTGGCCGGGAAACCCACATAAAAACGTGACTTTCCCGGCCAAAACGGGAGACTTGACAGGTCTGCATTCACGTATAGATTTACTAACGACCGATCACGACGAGCAAAGTGTACGTTCAATGATCAGGGAATCGATGCGCACCACTTTGGGTGATCGATCCCTGGCCAATACTTTGGATGGTGATCGAGAGTCTTCATCCAAAGTAATGGCGATTGAACAGAAGATACTGACATGTTGGATCCCTTTTTGATCGAATGGTTATTTTGAACTGATGCTAATGTTGCTCTAGACATAATATCCCTAGTTACTTAAAGATGCTTCATGTTTTGTCTTCACTTTAGAGGAAGCAGCAACATAGTATTAGTTGTGTATTTCTTCTTTATTCGTCTCTATCTACATGATTTTATTGTGTGTTAAAATAGTTTGAAAACAGTAAAATTATTTGTTTTCTTTGAAGCGCACCATAACTGCAAGCTCTTCATTTTTTTTCTTGTTGTCTTTACAAAACCATTAATATATATTTTAAATATAAAGTAGCTTACAAGCCAGAAATGTGTGGGCACATTTTTGGATATTGAAGCTATGCTAGCTTTTTTCATACATTTTATAGCACATTGTGTTTGAACAGAGAACAGAACTGTATTTGTTTTATCTCCTCTAGGTTGTGTCTGGTGGGGTTGCCAGTAATGGATATATTCGCAAAATGCTGCAACATTTAACAGATAGTATGGGCATGTCATTGTATTGTCCACCTCCAAAACTCTGCACAGACAATGGTGTCATGATTGCTTGGTAAGATTTTTTTTTATATCCTTCAATAATTTAGAAGCATAACAAACACCGCATCTAGGATTATGCAGATTTTATACCACCCTGTTAACAGCATGAATAGATCATTACTCAAGAAAGCTGTAATGTTGAATGTTCAATTTAAAGAAAACCATAGATGCCATATTTTTGCACAGGACGCACCCAGTTTTTAGGGCAGGAAAACCCAAAAAAAGTATGTTGATATGTTTTCACATCATTTGGGTTAATGCAATGAATTCAATGTATGCAATATTCAATTTAGCCAGTAGGTGTCACTAGCAGCAGTACACTCACAACACAATGTCATTCTCCACACTGATCGGCAGGAGGAGGGGGGCAGACATCTGCAGATTCTCTCCTCTCCGGCTGGCTGTTACTGTGTCCGTGGGAGTTGCAGAGTGATTGCACGGATGAAGAGAGGGAAAGATGCCAGTTCATTTATCTCTCTCTTCAATGCTTATGCCAGCAGGGCTTTTTTTTCAATTCAAATTTTATTAAGGACAAAAGGAACAATACAACTCACAGTACAATGACAAATATGCATGTCCCGGGCATGAAATCCTGCTCCAACCAATACAGCGTATGCCCTGAGGCCGCTCATCTAGTCCTAACCTGTGTGATGGCCAGGCCATTCACCCGACCCTCTACGTATCAACCTTTACTTTAACTATTGAGACCACAAAAGTGAAATCAAACCCCAAGTGTAATATACCATAAACAAAATACAGACATACAAATCTAACACTTATTCACACATTCCACACAAGGCAGACAGAAGAAAATGATAAGACAAGGAAAGAGGGGGGGGTAATGGGACCAGAGGCAGTTGTCCTGAGAGCTAAACAGATGGGTCAACCCCTGCAGGCCAGAAAGGTGTTGTAGTCACCAAAGCACGAAAAGTAGCTGGGAAGCATTTGTGTAGGACCTGAGGAGTCCTATACCATCGCGTCAAAAGTTTATAGCCAGTTTTCTGTAACCTACTCGATATCGAGGATTTGTGGGCCAGGGCTAAGACCCTATCCCTCTGTGCCGCCGTGAAGGTTAACCCCAGGTCCCGTTCCAATTTAGGGAGAAAGGAGGGAACTGGGGGCCCTCCTGCCATGAGCAGTGCCGAGTGTGCCAGGGACAGAGCGTGCCTCACCGGTTCATCCCAGGTACACAGCTCCTCAAACTCTGTGGTCTCCCTAAAGTACCGTGGTTCAGACTTTAGCGTGTGCAGAAAATTGGCGAGGCGGAGGAGACACCAGCCTCCGAGCGGTGCTGACAAAGCCTCCCTGAGCCTCCCCACTGGACTGATTGCTCCCCCGTTGAACAGTGCAAGATATAACAGCGCCCCGACTCAGCAAGGTCCCTGAAGGCAGGCTCCGTGTAACCCGCCCAAAAGGCCGAGCAGCCCAGCACTGGGAAGAGCGGTGAAGCGGGAGAGGACAATCCATAGCTTTGAAAAGCATGTAACAAAATTCTCAACGTGTTTCCTACCAACAGATGTGTCGGGACACCCGGAGGCCAGGGTCTTGGGTGCCAGCGCAAGTCCCACAAAGGGAGACCCACTGCGGCCTGTTCCAGCTGCAGCCATAATTTGGTATCCTTCCCAGTACACCACTTCAACACCCTAGCCAAATGTAACGCCCTGTGATACAGACAGGGATCCAGGAAGCCCAGACCCCCGCAGCTTGGGTAGGCACAGGACTGAAAGTCCCACCCTGGCCCCCCCACACACACACACAAAGCCCAGAAACAGCAATCAGGGCTTTGAGCTCTGCTGGCATAGGCAATTATACAGTACAGATTCTGGCAGCTCCCCGGCTAATCACGGTGCCGGGAGAGCTGACGGGAAGCCAAGGTGTGACCACCGGCGACTGAGTGGCCACGGGGGTCGTGCATTCGGACCATAAGACGCAGGCACTTTTTGCCCCCGATTTTACCAAAATACGATAATTCACAATAATTTTTTTACATAAGTGGCACAATAAAGGGAATTTATTAACCAATAAATGTGATATACCATTAATATGACTAATTTGTTGCCCGAGAGTTCTTATATCCAAACTATAATCATGGTTCACAGTAATTGAGGCAAGAAAGAAATGTATAAAGAAGAATACAATTACAATAAAGCATAGTATAGATATTCCCTTCCTCACATCCAACCTCTCAGAGGGCTTGTCAAGAGTTCTGGCATCTCCAAAGCTTTATCCCTAATTCTAAGCACCCAATATCCATGAGAAGTAGGAAGTCCGGTGTCTGTAAGTTTGGCCATTTGATCTTTCACTTTCATTATGCCATTGATTGGAAGGATCTATTGTATCATCATAAGAGGGGATGACTGTGATCTGCAGTACATGTTTTATTACATTTTCTAGCGAATCCAGACACGCTGTTGGTTAGAACTTGTTAATACTCCATTCACTAGAAATCATGGCCTCTAACTAACCCTTTGACGATTGTCAGAATACTCAATTAATTTAAATTTTCCTTTCTTTGCTGGATTTGATAAGCCACAAGATTTGTATATGTTGTATCTAATCTAAAGCTAGCCAAACACACATCAATTTTGCTAGAAACATATTTGATCTAAATTAATGTAATATTCAATATAATTTGATGCAATTTAAATATTGTCTGTCAGGCTTCAAAATCGATCACCACACAGTGTAAAAACTAATTCATTTAATGTAATTATTTTTCAGTCATTAAGATAAAGGTGTGTGCACATGCGCTGCAATCTGATCCCATACAACTCAATCCTAATACCGACTAATCGACTGAAATTTTCCAACTTGATGGATCACGTGTCTTTTTGATTTTCTGTCCAATTTTTGGGTCAGTCAATCCAGTAAAAATGTATAGATTTTTAAACAAGTGATTATTTTAAGTAAATAAGAGAGAATATTTGTCCCATTAAATGTAAGGGCTGTAGTCTGTTGGGTACATATTTTATTAAGGGTTTTTAAGCATAAATGTTTGGGTACTGTAAATGATGTTAGGGTAAATGACGTCGGGACGCCCTCCGCTAAGCATATTGCTTGGTGGGGATCCCGATGGAGCATATAGACTTGCTTGCTCGGCAGATGCTGTGTTTAGACATCTGCTAATGCAGAGGCTCAACATACTCAACTACGTTCAGCCTTACATCGGCGGAAAGGCTTGGCGCAGTGAAGACACGCAATACGCTTAGCGGAGGGGGTCCCAACGCATGTGGAAACATAGCATCAGAAATAGAGTTTTGTTTGTTAATCTTGTGTCTGATCACTATTTATTTTCTTTAGGAATGGTATTGAGAGGTTGCGTGTTGGTGCAGGGGTTCTAAGTGATACATCTGACATTCGTTATGAACCTAGGTAAGATGTACAAATCCAAAGGCTGGATGTTTGAAGGGTTATTACATTTTCTAACCAACAAGCAATAGTTAATAGGAAAAAAAGGCATTTCTTTTTACAAAAAAAAGATGCACCTCACCATTATACTACTTAAGGAAAAATATTCTTAACTTAATATTAACCCCCCCAGCGCTTCTGACAGCACCATCTTGTCCAGCGCTGTCCTGCCAGTACTGCTCTGGACAAGATCAGAGCCCCAGCAGCGCATACTCACTGTTCTGTGCTGTCCCGGTGGCTCCGATCTTCTGTACAGGCTTTTTCACTGAAGCCGATGTTTTCTATGCAGAAGACTGTTTCAGTGTCTTTCCCAGATGTTCCCTTTGAACTTAACCCTCCCTCCCCTGGTGTGTTCATCACACCAGAGGAGAGAGAGAGTGCCAAAGGGAATTGTACTGGATACAGTGATTTACTGTATCCAATACAATTTAAAGTTAAAAAAACACATTTCCAATTGTAATAAAAATTTTATTATAAACAAAACATAAATATGAATACATACTGTTCTTTCATACCAAATAAGTATTTTAGAGATTTTATCATTCAGATAATACCTTTTATTCGTTTTGTTTTTAAATGTAATATATTTTTTTACATAATTGTGTGTTTCAAACATTATTGTATTCAGGATGTCTATAAGACCCTTGTACGGACATACTTTGGGAAGTTACAGGTCCACAACATTAAAAAAAATTCCATTTAAGTCTATGGTGCGCTTTTGGTACAGAAATCTGGACCTTGCAAGAGCGCTAGGGAGGTTAAATAAAATATGCACAATTATATTTCTAATATGCAACAGCGGTATTAAAAACCATCAGAAAACTTCATTTAGCACCGGAGCTTCCTTGCCCCTGATTCAGTTTTCTGCTAGACTGTCAGTGCAGGGAGGGAGGGGGATGAAGGCTGTGGACATTTATTAGAGAGTGGAGTGGGAACTCCTTCCAGCACAGACACACTGCTGACACCACTTGCCCCCAATAGAGAGTGCAAGCTAGCAGCACGCTTCTTAATCTAATAATAATTAGTTACTGCATGAGAAGAAAAAAACATTTTAATAAATTGTGCAGATTAAAAATACTGTAAATAACTTCAAACATTGTATATTCAATTTTATAAAAATATTTTCACTCTATGGTGTTTACCTTTCCATTGTAGATATTGGCTTAATTGGAGGGGAAAAAATTGCTAAAGTTGCAAACATAGAAAGTCTGTTGTCTATTATTTACATAGAGAACATGTAGTATAGTATGGGCCTTGCAAAGGATCTCCACTCCATGTAAACACGCAGTAAGTATTTATAAATCCAGATTATAAAAAGTTTTAGTACAGAACGATCTCCTTTCTTAAATCCGTTAATCCTCAGCAGATCTGTACCAAGGTCTTGTAGCTTGTTCTTAATGTATACAAGTTCATATATATATATATATATATATATATATATATATATATATATATCTCTAGAAATGGGAAAGTTTGGGAACCACTTATCTGGGGTAAGGTGGTGAAAATCTGAATGTACTAAAAACTGGAACAATTAGGTTTGAAGAACCCATTAATAAAAAATCCTAATATACACAATTCCAAAAATAAAATTTCTTTCTTTTGCAGAGCTCTTCTTGGGACAGACATTTCAGAAGACGTACGGAGAGCTGCAATTAAACTGCCTCCTCTTAGGATAAAAACATTTACATATCAGAAAAACTGAGAAAACCTATGTTCCATCGTCACCAAAAGATTATTGGTATTTTGTCACATTTCATATTTGTTTTATTACAGTTTTTTGTAAGAGTTATTAAAGTTTTAAATCTTGGTTTGTTTGCTTTATTTTTTAGGGTAATTGTATTTTAATGTCTTATTTTATTGAGATAATTATTATAATTGTAATATTCTTACTTTTACTACTGAAAAATGATGCAGAAACACACACAGCCATGTGCCTCTGTCTGCACACCAGCTGGATACAGCACTACAGGCTTCCACAAATGTGAGGTTCACTAGAATGCCTGTCCTCCACTATTCTCCTGCCCTCCTTTTTATTTCATTAGCCAGGCTTGTAGTGGGTGCAGCAGCAGAATAGTATAATAAAATATAGTGGGACTACCATGTTTTCCAATAATTTGGAATTTAAATAGTTTTTTATAATTATTTTATATTCTAATTTTAGGTGCAAAAAATCACTAGGGCTTAATTTCGGGTAAGTATTATTTGTTGTTATATACAGAATTGATATTATTTTCCTAGGGGTTGCATTCACCAGGCACTGCACACTGTGTGTACCCTAACCCAGCGTGCCGGCAGGGTGGATTTGGGTTAAGAACACATTACAGGACACCTCCTGTCATGTCTTCCCTATGTACTGCAGCGGTCTCTGGGACAGGATAGGTCTCTTTTTCAGGGGAGGGCTTCTATTAGAAGCACAGGGGAAATAGGTGATAGGTCTTAATTTCGGGGAAACACAGTAGCTGTCACATGCAGTGTCTCTCACACTATAGATATACAGACACAAGCACAGGCACAATTGTGACAAATGGTCAGAATTGAAAAGTAATGCTTGGACACAATTATCATTACCAGGTGTTTCTGATAACACAGAAAAAATCATTTGGCTCTTTAATTTCAGGTCCAGTTTAAAGAATACTCTATCTATTTTGTTTAGTTTAAAAACAGAATTTGGTAGAGGGGGCATACATGAGTCGATTTTCCTCAAGTGTGATGTGATAACCTCACCACACTGCGCTTGAGCTTCATTGATTTAACAGCAAAATGATGTGCACCACTTTTCTCAATCGATCTTTTTTGATACTTTGGATGAGGAACCTCGGTCCCCTTCCAAAGTAATGGCACTCGAACAGGAGTTACTTATTTGTTAGTTCTCTGTTTGATCGGTTGTGCGGTTGTGCGGTATTCAATTTAAAAATCGACCTGTGTATGGCCACCTTTAGACACATTTTGGTTTAGTTTGGTTTTTGTCTTCCAGATAGGATGATGTCCCTTTAGTTCTAGTTGTGTAACTGAAAACTGATATACACAAATTGGAAAAATAAGGAACGCTTATCCATCGAGTTTTTGTTGTCCTAAACAGGACAATAGGGACTTTCAAAGCAGAAGAGTATAATTTAAGTACTTTATTTTTTTTAGACTTTTCTAAGACTTATTTATTTTCCCATCCTGGAAACAGTAGCAATAGCCACTGCCAATTAGAGATCTTATCTGCATTAACACTAGCAGTGCCCATTCTCTGAACACACTGACAAACTTATGGAGAGAGACATTTTACAATTAGATAGCATGTGTCTCTCCATAAGTGGGTCAGTGTGCTCAGAGAGTGGGTACTGCTAGTGTTAAGACACATGCTAAAGTTTCAGCCCTGCAAGACCTCCCTCCTGGCTTTGGTCTTTTGGCTGGAGGAATATATGGAGTGAATGCTGCATAGGCCAGTCATGTCTACTTTGCTTGAGCATTCTGTATATTCACTTGATATCTAAATGGCTGTCTGTTTCTTTCCCTTATTTTCTCTCCAAAACCTTGGTCCGGTGCGTCTTATAGTGCGGGGAAAATATGGTACATTTATTAAATCCTTTGGTTTAAAAACAACCGAAAAACAGCAAAATCAATTCCATCCTACATAGTTCACAGTGTATCATTTTCACATATCGGGGTACAGTACATAAATAATTCTATGCAAAACCATCATCAGGGGCAATCCATTTCATCATGTGCAAATGGAAGTCTACTCTACTCAGAACTACACAAACTGTTTTTATTTTCTTATACCTTACAACTTAGTAGTTTTCCTTCAACAGTAAGGAATCGGTGAACTGTTTGTAAACAACAATAATAATTTTTTTTCATTTTATTTAGACACTTTTTGCCGAAATGGGTTCACATTTCCCAGATGAGCAGTCTTCGGTCTTGTAGACCCTGAAACTGGTAACAGTGGTACAGGTGAGATTCTGTGACTGGTAGGATCAGCTGTGCTAGGTTTGTGTGGCCTACGGATGACTGCAGATTTAGACTGGAAGCGTTTGCTGAGGTGTGTTCCTAAATGATCCAGAATACATAAATAATTAAGATTATCAGGCACATGTATATACAGTCTGCATTTCTTAATAATGTATGTCTAAAGGTAGCCATAAACGCGCAGATTCCTGCAGGATTTTTTGATCGCCGTGTGCGTTCCCACCAATTGGCCGGCAGTGGTTTATCCAAAAATCAGGTGAAGATCGACCAGGAATCTCCCGCATGTCGGATTGCACAGTTTTCTTGCGCAGATCTCATTACTTGAAGATGATGACAGCAGTCCCCAAAGTAATGTCCAGCACACAAAGGATGCCAGCCGATGCTCTGAGGGGCTGGCTGCAGCACCATCACACTTCAGTCTGTCCCTCATCTATTTAAGGAGAATCTCTGTGTAGCCCTACCTTACACCATAACACTAAAATTTCGCAGCCCACCATCCAATAGTTGTAGTGGAAGTCTTGTTTTCTTTTCTCTATGCTTTTTTTTTATTTTTTCATTCTTTTCCTTGTTTGACTGTACTGACTATGGAACAAGACATGCTTGCCCCCAGGATGGACTAAAAAGCTGTCTGCTTTTCTATCTCCACCACATTAAGGGAGGCAGAGTTATGTGTTTGCATATCACTAGTTATTTGTTATGTGTAGTCTTCTAGTCCTATTCTTTCCCCTTGTAATAGGTGATCAACAAGGAAAGACATGTTTGAAATCCAATCTGTGCCACAATTATTCCTGTCCCCTCTCATCTCTCAAGAGAACAAGGCACCAATGGTGACCTGCCATTTTTTGTGTTCTCTGGTAGATGCCAATAGAACAACAGATGTTGAATTGCAGAGGAAAGCTAGAGATTACCCTACATCTCTCCCAAGGCCATGTGTCCACTGCTGTTCCCCCTGAACAGGGAAAAAGACACAAGCCGGCACATTTGCCAGTGGATTCCCCATGACTTGCACCCTACTGATTTTAGCATTCCAAAGAGGTGGAAAAACATTGACCGAACAGCATCGGGCGCTGCTTTTCTGCATCTTGGATACTCGTCCATTGCTCTTCAATGCGTCATCTGCATGATGCTTCAATCAATTCCACAGCTTAAAAACAGCACTGTGGGCGACGCGCAGATGGCGCAGAATGGACACGGTCTCATTCATTAGAATGGGAAGTGTCCTCTCTGCCTCGTTTTCCCCGCTGCGGGGAAGAAAAAGAAGCTTTGGACACAAGCCCTAAGGTTAAGGCCCCACTGCTGCTGAAAACACATGCAAAAAATGCGGCTCCCAAAACACCATAATGGAGCCTTAGCCTAAACGAGGTGTAAATCTCAGTGATTACATTAATGGGAAATTAGGATTTTGGCATTTTACATTTATTAAAATGGCTATGTAATTCAAGAACCCCCATTTATTCCCCACTCTTTAGTACTTTAATACTATATAGAGAACAGATTTTCCCATATATTAAATGATGTCTATATTAAATGTGGAGGCTGCTCCTACCCTTAACAATTATGTATTTGTATTCTTTTTTAAATCAAAAAAGAGAAAGTAGGGATTTCCAAAGATCCTTTTGGTATATGGAAATAAATAAAATAACTTTTATGAGTTTTCTCCTTTTTTATGAAAATTTACATGACTGTAACAAAACCACATAAAATCTTACCTTTTTGTGGTGACGGGATGACAGGAGGACCACCATTTTTAACTAAGCTAGAGGAGAAGAAATGCAACATAAGCACTTGACAGAAAAAGTTACTTGTATTTATTGAACCTGCTTCATGTGTAGGTTTATCCAGACCAGGATTTAATAAAAATGCTTCCTAACCCGCCCAAGCCACATGGATGAGATCAAGGAACACAGCCCAGTTATTCAATTCAAAGGACATATACCTTTATACTGTCACCATTGAGGATTTAAGGGTAACAGGTGTAAAAGTTGTGAAACCTCTTCACAGAATCTACCATATTTTTCTGACTTTTGGACGCACTCAGTGTGTCTTATATTCTTAATGCACGACCATATTCAGAATTTTGCGTCTTCACATTCCCCACCAGGGCTAAGCACTGAGCTGAGCTGTGGCAGGGAAGCTGTCACGGCTCTGTATGTGAGCGGACCGGATTGCCCACTCCATTCACGGACGCACCATCTGTCTGCAGCTGTCACAGCTTTGTATGTGAGCGGACAAAAGCTGCTGCTCATATACACAGTCCTGTAGAGGGATGATCCGTCCATGGATCTGTATGTAAGCATGCAGCTTTAGTCTGCTCACATACAGAAGCAGGGACAATCTGATCTATCCATGGATGGATTGTCCCTCTGCAGATATCTGTATAAGAGCAGCTGCTTCTGTCTGCTTACATACAGCTTTGCAAAATGGGTCCAGGAGGTAGGGGAAGACAGCTAACCCCCCTCTTTTAACTCCAGCTCTACCAGTTGGAGCTCTCACTAGAAATACTGCATTTCCACAGTATTTTTACTGGGATGAGACACTTCACTGTATCGGGTGTGATATGTCTCTCCAATAGATATTGAATATTAAGAAAATAGGATTATTTATTTACTTGAATCTAATTCTGGTTATGCTTTGGACACTGTAGAGTAATTCATTATTGTCCTTGAACAGCATTATTATTGCTCTTCTAAATATATGGGAATAAATATCTAAAAGTATGGGAAATTCTCCCCAACAGACCACGTTTTTAATTAATTTAATAACATAGTACAACTTAATTGAAAGCAGAACAGTACCCCAGTTGCAGAAAATGAGTATTGGTTATATTTTGTCTCTCTTGCACATGCCTTTGTAATAGGTGGAAAACACAACTGTGCAAGAATATCTTCTCTCCAGGCTGGTCTATGAAAATGCTGAAGAAGAGGCAGAGATAGTGGGAGCTCTCGGATATAACACACAATGGGTTAAGTCTATTGGACTGTTCTGTTTTAAACTGAGCTTTACTTTCATTCTTTTAGCTTATTCTGCACTCATTGTTATAGTGTTACACACACTTATTGTGTTCAGACTTTTATTTATAAAATCATGTTTGTTTATTTTTTACCTGAGGGAGGGAAGACCTATTTTTTTCTGCGCATCAAATTCTTCTGTAAACTCTGTGGAGATCTTTCCATCCTTGCTGAGGTTATTGATGAGCAGATTATATAGCTCAGGTTGATTCCTGCACTCCCTTAATAGATGGCGATAAGCAGTACGGTTGAATGTTAAATACCCCAATGCATCAGCACAGGCCACACGAACCTTTGCACATAAAAATAATTGGAAGTAATTTTACATATATTTAGAATTATTCACAATAAATAGATGCGCAGAGGAATCTCCACAGCCACACATTGTACCTGTTAATGTCAACCCTACCTGCAAAAAACCTTCTGCCTGGAGTCTAAAGTACTATTGGGACACCACCACAAAATAATAAACCAGGAGAAAAATGGACTATGATTACAGCTTTATACAGGTGGCCACAGTATATGCGCAGCCGGGCCTGAGCTCTTCGTTCCTTATGGGAGCCAAACTGTGTTGTTTAGAATTATTTAGCTATAAGGTATAAAAAAAGAACCGATGCTCATGGTAGTGGAAGCAGTGGGCAGTTGTTACTTTGTATATATATATATATATATATATTCTTTTAAAAAAAATATAATTGTTACCTCTTCTTCTTCAGACTTTAGATGGTTACAAAGGCACTCCACAGTTCCTAATGTAGTTATGGCCTCTGGTATGCCTGCTCTTGTGTGAGCCAGAGATGCCAGCAACTCCCCTGTCAAGCATAAAGTCAGCCATGACATCACTATTGATGTAATCATCATAATAAGCAACCACAATTTAAGCTGCTCACTTTGAGTGAATTAAAAGAAGCAGAAAGTCAGGGTCGGCCCTATTTCCTGCCCAGAAAATATCCAATGTCATAAAGTCCTTTCCTCCTCGGCCATAGGGCTCTTTCACAAATGCAAAATTTAGCAACCATGTTTCAGCATGGGATCTCAATGCACAGGATGTGTGGTTTTGCATTTGCTGTGCCAACACAAGTAAAAAAATAAAAGCAGATCACACAGAAGTACAGCACAGGTTTTGTTGTTTTTGCAGTGCATCAACAGAGCATCTGGTACACCACATTTATTAATTAGATTTTTATTGAATACTCAACAACACATGTGTGAGATAAAGTAGTATCTTGGGTAGTCTTCATGCACATAGAGCCTGTTTAGACTGGTACCCATCCATCAAGGCTTTTTTTTGTGTCTGCATAAGGGTTTGTGTCCACTCTGCGTATTCTGAGTGGCACGCCCGCGGAGCTCTTCTGAATCTGTACGCTGCCCACAAGGCGCGCGTCTTGATTCTCTGTGCTGGACGTATAATCAGCTGTGGACACATGGCCTAAGACTGTCCACTTCTTTCATAAGGGATGAGACCTCTTGAGAGGAGTACTGAGACAGGGAACATGATTTTATGTACAGCATTATGTTGGTCCCACCCACAAACTATAACCTGTCTGCACTGCTTGATGATCTAATTAGGACTAAATAAAAAGGTAGGTCATGAACAACAGGTCTTTTTTAAACCTTTCATTAGCATGGTGATGAGGAGTAGAGGACAACCCAAAGAATGGAAAATATAAGCAGTTACATTTTAGGCATTAAAGCCTAATCTGAAAATATATTTTTTCTATGACCAGCTTTTATTTTAATTCTTGGCTGGACCATTATTGAATACTTGTTGATTTAGAAAGCATGCATAATATATATGAAAATATGCAATTAAAGCAAATTTAAATAAAATAAAAAAAATAATCATAGTTCTTACCTGCTAATACAACTGTGGCTGCTTTCTTTGCATGTAGGAGTTCTGACAGTATGGTTACACCTTGAGCAGAAAGAGATACCTGATCCATGTCCACAATAATTCTGGATAGAACCACAATCTACAGCATATGTTGATGAAATGGTTATATATAAGGTAACATTATTTTTACATATAATTAACATTTTGCTTTTTTTTTAAGATGTTTAGATAACCAATTTTTAATCATTGCATTTTTGGTGGCCTAGTGAGCAAGGTCACTAGATGGGCAAAAGCAGAACATCATCATCATAATAAACTGATATATAATAATGATAAATTAAAATGCACACAATACTGTTCACCAATAGCGCTCAGATAATTAGATCACAAGAACCCTTTTTGTCTTGTCTTATTGTACCTGAAAAGCAGCATGTGCTCTGTCTGCATCATTTTCAGACTGAAGGAAAGGTTCATAGATGGCCATTTCCACACCTCCATTTTCCAGAAGATAGAACTGCTGTAAGGTATTGTTGTACGCAAAAAGAGCTAAGGCATGGCCAGCCCGCAGACATATATCCTAAAATATATCAAGGTAGCAGCATTTATTCACTACTCCACAAACATCTACAGAGACCAATACCCTATAGTGCAGTGGTTCTCAATCCTTTAAAATCCGCGACCCAGGAAGTAATGTCGCGAAGTGTAACTTCCTGCCCTGTATTTGGAACGCAGAAGTGCTGATGCGGAGTGTCACTACAACATGATCAGATACTTGTAATGTCCCCTCCCTCCTATTTTCCCACCCTGCTTGTGCTACGTTAGAAGGAATGGGGCATTACTCTCCCTCCTAACTTCCCTCCCTGCTTGTGGGCATTAGCCCTGCTGTTTTTAAGCAGTTGCTCTGATGTTTCCACTGAACGGGGCGACCCCTGTGAAATGGTCGTTCAAACCTAGAGGTTGAGAACCACTCCTTTAGTAGAAAGGATATTCAAAAAAAATCTCAAATTCAAAGTAATGTTTATGTTAAACAGTTGCATTTTAGTAGTGTTGTTATTGACAAGTAAGCAGCATTATAAATGGTAATGTTAAAAACAAATAATCAACTGTATAACAGACCAAAACTTTACAGACTAATACAGGTCTAAGTACCTTATCACAGGCATATAGGAGATTAAGGACATCAGAGTATTTAAATCCTTCATTCTCATGCAGGAGACTTTGCAGCCTAGAATTTTTAAGGACTACACAGGCTATAGTACAGGCAGCTTCAACCTGTATAAACGGACAAAATAATTCATTAAAAAAGTTAATAAAAAAAAACAGTTGTAAGGTTGTCTACATGATGATGTATGCAATTAATTTCCTTTGAAAAGAATGGTTCTCAGTACAGACTTTACAAAAAAGAGCCTAAAGTTTGGGTACAAGGATCTCAAGTATATTTAATTGTTCTATACCCTCAGGAGTGAATGGTCCACTTGTTGTCCTTTAGAACCTCACACAGCATTTTCTGAATCAGAACATCTTGTTTTAGTTATGGGATATCAATATAGACCCGGGGGAACTCAATAGGCAGATGCCAGTCTGGATCCGGACCCAAATAGGGTCACATGTGGACCGGCGGCCTCATTCCTCCCCTCCTTACTCAGGAAACCATTCTTCGGACCTCAGACTGAATGGAAATTTAGTAAGTGGACCTTTCAAATTTATATTTGAGTAGCCCTGATATAGACTAAATGTAAAGTGTTGTAAACAACATGCAGAGCAGCCAGAGGTCATTTGTTTAAGCATTGAAAAGTGTCACTTTACATAACAATAAGAAAAGTTGGCTTGAAAAATATTAGAGCCAGGATTGAGTTTTCAATCCTGTGTCAGGGGATATCCATGCTTGACAAGAATAGCAACAAGTTATTTACAAGTTGGCAACACTTCTTGGAGGAATGGATTATATTGGTGTGCTGAGAACATTTGAAATCTCAAACAAATTATCTCTCGCAATAACACATATTTAGGGCTGTCACACTATACATGCTGCGTTAACATATGATAAATGAAATTTGTTCTACCATTCACACATGCACATGCTTAACACTCTGCTGTCTGGGCAGTGCCATGGCCGCCGCTGTTGTTGTAGAGCTGGCATGGCAACCGGGTTCCCCGTCTTGCCTGTTGCCTCTATGCAGCCTCCATGCTGCTCTCAGGATCTGCTGCCGAAAAAATCACATAAGCTGGAGACGTGCCAATTCGTTGTGCGTTCCCGCATCCAATCTGGATTGGGTCGTCTATTCCCAGCTATAGAGAGCACATTTACATTTACGTCTATACAGAAAGTACAAATGCCTAAGCTTTAAAAAATGATTGTAAGAAGCTCTGCAAAGTGCTGGAGATGCTTGCAGAGCTTCTCAATTGAATTGAGTAATTGACCAATTAGTGGAAGGCTCGTCTACAGGGGCAGTTGTTAACTCGGTAAATGGCCAATCAGCACAACCAACTAGGGAACATGACATGAGGCTTCCACTGGTCGGTTTTCAGGCTTTTGCCTGATATACCTGTCACAGGCTCGTTATCTAAGCAACCCCTGACAGGAGCTCCCGTCATTTTCTGACAAACAACAGTATAAATGTAGCCTAAATGAGCCCCAAAATGTCTGATGGTGGCCCTGCATACACAAACACGTGTACACCTTGATGGGTGCATTAACAAGAGGTCAAGAATAGCAGATTTATGTTTAAATCTAAATGTTCGCCTTATGAAAGTCTTATAAAACATTTACTACTTGTATTACTTTGATTTTCAAAGAGCTGTGAGTTGTCAGAAGTTGAACGAGAGTTGTTAGAGCTTGCTCCTCCACTATCTTCTCCTGAGTGACTGGATTATTTGTAAGAGCTATACCTGTGCAAAAAGAAAATAATATTCTTTATCATTCATGAGGAAGTTCCATACCTGCAATTCTCTTAGAACAACTGTATTACATACTATGATATAAAAAGTGTACACAGCGCAGTTGAAATGCCAGGTTTATGTGATATAAAAATAAGACCATAAATAAGACCTTAAAAATATTTACAACCTTTATTGTGGCCTCTCATTTGTATAATTTAATTAAATAGAGAGAGTTCAAGTGATACCGTTTATTAGCTAAGTGAAGTCATTACAGAAGCAAGATTTCAGGTCTCAGATCCCTTCTTCAGGCTTCTACAATTCTGGCTTCTGAGACTCACATTTATACACAAATTTACAAAGTCATTTTTTTTTTTACATAAACAACTGTTTTGACACAAGGGGTTGTTTCCATTATACGTCGGGATCCCTAAGCGTATACTCTAAGCGGGGATCCTGACGTAGCTCATTGACATTGCCTGCCGGCGGTTGGTCTGTTTCCACATCCACCAGTGCAGAGGCTGAACATACTCGACTATGTTCAGCCTTACATCGGCAGAGTGGCTCGGCGCAGTGAAGACAGATCCTCCGCCGAGCAGGTAAGTCTATCTGCTATGTCGGGACCTCCCGCTAAGCGTATAGCGACGTAATGGAAACATAGCCTTAATGAGGTGAAAGTGAAAGGTTAGGCTTGTTTACACTGGCTGTTAGTAAACGGGTGATTACCGCAACGGCCCGGGAGAAACGTGACATGAGGCATTTGCTAGCTGGTTTTCGCGGTTTAGCCCCCAATAGACCTATCATAGGGGTAACTTTCCCCTCTGTCAGCCAAGTGTATCAAGACAAAACAGTTTATTTTTGTCTAAATATTTCAGGCCTTGTAATTTTGTGTATAAATGTATAGTGTGAAGAAGGGATTCCAAAAGCTTGCTTCACCAATGACTACAGTTAGCCAATAAAGGGGATCACGTAAACTCTCTGTATGTGTCGATGGTTAATACAGTACATCACTATACTATTGCTAGTTTCATTAAATAAAGTTTAGTAACAAATCTGTAAAAATAGAATAACGTATAAAAAGCTGGTTGCATAAGTGTGCACGCCCCTAAACTCTATTGAAGCACCTTTTGATCAGAGTCATTTAGGTAGTTTGTGCTGTAAATTTGATTCAAAGAGAGTAAACACAGCTGTTTGACAATAAATGGCTTCAGCCAACGACTGACCATGAGTGAAAGAAAGGTTTTGGGTTATCATTTATATTTTCCAAAAAAAACAGTTAAGAAATTTTAATTTATGAGCACAACTGTGAGATTCTTAACTGAATAAAGAATGCATGGAAAGAAACAAAATCTGTGCATCACATTGTGCGGGTGGTTGGCAGTTGATTGTCACTGACAAACACCCCGTTGGATATAGCCATAGAGTAATGTGCAACAAAGCAAACAAACGTATATATATATACAATGGAAACACATACCAACACACATAGTCCCCATTGCTGTAACAATGCTAAGAAGCGTTCCCTCTGCCACTCTAGGGTTTCGTAACAATCGCACCAAAGGACCAATACCATTTCCTTCACAAATTTGGTCCTGGTGATGTTTGCTGTCTTTACATAGAGCAATAATTGCTTGACCACCTGTAGGCAAAAGTAACATTTAGTATAATTAGAGGTAAAAATATTCCTGGTCCTAATTCAGAAAACTGTTTACATTACATTTGTCAAGCTTTCTAACCAATTTAAGTTTTTTAGATGCTCTTATTTTACCTCTGGAAAATAAAAACCAGTTACAGTCATTATAAGTCAAATACAGGGACCATCATTGACTTTATAAAAAGTTGCTTCCAGCTTTTATGTGGGCAGCTATGTCAATTCTAACAGTAAAGCTTTATTTCCACCGCATTAAAATACCTGTGTTTTGCTGGCATGAACATGTGAATATTTGCTTGGGGCAGACACGGCCTATTGTTTACAATAAGCAAATAACGCGAAGGTAGCCATAGACGAGATGATTCTCCCTCGATAGATGAGGTATCGACTGCAGCGTGATGATGTCATCCCACTGCAGCCGGCCCCTCAGCTGATCGGCGGACATCCTTTGTGTGCAGGACATTACTTTGAATGGGATAGGCAGAGAATGTACTGGCATGTCCGATCACCACGTGATCCGACATGCCGGAGATTCCTGGTTGATCTCAGCAGATGGGCCTACATGTTCTTTGGCCGAGCGATTGGTGGACATGCCGGTCGATCCGCCGAAAAATTGGGTGAAAATCGGGCCCACTCAAAATGAAATTTAAAAAAAAAACACTACAAGCAGATCCAACTTTGATGTAATGTGCTTAAAACAAGTCAAAATGAGTCTCAGTAGTGTGTGTACAAAAGAAAGTTTTTAATAATAATATTTCATCCATTCAGATCTAGGATGTCTTATTTTCATGTCCTCTTTATTGTTTTGAGCAATGTATTTATTAGCTCATTAAAGAGTAAAGTAACCAAGCGTGATGTCTCCTGGCAGGAATGAATAAATATAGGATGTAGCATATTATTTTTCCTCAGAAAGGATGTAGTAAATTATGTTTTTTCCCAGGATGTTTATCCATTATTCCAAAGCCTCATAGCAAGATCATCAAACTAAGTGTATAAATATTTTAAGTGTACAAAGTGTTCTATTTCAACAGGAAATCACTCAGATCTCAGGCACACAGGCTTTACATGTTATTGTTTTCAGTCTTTTTAAATGTACAAATTTACCCCAAAAATGGTTGCAGTTCAGACTTACTTTAAATTATAGCTTAATGCAAAAATATTGTTTCATAGGGTATGGAGGGGTAAAAAGTATTCTTGTTGTCTATGTTCAGAAGGGGAAATCAATTTCTCTTATTGCCCTGCTTTCCAATGTCACCATTTATGAAAGTTGTTTATCAACTCCATCTATGGGGACACTTGAGAGGGAAATCATTTACATTGCATAGATAGTCTCTTATGTACTACTCTTATGTACAGAAATGAATATAGATTTTTTGCTTAATCCAGTGGTTCCCAAACTGGGGGGCGCCAAGGTATTCAAG
>CM070039.1:50089347-50128539 GCA_036250615.1 Ptychadena robeensis
AGTGTGTATTACATTGCACAATCACCCGCAGCTAAGCACTGTGCTTAGCTGTTGTGGGGAAGCTATCAGTATCAGGCTGTGTATGTGAGGGCTGAAGCAGCTGCTCACACATACACTCTGCAGGCACACGATCTGTCCATGGATGGGTCATCCGTCTGCAGATCTGTATGTCATCTGGCAGCTTCAGCCAGTTTACATACAGAGGTAGAGACATATTTTATTACTGTGCAGCCAAAGCTGACACTTACACACAGAGATGTGCTGGACCAGGAGACAGGGAAGCCTCTGACAGTTTCCCCACCTGCTTTAACTCCCACTCTTCCAACCATAGTAGTCACCTGTTTTTTTGTTTTTGGGATGAGATGCATGTATAGGGTGGATACTATACAACGGAGCAACAGCAACTTATAGACCACAAAATACTGTATATATATTTTTATTCACCTTTTGATCTGCTTTAAAATATTTTGTTCATAAAAGGTTTATTTTCAATACTGTTCTGCATCCCAGTACTGCTTATTGCCTCTAATATTTTTTTAATCTCTTTCAAGTCACACTTCAATGTTAGCTGCAAGTAATTACTCTTGACTAGCTTATTGATAGTAACAATACAGGGCCATGTTATGGTGAGACCCCTGTAGGTAGTCCACTGTCTACCTGTTATGTTCCTAAACTACCTCCTGCCTTTCCCTTCATTGAGGACCCAAAAGCTTAGTATTTTAAAGGAGAAGGGGTACATGGGTGAAATTGAGGCAGAGGCAGCACTGGCCTTTAGAAAATGCTGTATAGGAAATTGTGCACACTGCTGAGGACAAATCACCAATAAAGGTGCAACACACTAACACATCACTGCAAACCAGTTTGAGACCAAACCCTCTGGGCATACAGGTAACTGACTATATATAATGCAGGTCAATTGGTCCACCCCACCTCTGGCCTCTTTGGCGTCATTGATGATGCGGAACCCTGGAAGGCTCAGCAGGGATGCCGATGTGTAGAGACGACTTGCCGGAAAGGTAAGATGCCCCATTGTAAACAAACTCACTAACTTGGGCAGACCACTCAGGAGGTTAAGCACAATTATTATTATCTTAATTCGGTTATTCCCAACATCATCAATGACTCTGGAGATATAAGGTCCAGGAAGCCTATGCCTGTATTTCCAAACAGGCGAATGGGGAGGACCCCCATCTCCTCTGTGTCATCATTGATGATGAGAAGGTGGAACCATGAAGAAGAACTGAGGATGCTGACAAAGAAGGATGGTGCAGGCTCGCCTGGAACAGGTAAGCTACCTGGAGTGTAGCTCGAGGTTACCAATATCAGGGTGACCACTAAGGAGGTTAATAATTGGATGGTGTTAAAGAAATAGGCCTGGTGGTGAGGACAGAATGAACAAGAATCAAATCAGACTGCGGCTGAATGCACAGTTTTAGAGGCCTTTAACTGGAGACTGTGCAGCTATGAGCGAGGCTGGTGTGTGGTGAAGGTGTGCTGGGCCTCGTAATTCAATGTAATGTTATCATAATAATAAAATCTGCAAAAATGTGTGCCTATTCAGAAGCTAAAACACATGTACAAGCTAAATAAAAAAATATCACCTGCTTCATAAACCTCCTTCCAAAATTGTTCTTTCAAAATGCAAAGAACCTCCAAGCATCTGGCAGCCATTTCCGTCCTGTGAGAATCGTTTGATTTCAGCATTTCTGAAACAAACAAATTTACATTATTAGGGTTCCTAAATTCCTTGAAATACAGTTAGTGCTTAATATTGGTATAATGATTGTTATGAATATATTTTATTTTGTCTGTAATCTATCTTATGATCCTGGAGCACATCTGCTGGTGATGCTGGAATCCCCTTCTTAGAACATATTGTATTTTTCAGACTATAGGATGCACCTGACCATAAGACGCACCCAGTTTTTAGAGCAGGCAAACCAGAAAAAAAATATTTGAAGTGTTCAAATGAATTGGATCAATGCAAGACCAAATTTTAGCCAGAAGATGTCACTAGTAGCAGTAGTATCAAGGCACATCATTTCATCTTCATCACACCTCAGGGGAAGAGGGGGGCCATGGGGGAACGACCACAGATGTCTCTCTTCTACGGCCATGTCTGTGGAAGCTACAGTGTGAGTGCAGCTTTCAAACACAGGTAGAGATAGATGGGAGTTAATTTATCTCTCTTTTCTCTTCATTGCTTATATCAGCAGGGCTCTGCTGATCAATGAAAATAGTTACATAACGATCAAACAAACATCAATCAAAAAATGATTGGACATGTAGGATTTTTTTTGTCGATTGTACAACGATCGAACTAAAATCGTAGCATTTTGTTTGTTGGTCGAGTTGATTGTATTCGATGAACACATTTATAAGTGACTCTTTTGATCGAAACTGAAATCGACTTTCAGATAGATTAAGAAATGAACTACATATTCCAATCGAACCTCCATGTGGTACTACTTTGGATTTGTTTACAATTGATGTTCGATAAAAAGGATCAAGAACTAAACTCGAATTGAAGATCAAAAAAATCAAACCATGTATGTCTAGCTTTAATTTTGAACTGAAGTTAGGAAGTTTAAAGACCAATAAAATGTACTGTTCTTAATCAGGAATTACATTTTCTGATTGTTTGGTTGTTAAATGACCCCATTGATGTCAATTGGAAAGCACTGCAAGCGCCTCCAGCACTTTCCAGAGCTCTCTTTAATAGTTTTGCAAGCTTTACAGGCTTATTTATGCTTTAAAGCCTCTTAAATGCTCTCTTTCAGAGAGGAGTGCCTCAAAAGCATTAAAACGACTCTTTATTTACAGCCCGAAATGACATCTCTTTACAACCCATGTAAATGAAGCCTTATGATGGTGTTACAGCCACAAATAAATATTTGCTAAATAAAAGGTAAATGCATCAGGCATCACATTCACCCATAGCGCGCTTTTTAAAAAAGTTCAAAAGTTCGCTGTGATTTTCCAAAAACCCTTGTCCCCCCTACACATCCCCGGCATAATTTTTGACTCTGAGGATGTGCTTGAAAAAAATTACTCTGTCACCATTACATGGTGGTCAATGGTGCCGCCCCACCTGCCTCTCAGACGTCATAAATGATGTCATCGAGGCGCACCTAGAAAGATGGCCAATATGGAGGACCGCCATGGCCTCCCACCGGCTAGGTGAGTATTCGCAATCACCTTAAAATTAAAAGTATATACATTTTGTATATTACATTGCCATTTTAAATATTGCAAATGTGATTGGAATTCAACCTGGTCTTCTTTAAACTTTCTAAACGTATAAAACAGGACAGTAAGTGTTCAATGCCATTTACAACAATACAACATCAACTCAATAAGTAGAAACCAAAATATCTGCTTGATGAGCATTGTTCAAAGTGTGTTCTACTCTTACCTACAAGATGCTGCCATACGTTTAGTTCGGGAATATTTTGCTCTATTATGTATTTTAGAATGTGCGTATGGAAATACAGTACAGCTAAATGGATTATGTTGTTTCCCATGCTGTCCACTTTCTTCCAATTTGCCCCCAATGACAGAAGGTATTGGAGGGTATCCAGGGCTCCAGATATGGCAGTGAGCAGTAACACAGAACACTTATACCTGCAAAACAGCAAATGCAGAAATGTAATGTAAGTCAGTTGTTAGTAATAACTAAAAAAAAAACTAAACTTGTTTTTAAATTAAGTGTAGGACCATAATAGGGAAAATGTTTCATGTGGCTGAACACTCAAGATAAAGACAGAAATCGGCCGTGAAATCGATCTAAAGCTAGCAATACACGTGTCGGATTCCATGGCCAATTGATCACTCACCCGATCGATTCCGGCGATTCTGCCGGGAATCGCAGGTGTGATCAATCGGGCAATTAAGAGTATCCATCGCTGCATACCACCTTGTCCAACGGATTCCGGGACGATTCCGTGTCCGTTTGTCCACCTCACAAATGGCAACTCCCCCTGATCTGGGCAGAATCAATCTGATGGAACCAACATGTTGGTTCTCTGTCGGATCCGATTCTGGGCCCCTGAACGATCGGACCTGATCGATTGGACAAGGTGGGCTGCATGCGATTCCGGCACGATCGTTTGGCGTGCACGCGCCCGGAATCGATCGTGCCGGAATCCGGTGGGAATCCGACACGTGTATGGGGGCCTTGAGACATTACGGACATGTTCCCATCCAAAGTAAGTGCGGCCACACAAATGGTGCCCAGCAGAGACATTATTTTGCAATTAGATGCGTATTTACATTACCATTCTGCATTGCAATAAATGCATGTGACACAGAATCATCTTTTACCTAAAGTTGTGGGTAAGTTGTTAGTGCCAGATTGTAAAATGTGTCTCTCCATAAGTTGTTCAATGGGTTCAGAGAATGGGTACTGTTAGTGTATAGACATATGCTAAAGTTTCAGCACTGCACACTCTGGATGTAAGACCTGCCTCCTGGCACTGGCCTTTTGGCTTGGTTGGAGGAATATAGAGTGAATACTGCATGGCCCAGCTTTGCTCAACATTCACTTTATCTGTGAATTTGCTTTTTTCTTTCAAATTTTCTCTCCAAAACTATGGGGTGCGTCAATTGTCCGTTGCATCTTATAGTAAAAAAAATACAGTAATTCCATTCTTTTGATCATTAAGGCTCAGCATCACATGCCTGTATTAATGTACATACTATTTTTATGAAGATATGTACATCACTATAAGGGGTCCTCCCACTAGCTATGACTTATCTGAAGCACATACACACTGTAATGATAACACTAGGTATATAAAAAATGATAAGGTTATAATCAATGCCACTGGCAAGGTAAAAAAGGAAAAGGTAACACAGAATTGCTAGGTTTAACTTCAGCATTAACATGTTATTAACATGCTGCTTCCAAGTTACATAAAGAGGTCATCATGACCCATTGCCATTCATGCAAAAAAAAACACCACTACCAAATCAGCCGTAATGGGGGTTTTAATAAAAACATATTAGAAATGACAAAGTATATTGCTGGTTGCTTGTCTACTTACTCAGCCATGGTTTCTGTCTCAAGTAGACCAGGGTCTTTCCTGTAGAGCGCTCTGATACAGGGAATAGTGCCATAGTATGCAGCAACATGTATTGCCATCCAGCCACGCTTGTCACATAACTTGTAGTCTGCATTCAAAGCCAGCAGACAAGATAGAACTTCAAGAGAGCCACACTGAGCCGCTAAGTGTAATGCAGTGGGTCCTAGATGCAGGGATATGAATTTTAATTGGTTAACTAGAAGACAAGAGTTTGGTTTTAAAAAGGAACAGATTAAATATCTCTGCAAAATATAGTAAGAAATATGAAAATTCTTTATGAACTTCCATAAAACAATGGAATGAAACTTGTTGGCATATAATTACAATTTAAAGGTAGGCCTGTCCCTTTAAATCAATAATGATCTGCTGATCATACTATAAATCTCTCAAAGACCTAAAATAATAATATTTATCAAGCTACCCTCAACAGATTCATCAGTTATTTATGCCAAGCTATGAATTCAACTATACATTTTTCACCATAATGCTGATCATAAACTAGTTGCTATCTGAGATGGCATATTATTCTGTATTCTGATTACGTGTCACATGACTACATTCACAATGCTGCTGTAATGATGGGTATGAAGAAACAAAACGAAGGCTCATTAGGTTAGGTCTAACCTGCTCTTTCAATGGCAGCTTCCTGATTCTGGAGGACTGGCTTGCCTATGCAGTAAAGAAAATAGATTAAGAAATGAACATGAAATACTCAAGCACAATAGATCAATGGAATGGATGACCTAAAACAGCAAATCTATTCTGGTATATATGATAGTTGCATGCAAAATATGTTTAAACATTTTGTAAAGAATTTTCAACTCTTTTGGGTTGTGATTTCACTTGTCCCTGTATAAGAAAACCTGTATAACCACCACTGAAATATTCACCTTGTGTACTAAAATGATTACTCCGTTGTTGGTTTAAATCCACACCAGCTTTTGCCAACTGAGACACAACTGCCACTCTGTTATGTAAAGCAGCATGGTGTAAAATAGAGTAGCCAGCATCATCAAGAATGTTCAGCCCAGAAATAGGAGTTTTACGGCAAAAGGTGTAGAAAATGGCAGTAAGTCCTCTCTCTGCCGCAGCTTTTAATCCAAATGGTACATTCTAGAAGAGAGAAATAGTAAATCAGATGTTTTTCTATATTTAATATCTTTCTTTTATTCTCTGTATGTACGAGTATGTGTGCTAACTTGTACCTGTGCGGTCTTGCAATACAAGTTTTTATTCCTGTTGAGGTCCCTTGTGTTCTACATGAGTATAGCTGCGCACGTGCATTTCCAGTAAAAGAAATTGAAGACAGAAACTATAAATATTATTTTGAGTTGTGGAACAAAGTCTGTGGTTGCATTAATTCATGAAAATTTGCTTTGTTATAAGAGTGTATTGGATAACAAGCAAAAAAAATTATTATATTTTTTTTTTTTGCAGCTCAGCTGATTACTGATCCCAGACTAAAAACCAAAAAAATTCTGACAGCAGGAGGGGTGTCTTTTTAGAGACAGCCCCTCCCACTGTGTTACATCTTGCTTAGGCAGGACGTAACAAGCTGCAGGGGTTTACTAGTAATTCTCTCCCATAAGCCCCTGTGTCTGAGTCTCACAGATGTGACGTCAGAGACTTTGTGAAGAGGGAGAGAGAAGCCTCTCTTCACACAGCTAGATGGATCCAGCCAAGTGCACACCCCCTTCTCCCCCACACATAGCTGCAGTGGAGTCTCTGTCTGTGTAGGAGTATGGGGGATTAGGGGGGCATGTTAGTGTCAGCTTCAGGCTGCCCGGAAAAGAATTGATCAGGAAGTGGCTTCTCTGCCCTTATTCAACATGCTGCCACCATCAGATAAAACATGAAGAAGGGAAGTAAGATTTTATTGTTTTTGTGTAGCAGTTTTCCAGGATCTGAACTGCTAACAGGTAAGTAGTGTGCTTATTTCATGTATGTGTTTAGTTTTTTGTTTTGGTTTAAAACCTTTAATATACAAGCCTTTTTTATCAACATATCTAGGTCAAGTCTAGAACTAGCTAAAACCAAGTTAAAGCTGACCTCTAAAGTTGGCAAAAAAAACCTAGCCTAGTTAAAGATTTTTTCTGGGAGAACAACGTATGTTCATACTTACCTTACCCTTTGTCCCCCTCAGTGGCTAGTGCTGTGCTGTTTGATCCATTGGCAAATTCTCAAACCCTTTTCATACAATACAGGACTACTAAATAGCCTGTCTTCCAGGGAAGTGTTTTCTTAATTCTTGAGTTAGTCACAAATATGTTCAAGTTAGGGCTCATTCACACAGGCGGTTGTTAACCACCCGGTAAATGAATGAGCAATAAGCACAACCGGCCACCGGACAGAACATGAGGTGCTTGAGACAGGTCGTCCCCCAGGCTGCGGCAACAGAGTAAATCTACCCAAAATCTACCCAAAAATCCTGGAAGCTATATTGTTACATTTTAAATATCAAGTGCTTAAGAGGTCATAAATATGTTTCATTAAAGTGACATTAAAGTATTATGTGACTTTCAGATAATATAACAAAGATATCAATAAGTAAAATATAATGTCAGTCATGACTAGAAAAGGCCTTTAAAGAGCATTTAGTTTCCTTTTCTCTCTCTTTTTTGTCTCTTCCTCTCTGTATTTTCCTTTCTTTGGTATTGTTGTACAAAGTTGTTTTGGACATGTTATTTCAGTGTATTTTGATTGAATAGCACATGACTTTAACCTTGGAAATTTTAAATTGAATAAAAATAATTGTACCATAAAGTGCATTTAATAGCAACTTGTTGTTCTGCAAGAAAGGATAAGCCTTGTAATGCTTTTACACTTTGTTGTGTGATGTACCCTTGTATTTGTCATGCACTATTCTGTATTTGTTGACCATCATTGGCAAGACACTAATAAAGGTGGCAAACACACCTCTCTGAGTAGATCACATTTTAATTATGGCCTTTCAGTTGACAAATGATACCAACACAGTGTAATCAATGCAAAACTGATTACCGTAATTTTCGGACTATAAGACGCACCCAGTTTTTAGAGCAAAAAAAAAAAGATTTAATACGTTTTCCCATCAATTGGGTTAATGCAATGAATTCAATGAATGCAATATTCAATTCAGCCAGTAGATGTCACTAGCAGCAGTACACTCTCAGCGCATCATCCTCCACACTGATTGTGAGCTCGGTAATTCCTGCATACTCCATATTTATACAATGGGGGTGAAAAAGTGCATCTTATGGTCCAAAAAATACGGTAATTCCTGCATACTCCATAGTATCATTAAATACAAATCCATCCAAATACCTAGAAAACCCATTAAATATGTATACAATCAACTGAAATTTACCAATATGACTGATCACTGCTCATTACATTTTATGGTCTATTTCTATCATTGGTCTATTGTTGCAGGTAAAAAGGAATCGATTTTCAAAGGATCAATTTAAACGTTTGATTTTTTTATGGGAAAAATCTAACTTGTGAGCAAAAATATGAAAACAATTGTGACTAAAGCACAAAGCAAGGTAATTTCCCCTTTTTTATATTATGTCCCCTTATCTCCTCAGCTGGATGCAGACATATGCTATACATACACTTTATAAATACAAAAAAAACCAAAGGTCATACCTTGCACTTTATTGCTTTTTTATAGCCAAACCTTTTCTTGAATTGCTCATGGAGATGAATGTCTGTCAGTGGAAGCCTTTTGGGCTTCAGGGTGCTTATTATTGCATTAACTGCTCCCCACCACTGTTTTTTCAGCATTGTTTGATAAAAATCTTCAAGCTGGATTTCAATGATATAGTAACTGTAAAAACAACACCACTCATTATTAAAAATAAGAAAACTGCCACTTCATATTTTAGGATTTAATAATATATTTGAAAGGGCTTTTCTCCCATTATATTATATGTGTGTCCGTTATGCAGGGTGTACAAAAGGCTGATATCAAAACAGCTTAGGCATTAACACTGCACCAAAGAATACATCTTATCAAGTTCTTATTTACATTTCTAACATTTCATTTACACTGCATTCAAACGGTATCTTTTTATTTTTGCCTAGGGTTCATCTTTAATTTAAAGAACATATACATTTTACAAAAAGTATAAAATACTGTAGAAAGTAGAAACATATGTGATCCTGGTACCCAATGTGAGGCCCAGAAATTCCTTGGGGCCCTTTGGCATTATACAATATGTAATGCTTGGAGTGACTGCAGAAAAAATGCATCGTTGTGTATGCCATGTGTGCTTTTGTTGTTGTTGGAGCACAAAAGTGGAAGCACAGAACTGTAAAATGCTACAATCTCTGCTAGTCTCATATATCTGACTGTTAACCGTAGTGAACCTCAGTTTTCCGACATCTTCTATAACAAGTTTTTATAGAATAAAACTTAATAAATATTGTAAGGCTTATTGGTGAGACATGTGTGTGTGGGTCCCTATATGTAAACAGCTGACCAAAACCGATTTTGGCCATGGTAATGTGCGATATTGTAATGTTGGGCAGTGTGAGTGGATGCACTACCACGACCAGGTTCTTTTTGATGCTCAATGTACCCCCGTCTATATGGCCTCACACAACACTCCACTCCCAATAAACGATTGTCCACTCATTCAGATAGGGGATGTTTACAATATTTACTAGCAGGATGGTTATATACAGGCATTCTCCATCACCCAAATGGTAGGGATGGGGCAAACAGTATCAGGGACTACAGTTTTCAAAAAGTGCCTAACCAGCCTGCTGGGAGTGGACAGAGGTAGCCACAGCTCGCCCAAGATGTGGTCAGTCCAGGAGGGGAGGCTTGATCCAGTCGATAGGCCTCAACTCTGCACACAGGATGCACGAGACGATAGAATGGCCCAGAATATTCTGTAACACACTATTTTATAGACTATGGCCAAGGAGTGGCCAATACCAGTAACTGGGCAGATTAGATTAGCTACATTTAGCAATGGGGGGCTTTGGTTCAACCTCTGGTGACTCATCAGCAGGTGCTTTGCCCATTCAAATATTTTACATGTCCATGTCATGGCCAGACCTATCTATATACATTTAACGTGAATTCCACTTCACTACAATATTTAAAACTTACTATACATTATGTTGTTTAAACCAACAGCTTAATGGAAAGGTAGCAGCTATAGAGGAAATGGGTTGGATGGGGTTGCACTTACTTCTTTCCATTAATATTCTTGACAGGAAGAGGATAGTGTTCCCTGTATGTTGTATCAAGATTAAGCAGGTCATTCATATGTTTTGTTGCTGTGTCCAGTATGTCTTCATAAACCTCCTAAAAAAAAGCAGTTATTAATTTCAATTGGAAATGTGTTTTTTTTTTACTTTGAATTGTATTGGATACAGTTATCACATACAATGCATTTTGGCACCCTCTCTCCCCTTGGTGTAATGAACACACAGGGGAGAAAGGGTTAACTGCAAATGGCACATCTGGAAATCACTTTGGAAACAGTTTTCTCCATAGAAGACCGTTCTGGTCTGATTTGCCTTTAAATGTCCCACCCCCCTGTGACATCAATCAGGTAACTCGGGGGGGGGGGGGTCTGTTCTCCTCCTCCAGCTTCTCCTTCAGATCGGAGCCCCGTAGCAGCACAGAATAGTAAATCTGCACTGCCGGGGCTCTGATCTTCTGACCTGACAGTTCCATCTCGTCCATTGCACGACTGACAAGTCAGTGCTGGACGAGATGAAGCCATCAGGAACGGCAGGGGGGTTAACCTTAAATGGATTACTAACCAGAGCTCATTGATAACTAGCCATATAGCCCAAATTTATTTTTTGTATGTGTAAAGCTAGGCATACACGTATAGATATTTGCACAATATTGAATTATACACTCTAGTTCGACCGAATGAAATTTCGTTCGGATATACTCTACACTATGATTTTTTTTTATACAGGAAATAGCTTTATTCAAATGTATTAATCAAACAAAAAGGATCGAATGAAATTATTTGACAAAATAATTTTTTTTGTATCAAATGAACAATGTTTGGTACTCGATTTTCGTTCGATCATAGGAAAAATCCTTTATTCTCGATTGGGTGTTCTGCAGCCATTTGCACTAACAGGTAAGACATTAACAGTAGACATGATCACAAGAAGTTGAATTATAAGCTGGTCACCTTTGTGTTGCTCCTTCATTTTACTATCAAAAGAAGAAGGAATGGAGGTGACCAGACTGAATCGTTTAACAGATACTGCGGAGTATAGCCAGTCCCCAGCCTGGTGCTGCTGCTTGGTAGTCTGCATCTAACATGTATGCAAAGTTTTACAATTTTCCAGGTCATGATAAAGCATGTAGTAGTTAACAAAACTGTAAAGCTAAACAACTTTTTTGCTTCTAATTTAGTTATTTATACTATTATTAACTGTAACGTTAATGATGATCACTAAAGCCATAGAACAGTGGTTCTCAGCCTTTTTAGATCCTCGACCCCAAAAGTGACGTTGCACACTCTGACGTCACTTCCAGCATAATCAGGTAAGTGTAATGTCCCCTGCCTTATATTTTCCTATCCCGCTTGTGCAAATAATGTGCGCAGTGGGAAGTTAGGAGGCAGCATAACACCCCATCTCTCCTAAGTTAGGATGGAGAGCGCATAAGGGCTTGTCCCCACAGTCGAATCCCGCGGCCGCCTACATTCATTTTAATGGAGCTGTCCCCACTTGCGCGGCTGCCCCCGGTCAATTTAAAATGTGGGCCGCAGCGTTTTGCCTGCTATCGCTCGTTATCTTTGTTCAGCTTCGCCTTTGGGGACAAGCCCTTATTCTCCCTCTCACACCCAATATCAGTAGGAACAGCTCTGATGCTCAGAACTTAGCGACCCCTGTGAAATAATCCTTCGCTCCCCAAGGGGGTCCCAACCCACATGTTGAGAACCACTGTCTTAGAGAGTGCTTGGTTGAATAGCAAACCATTGTTCAATATACCAAACAGCTTTGTAAATGTGAGTCTGAATTTGAATGACTATCATCAGTATCAGACAAATATATATGGGTATGCTGTATGCTTTTCTATCCCCCCACCATTGCATGCTGTAGTTCTAACTATATATTGTGGCCTGTGCCGATAATGGTAAGTGGAATAAAAACCGCAGAATGTAGTGGATTACTAGCCTTTGCCATTCCTGAAAGGGCATCCCAGACGAACATTTTAATAAAAAAATAAAATAATTACAAACCTTTATTTCTTCTGACACACTTTGAAGAGATGGTGTTCCTAGGTCAAATTCAATTCCTCCATGAAGGTGAAAATACTCATTTGATGGATACTGAAAATGTTGGCACTTAAAATCTTCTCCTAGCAAAAGTGGTGGCAATTCCCGCTCAGTTTTTACCTTATCATCTGCAGAACCAAATATAATTTTCAGTTGCATTTGTCCTTTTCTAGAGAACACTATACATTATATTGGTATTACTACTCAATATTGTCAAAAATTATAACATCAAAGCTAGAATACACACAATCTAATGTAAAATAATATATGTCCTGATGACCACTTGCTCTTTTTTTATTGACATAGAAAGGGCACATTAGATTTGCGGACAATTTCGTGGCAGATTAAGCGCACACGACGGTCGATATTTGCAGCGAAATCGGGTGCAAATATTGATAAGAAAACAAAAAAGTCAACATTTAAACAAAAATAGTTTCAGAATTGAAAAACCCCCAAAAAAAGTGTACAGAACCGAGTAAAACTCAGGAATACAGGTAATGAAATGGTAAATAGGTCAGTATGATGAGTGGGTAGTGAAGTTGTGTGGAATTACCATGGCTGGAGTGACCTGCACACATGGCAACTCCTGTTCCTGTAGATCACTACTCCTATTTAAGACTTGCCACCAAACACGACCTAGCCTAGCCTGCTTTTGAGATGGTAAATTTGCAATGACATTGGAAAAATATACAGTAGCTTTCATAGGGCACCAATAAAATGAGTGACCTAACTTGAAGTGTATAGAGAAGTCTAAGATCAGGGGCGGGCAAACATTTTGACAGACTGGCTTCCTAAATTTGATAAAGGGGCCAGACCAAGAGCCTGTAATGAGTGTCCAGGGTAGGTGTGTTTATTCCACACATCACCGGAATCAATGATGATGGTGGGGATGTGTTACAGGGACATTGTTACGTTTTAAAATTTCAAAAATAATAAGCTTGTTCACACCACTGTATAGTCCCCACTGCGACACTTAGGACACTTCTAGTCATTGTGTACTCTCATTGCAGGGAATGAGCAGAGGGGAGCCAGAGTGTTTTTTAACAAGGTGACAAAGGGCTGCAAAAGAAAGCTAAATGGTCCCCGGGCTTCAGTCTGCACATGCCTGGTCTAAGATTCTATGCCTAACAAACCATGACTGCTGCAATATCTGTTGTGTGTTGTGTTTTAACCAAGCATAGATTTAAATAATTTAAGAACATTCAAGGAACCAGAGATCTTCTCAAATCTGAATGTTAAACCTTTGACTTTTTAACCTAAAAATTGCTTTAGTGTCGGTGTCTACAGGTTTAAAGCTATGTTCAAAAAGAGAGAAATGATGCAGTTATCTGGGCTGTAGAATCTGCAACCCCATTATCAGTTACTACAACCCTGCCATGTGTTTTATGGACAGTCTACAGGTCCTAGTAAACTGCCCCTATTTTCATGGTATGTTGACATCTTGCAGTTGCAATTTGCAGCTATTCCCACTCTGTAATAATGAAATGTTCATTTACATATATAAGGCGTACTTTTACTTGCTCATTATTTGCTCGCCCATGATTTTCAAACAGATGCCATCCGTAACTTACCAGAATATGGTTGCAAAAGATGACTAAAATCTGGCACTTTCATCTTCTTTTTCATTCCCAGTAAAAATGGGACAAGAAAACTGATGAGTTTCAGGTAAGCAATGTTTTTGCGCATTTCTGCTTTCTTCTCTAGATTCTCTTTTACAAGCTTCTGATGAATGGTTAGCCTCTGCTGAAGACGTTGATATGTCACAAGGTCCATGTGCTCTTCTGTCAGCCTTACAATATTAGATAACACGTAGGAGGCATCACATGCAAACAAGTTCTCATACTGCTGCACCTGAACAGTAAAACAGGTCATCTTTATTGCCATGTTGTTTGCATACTGCATAAAGAGGTTTTTTTCCTCTTGTCTGTTTGGTTCATAGGTTGGATCGAAGTCATAGCTCTGTGAGTATAAACCATCGAATCCTGGTTCACTGGAAATATCTATCAGACCTATTCATAAACAATAAAATCATTAAACAATCCAGTTTTATTTCCACAATATTAAAATACACACTTAAAACGTTAACCCCTATTTCCTGGACATCATGGCAGCATACACTGGATAAGCTTTACAACCTCAACGCCATAGGACAGAGAGGGACCCTTATTACAGAGTCGATCCAGTGGCACTGACTATGGCCCTGTTCAGTTGTGCAGTTCCTTTCCTGTGAGCGTGACTTTTAAGGCTTAGGCTCCACTGTACGCTGGGATCTGCTCAAGCCTCTGTTGAGTTCCCATAGACACAGCTTGCTGCTTCGATTAAAACACCGGGGCTGTGACGGGCTGTGGAAATAGCCTGGTCAAAGCCTCTTTGCTTTCAATGGGCCGCTTGAGCACTCCGTTAAAATCCTTGCGTTCAAAGCAGGGATTTTAACGGACAGTTGAGTCCTAGCCTTAATCCCAGTGTATGCTGCCATGATGTCCAGGAAAACTGATACTTACCGTACCTTTGGTAATTTTACATTCCTGGGCATCTTCATGGCAGCACACACATTCCCACCCTACTGCTATATAACTGATGCCTACAAAAATGAGAATCCCTCTGAATCACTGAATTTATACAAGACATGTCCAATGGGGTTGGGAGGGTGGACCGCTTACCCATTGTATGCTGCCATTAAGCTGAAGCATGGAGTTTATAGCAGATCTTTAGGTATAACAAAGGGTGCTCCTCAGATGAGTACCAGAAGATGGTGTTTGGTACTCACCCCATATGTATGTGGTCTCCCTCACTGTCCTCTGTGTCAGCCTCCTGCATGCTAGATTCTGTTGCAGATGGACTTCCCTGTTCCTTATTTAGCCTCCAATTAGCTGTCTCCATTCATAGGTCACCAGCTGGCTTTGGGTCAATTGTAACTCTCACAGTACAACAACATTTGACCCCCCAGATCTCATACCTCATTAGCGCAACCCTGAAAATTCAAGTTACATTCCCAATTTCACACCCCTAGCTGCAACCTTTCATAGTTATTCATATTTCCCTGTGGTTATCCAAGTGATATAAATAGTGTACATTTAAGATGAAGCTGTGGCCGCCCAGACACGGAGTGCCTTCAAGTTGTTAGCACACATATGAGCTTTGTAACTCGTTTTTGGCCCCTTTTGAGTACCAGATTACCACTTATGTGCACCACTGATTATAGGATATTCCTAGGAGGGCCTTGGAAGCATAAGCAGCAAAACAGTGAAATTCCCAAATCTCAAAATTGTATGCTTTATGTATGCTTTAATTTTAACCAATAGGTGGAATCGGGCTTTAACATGATACCTTTTCAAGGCAAGTGTCAACCACCATTCATAATTAATAGGATATATTTTACTTTCCATTGGAACAAGAAAGAAATATTGATATAACAGTAATCTATAGTAATTGTTTATACCTGCAACTGTGGCTTTTCATTAGCACATGGAAAATGCTTACCTGCTGAGGAGAACTCTGAAAAAATGTTTTTCTTAGTCTGAGGCTGTCCATTTGCATCAATATCCATGGAAGATCTCCAAAATTCTGAGAATCTTGTCCTTTTCTCTTTGGACATGTAGGCACCATGCCATAGAGCCTTTATCATGTAATCCACATTGGTCATTACTTGCCCAACTCTAGTGTCATAGTATGCAGGGGGTAACTGACAGGATGTACTGCTGTCATAGTTGGCATCTAGAGAGATTGATGGCACTTGATGAAAGCAGTAGATTCCAAAAACAAGCTCCCTCAATATTTGATGAACCTCACGACAATCCAATGAGATATCACTGTCAACTGGAACTAAGAGGAAAACATCTGGATGGGTGATATTTTTCAACTGAGTTATCAAACCCTTTGGAAGTTGGAGAGGTAGGTGAACATCATCCACAGACACAAGCCAGCTGGAGATGGTATGGGCCAAAAGTTCCTGTAGTTCACTCCGATCAAATTTGTCAAAGAATGCATTTGCGTTCCTCTGAACTGTCATTTCAGCCAGAAAGTCTTCATCTTGCATTGAATTCTTTATGTTTTTCTTGACTGTTTTTAACATTGTGCAATGGTTCTACAGGTGTATCCTATGGACATGCAGTAAAGTAAGCTGGCATAACCCAAGTATCATCCATTCATGTAAACTGAATACATCCATTCATTACATGGCCATTCACATAATAAGGAAGACAACATGCAGTTTTTAGTTGCTTCAGTATCAACTGTGTGTAAATCTCTAAAAAAGAAAGAAAGATAGAAAATATATTTAGTTACATAAACTGTAATCATAATAACAACTGCATGTCAAATCAACTAGTAAAATAAGAGATACAGGCAGCAAAATGTATATTTTCATTCATGTGGGAATATAATATAATGGCCATCCCAATGACTCAGTTTGTGTTTCTCTAGTAATTGGTCTCAATTCTGTGGCTCCCTAGTTATGGATACCCATTCTGTGGCTCCCTAGTTATGGGTACCAATTCTGTGGTTCCCTAGTTCTTGATAACAAGTTATTTGGTTCCCTTAATTCTTGGTTCCAATTCCATAGGTCACAGTTCCATGGTTCCCTAATTCTTGGTCACAGTTACGTGGTTCCCTAGTTCTTGTTCACACTTCCCTGATTCCCTAGTTCTTGGCAACAATTCTGTGGTTTCCTAGTTCTTGGTCACAGTTTCCTGGTTCCCTAGTTCTTGGTCACAATTCCGTTGTTACCAGTGCTTGGTCCCAATTTTGTGATTCCCTAGTAACAGTTCTGTAGTTGCCTAATTCTTACTTAGTTCTTGGTCCCGATTCCAAGATTTCCTAGTTCTTGGTTACAGTTCTTTAGTTCCGTAGTTCTTGGTCCCAATTCTGTGATTACCAAGTTCTTGGTTACATAGTTCTTGGCCCTAATTCCATGATTACCTATGACTTGGTTACAGTTCTCTGGTTCCCTAGCTTGTGGTTACCTAGTTACTGGTCACAATTCCATGGTTACCTAGTTCTTGAGCACAATTTTGTCTTTTCCAAGTTCTTGGTCACAATACTGTGATTGCCTAACAAAATTTGTGTTATGGTCCTCTAGTTGCTGGCCAAATGTCATCAACATGGTGTCATGTTGCGTGGCTTTCCAGCTCCTTCTTGTTTGCTTTAATGCACAGTATAAAAATGTTTAATTCTTGAAGAATTATTGAATCCATACATAAATGCTGAAAAAGGGCATGTGCCTACTGTCCACATTTGCCAGGCAGATTTCCTGCTGTGGCTGGCAATTTGCAATGAGGTGGGAGCGCGGCCTATTGATGCAGCAGGGGAAAGACATGGAAAATCAGCACCCGTTTTCCCGCGTCTTGGAGACACCTCCATTGAAGATCTGGCAGCACCGTGCGGTGCTGCTTTGGAGATGCGGCAGCCCGCAGCTTCAAAACAGCACCGCGGTCATTCATCAGAATGGCAAGTGTCCTCTCCGAGTCCTTTTGGACACAAACCCTTACTTGCTAAAATATCTATTTATTGAATGTTTATCCAGAGAAGATATCTGGACCCTCCCTAAAGTTTCAATATGCAGCTTCATGTTGAGCTTAGGCACTAAGGCAAAGAGAATATGCATGAATCTTAGAACTCAGTCTTAGGCCACTGTTAGTCTCCACTTCTGCATCTAAAAAACAAAATTTTTTACGCATCCATGGATTCTCGTTTTTCTGTTACATTTTGAATGTGTTTGGACATGTTTTGTTGTCACATTCATTCATTCTCTATTGGCACATTCCATTATTATTGTGCAGGTGTGCTTAAAACAGAACAAATCATTCCAAAAAATACTGTTCCTGCAATAACTATTGTCTGTTGTGTGGATGAAGTGATATTACACTACACCACATGTTTTTGTGTGTCCCCGTTGGAGAAATATACCATCATGTCGGGTCCTGACAGGAAATGAGGGTAAATCTCAGAAAAGGAACAAAGACAATTATACATTTGTACAAGAAAAAAAAACCTATTTCTATTCGACAAAGATAAACAAATAGCTATATGTAAACATATTTGAATCTTTGTGTGCTTTGTTTATATGTTCCAGGTCTGCACTTGAATGAGACTTTTCCCTGCGCAGTTATTATTTTGATATTTAGACTGCTCCTCTCTGTCTTGTGCAGGGTGACAGGTCTTGCATCCACCTCCCTTGTGTTCTGCAGGCAGATATCACTTTTATGAGTATTAAGAAATATATAACAGAACAATTGGATTTTAGTGTTAGGGGAGATGTGAAGCAAAAATACTTTTAAAAGTGGGAAGCTTTCAACAACTTCCTAGAGTTTAAAGGTTAATACCTTTCTCCACAACCACTTGATCCATATACACCCTATATAGAAATTTGTCGGTTTTGCATTCACTCTCAAAACCGGAGTGCCAGGTACACGTAACTTAATTAACTTTCTTGATTAAATTTTTTTTAAAGGGACCCAGGTGGGATAGTCATGGTATTGGCCATAGTTAGGTTGTAAGTTGAATGGAGTATTAGATGTGTTATTTGTTCATTTTTATGTTAAGCTAGAGTAAGGCTGTATAATCCAATGCAACAAGTACATGTGGCTCAAATGAGACTTACTGAGAAGACGAAACAAACAATAAAGAAATAAAAACTCGCTAAGTACAACAAACTGTCTGCTTATGGACATGAAACGTCTTTGGATATATTGCTGTTTTGTCTCTTGTTTCAATGATGTGCATGTAGATACCATTTGTGAGACCTTACTCACATGTGTTTTGTTTACTTTGTTGTAAAGTTTTGAAAATGATCAATAAAAAATATTTAAAAAAAGAAAAAAATATATTACTTTAATTAATTGAATCACTGATCATTGATGCTCCAATTCCTTGCAAGATAGAAAACAAATGTCAACTACCCAACTAATTGTCAACAGAATTCACTTTGCAATAATAAAAAGCAGACCATATTTTACCTCAATCGGAAAACCAATTAATATTTCCCAAAGACAGCCAAGCCCGCCAGTTCCAAATCTGGGGAATCCTGCACGTTCCTTCTTGGTAATGCACCTTTCTTGTTATTCTATTGCTAGGTAACCTCAGAATACTACTGCGACATCACTTCCTGGTCTTCAACAAAATGGCTCCTGAATCGCGGACAGTTTCTGTGTAATAGATGTAACATGGGAAGAGGAGTGAGGTTTATCCATGCGCTCAGTATTTCTTGTATGAGATGAACAAGTCTCCCGTGATAACAGTCTGTGATGTGTTCATTTTGAATCAATCGTTCACGAATGTAATATTTGTGTAGAAGGCTTGAATGCTCTCGGATTTAACAGAGGTCTAGAGGAAGAGGATGTGTCAATCTGTCCTGGAGTTTGTACTGATTGCCTAAGGCACTCTCTGGTACTGTTATCTGCAAAGAAATACAGGTAATTCTCATTTAATATATATACAGTAATTGTCTTTATTGGTTATTTATGCAAATTATTAATATTTGGCATTAAGTTGCATGTGGCATAGAGACAGAATCTGAGCTGAACTCTGTAGCTGCTGTCATTCACTAGTTCAACTTTAGTCTGCATGCTATTTGCATGTTAATGTCAAATTTTTATTTTATCTCATTAATCACCAATAAAGCTGTATTTGTGCTTAGATTATCCTAATGCATATTGACAGCTATTCATATGAATAGTACAGTTGTAGTTGACTTTTTTAGATCTATATAGATTAATTGATTTATGTTAGCATTTAATAAATAAGCCAGGTAAACCACACAGGTAGTTTTAATGGTTAAATTTTTTCAAATTTATTTTGCAATACATAGAAGGCAAATATAAGCTTATTACCATTGCATTTTATTTAGCTTTTTCTATGTAGATTTTTTATCACTTCTTTGTCTTTCCCTGGAGAAACACTTGAATGTAAAGGTAGCCATACATGCTACAATCCGCGGGCGAAAGACTGCTGTGCATGTTCCCGACGATCGCTCGGCCACTAATCGGATATGCCCACCTGGACAGATCAACCAGGATCACATTGCAAGTTGGATGCGACTCGTTGGTTATTTCCTGGACGAGCTAATTTCTTTGGATGGGGACCAACATCACCCCATCCAAAGTAATGTCCGGCACACAAAGGGTGTGCTCCGATCCCCCTGAGCGACCGGATGGCGTCATCACGCTGCAATTGCCCACTAGAGAATCGGGCAGGGATCGTAGCATGTATGGCTACCTTTTAGATGGATAAATCATCTCCCCTGTTCTGGTGACAACTACTGGAAAACTGTAAACATTTTGAAATTCCCATCATTTATTTTCTACAGTGACAGTTGTCACCAAGACCATTATAGAGAGTTAATTCTCCTGAAAGACAAATAGACAATCCCCTTAACTTTAAAAGCTGAACTCGTGTCAGAAAGTCTGGGCATAGACGGGTCATTTTGCAGTCGACTGCTCAGCTGACCGTGATGACATCATCACACGTGGCTGCTAGTGCTGATAATCGTCCGGGCACAGTTTGTGTGCCACCAATTACTTCGCCCATGGGATCAGGCGGGAATTTACCAGCATGTCGGATCACCGTGCAATCCGACATGCAGCAAATTCCTGGTCAATATAACGAGGGGGCGCACGCGATTTTCTGCCAACCCGACCGATTACAGGAACATGCACGGCGGTCAATCGGCTGTCGAATCGGGCTGGAATGCTGCTCGTCTATGCCCAGCTTTACTGACTAATGTCAGTAGCTGTTGAGCCAGGTTAAAGAGAAAGAGGACACCAATAGTCTATATATAGAGCAAATTTGGGGTCTGAGGATTGAGATGTGTGACTACTGGATAAAGGCCCTTGTAGTCCTATTTACGCTTGCAGTGGGGTGTAGGACTGTAAGTTCTAAAGCTGGGTATAGACGGTGCGATTTCTATTCCTTATCCGATTCTCTGCACTAGGAGCGGCGTGATGACGTCATCACGCTCGCCCGCTAGTGCCAAGAATGGGACTGCACTCTTTATGACAGCCTTCCCCAGTTGAACTAATGGGATTGGGCTAAAATGTACCACCCTGTCGGATAACTGTGCGATCCGACAGGGCGGCTGATTTTAGCCCAAACCTCGTTGGTTGCAGCCTCCAATTCCTGCACGACCCGATCCTTAAGGGATGCGGGAGCGCGCACGGCATTGGATCGGGGATCGGATCGTGGAGAAATTGGGCCGTCTATGCCCAGCTTTAGTCACCAACCAGAAACAAGAAGATAGATAGGAAAATCAGGCCTTCCTAACATTTGTTAGAAATCTTTAAAGCCAGACTAAACCAAGCAACTTGCTAGCGATTTCAGAAAGAAGCCAGCAGTTCCAGTCTATGTTCTTTTCTTAAGACCCCTCAGATGTCAATAAGTTTAGACTTACATTTAGTGAGCTTAAATGTTGCCTATGGTTATAACTACAACTATGATAAATAGTTATTTTTATACGATCTAGGATTACAATGAAAGTCGTCATCCTGGCTGCTGGATATGGTACTAGACTCCTTCGAGATCTGCAGGAAGCAAAGGAAGAGCAATATACAAGGCTCACAGGTGTACCTAAACCATTACTGCCTATTGCAAAACTTCCTCTAATTTCTTATTGGGTGGAGGCATTGAAATCAACAGATGACACAAAAGATATCTTTGTAGTTGTAAGTAAGCATTTTATTTTGTATCCTCTTACGTGACTATTTTCTATTTTATTTTATAGATCCGCTTTTCATTTGCCTTTGTTTCTTCCTAATTAAAGTTCAGCAGGTATTCTCTGATGCCTTCCTACCTGTCTCCAGTCATAATGCAGAGCTTTCTTCTTGGGTGTTGTTCTCACTCACCAGACTCTGGTTACTCTTCAACATATTTTTCGCACTATAAGACACAATTTTTCCCCCAAAAAAAAATGTTTTATGTGCGATCACCCGTTGCCAAATATGTTGGTCACACCTCTGCATTCCCCCTGTGGCTGACCACTGAATTTAGCCATTGGGAAAGCTATCAGAGCTGTGTATGTGAGCTGAAGCAGCCTGCTCATATACACTGGCTCTGAATATGCTTGTGCAGATCTCTGTATGTGAGCAGCAGCTTCAGCCTACTCACATACAGAGGCAGGGATGATCTGCTGTCAGATGGACTTTTCCCTGTGCAGAGAGTGTATGTGAGTGGGCTGAGGCTTCTGCTCACATACAGAGATCTGCGGGACCACGAGGCAGGAAAGCCAGCTTCTTTGCCTCCTTTAACTCCCACTCTGCCGGTTGGAGCACTGAGCTCCGATTGCCAGAGTGTCAGTTCCCAGTGTTTTAACCAGGATTGGACGCTCCTCTGTTTAAGGTGTGTCCTATACAGCAGATTGTCTTATAGCTCTACAAAATATGGTAAGTGCCAAAAAGCTACATGGGTCCCCTGGTCTGCAATTTGGACATCACTGCTGTGTCTTGAATAAACTATTACCCCTACTAGGATTTTATTGCTGTTTGTGCCCCACATGAGAGCTATTACCCCTGACTTTCTATGAGAATTTTGGGAATAACTCTACTGGTAAAGTTTTCCCAAATTGATATATTATATATTATAGTTTGATTCAATCTAATATTCCTTTTACTAAATGTGCCTGCTACCTCTGAACACATGGGCTTATTGATGAAGTTTATGCAATAAACCAGTTTTCTTGGTGTTGAATAAAATGGCCACTCCCCGGTTTGTGCTTTTGATTTCCAGGTTGTCATATTCATCTGTAACTCAATCCCTTGTATTTGTTGACAACATTCTGGCTTTGTGAATACTAAACTTTCTAATCCCCTAACTGAATGTGATGTGATGTTTACCCAGCTGGAGGTAATGGCATATCACATATATATATATATATATATATTTCATTTTCCCATTTCAAATCTATACCTGCTTCTCCCTTGTTATATGAAATGTCATTTGTTTAGGCTAAAGGAAAAATTTATTAACTAGGTTTGTATTACAGACCATACCGATCAGTTTATTTACTTCTCTGCTTCTTATGATAATCTGACAAACTAACATTATCAAACCCAGTTCATCAAACAGGAAAAAACTTACAGAAACTGAAAATGTTCTGATCACTCTGCAATCATTATTTCTTTTGCAGACAAATGAGTTTTACCACAGTAAATTCAAGGAGTGGGTCAAGGTTTACCCTTGTGTACAAGTTATTAATGATGGCACTTCCACTAATGAGGTATGTCAGTGTGCAGCATATGTTGCAAAACAAATGTAACATGTGACAACTATGGTCTATAGATCACCTTCTTTTGTATAAAATATTTATCTTTTATATACATTCATATAGCTACAGAGTGACAGCTTATACACACATTTATATTTATTCTTCATTGAAAACTAAATGTAAAACAATTAGTAAATGTGATGTCTGTGTTGCACGTTATTAGTCTGAAATGAATGATGAAGATGGGAAACCATGAGGCCCGGGCCATCTTCTCCATTCATTTCAGACTAATTACATGCAACAAAGACATCTCCTGAAGAAGCTACTTACGTTTTCTCCCGAAACGCGTTGACACGTTAGTCGCTTAACCCATGTTTGAAATCACATTGAGTTTAAAATTGCATTTCTGGTGTGTGCTCATTTTATATAAAGTGTTTTCTCTTTAGGGGCGTCTAGGTGCCATTTCTTGTCTTCAGCTGGTCATTGAGAGATTTAACATAGATGATCATGTCATGGTTATTGGAGGGTAGGTGTGTTGCCATTTTTATTGCAGTACTATGAAAAAACCTAGGAATTTGTCTATTTGTTTAATTCTCTATTTTATTGGACAAAGAACTTCTAGTAAACCATACCCACTGTATGTCCTGCTTTGATCAGTTCGCTAGATACCATGCAGAAAATTTGCCTATGCTAAGAAATAATGAATTAAAATATTTTTCTGACTATAAGACTCACTTTTTCCCCCCTTTTTTTGGGGGGGGAGAGACTGACATAGTCAGGGCAGTACATACTTACATTTTCGTTAGATCACGCATCTGCCGAGTCTTGCTGGCGGCTGTATAGGGGAGAGATGCATGCAGCTGTCCCCTTCGCCCTCCCTCTGCCCTGTGTGTGAAGAGTACCAGAGACGTCATCTGTATGCTGATGTTCACTAGTGACATCTTGTGGCTGAAATTGATATTGCAATAGATTTTTTTCCCCAATTGAGATTAATGCTCAAACACAAATATTTTTTTACTTGTTTTTCCTGCTCTAAAAACTGTGTAAGTCTTATGGTTAGGTATGTCCTATGGTCTGAAAAGTACTGAATGTTCTTTTAAATGCCACTTCTATGGATTTGAATGGGTTGTATGTCTGAAGTATTTTTTTTAGGTTGCCCATAGTTAAACTTTAAAGCCTTTTTAACATTGTATATTAACACCATTCCATAGCTTATATCAGTGTAGCTGAAATGAGGATTTCCACAAATATAATCTGTCTCTTCCATAATTTCAGTTTCCATGAGACTCCATGAGGACAGCATTAAAATAGGAGAGATTATGCCCTATAAAAGGTCCAATGCAGGTCAAAAGCATCCTCCTGTTAACTCTGAATGATCTTAGAATCATGCCAGACTTATTTCAAATGCAACTGGAATTGCAACTGGCCTGAAGCCAGTTAACAAAGGCCCCAAGTCCATCAATTCTGGAACTTATACTGCCATGACTTCACATTCAAAAACTCATATGATTTACATGTAAAGATGACTGCAGATATATAATGATAACATGGTATATATGCCTTATGAAGTTTTAATATTTCCCACCACACAAAAATCCCTACTTGACCAAATCAACTTTTAGATAGAGTTAGTGTGTCTGACCTGATATAATTCAGTCTCTGCATAGTAGACAATTCTAGGATTTCATGCTGGTACTCTTTCCTGTACCTTCATCTTGATGAGAATGATCAGTAGCAGAGAATTCACAACAGTTTGACTTTTACTATGTATATGTACCCTGAGTAAGGCCAGGCACAGCCATTTCTTGTTTGTATGTATTGGTAAGCTTGTAGTTGTACATTACTGAAAATTTCACCAAAAAACACAGAGTATTAAACATGTTATACTTGTTTTAGAGATACTTTATTTTATGAAGATTTTCATCTGCAAGATGTTTTAGAGGAGTTTGAAAAACTTCAAAACGATGATGACCAAGCGAGTCTAGTCTTGTCATACAACTGCAAACAAGAAGGTAAATATACCTCTCTATTATGACTAATAAAAATATGTATTGTATGTTTTTTGCCAGGGTGATTCACAGAAAAAATGCAACTGGGGCTAATCAAGCTGCTCTGTAAGCTTTGAGATGGCATTTGACTATCTAAACATTTCTGGCATACAAAACAGGACATTTCATGTTTTAACACCTAATATGTGCCCTGAGGTTGCTTTACAAAGAACTTGTGTTGTGCCATTTCTGCTTATCTGTCTGAAAATTATACTTCTGGCTGACTTGTTCTATTTATTTATTTTTCTGAGTAACTTACCTGGAGTTATTTTGTTTTACTTCAATTGATCTGTTTTTTTTTTTTTTGTAGTTTGGAATATGTTGAAATCATAAAAAAAACCAGGGTGGATTTGATTTTAATCAAACCGATTTAAATCATGATTTAAATCACTAGTCTGTAAGGCTCGATTTAAATCAAACTGATTTAAATCAATCATTCTTGCTGCTGTAACTTTTAAATGCAAGTAGATGAATATTTTTAGAACAACAACTTTTCATATTAGTTTTTTCTATCCCCAGTTTAGGTTAATCATTCATATTTGGACAACTTTTCTGTTGCACTTAGTTTTGAGAACTGCAAAAGTAAACCAAGCATCTGTGATAATATCTTGTAGGCGGAGAAACTGCCCAATAATCTTAAAAAAACAGACAGAAGTTGATGATGGCATAAGCACATCACCCAAATTTCCCCTGGAATAGACATGGTTGAGGGGACACAAAACCAATACATTTATTATACACTGTGCAAAAAATTAAGTAATAACCATCATATCATTTAAAAACAATGCGCAATGTTGCTGATGTACACATCTGTACAGGTGCTTAGACAATTAAAATAGTCCAAATGGCTCAAATTTCACCCCAATGCCCATTTCATTGAAGACTTCTTCAGGGGGTATGATATGTAATTTCATCGGCCAAATCTACATAAAACAAACCGCTAACACAAGGGGATCAGTCATATTGAATAACCAAATCGACATAAAAGTGGACACAGACCCTCAGGGGTTACTCACGTCCATAGATCAATATAGGGGGAAAGACATGATTTCTGAAGATGGCGTCCCCACTGGTGACCTGGATAACAAGACCGACCCAAACCATCAACTGATCATGTTTACCAAAGTAAATGTATTAAAAATCGATCTTGTTGTACATAGATCACCACAGCAGTTGTGCGGTTAAAGTCTGTGCGGTTAAAGTCTCTCCGTTCCCCACTGGTGTTGGGGCAGTGTGGACACCATCTTCAGAAATCAGGTCTTTCCCCCTATATTGATCTATGGACGTGAAAAACCCCTGAGGGTCTGTGTCCACTTTTATGTGGATTTGGTTATTCAATATGAGTGATCCCCTTGTGCTAGCTGTTTGTGTTATGTAGATTTGGCGATGAAATTACATATCGTACCCCCTGAAGAAGTCTTCAACTAAACTCGCGTTGGGGTGAAATTCGGACTATTTTAATTGTGTAACAGCACGTGTACAGATGTGTACATCCGCAACATCATGCATTGAAGGCTGATCGCCGATGTTTAGTTTCTATAAAATTGTCTTGTATATATGTAACTCAATAACTAATAAACAACAAAAAAAGAGGTAAAAAAAAAAGAAATGTAATTTTACCCTTCTGCATTTATTTTTTTTACAATATTTTCTACTAAACTGTTGTGAAAGTTGTGTTTATTTGGCAGACTACTGTATTTTTCAGACTATAAAATGCACCTATAAGACGAAAGCCAGGAAAAAAAATGTTATGTGTACCCAATTTCAGCCACAAAAATGGTGTCAATAGAGAGCACACTTACCGACATCTCTTCCTCATACACCTCTATAGCTCGGTGTGTGTATGTGTGAAAAAATGGCCAGCATGTGTGCAGCTTTTCCTACACACACTGCATTGGTTATATCTGCAACTATAACCAATACAGTTCAGATGGGACATACGGCTGTGTGTAGATCTCCCATCTGCCAGGAGAGCTGTCGAGGAGCCAAGTTGGGAGCCAAGGCGGGAGTGGTCGCACATTCGGAACATAAGATGCAGGCACTTTTTCCCCCTGATTTTGTAGTGAAAAATGCGTCTTATAGTCTGAAAAATACGGTTCCTTGTGATTTTTTTGAAACGTTATGCAATATTTCTCAATAAAACCTGAATTGTACAATCAACTCATGTTTTTTTCAGAAATCAGGAAATATGGTATTCTGGAAACAGATGAAAACCAAAAAATCAAAGCTTTACTAGAAAAGCCATCACCCACTGATACAACATCCAGACAAGCTGTAAGATATTAAATATATGTAATGCATGACTTGTTATTAAGTATGGGAAAAACTGGAAGTTATATTTATGGGAAATTAGTTATTTACCATATCACTATACCTGTATTACACACCCTATACAGCGAAGCGTCTGATGCCCAGACTTCCAGTGTTTACCACTGTTCTGAACGGAGACCCGCAGGTGGCTCTACCATCTGTATCCGCCACTGTATGAGTTGGGCTCAAGCTGCCCAGCTCACATACTGAAAGCACAGAGCTGTAGGAAAGATCAGCCAGACTGATTTGATCAGTATAGTAGCAGAGAACACAATTTGTCAGAGCCATATAAGAGCTCTCCAATAAAAGAAAAAAACAAAAAACAAAGTTGCAGTTCAGTGATCTGCTAACTTTTGTGATTGATTTGTTTACTCCAACAAACTTGGCCTGAACCCAGGGACTGTGCAGAGGTGCATATGGGTGCTGGAAAAAACATATCCTTCTATGTGTAATTCAGAACACAGTCCTTATCCAACTTGGTACATTAATGCTCCTTAAATGTATTAAGCTTCTCCACATCGTGACAAAACCATTGTAAACACATCTTTTGGACGTCTCTATTTATTTTGTATGGGTGAGTTCCTGGGTTGTGCTCCACATTCCCGTGTTTTGCCGCCTTCAAGACGCGGATGCATTCAAAATGAATAAGAGCATGCAAAAGATGCGATTTGATGCACATTGCCAAAACATAGTGAAGTTTTGGCCTAATAATGGCATTACACTAGTCAATAGAGATGATAAATGAGAAGTTAATCAAGTAGCTGCAGTTAGATTGGCTCAGCTTCGCTCTTCATGCTTAAATTTCATGCATTGAATTATCTTTACTAGTCAATGGATGCATGACCACATAAATCACTGATCCCTCCCTACCCACACTGAAGTAGGTGCTCCAAGCTGCATATTGATGCTGCTGGGAGGTTATTCATCAACTGAGCACTGTTAGGCTATGTTCCCATATAGGCAATGAATTGCCTAGCACTCACGATTTAAATTTAGATCGTGCGCGATTGACCAGACGTTTTTCGATCGTGTCCATTCATATATATGGGCATGGTCAGAAAAAAAAATTCTGATCGTGGGTCCAATCACGTCTGCGTGCAATCACGGCCATCAGTTGAGTGGGGACAAGCCCATTAAACTGAATGGATGTGATCAACGCCGTTTTCCGCAGGCGATCAATCCCCTATGGAACATAGCCTTATAGTAAATTTGAAATATATATTGACCATTTTAAAACTTTGATTCAGAGAGAACATTGTTTGTATTAATGTTAGACGGTTGTGTAATCCTAGCTGCATGTTTGTTTGTTGGCGAGGTAAAAATGTGTGGGGGCGACCATTCAGCCCAACATTCTTTGAACCATTAACCTTAAATGTGAAGAAACGATACCATGGGGCATATCTGTTCCTTCCTTCACACATAGTGGTCATTATTATTGTAAAGCGTTAGACTGCCATAACCCCAATAAAGGCTTCCCATAGACATGCTGGGACTTTTGGTCCCCAGCAACACTTTACCAAACCCCAGAAGTCTTGATTATACCCCTCGCTATGGCATATGGAGAATTAGGGCCAATATTCCCCAGCACTGCTCCCTTCAATGCTGCGTCCTGATAGTAGGGATTAGTAGATGAAGCAGCCAGCATAGACAGGCACAACACTGGTTGGAAAGTTTGTTGTCAGCCCAGCATGGGACTGCCTTTGCATATAATGGATTTTATTACTAAATGTAGCCATACACAGTTTGTTATTTCAATGTTTGCGTCCATTGAGCGGTAATCGATTTCTGCCCACCTGCTAAGAATGATCGATATAATGATCAGACATGTTGGTAAATTTTTGTCAATTCTACAAGTATCTGACGGGGTTTCTAGGTACTTGGATCGATCAATATTGGAAGAGCATCATGTATTTTTCTTGCCATGTACCTGTACCATGCCATGTACCTGCAAGGTTTTCTTGGTCAGTTTTAATCTAATTTTCCCTTTATATTTTATTACTTTTTATGCATATTCCTTCATTTGTTTTCTAGTGCCCGTGTTTCTATATTTTCTCAAAACACACTGTACCACTTCTGAAAAAGTTTCTCATTGAAAAAAAGGTAAAGGATGTACATTTCTATGCTATGTACCATTTGTCTTGCCACATTAGTGCAATGCAACATCTTGAGGCTTTTTTTGTGACCACATGGAGACCTCTGCACATACTTGTTTTTTTCCTCTTTAACCTTCTGACAACAGCTGCGTGAGAGAAAGCCGGCGCTCCTCCATTAACATGGAGGTCTATGGCGCCGCCCCCTTCCGCGTCACCGTGACGCGATCAGGGCGGTGCTGCCAACCCGGAAATGCTGCAGCGATGTAGACAATCGCTGCAGCTTTCCGGGGAGGCATAGGAGGTTAACACTGTATCCAATACAATGCCTTTTGCCACCCTCTCTCCCCTTGGTGTAATGAACACACAGGGGAGAAAGGGTTAACTGCAAATTGCACATCTGGAAATCACACTGAACTGTTCTGGTGTGATTTCCATTCGAATGTCCCGCCCCCCCCCCCATGTGACGTCATCACATCACTAGGGGGGGGGGGGGGGGGGGGGTTAGGCATCCGTTCTCCTCCTCTAGCATCTCCTTCCCCGTTGCAGAGCACAGAATAGCATTTCTGCCCTGTTGGGGCTTTGATCTTCTGACCTGACGGCTCCATCTTGTCCATTGCACGATTGACAAGTCAGTGCTGGCCGTCAGGAATGGCAGGAGGGTTAAAGAAGAAGGTTTGTGAATGGAGGGGGAATCGTACACAATGCAGGATGCATGTTTAAAAGCACTCAAAACAGCCCAATATACATTTTTTTTTACAAAACCTTGCTAAAAGTGAGGCTCTTTGGATCCCAAAAAGTGTTGTTTTTTTGTGATACAAGAGAGAGCTAAATATGAACTGTACACAATATTATCAAGTCTGTCCAATGTTAAGTGGAATCCTGCAGTTGCATAGATCATCATCAGAGATGAAACCTTTTACCTCCCATGACCGTTCCAAGATTGCTAGTTACTAGGATCTGCCCACATTTTTTTCTTGACATTTCAGGATGCACTGATCAGCGAAAAAGATGCACCAGGCCTTTTTCTTTCCTGGCTTGTAATGAGGTAAAACGCTGCATGTTTGCCATTATGAATAAACTATTTTATGCCTGTGTTCACTGAACATGTACATTAGTAGATCTTATTGTCTACCCCCTCTTTCAGAAAACCTGTTTACTGCCACCCAATATCTGGTCGGTTTGACGTTGGAAACTTGGAATCTTATATTAAGTGCAATGAATACTTTAAGGACAAGATAAATATACCCACCTACCTTCAGTGACTGCCTGTGCAACGTAAAAGGAAGATAGAAGATTTACTTATTTTCTATGTTCTCTCCTACATGGAGCCAAATGTAAATGCTCATTTCACATAATAAATTCTGATCATTTTACAGGGAAATTTTATTAGTATTTTGTTGTAAAATATAGTAGAAATAATATGTCAATCAATGATATCGGTCTGGAGTCTGTTACATTTGTCTGAGGCTTTTTCATTGCAATTTTCCATTTTCGCAATCCTGGATCCAAACTGCATCGCTCTTTTTGGGAGGACTGAGGAGTTGCCAAGCCCTAAACTCACAGCCATCATACGCAAAAGCAACTTTTCACCAAGTCCTCTGGGCAAAGTTAAATTGACTTTTTCTGTGATTGGAAGAGAGTTTAAGAATGACACCACATTTTCATCGAGGAATGGAAACCTAAAAGAAAGAAAAAAGAAAAATGTGAATGTCAAATAACTACACTATTTAATGCACAAAAAGGCGTACTCCTGTAAGCAGCAGATTCACCTACTGTATTTTTCGGACTATAAGACGCACCTTTTTACCATTAAAATCAATGGGGAAGTGTCCCTGCGTTTTATGGTTTTACTTTTTTTTTTTGTCCCAACCATTCTGGGAGCATCCCAGGAGGCAGAAATGTGCTCCATTCACTCCAGCCAAGCCAAAAAGAGATTTTATCTGCATTAGCACCAGCAGTACCCCTTCTCTGAACACACTGACCAACTTATGGAGAGACACATTTAGTTTAGTAATTAGATAGCATGGGTTGTGTATTTACATTAACATTCTGCATTGCAATAAATACATTTTGTGACAAAGTCTCATATCTCCTCCCATATGTAAATAGCTGCTCATGGGTTAGTTGTTCAGTGCCAGATTGTAAAATATGTCTCTTCATTAGTTGGTCAGTGGGTTCAGATAAGGAGTACTGCTAGTGTAGAACACATGGTAAATTGTCAGCTTGCACTCTCCTGGCACTGGCCTTTTGGCTGGAGGAAAATTAATTCTACATGGACCAGTCCTGCACACTTTGTTGGAACATTCAGTATATTCACTGGATATCTGAATGGCTGTGTTTCTGGGTTGTTGTTTTTTTGGCAGCTGTCAGCAGCTATAAGACACATACATTTTTCTCCTGATTTGATCTTGAATGAGAACGTGCGTCTTATAGAACAAAAAAGCTAGTAGTTTTTTATGCTTTAAAAAAAAAAAAAAAAACAATGCAAGGCACTAAGAGCCAAAATGTAACAAACTCTTTTATAGAGAATGGTAAGACACTTTTACCTCTGAGGGAGGGGGGTTAAAAAAGTTGGTTGTTACCAACCTGCCAACCTCCTCCTGCTGCTGCTTCAAAACACATAAACAGATTATGTAAATCTGGTTGTAAAAATACTGCTTGTCTGTCTGATCCTCTGTCTTTAGTACTTTCTAAATCACTGACCCAACTATTGAAGTGAAATAATCTGCTTTATACCCAGGCAATTAGCATTTTGTAGAATAAGTTCAGCCACTGTCTGTGGGCACTCCAATAATGCCCCCATGATATCTGCATCACTGTATCACATGCCATGTTGCGGCTGAATCCTGTAGTGGTGTAGGAATCAGAGGACTAAACCAAATGATGAAGGCATTAAACACTCCAAGAAGTGCTGAATGCTGAAGGGACAGATGAAGTAGCAGGAACTGGGTCTGTAAAAGACACTGGGCCACCAGTAAGGATTCCTCTATTACAGGTAAATTGCCAACAAGGTGATTATAGTGTTATCTGTAAAAGACAAAATGACAGAGGCTGACAGTGCTGGATTAACTCTACTACAAAAACAATACTAACAGTCTGGATGTAGTGCTGACCCTTCTACTTTAAAACAAAAAGAACTAATTTTGCCACATGTTCACTTTAAGTAGAATTTTAAAAAAATGCAATGTGGTTTGTGTGTCTTACCTTGCTTCTTTTCCATGGTCACCAATAACTCTGTCATCTCGTCCAAGATTTCTGGAGGAGATCCGTCCCAGTTCCATACTTAGTTCTTCAAGTAGACCCTGGTATCCCAATGAGTTGAATCTGACTCTGTGACGAGAGTAACCACCAAGCTGTTCATCTGCACCAATACCAGTCAGGACAACCTAAAGGGCAAGACAGAAGCATATAAAGTACCCCTGTATAGTTTAAAACATAATTAGATTGCCAACCCATCCTTCCCATCAGACAAAGCAACCCAGACCAAATCAGACTTATGCTGGCCATACACATGCCGATAAACGGCCGGATTTTAATCTGACCGACTGGCGTGCGCGCTCTCGCCGTCGGTCAGGTTAAAATCCGGCCCTTTAACGACATGTGCCCACATGGGGCGACAGATCCCTGTCGCCCCACTTCTCGGCCGGCCAGAGATCCGACATGTCGGAAAATCTCTGGCCGATGGGAGCTGATGCCATAAGCAGCAATGAAGACGGCGTCTCCATCGCTGCTTATGGCCGGCACACAAAGGGTGCCTGGCCGATTGTGGGGCCCCAGAATGCAATGGGAGGCTAACGTGATGACGTCATCACATAAGCCTCTTGGAGCGATATCGGAGGGCGATATCGCTCCAGCTCGGCATGTGTATGGCCGGCAAAACTTGTCACATCCCTGACCAATTTAAACTTAAGCTCGCCACACATGGTTCGATTTTAGCGTTCAATTGACGTTTTCCGGTAAAAAATTGGAGCAATTGAAATAAAAAAAAATTCTGCCCACATAGTACAATGGACGATTATTGATTGATTTTTGTCAAATAGTCAATTCAATTGTGATTGGACAGGTTGGAAAATTTGGGATGATTGTACAATCATCGAACTACATTTCTTGCAGCTTTGTTTTGGTTGAGTCAATGATACTCGATGTGTGTGGCTACCTCCCTTTAGCACATCACTTCCGATTGAAACTTAAATCGTAAGAGGAATTCAATCGATGATTTTTGATTACTTTGATGAACTTTTCAGTCGAAATTGAACAATAATTGTACCCCCCATGTGGTGTACATAGATTAAATTAAAATCGATTTTTTCATCGAACGACAAAATCTAATCTAACGCAGAGTGAACGCTAAAATTCAACCATGTGTGGCTAGCATAAAAGTATGCATTGCATAAGCAATAGCCATATTTAATGAACATTGCATGAGCTAGGGTTCTTTTGTCAGCCGACTCGGTTTAGGAAGTGTGACCTTTTCCTGCCAATGTAGAGATGGTTCCTAATTCTTCATCACACTTCCTCAAAAAAAGAAGGTGGACCAAAGCCAAACATTTGCAGAAAACTTATATGAAGCTTCAGCTACTTCGATTTCTGAAACTACTGAATGTTTGGACATGTATTTTAACATTTAGGCAACCGCTGATTATGTATCTTTTACAGCACATTTTCATTACTTAGGTTACTGATAGTTTTACTTGTATTGCACAGGTTCTGTGACTATTAAACCACATTAATAACTGAACTGTAATGCCAAAAGTGCAGAACAAACAATCCAGTGTATATCAGACATGTGAAGATTCATTGCAAAATTACATATGCTTTGGATATTTCATTAAGGAGCGGGGTTAATGGTAAAATGGTAACAGTATTATTGGAAAAAATGGTCAGTCTCAGCAGGACAAAACATTTCTAGTGGGAAGTCTCCCCATATATAGCATAGAAATGCCCCAGGTTCATGCATTAAGACATTTTTTTACAATCTGATTTTTATTTTTTATAAAAAAAATTGGGAAATGCGTTGGGCACCAACACCAGGCTTTTAAGGGATGAACGTGTTACCCTGAATGCTCTTCAGATGCACAAGATATAATTTAATTGTTGATGGAATTTTCTAACTCATCTGAAAAAAGACTTTATGCATTATTAATTGCACCCAGGACCATGTTTCTAAAGCAGTGAATCAAACATTCACCAATCTCTGCTAGTGAAGGTTACAAGTATTTAGGCTTTAAGTGACCATGATCATTCCACAATGGTTCATGTTTATTGAAGGTCACCACCTTATAAATATGCCTTGGAGTGTTAAGATTTTATACACATTGACAGAATTGGGTCTGGGATGTAAAGTAAAAGCCTTTGCAGTGCAGGTTTGTCTGTATTTGGTGGCTTCAGGAGCTGCTACAATATGGATCATCTAGAATAGTGGTTCTCTACCTGCGGGCTGCCTTAGGATAGTTTACACATATGTCCCTTCTATAGCTATAGCTAAATTTGGCCATCTCTCTATTACATGCCCTTAAACATTGTGCAAATTACAGATCATGCAGTTGACACTCAAAAAGTACTTGCAAAAAAAAATTTGAATTTATTCCATAGCTCATAGGTGCTGATTACCTTAGCATGGCTAGTGTACGGTTTCAATCCTCTATCACCTTGCAGCATACCTATTCCTCTAGAAGCAAACCAAACAGCACAGCCAATGCTGTCATCGAGTACTGTGTCCAATGGATAGACCAGCTGAGATATGTGCTGTTGTCTCATTTCCTTAAGTTCCTCCAGAGTGACATTTATTTCTACAAAATTCCATTTCCTAGCTGGATTCAAAGCTTTAAGTTCCTCCAAACCAGATCTGCCTGTTATTCGATCAGGGACATTAAACTGGTCTGTTGGCACAGCATTTGGATTTGTGTGCTTTCCTATAGAACTTGGATTCTTTCCCTGGCTTCCTTTTTTTGAGTGCCCTTTCTGCTGAGCTGGGGCCCTCATCATAAAAGCTACATTTAAAAGGTCAATGGGTTCGTGAGGTGGAACATGGCGATCTGCAAGCACAGCTAAGATCATAGAGTCAATTCCCCCAGAAAAAAGTACCGCAACGTTAGTTTCTTTTTCATATGTTGGACACGATGACTCAAGGAAGCGCGGAAGATTCAGAACTCGTTTCTGCACAGCTTCACTCAAAACATTTACAAGTGACTGAACGTTTTTCTGGTGTTCTTCAGAAATCATTAATTTCAGCTCTTCTAATGTTACCTTTGTACATGATGTTTTGCAATTCTGTTCTGGCAAGGTATCAGGAATTTGTACATTCATAGGAGAAATCGGCACAAGGAGGCTATTTCTTCCAAGGTTCAGCTGACTTACACATTTTGGGAGGGTGTTTAAAATCCATTTGTGCTCCTCACCATTCACTACTGTTTCTGGAAGCTGCACTTCTGATACAGACATCCATGGATACAATGTCAGTGATATGGATTTTAACAGTGCACATGTACTAAGGTCACACCTAAAAATCCCAGATGGTGGAACTTCCTGCCACTGATCCGGATTTGTCGAGTTTTCTGCCACAGATGTCAGGCTCAAGATTTCATCCAGATTCTCGCTAAATTTCCACAAAAGACTTCGACGACCAAAAAAATCTCTTCCAAACCAGAGGCTATGATTTTTCTTTTGATAGTAAATAAAAGCCCAAGGTCCTTGCACCTTAGAAAACACTGTTAGAAAGTCATGCTCAGTAGCACAAGTGGTTAAAAGCTGAAACAATACATGGGTGTCATTAGCTAGAGATGAAACTTCAATGCCACCAAAAACTTCTCCATTCCAAAGAAAGACATTGCCAGTTTCATCCTGTATCGGCTGTGGCGTCAGCTCTCCTCGTAAATGAAGTACATGTCCAGAGAATAAACAACTGAAACGGAGAGTAGAATCACTTCTAACTAGCTGCTGGCTGCTGCTAGGGCCTCTCCGGCTAAGATTCTTGTTGTCTTTGGTTGTGTCCACATGAGCACACAAACTGACAGTACAACCTATTCCACACATCTTCAGACACACGAGACAGCCTTATTTATTTTCCTGTATCTTCTCAGAGTTCTCAAGGATCTGATGTGTATGTTTCAGGTTGTCCAGGGTTTCTGTTAACAATTAAAACAAAAACATTGTTATGCTATAGATTTTCTATTTCTGAGCTCCATGTGAAAGCTGGAATGCTTATCAGACTGACAGCAGCCTATGGGCTGATAATACGTTGCAGGAAGAGAGGTCTGCCTGTGGGTGGATCTCAGTGATGGCGGAAGTTCTCAGGTCTCCAGGATCTAAGATGCAGGCATGAGAACTGCTGACAGGTAAGTATTGTGTCTGTTTAATGTATGTGTTTTTTTAATTTGAGTTTAAAACTGCTTTAACCTCCCTAGCGCACTGCCCATACCGTGCTGTTTTTAACGGGCAATCGCGGCATAGTACACTGCCTGCAATCCCCCCCCCCTCCCCCCGCCTCTCTCCACACAGCCGGCATCATTAATGATGTCAGCTGTGTGGGCTGGAAAGCCGGAGCTCCTCCATTAACATGGAGGGCTATGGCACCGCCCACCCCCCGCCCCCTTCCGCGTCACCGTGACGCAACCCCGGAAATGCTGCAGCTGGTAAGAGAATCGCCGTAGCTTTCGGGGGATATGCGGCATGCATGGGAGCCCAGCTCATCCAGAGTTTGTTCTTCACACAAACTCTGGACGAGCTGGGCTCGTCACAACCGCTAGGGAGGTTAACTCCTACTCTGCCAACGGAGCATGAAGCTCTGGCCAACAGAGTAGGAGGAAGACAAAATATTTTTCAACAGATGCTCCAATGTATAGGGTGCGTGTTATACATTAGAACATCTCCGAAAAATATGGTAATGAAAAATCTTTGTGAATATGGAAAGAAAATGTGAATTTAAAGGATAATCAAAAGTAAAATTTCAGTGCACCATTTATTTCACCTCCCTGTATTGCATTTTTCTACAATGAAAGCTCATTGTCACACAATTCAGGAAAGAAATAAAGTTGTATTGAAGACTGAATTCCACTAGTGGCCTTGTTGAAAACTTAAACCATTAATGGTAGAATATTTACATTGTAGGTGGCACTCTCCTTATCTTACCTGCACCATATTTTCATTTGTTAATTATAATAGAACAGAGAAATAGACACACCCATAGATATTGGCTATATAGATGTAAAAAAAAACAAAAAAACGGATGCATCTTTTGAACTCACTTTTGCATTCACTGAGTGTACAAGTCTTGTCCGCAAGAAAGAAAATGTTGCTATTAGGCTGCTGTTTGAAGACCTTCTAAAATAATAGGAAAAAAAAAAAAAGAATGAATGATTACATCATGTAGTTGTCCTTTTATAATATTAATAGGCTAATCAAATCTGACTTTATTACACATTGTATTTAAGGAATACAATAGGACAAAAAAGAAAAATACCGTATATACTCAAGTATAAGCCGACCCGAATATAAGTCTAGGTTCCCAATTTTAGAAAAAAAAAATCTGGAAAAACTGAATGACTCCAGTATAAGTCTAGGGAGGGAAATGCCGCAACTAATGCACAGAAACACACAGCAAATGTACTTTTGTTTTGAGGTGTAATTATTTAAAGGCCCCCATACACGTGTCGGATTCGCACCGGATTCCGGCACGACCGATTCCGGGCGCGTGCACGCGAAACGATCGTGCCGGAATCGCATGCAGCCCACCTTGTCCGATCGATCGGGTCCGATCATTCAGGGGCTCAGAATCGGATCGGACGGAGAACCAACATGTTGGTCTTTCTCATCCGATTCTGCACAGATCAGGGGGAGTTGCCATTTGTGAGGTGGAATCGGAGGTGGAATCGGACACGGAATCCGCTCGGACAAGGTGGTATGCTGCGATGGATACTCTTAATTGGCCAATTGATCACACCTGCGATTCCCGGCAGAATCGCCATAATCGATCGGATGATGAATCGATTGGACATGGAATCCGACACGTGTATGGCTAGCTTAATTCAGCAGATTTGTAAGTTAATTACAAAGCCCATGAACATGATATCATCACTAGTGCTGGAGATGTAGAGAAGGGAAGTGGGAACTTTGTAAGAAAAAAGTATTGTTCTAGCACATCACATTTTTGTGCAAAATAAGATCAGATTTGACTTGACTTTGAACCTAATTTATGCAAAAACTACATGTGCTAGAGCAATA
>CM070039.1:50138430-50154285 GCA_036250615.1 Ptychadena robeensis
ACCAGAAATGCAAGTGGCACACAGCCAGATTCCCCACCTTTGCTGAGCAACCCAGAACCGGGTTCGAATCCCAGCAGGAACCTAACACAATGTAAAAGTAATAGATAGGCCCCATGTCCTGGTATGACCTGACCAGACAAGGCTACGGCTAACAAGAAATGTATACATGTATACAAACAGGATAATATTTTATTAGCCCATCTTTATCTTGCATTGAAGGTTTAAAATACATGCATGTTGAGGCGGAGTTTCCAATCATGTAGAATAATGCAAGCCAGTGTAAAGATTATTTACTAATCTAATTTTAATACACTAAACATCAAATGTAATCCAGAGGTTTTTAGAACCATTTATCCATATCTTTATCGTTAAGCATGATTATACTAGTACTAACCTCCCTAGCGCACTGCTGAGGTACAGATCTCTGTACCAAAAGCGCACCATAGACTTTAACCAAATTTTTTTTTATGTTGTAGGTCTGTAACTAACCAAAATCTGTCCGTACAAGGGTCTAGTAGACATCCCGACTATAATAATGTGTAAAAAACAAACAATTATGTAAAAAAATTATAATAAAAGGTATCAATTGGTGATGAAATCTCTAAAATACTTCTTTAGTATGAGAGATTTCAAAACAGTATGTATTTATATTTGTTTATAATAAAAGTTTAATTCAATTGACAGTGTTTTGTGTGTTTTTTTCTACATTTAATTGTATTGGATACAGTATCAGTTGTACTGTATCCAGTACAAGTCTTTTTTGAATGTGGCTCCTCCACCGCCAGTGCATTACATTGTTATTGAAACTGAATAAAGCTTTCTAAGCAGAAAGCTGTGTTCAGTCTGATTTGAAAGCAGTTTGAAAGTAGTAAGTTTAAAACTAAAACCACTCTAAACAGACTGTTGGAGTGTAAAAACTTACTGTTTTCTGATCAGCAGTCTTCGGCAGCATCAGCTGTTCCTCTTCTCCCCGGCCGGCCTGTGTGTCACATCACTAGGAAGTGCGACACTCCGGCTGGGGAGAAGAGATTTCTGCAGCAAACTCAGAGCAAACTCTGAGATTTCTCAGTCCAACCACTCTAAACACAGCTCCTAAACAGAATGCTGTGTTCAGAGTGGTTAAAAGTAAAAAATAATGCCGCAGATCACTCTCTCTCTAACCCCCCCCAGGGTCACGGACGTAATGACGTGACACAGGGGAGGGGGGGATGGAGAGGGATCTTCTCCACTCCCGGAAGACTGAAGCAGCCGCAGACACCGGATCAGGTAAGCCGGCGATGCAGGGAACCTCTCAGGGGCGGACGAATCCAGTTCGTTCAGTGCACTTTTTGCACGTCCAGAGCGAACGAGTCTCAACCGCTAGAGAGGTTAATGAAAAACATTAAGCAGGCTGGCACTGCTAACTTCCTTTAGAAAATCCTAGTTGGGTGGCTATCATGCTAATCAGTCTGCTTTCAGAGTTTGAGTGAATGATAGGCTCAAGCATGAATGTCAAGAATTGTGAGTTGATATTAACATAACTAGCTGCATGCTTATCCCAGGCTGGTGATGTATTAGGCATTCAGCAAACTAGTACTTTCAGAGAAAGATGCCAGCATCCATAAAACCATGGTTTATGTACAGCTTATACTCTTTATATAAAATGAAGGTGCCTTTCCTTTAGGCATTTTTCTTTCCCTATGCAGAAAAGCAGCAGTTGGCTGAAAATGTATTTGGAAATTTTAGGTCTGAATACCCCGTATGATGATAGCTCTACAGGTTCAGGATAGAATGTGCAAATTCTATTTTTGTAGCTGAGATTGCCAATTCATATGAAAAAAAAACCTCAGCTGATTCAAGATGTGCATTTACAATTTTTACTTTTACTCAACTTGCCTTAAAGAGATTCATTCTATACATTAAGAACTGATTTTATACTGAGTTAATAGTAAACAACTAGTATGTGAAATCAAGACATAACATGGCTGGGCAGCAAAACAATAAACCTGCATTCTTTACATATACACCACTATCCCTTAAAAGTCACCAGAGCTACAGGATAAGGAGGAGGCTACAGAACTAGAAGTTGTCTTCTTCCTGGAATTACAGCCCCAGCATGGGTATTCCCATTTCCTATTACCAGTAGGACAAATACCACACTGATCATTAAAAGATGTATGTTCAACTGCATATACACCTGGAAATAGCATACAGTAACAAAAGCAATAATTTGCTGAATTGTCTTGAATTGGACAACAAAAGATCTCACTGATGATTCTTAGTTGCTGTAGGAATCCATCTGAAATTGGGATAAAAATGTGTTAGAATTTCATGTTAGTAAATTTCGGCCAATCCCTAAAGCTGGGCATAGGCAAGACGATTTCCTGTCGATCCCCGAACCAACCTAGTGGGCGTGATGCAGTCCCCATCCGAACTAATGGGATCGGATCAAAATTATCTGTCATGTCGGATCAATGGGCGATCTAACATGACGATTTTAGTCCAATCCTGCAAGTTGGAGCACCCAATTACTTGCCGACCCGATCGGAGCCGGGAACGCGTACGGCATCCGATCTGCGGGTCGGGCAGGAATTGGTCCCAGCTTTACTCTGTATTTTGATGAATTTTGTATCCAATTGTACCATGGAGCATGCGCACAGGAGTTGGTTTTGATTCGGTTACACTGTGTGGTAGCAAAATTGATCGATGTTAGATTGACGGCCAATATTTTAATCATACAAGCAGATCCGTTTAGAGGATGGGTGGCTGCATTGATTCCCGAACAATCGATCACCACAAATGCGTGTGGCAATCCATTGTTCGGTAAATTGGACTAAAAACCACCCATGTATGTGGATCTTTACATGTATTTTAATGTATCTGTTAAAGGTTAAAAGCACAAAAAGCTAGATGATGAAAATCTGCAATCTACAAGGTCGATCAATACAACCAGGATAGCAATTATACTCACCAAGCATTCAGGTACCAGCCTTTCTAAATGAGCATATTCATCTGGAGACATTGGCAATAGAGACTCCGCTGTTGCAAGCCTTGAAGGATGTCTATTTCAAATAGAAAACAATTATTTTTATACTGATTCTTGAATAAGACTTTGAATAAGACAATTAATTTTATGCTTCTTGCAATAATGTGTGATAGGCCTACTTCACTAATATCTTCTAGATTTTTGGAAAGATATACCCTACTGAAATATATAATACATACCCTTTCTGACTGCTTTTTGTGGTTTCCAGATGACATAGTATTTTGGTTCTGCATAATAGATAAAAGAACATTTTGCTTCATATCCAGCACTTAACCTAAATTAACCTATAGAATGTTCTTATGTATTGGTATTCACATTGCGTGAGGTGTGGTGCTGTTCCAATGTGTACAGAGTGCACAGTTTGAGAACTATTATTGCCTTTTCTGGTGTTGTCAGTAATTGACACCTTACTTCACCTACTGCTGCTATCCTGCAGATATTTTAGGACTGATGGCAAGAAAGCCAAATCTTACAATTTTGCTTAGTAATCTGAATTTACAAAATGTGTTGTCCTCTCTTGTTGGATCCTTATTTAAAGTCTCTAAAGTCTGAAAAAGTTTCTAAAGTTCAGACAGTTGTTTGACAACTGTTTTTTGAAAGATTGTTTGTCGATTGTTTATTAATATATATATACCATATATACTCAAGTTTAAGCAGAATTTTTGTCAGCACCTGCTCAAAAAATAAAAATTAGGCTTATATTCGGGTCAAAAAATGAAATTGGTTCATTTTGTAGGTGGATTTTATGAGTGAATTGCAAAGCCCCCAAACATGCTATCATCACCAAATTTGCTGGGGATGTAGGGAAGGGTCGTGGGAATTTTTTTTATTGCTCTAGCATATGTAGTTTTTGCATAAATTAGGTTCAAAATCAAGTCAAATTTAAACTTTTGGGCAAAAACTTGATATGCTAGAGCAATACTTTTTATTTTCAATGTTCCCACATCCCTTCTCTACATCTCTAGCACTTCTAGTGATGATATCATGTTCAGAGGCTTTGTAATTAAAGGTTTACTTAATGAAATAATAACATCTCCTAACAAAAGCCCATTTGCTGCGTGTTTCTGAGCCTTAGCTGCTGCATCCCCCCCCCCCCCTAGGCTTACACTTGAGTTATTAAATTTTTCCAGATTTTCTTTCTAAAATTAGGTACCTTGGCTTAGGTACCTAATTTTTGTTTAGGTCGGCTTATATTCAAGTATATACGGTATATATTTATAACAAAAACAAGAAAATAAATATACAACATAATTAATCAACAACATATATACTAAACAAAAGTTAAGTAAATACAAAAAATAACACTATATAATTTAATAAATGCAGATCATACATATAGAACATTGCCTACATGTTTACATTTTGTGTATTTATAGTTTTTGTTTATCAATAGTATTGATGGGTGGTTAAAGCAGACTTTCTCTTCCATATCTGCTTTCTATTGTCAAAGCTGATAATAGGGAAAATCGGAAGTTAAAAAAACAAAACGTACCTGGATTAATATCAAAATCCGCAGTGGGCTCCAGGTGAAAGGGGACTTAGGAAGGGTAATGGCAACAGTAAAGTCTACCTTCCCATGTCTCCTTTCGCCTGGCAGCTGGTCCAGGTTGGTGGAGGGAGCGATACCGAAAGAGTCATTTACTTGCAGGAAGACAAGACACTTCAAGTACGGCAGGGAGGAGAAGTTGAAGGTATATATTTTTTATCTTTAGGGACCAGTTTGCCTGGATGAAGACTACATGTAGGTAAGTAATGTTTATATACATGTTTTTTTACAGTTTGAATCCAGGTTACAATTTTTCATACTGTACAGCTGCAATGTATTTGCTACTTTTACATTATTTCACAGCCATCTGTAAGGATAACAATCATTAACTACTGTATTATTTTAATTATGAAGACTCTGATTTTATCCTGTGACATCTATCAATAAATATGATTTATATACAAAATACAATACACTCACACTTCAGACACTGAGATTAATTCAGTTTTGATATATCCTGTAGGTCCTTTAGGTCCATCAAGATCCATGGGTTCAGGGACTAGGAAAAAAAGTTAAAACGTTTAAACAGTGTTCATGCTTCTCTATTCTTACTTAGATGTCTGCATCCAGTGCTTTATTTAACATATATTTATTTCTTGGAATTGCATATATATTTATATGTATACGTATTCCTCATTGTAGGGTAGACTGAAAGCAATTGAATGCATATTATGTAATTATCGTATTATTCGTCTTATAAGGTGCTCAACGGTATAGGACGCATCCTTGCTTCAACCGCCAAAGCTAGAGTTAAAAGAGGCGGAGAAGCTGTCAGAGTCTTCCCCCACCTCCTGTTTCTGCAGATCTGTATGTAAGCTGCAGCTTCACTCTGCTCACATACAATTCTGAGCAGAAAGGGATACGCCTGCTGGCAGATTGTCCCTGCTTCTGTATGTGAGCTCACAAACAGAACTGCAGAAAGATGATCCATCCATGGATGGATCGTGCCACTGCAGGGCTGTGTATTCTGTCCGCACACTTACAGAGCAGTGACATGCGCAGATGGATGATCCGTCCATGCATGGATGGACAGATCATCCTTCTTCAGGTCTCTGTATTTCAATGGGCAACCCGGTCCGCTCTCATACAGAGCTGCCCCCGCTGGGGAACGCACTCGTTTTTTCCACTCGATTGGGGGGGGAGGGGGTTAGTGTAAGTGCGCCTTATAGTCCAAAAAATATGGTGCAGTAGTAATAATAAGTGATACAGCAGTGATACAGGCATTTTTGTCACTGGATTGTTACAGTAACTGTTGCTTTCTGTATGCAGAGCAAAGTGAAAGTATCTTGCAAGTTATTGCCCAGGCCACTCCTATATGTTTACCTTGTTGTTACTCCCGGACCATTGTGCTTGGCCATAATATAGGAGATCACATGCTTCTCCAGACAGGGAAAAACCAGCAAGATAAGTAAAAGTAGGCACGGCACCTAAGCATGGGTTAAGCATCATAACCTCCAACAATAAAACAAGTAATATATACTCATATATACCGTCAGGCCTGGAGTAGTATTTTCCAAATGCTACATCTTTTGGTGTGTTAGGATATAGGTATTTCAGTGGATTTTCAGGAATATTTTCAGCTGCCATTACTTTATAATTGCGGATAATGTCTGGAAAGGTCACAGCAGAAAGTTCCTTCTTTGTATAAGGCTCCACAGAATGAAATAGTGGCTCTAAAATTAGATAAATTTAAAAATAATAGTTACATTTTAGACATAGTGGTGATTACTTTTTCCCTTCATGTTTCATATTGAAATGTACAATCATCTTTTCAGATTCCTGTTAATTATTCATAAAGCCTATCAAACCTATTGACATGATTTTCATGTGAATAAACCCATTAAAAAAAAAGGTGCAATGTTTTGATATGCTCAACATACACTTCCCAATATGCCTAAAAATAGGTGTAAATACAAGTGATTTGCAAAAAATATCATCCAAATTGGGGGTTACCATCCCCATTCATTTGAATTGGAAAAACTCTGAAAAAATTGGCTTTTCGGGCACAGCTTTACCACTTTCATTGAACATCAAAAACATTGTTGTTGCGGCAGTGGATCCTATCTCATTCAAATGAATGGGATGGGTTGTGTCAGTATTCCATCACCTCCAAGGGAAGCCAGAAATGATAACATAACATAAGTGTTTAAAGCCTATTAATGTACTACTTTCTCACCATTTTGTGGTCTCTCCACCCAGGTAAATGTGATGGCTCCTTCTTTACTGCTTTCACTAAACCTCAATAAAAATGTACCCAGTTCCTTGTCTTTTAGCAGCATACGTTCTCTTTCTTTGCTGATAAAACCCAGAATCCATCTGTAGGTTCAGAAAGAAAGAAAACATTGATTATCATATTCTAGCCAGATAGGAAAAATGTTATGTCCAATCATTCACTGTGTGAACTATTGGGTAAGTGAGTTGCTGAAGCATTTGTATGCATATATTTAAATTCTGAGCTATATAAACTTGAATGCCTATTGGAGTTAAACAAACCAGGCATGTCTCTGTAATTAGGTAGGGTGTGGGTGTTTTGGATCAGGGACCGCGGCCGGTCATGAGACATGCGTGGCCGATCACCGCCATAGAGATGAATGGACACGGTTAAAAATCGCATCTCCACCTATGGATTTTTAACCGCTCCCATTCAGAGAGTGCCGCTTCCTGCCTGCATGTCCATGTGTTTTGAATTGCGGGCGATAGCTGGGTGCTAGCGATCTCCTGCAGGCACTGCAAAAAGTGGAAACATGCCCTAAGGCTGGAATGACACAGGTTGTCAGCAGCCCGATAATCAACTGTGTGCTGACGCTTGTCAAAAATGACAAGTGCCCCCCAAGTTAGCCCTATGGGACGAACACCCAAAAATCGGATGCCGAACGCAACAGCTCTTTTTGGTGTACAGGCACTGAAAACTGGGAATCCAGTCTGAATTACAATTATCAGTGACTCTTGCTGGACTAGATATATAGACCCTTGGCTGGATAACTTTGGCTCAGATGCCAGCAAGGGGCAGGTAAAGTAATGGAATACAGTAATACAGTAATTCTATACTACGAATAAACAGTAGTTCTGTGTACTAAGATCGGTGATTCCTAAAATGTTTGATCCAACCTGCTGTGAACTTAATCTTCAAATACCCCAAGATCACCTTCTCAAACTAACATTGGTTTCCATGTTAGGGATCCATATAATATAATCCTAATATAAGTGACTCAGCTTTTTATTACGTTATAGTCTGGTACCTTCACAACAGATGATGAAAAAAGGCTGCTCAGCTGTTTGGTTGGGTCAATCCTTTTCAATAAGCAAGCTCATTCCATTATCATGTCTTTAAATAATTTTCCCCATCTCTAATCTTACACATATTCACATATTTATGGAATTCAGAAAAGTGAATTTTGCTACTGAATGTTTATCCCTAAGAGCACAGTGTTAAACTCTGGTGCCTATTGGACTGTATAAGACAACTAATATAGACAACTTAAGAATTTCTGATGAAATACTACAAATGTAAGTTGTTGATCTGACTAGTTGTATATTTTAAATTAGCTATAAACAATGGGTTGTATTATTGAGGATTGAACAAACACACTTTAGTTTTACTTGTTCTATATACACAAAGGGTATCGATATACATCTGATTTGTCTCTCACCCATCATTCCACAGGCTTAGGAGATGCTTTTTAATCAACTCTAAGATGCCCTCAATCCAAAGCCAAAAGGGAAATGATTTGTCATTGAGATTTTCCTAAGAGCAAAATAAATAAAACAAGAATATATTTTCTGAACACATTCAAAGAGTTCTGTAATGACATACTATTTATTTATCGCATCCCTATTATTATAGAGCTTGCAAGAGCTTCTCAGTCAGCTACATTTCATATTCAGCATAACACTGCAACAGTGTTAAAATCAGAAGGTTAATAGATTTCTCTGATTGTTCCCCACAGTAGTTTGCATGGCATTAGTATTTCTTGAAAACTGTACTGCAATAACTTCTTGACATTGGCAGGTCTGAATATGGTTTAATGGCTCTTTCACACTATATGTGTTGTGTTTTTACAGTACTGTACTGTGTACTGTGTTTTCTCATAGAGAAAATTCACACTGCATGCATGCATTTTTCATGCATTTTTCATTTCTTTGTTCAAAAATGCAAACATGTTTAAAAAAAATGCGTTTAAAAAAGACATATAGTGTGAAAGGGCCCTTAATGATTAAATATCCTATGAACTCGGGCATAATTATTATTTTTTGTAGGGTAGGGTTGCAAAGGTTAAAAGCTTTGTTATTTTTAAATTTAAGCCTGCATTCTTGTTGAGTCAATCTATTCTAGCTATTTGACCTTAAATCAAAATAACCAGTGAATAAATGATTGGAAGCTCAAAAATGTATGGCTAATGGAAATCTTAAGTGCAGAAAATACAAGGCATCTATGCCTAAATGATCTAACGTTATGAAAGGCAACCAAAATATTAAGATACGTGGAAGAAAGCAGAAAACAAACAAATGAATAGAAGAATATCCAAATTGGCAAAACTAGTGATCAGTTACAATGCAATGTTACAATTAGAAGAACCTTAAGTTATTGCCAAGAACTCCTCTCCCCGCCTTTACTTAATTGATGAAAGAATGCATGCTGAAGAGGTTACAACTTGAACACATGACTTCCCCAAAGAGAACTAGCACAAAATCCTGTAGTTTGATGAAAGCAAGATTGTTGTTTTTCCCTCAAGGGGCTTCAGGCAGTTTGCCACATGACCAGAAAACACTGACTTCAAGCCAACGTACACAGTGAAGCCAGTGTGGTGGCGCAATTATGATATGGGAATGTTTCTATATACTATGGGTTTGTAATTATTTATTGCATATCAGCAATCATAGAACATCTTTATACCGTAGATATATCTATGTTCAGGACCCTACTCAACAAATACAAGTAATTAGGAATGATATTATAACCTATGGCCCTATCTTTTGACTTACCTAACAGACCCATCTTTCTCCTTCTGCATGTACCCCCTTTCACCTCTCCTTTCTCTCCTTCATTCTTCTTTTTTTTCCCCTCTTCATTTACATAGCTCCAAAAAGACACCTGAAGATTCTTAGTTTGCTATATATATTAGCCTGGGGTTCAGTTTTCATGTTTTCTATTCATCTTACCTCAAACTGTCAACCTCCACAACTTTTATTGTAACTAGGACAGGCCTATCCCCGCCCTTGCATGATGCATTCTTTATAATGGCTTTCTTTTGTTTTCTCATTGTTTTCCCTGTGCTTGGATGTTCTTTGTTTTATAGTGACATCAAAAATGCTGTTTTGAGGCAGAATAATTGTGTTATGTAGCCAAGTCATTCTAGCTTGGAAAGCCAACATAGATGTTTGTTCAGCAGTTCTCCTAAGCAGTGGTTATACAACCTAATATTAGTTCAGTTGTTTGAGAAAAGGAATACACTACTATGTTATTTTTACTCTCTGTACATTTCATATTTTTCTTCATGTTCTGAGAACTCTACAGCTATTAACGTGAGCACAACTGTATATATATATTTTTTTATTTATTTATTTATTTTTTTAATCAGACGTTTCAGGTCATGTTCTTAGAAAAAGAAAATGAGGAATGAGCAGAGGATCAAATACCTTACAGAATCTTGTCCATGGAATGAAATCTTCAGCAATGTTAGCATTTGGTCCTAAACATAGTAAGCATAAAGATGTTCAGTTTTCAATGTTTCATAATCCCTTCATAAATTGCTGATTAGTATATGAATCATAGACCTTGTGGGAAATCCAGAAATTGTACATACCTGCTTAATAAACAACTAGAATAAAAGTTACCATATTTTTCGGACCATAAGACGCACTTTTTCACCCCCAAAATTGGGGGCAAAAAGTGCCTGCGTCTTATGGTCCAAATGTGTGACCTCCAGGGCCACTCGGCCGCTGGTGGTCGCATCTTGGCTGCCCGCCAACTCCCCCGGCACGGAGATTAGTCGGGGGAGCTGGAGGGAATGTCAGTTGAGAGATGCCGGCTAGTGCCGGCTCTCTCAGCTGTTCTGTAAAATTCTGTCAGAAAAGCTAGAGAGAGGGAGAGACGGAGTGTCATCTTTCCCTCTCTCAGTGTCAGTGGGAACCACAATAACTCGGCACTTCCCACTGACACACGGGCAGAATCACAGCTGAGCTGTTTAGAGCCGAGGAGAGTGAGAGACAAATGCTGCAGCATCATGCCCCCCTCCCTCCTGCTCCCAAGTGATCAGTGTAAAGACATGTGCTGAGTCACTGCTGCTAGTGACCCCTGCTGGCTGAAAAGAATATTGCCTTCCAAATCCACTGCATTAAGTCAATTGATGTGAAAACTTAATAAATATTTTTTTTTCTGGATTTCCTGCCCTAAAAACTGTGTGCTTCTTATGGTTCGGTGCGTCTTATAGTCCGAAAAATACGGTATATACTGTGAAGGTAGCGGAAAAATAAGAGTCCTGGGTGAAAGTGGTAGACCTGAGCTGTACTCGGGCAGATGAAATGTAAACACGCTCAGACTTCAGCACCATTACCAGGGATTCTTCGGTGTCTGGCTGCAGCTCTGCCTGCTGAGCCACCCGAATGTTTGATTTAGTACCTTTTTGGATACCTTGTACAAAGACACCTGGTTACAAAAGTTCTCATTGAACCCTTGGCCCCTCCCATGTACTTCCTATAAAAGCCATGTACTTGCTCTGCTTCATTGCCAGATTATTGTGCTCCCTGCCAATATCTAGTTCCTGGCTGCTTGTGTTATTGATATCATAATCAGTGTACCAATCCTTGTCTTGTATTATTTGACTATGCTTGCATCATTACTTACCTGACACAACTGGCTACTGACCTGGCATGTTCCTGACTATTCTTCTGTTTGCTGCCTCTCAACTACCCCTGTTTGTGCATTGATAATGCCTGCATCAGAGTTGCTGTTTTTAACTACTAGACTCCAAGCCTTACCCTAGATCATGACAACCATCTTATGAACACCCCTACTTCCTACTAGAAATGTTCAAATAATTTTTTGAACATTCGACTATTTCATTTTGAAAGTTAATTATGAAGCCCCTGAACATGGTATCATCCCAACAATTGCTGGAGATTTAAAAATAGTTTGAGAAACATTACAAAAAAGAAATTTTTTTAAATTAAGTTCTGAGTTGAATTTTCCACTAAGATTTGAATTCAATTTATGCAGAAACTAGACATGCTAGAGCAATAAAGTTTTGTTTTGTCAGCTATTGTACCTTAATTTCAACGACTTGAACTAATGATGTAACATGTCTTTTAATGATAGCTAGTTCAGAAGTAAGCAAGCTATGGTCCTCATGCCATCTAGCCTGTTTACTCTTTTAATTCGTCCCTTTATCACCTCGGTGTCAAGATAAGATAAGATTTCCCTGCAATAAGTAAAGATAAAGCCTAGGGGATGATCCCGTTTAGATGCTGTATTTTACTATACAAAGCCTCTTTTTAATATATTGTATTTATTTTAACCTCCTTGGCAGTATGATTATCACTTTTTTTTTAAGCTGTACAGAAAATTTGGGAGGACTTGGAACCAGGTGCCCCTTACAGTTTCTTTTTCTGTAAAATGTAAAAACCCATTGTGGTCCATGAGTCAAAAAGTTTGCCCACCCCTGAGCTAGTTGGTTATATTTAACTGAACCTGTTTACTACTGTTGAAGTTTTTGTAGCCAGTCCAATTCACTTCAGCAATATTCAAGTATTAACCAACTAATGTTAACCTTTTTAGGTATTTGTATAAAGTAGAAATGAGAGAAACTACATTCACCACAGATGTTAGATACAGGTTAATGAAAAGACCTCAAACCCGCTGGCATGTAATGTTTGTTAGCAGCTACAGTAAACCAAATAGTACAATATTTTAATTTGAGCCCACCATACCTAGTAGTTTCTCTTCCAGCATACTCAGCTGATCTGTATGAAGTCCTCTTTTAGTTACTGAGGAGAACTGCCAGCTAATAACTTCTGAAAGCTGTGGCCATCTTGCTGCTGGTGGGTTGAGGAAAAATGATAAGTTCTGCAAAAAAAAAGCAAGCATATTATTACTTATTGCAACTAAAAAGTATGGTACAACAATACCCAGCAAATATACATTACCATAGGATGTTTGTATCCAAAAAATGGCAAATGACAGACCAAATGATATCTAGATGTATATAATAGATAGATAATGCAGAATTTACAATGAAATTACTGACCTTTGTCTCTGAGCAGAGCATATTGTACCATAAAATAGAAGCCCAACCACTGGGCAGCTGGCTAACGTTGGATATCACAACTATGGGAAGTGATGCAGTCTGTAAAAGAATAGAAAAGATAAATAAATCTATCTTCGGATACATCTACTTTCTGAAATATAAAGAAATTTAATTGTGTTAACTATATACCATAGTTTATTGCGTTTTCTCACCTGTATGAAGCCTGGCCTATAAAAAGGAAATTGTGTACTATACTACTCTTTTTCTGCTGTTTGTTTGGTTGAGGTATTCCATACCTTCAGTCGCATATTGAATTATCCTAATTGTAGTTTGGAGGACCAAATATTGCTGGACACCATATTACTTGATGGAATTATAGCGTGCATTGTGGTGTATTTTTCATGTTCTTGGATACTGTTATACTGATGTGTACACTGTCCATGTTATAAGGATACTTGACAGCTGAAACATTTTAGATTTCGATATTTTGTTTATCGGTCCATAACAGCTGTTTGTGTAAAGACCTTTTAAAATACGTTTTTTGAAGACTCTATGTGCCTGTAATGCTAAATCTTTGTTTCATGGGAATCCAGGGCCCAGGTTTTCTGTATTATCCTTAACTTCACTATTGGGGAACAATCTAGTTCAGGGGTGTCATACTCAAAAACAGTGTGCCAAAAGTAGAAACTTGCACAAAGTCCCATACCAGCCTTTATATTTGTTGAAAAATGTCTACAATTAAATATGATGATGAACTTTTCAATGTGGAAACAAACTAAAGCATTGCTTAAACATTGAATCTGGAATAAAGTGTAATACTCTTCAATTAGTAAATAAATGTTTCTTGTGTGCCAAATCTAATCATACTGAGGGCCAGTATAATATGGCTGTAATTTGACATACTTAAACAAAATAAATATAAATAGTTGTTGGAGTTCTGATTGGGCAGGGTTGCAACAAAGGTAATGTTGAAGTAGTCTTTTAAGGTGCCAATACACGGGTCGATACCAGTTCAATCAACGAACAATCAAACGCAGCCTGATAACTCAATGGATTGATGAACGATGGCTCGCCAATTGTTTCGCGCATCAATGCACACCAGTTTGCGCGATCCAGTTACGGCCAATACTTTGGTTACCCTGGTCCCCATCAAAAGTAATGGCAATCGAACAGGGCAACATGTTGGTTCCCAGTTTGATTGTCATTTCTTTGAGCGGAATTGATCGAACAAGGGTTTTAACATTCAAATCCCAAACAATTGCCACAACACGAATGGCAATCGATCATTTGGGAATTGAACGAAAATTTTACCTGTGCATGGGTACCTTGAACTGGGGGGTCTTGGGGGGCCATGCTAGTCCATGTAGTTTTGCTTATCGTTATATGGTTCAAGCCTGCTACGTGAGGAGAAACTGATATGTACAGCTAAAATGCATGGTACATTTAATTATTATTTTAAAATACAACTAACTTATAACATTTTATTTTTAAAATATACCTTACCTCCATATCCACCACAAAGCCAAGATGGCACAGCTGTGTCTCAAAACTCAGTGAATGAAGTTCTTCCGTTACAATAAGAGGTCCCTAAAGGTAAGGAAACGATTTATGTTATATAAAGGAAATATATATTAAGAATTATAGTAAAAAATAAACATATATAGAATCACTGTACCTCATTAGTCCTGTTTCCTGCATTCTTTTGTTCTTTTAATTGCTAAAAGAAACACGAAAAACTAAAATTAGAATGAATATAGACGTTTTTAATGGCAAACAGCCAATGCAGTCGTTTAGAAAAATGCCCAAAAACTGCAACGCAAGGTAAACAACTGCAGATTGTGTCAATTGAACACTAATAGGCTTTAAACGGAAAGAAAAATGCCCTTTATATTTCTGTGTGAATTTAACATTGGGGTGGGCAAACTTTTTGACTCGCGGGCCACATTGGCTTTTTAAATTTGATAAAAGTGCTGACCCACCATAGGGGTGGCAATTCCATGCATCCCCGGTATCACTAATGATGGTGGTGATGTGTGATACAGAAATTATCTTTTAAAATTTCTTCCTGGAGACTGCCTGTTGTAACACCACTGCATCGTCCTCAAGGCAAAGACACCTCTAGGCATTATGTGCACTTATTGCAGAGAAAAAGTGTAGGGAAGCATCTTTTCGACAAGGTGACTAAGGGCTGGAAAAGAAAGCTAAACGGGCCCGATACACCCCCAGGGCCTTAGTGTGCCCACCCCTGATCTAACCACTTTATTTTACATATAATACAGCTAAATCTCTTAAGGGTCAGTAATTGTTACATACCAGGTGTCTGAACTCAGCTGCTAGACATCCATTTGTAGATTCTTCCATATTCATGACTTTAGTGTTTGTACCTAGAATGTTAAACTTTCTAAACCTGCCATGAAGCATACAAGGGTACAGATGTTACATTTTGTGATGCATACTATCAACTCTTGTTACAGCTTTAAATCTCTTAAAGGATCGCACTGCGATCTATGCATGTATGGGGAGCTTTACATTTGTTTTGTGTTTTCTAGTGAGAAAAAGCTTGATGTGTCTGTGTTGGCAGCAGTCTCTCTGAAGAGGTGTAATGCACCCCATGTTGATATTAACCCACAGTACTGCAAATCTTATGATAATTGCTGATTAGAAAGCTCTGGCGCCTACAATGTATTTAACCTTCTGGGCGTTACAGGCTTTTTGTGACATTTTTAATGGCACGAAAAGCCATTTCCCCCGCAATCGCGGCGTAGAAACCTGTACTCCGCCGTGGTTACCGGCTCTCTGCCCAGCCCTCTACACACCGCCGTTGTCAAATAGACGCCGGCGGTATGTGGGGAGAAGAGAGGTGCCCCTCCATTAACATGGTCTATGGCTCTGTAGAAGAGAGGCGGTGTTTGTGCCCGATCCTGGCACGGGCGCAGTTTGATTCCCGATCAAACTGCGCCCTTACTGGCTTCCGACATATCGCCCAGGAGGTTAATGGCTCCCCTAGCGGTCAGCATGATATGGGCGATCGCAGCAGTGTA
>CM070039.1:50162435-50177235 GCA_036250615.1 Ptychadena robeensis
ATTATGTCATTATTAAAAAGCTCATATACATTCAATGACAGGCTATTCCAACAGACAATGTACTTACTCAGCTTGACAATTACTCTCAAAAGTCTATACAATACTATTGGCCAGTGAGGTAGCCATTTAAATAGAGGTAGCCAATAGAATAAAGATGAGGTGGGGTTTACACTAATCTGATGTGTCGCAGGTTTGTTCTTTCAGTTGTTTATTAAATGTCTTCTACGGGTCAGGAACATCTCAGCATTTTAAAACTTCAGATAATTTATATTTTGTTCCTTATACACAGATCTCAGTAGGAAACTTCACCATGAATTGCATGCTTGCTCCACAGTGAGACAAGTGAAGTTAAGTAAACTCTGCCATGTGGTTATAAGTACTATTTCTTGTTTTAGTTACTGAAATACCTCAGAAAACGAATGTGCGATTTCCAGTATTTTACTTTCTTCTTTTAGGCAGTTATATATGATCATCGCCAGGTGTAGAGGGTCTTCTTGGAAGTTAACCTGGAAAAATTAAACACAGCTATCATTTAAACTTTGATCTTTATGTTATAGTTGATTCTCAAACATCTTCCTTTCAATTCTGGAACATCTTTGTGCTAAATGAAAGCTTATGAAAAGTTTCTTTTTTTTTAGCAGGAGATTCCCCATACTATTGGTCCTGGTGATTACTGACTCTAGTATATAAAGTGATAGGAAGGTATACAGCAACTGGAGAGGAAAACACAATAAATTCTACAATGACCAAACATGACTATTCCATTATTTTTACTCTTAGCCCCTGCTATTTGTTTGAGACAGAAAGAGTATTAACCCCAGTGGGGACCCAAATATAACCCTGAATATTACCCCCCAAAAATGCTCTATAAAATACATGAAGTACCTGAAGGTTCCGCTTGCTTTTCCGTATATTATGTTGTAATAAGAAATTGCACTCCAAAGCAAATCTGCTATACTGGTCATCAAGCTGAGACAGAAGTCCATGAAAAAGAATTGTAGCCAAAGATACATTGTTTGAGGCTAATTCCCTAAATGAGAAAAGATATCAGGCATGAGTTGGAAAGATAGAAAGGAAGCAGCTTTGACTGTTAAGGTTCTCACTATGCAAAATGCATTGCATGGGATATGAATTCAACGGACATAATATTATATTGTTAACTAATACTATAAATATATTGGTTTTTTTTTGTCTTGTTTTCCACAGCATTAACAAATTACTTGTCACTCTCCTGAAGAAGTGGCGATTAGCCGCGAAATGCATCGAGTATGCTGACTAGTTGAGAATGTAAACCAGTTGCAAATTGCCTTCGACTATCTAATTGTCAAATAATATCACCTGTAAAACTTTGTCATAAAATTTTGACACATATAATTAAAATTATCATTTGACACTCATTTGTTATCTTTTAAATATACAGACTACTGGTTTAAAGTCCCAATGTGGTCATCAGGGAGAAGCCTGGGCTACCCTGATTAATGGGGTGCCTTGTGGTGAGCTAAATATTTATGCATTGCATGGGATACTTTTGTAAAACACTGCTACAAGATGAGCTGTTATACACTGTGTGTTGCGTTGTAATGCACTGCTGTATGCATTTTGGGCACAATGAGGTTTGTGTATTAGAACAGCAACTGCCATAATGGAACAATTATTTTACTATCTGAAAAAACTTTTTTTAGGCCCCCCATACACCTTACAATCTTTCCATACAATTTCTGTACAATCAAATTTTATTCTACCAAAACCATGTAATATGAGGACCTTTCTAATCCTTCCAATCACCATGTATTCTATCAGGGAGGCCACTATACTACACAGTTGTTGGTAAATCTAATGAAGATTGTATGGATCGATCTTAAGGTGTATGGGGGGGCTTTACTGAATTGATCAACCAGAATTTATGAATCGTTGCTGTTACCTAACCACAACAGGGTGTATATAGTGGTCAACTATAACTCACTGTGCTCTTATTCTCCTTATTATACTTTCTGACCTATATGTGTTCTGTTACATGAATTATTTGTTGATCCTTTTGTGGTTTTTTTTTGTTCTTACTTGAATTTTTTACAGCATACTAGGGTGCAGAGCTAAGCCAAAAAAATATGGTACATGGGAAATAAGGAATTTTTCCTTACAGAGACAAGTTTCTATAACATGTTAGGCTAGAATGTAATTCTGCTGTAAAACGTTTTGGCTCAGTAAAGAAGCCAAGAGAATAAAGAAACAATAATGTAATATTACAGCATTATTTACACTTACAGCACTTTACAGCACATTTCCACTTACCAATCTTGTCCTTCAAGCCATTGAGCTAAATACTGTCTTATCTCCATGGGGAAGCTGTCATCATACAACTGATGGACTTGTTCCAAATATTTGGAATCAATTTGCTGAAGATCGTACCACTGCGTCATCTTAAATGAGAACCTGTTATATGGAAAAAAATAGCTCAATCTTAATAATTCTTAAAAGTTGAGAAAGGTAGTCACCCATTGTTTGCCTTTAATTTATTGGACTGTGCATTTATGCCTAAAGGGATTTTTTTTTTTGGGGGGTGAGGGGTGGTCTTCGGGAAGGAATACTGCTATTACCGCTATAGTCAAAGGCTACATTAAAGTAATAATATAACTTGTGATCGAGTACTAGGACGGGAAGTAAGCAAGAATCTCTCACCAACTCAGTATTAAATACATTTTAGGATTCTATTGTTTGTTTTTTTGCTATAAAGCAGCTTTAGATAGAAGTAAAATGTGACAGGGGTTCTAGGGGGCTAGTGATCGGAATTAGCAGGTTTTTTTGTATAATCGTTCCAGATTGGTGACCAGCTGATCCGTGAGCAGCAGATTGGCTGCTGATATGCAGTCGATCTGCTGATAAGGATGCCGTGTCCTTACATCTCTTTGCCCACACGAGCCCCCCCACCCCGGGCACTGCTATCTCTGGGATAATACACACCTCCATATTGCTAGCTCCACCTCCCCTTCTGGTTCTGACACTGGTAGGCAGATCTGGACAGATCCCATCCATAGCAGCAAAACAAACATCGATAAAATACATAAATAAAAATACAGCTTCCGCATTTAAGAACTGGTACGAGGAGAAGCAACAAGTCCTCAGCAGTCAGGGGGAAGGAAAGAAAGTTTTGGAAGAGACAGGATCGGTCCCTGGTTCTCCCTTCCTCTCTTGCACTCAGATCCTTTTCTAGCTGCATATCTTACTGCCTGGACGAGTTGACCTCTGAGGTGTTGCACTGGATGCCAGGGACCTCAGAGAAAATACAGTCCATGATCAAAGTTCCTGCCCTGGATAAACCATGTGAATCTCTGCTGCTGTGGCACTACAAGTCCCAGCACTTGTAGCTGAAGTACCATAGGTTTTTGTATTCAGTTGTCTGGTGGGATCCCAGGTCATCATAATGTTATTGGGTTTTGGCACTGTATATAATCAGCTGACCTGTCACAACAGTATATTTTTACAGAGTACAGGTGTCCCCTGGAAATGAGCCTCCCCCTCCCAGTGTCACTGACAGTTCATTCTGCTATGGACAGGGGACATGTTGAGATCAGCCTCCCCCTCTGGGTCCCCTGTTCATAGCAGAATGAACTGTCAGTGTCACTGGGAGGCTCACCTCCACGGGAACCTGTCTACTGATGACTCCGTCCCCTCACTCTCACACCTTCCTCACACCTTCCTGCCTGTCAGTACTCTGTATGGAGTCTATATATTTGTACTGGGAATTAATGGCAGAGATGTGCTTATATGACAGTGCACCCTTTTACCTTTCTGTCGTCTATATGTGGAGTCTTTTTAGTATATATGCTATTTATACCCGTTTTACTACTTACACCCCAAGTTTCACCCCCCTAGCTACAACACTTACATGTAAAACTTCAGCTAAAAGTCCAGCTATCAAATAATGCTTAGAGGGGTGAGACACGGGGTGTAAGTAGTAGTTTCATGATTGAACAATTTAAGGTTTTCATAATATGAATATTCTAGTTTCGTTTCTACAGCATTGTTGTTACAGTGCAGCTGCAGATTTAAATAAGATAGATTAGGAAATAAATGTAAATGAATGTCATATGCATTCATTACATTCATTCTTTAAAAAAAATCAGAACCAGCAAGATACATTTCCTGTAAAATCGGAATCGGAGAAGAAATTTGCAATCAGTGTCTCTCTACTTTACATCTTTACCTATGGCAACAGATGGAAGAGGAGTCCTGGCCACGGGAACAGTGCCTTCTTGGAATAGCAGAAAGTTTAAGAATCTTTTAATATTTTATTCTAAAGCTTGGCCATACACGGGTCAATTTTTCTATCTGACAAAACGTCCTTTTGTACTGAAGTGATCAAAATGAATTTAGGAATCGCTGCGGTTAACTAACCACCGCAGGGTGTATATAGTGGGAAAGAGCCCTTAATAATAATTAGATTTTTAAAGTAACCAAAAGTTGTCTTTCTTTGTCAACTTTAATTTTCTAAAGTGAACAGTCTCTATTTTACACTGTATTTGGGTATTACTTATATTACCAGTAAAAACAACTTCTGCTTATATGTAAACAAGCCATAAGACAAATAAAAAATATAAATTTGATATTTCCTTCGCTACCCTCTTTAAGGGCTTGTTTCCACTGCGTTTTTCAATCCATCAAGGTCCCTCCGTCAACGGAAGGGTGTATCTGTCAGTGCATCCGTCTGTGCATCTGTCAAGACATACAAGAAATGTTTTCCTCAGGGCATCCATCAGTAACAGATTACACCCCTCCGTTGCATCAAAATAGACATAGTGATCTACGTCAATTTTAACGCAACGGAGACCAATGGATTGCACTGACGGATGTTGGGACAGGCTCATTTGATATAAGGGCTACGTCAAAATTCCTCCATCAGACGGAGGGATTTTGACGCAGTGGAAACTAACCCTTAAGCCCCCCATACACCACATACAATTACCATGCAATTTCTGTACAATCAACTTTTCTTCTACCAAAACCATGTAATATGAGGACCTTTCTACACCTTCCAATCACTATGTATTCTATCAGGGAGGTCACTATACTACATAGTTGTTGGTAGATCTGATGGAAATTGTATGGAGGAATCTGAAGGTGTATGGGGGGCTTTACTGTTGAATGCTGTTAGTTGTTTGTTTTTGGGCTGAATTATTTTCTGAGAATTACATTTCTTTATTTTCATTTGTTTTGTTTAACTCTGGTAGGGCTGCATTTTTAAAAACCTGTTTACGACAACAGATAAAACATTGCTCAATTTTCAATTCAATGGCCTGCAATTAAAATTTTGTATGTCAATCTAATATCGATTGAGGGTACTACTATCATGTGTAATGAATACAAAACTGATTCCTTAAAGCTAAATTTACATAGTAGCTTTATGGACTTGTGGTGCTCCATGGGGGGGGGGGGGGTAGTCAAATAATGCCCCCATTATACCTCTGATACCTCTATTAGCCAAAACCCTGAAAGCCAGCAAATGTCTAACAAAGATGCTTAAATTTCTTTTCTTTATGTCAATGAAACAGCAACATTGACTTGTGTATACCCAGCTTCGAAGAAGCAGCATGCAATTGAAACCAACTGCTGCACTAAGCAATCACAGATGTTGAAAAGGAACTTGTCACTACACAAAATATGATCTTTAAAATGACCTAACTAATATTTAACCATCTCTCAAGAAAGTTACTTTCACTTTACTATCAGACATTTCTAGGGTTTAGATACTGCGTGCACAGGCTGGTCCCTATGTCTCTACACCCCAAAGTGTCCCATGTCACTCTATACAGAGCAAATATTGCTGTCACCAAGACTGACAGGTAAATACCTTCAATCACACATTGCTGGTAATCACTTCTGTTTAGCGTAATGACAGGGTTACTTAAAATCACTTCTACATCTTACATATGTAGCTATCACCATTGATCAATGTTTACGCGTATACCAGCCAATCCTCATAGCTGCAAATGTACTACTTGACTAAATCGATGAACTTTAAGAAAACAAATTACTACAGAGCTACTGCAGCTCTGTAATTATAAATATAAGTACCTTTATGTATTTTGGAATCAGTCTCTTGAAATCCCTTTTAAGCAGAGCTTAGACTGGAAGACAGAGAAGTAACAAGCACTGCGGAGAAACTGTAATTAAGTAAAAAGGAAATGCTTTATTTGCAAACATTGTGAGTTTGTAGTTTATGGTAGAGATGGTCAAATTGTTTTGGACGGTTTTGAGTTAATTGCAAAGCCCTTGAACATGGTATCATGTGGAGATGTAGAGAAGGGTTTTGGGTATACTGCAAAAAAGGTATGGCTCTAACACAAATAGTTTTTGCATAAATTAAGTTCAAAGTCAAGTCAAAATTTCGACTTTGAACTTAATTTATGCAAAAACTACATGTGCTAGAGCAAAACTTTTTTTTTTTTTAATGTTCACACAGCCCTTCTCTACATCATTCACAGCAAATTTTGGCAATGATACCATTTTCAGAGGCTTTGCAATCAGCTCACAAAGTTAGCTAGTTGAAAAATTCGACCATCTATAGTTTAGGGTGAGGGTACTTTCACACTAGCTGCACTGCGTTTGCAGTTGCGGTTTTTGCAGATAACAAACACGGTAGCGATAACGCTGCCATGGCCAATAAACGTGTCCGTTACCAGAAAAAAAAGCATTTTTGTGCGCACTGCCAAATACAAGTGTATTAGAGATGTTTGTTCTGTGCCTGCAAAAATGCATGCTGCAGGGCATTATCAGCACCTCCTGCATACCACCCTGTGTTGGCCCTGCTAGTGTGAATGAGCCCTGAAAATTACAAAATCTAAGATTAAAGTGAAAAACAAACAAGCTTGTCATTGCAATTCATTTCATTATATGAGGAGCTGCAAGTCAGTGTCAGATAAACATCACATCTGTAAAGTATGTACAAATACAGCACAAAGTCACAAAAAGAAGTAGTGACAAGTTAGCTACTAGTATGCAGGATATATGTATCTGTCTCAGGAGTAATAAGTGATCCTAGAGCCATGTCAGCTGTCTGCCACCCCCGTCCCCCTCATACCTGCCTGCTCAGAGTCTCCTCCACTTGTGCAGATCACACTCCAGGTCCTCGTATTATACGAACCGTCTGGTTTCCTTTTCCTGGAAATCAGCTACAGTACAGGCAATGCTCCGATCAGAAGTGAAAGTAAAAGGCAGCCAATCAGAAAGCAGAACGGCCGCTGTTCCCGCATATGGCCTCCCGCCCTCCGCTGTGGAGGCTGCGCACTGTATGTGAGGCCTGTGCGCAGTGTGACAGAATGTAGTATGAATCCTCATTTTTGCTCTTTATTCTGGTCCTGTCATGGACCTGTCAGGTACAGTGGTTCTGAGCACAGAGGGACACACTGATATCTGCATTTGCAGTGTTAATGAAGAAAGGGATTGCTGTGATAAGCATTCCAACGGCATAATCTGTGTGTTACATGAGATTTGTATTTGTCACAACGACATTGTTAAAGAGTTATTAACCCTTCATGTTAACAACAACCTACAAACTATACCTAATAAAGGACATTTCTTTCCTTTTTATGGGCAAAACATTTTGGCAAAATGTTCCTACTATCTTCCTGTGCCAGTACTTCCCATCTGTCCTGTTTGTTCTGTCAATGGGATGACTCCATCACCGCACTACATGTCCCAGTATGAGTGACTTGCTGCACCTAGGTGTGTACACTGCAGTGGCTACACACCGGGCTCCATAGAGTCCTACCATGTTTCCCCAAAAATAAGACAGCGTCTTATATTCATTTTTGCTCCCAAAGATGTCCTACATCTTATTTAACCATTAAGAAGAATATGGCACTGGGGTATCAGAGTGGGGCGGGGTCACTTAAAATGACACAGAAGGATCAGAGGGGGAAATCAAAATGGCACAGGAGATTCAGGGGGGGGGGGGGGTTACCATTTTAGTAACCCCTTCTGATCCTCTTGTGTCATTTTGATAGCCCCCTCTGATCCCCCCCTGTCCAGAGTTACAGTACCGTATCTTCGGGGCAATGCCCTATATTTCAGCGTGAGGCAAAAATGTAAGGGTGTCTTATTTTCAGAGGATGCCTTATTTTCAGGGGGAAACAGGGTGATAGCTAAGCAAGGCACCACAACACAGAAATGGCTGGTGAAGATATTCTTTATGAACAAGAATGAATCCAAACGTGCAAATACACACAAGAAATAAATAGAATTGTTTGCACACAGTTTAACATTCGTATATGAGCGCCCTTTCACACTATATGCGTTATTTGAAGGCATGCGTTTCTGCATCTATACAAAAAAGCATGTGTTTTTCACATTGCATTCTTTAACAAATCAATAAAAAATGCATCATAAATGCATGCAGCAGGGCGTTACATAAAACGCATGCAGAAACGCTGCATTTTAAAAAACACAACGCATGTAGTGTGAATGGTAGGATTGATTTTTTTTTATAAGAAATGCAGTACTATAAAAATGCAAATTATAAAAACATGACGCAACGCATATAGTGTGAAAGGGCCCTCAGAGTTCAATAATCTTCTACTCACACAGGTGTCAAGTATCCTTATAGAAACTGCACTGATGTGTGCAGCAGTCACATATATTGTGCATGTGGTCAGATGTCAATCATGTTATGACATGCCTATAGGCAGCTGCACAATGAATGCAACAAATTGCATCCACAGGGTGGTTGCAGCTCCAAGCGGTCCACAGTGATGGACCACTTGTACCCAACCGCCAATGTAAACATATCACTAGTGTAATTGTTACTAAACATGGTGGCGGTGATATGTGGCTAATACAATGGCAGGTGGGGCACTATGTGGGCTAGGACATACCTTGGAGTTGGCAAATCTGGCAAGTGCCAGGGATTTAAAAATAAAGAGGGTCACTGTCAAGCACATTGGACTCCTCAGAATCCTGCTTTTCATAGGAAGAAGTAAGCAAAGTATCCTGATGAACCTTTTACAGAAACAACTCATTCTGTACATGTTTATAGTATCACTGCTTGCCATTTTGAGATGGATGAATGAATATTCTAGTTGCTTCTTAAAATGGGGATATAATGCTTAATTTCAAAATGAGTAGCCACTGCCCGAGCAAGAAAAATTGAAACTCCACATAGCCTGTCCTTTTATTATTTTGCAGGTACATATCTTGATCTTCATACCAGGAAGTTGTCTGTATTACCTAAACCAACAACATAGTTCACCTTTCACACATTCATCAAACACAACAGAAAACCTCTATATATTATTGTTCCATACCTACTACTACCTAGAGAATTGCATTCTTTGTGCTAGGAGGAGGTAGCAAAGGAAGAGGCAGAATCTTTGTTGGATCAACAGGTGAAAGTAAATTTTTTTAAAAAGGCTAACAAAAACAATGAATCAAGACATCAACAACAATGGAATTTGAATACCATTTTTGCCTCTTTATAAATGAAAAACATCTTTGTCGCATTCCGCCCACGCAGACAAGACTCAAAGCTATTAGAGACATTTTAACTGCTCCAGATGTTTTACATCTCAGTTGATGCATGTAAACAACCCTGTCGCATATTTTTATATTTGCCTTTCATTAAAAAAACAGATTAGGTCTGCAGGGAGATGTGTAAACAACCTACTTATAATGATCTGCGGTCAGGTTCAGAGTTCAGTAGCTGAAACAGCTACTCAAGTAATGGCAGGACCAACAGTGGTAGCAAGAGGTAGCAAGAAGGAACATAGTCAAAGCCGATGATGTCAAATCACAAGGGAGAAAGATGAAGAGTAGTCAGGTTGTCAAAGCCAAGGGTCCATACATGAAGGATGATGATGAGGGCACAAGCAGTGAAAAGCAGGACGCAAGATACAGGCTAGAAGCAAAATAATCTGGCAATCAAGATAAGCAAGGACATGGCTTTTATAGGAAGTACATGGGAGGGTTCAGGGTTCAACCAGAACTTGGTAACCAGGTGTCTTTGTACAAGGTATCCGGCAAGGTACTAAAGCAAACATTCTGGTGGCTCAGGGGACAGAGCTGCAGCCAGACACTGAAGTGTCCCTGGGTTTGGATCCTGACACTAATATAGACTTCAAAGCATCTATTTAAACTAACAGAATGCTTTTTAGGTACTGAGTCGAACAGACTTATTGAGTATGAAAAAAGGTTTTTATTAACATAAGGACCAATACATATTTAAGTCCGTGTCAGCATATAACTGTATAGACAAATGCAAATTCAGATAATCTCTGACACGTTTCACCCTCTACTTAGGGCATAGGGAATACGTCTATATTTAGTAGAAGGTGATATGTCTATCATAAAAAGGAGAGGGTCTTCAGCTTGACACTGTTGGAAATGGAAAGAGCCCATCCAGGAAACCACATCCCACAGCACCAGTTAGCCCTCTTGGGGGACAGGATACATCAGGCCCCTCAGGGCAGTATGGAACCCCCAATATATGGGATTATAGTTGGGATGACTCAATGTCCAAAAACCAGGTGTAAAAGTTCAAAAACTGGTACCATATAGGTCACCTAAACCATGAGAATGTGTATGTCCGTGATGGCTGCTGGGGCCTCCTCAACTGCTCAAGCGTCAGAGCTTATCTGAATTTGCATTTGATACTAAGTCTATACAGTTTAAAAAACAAAGTGCTCTAGCACATGTAATGTTTGCATAAATTAGGTTCAAAATCAAAGTAAAAATTTTGAAGATAATACCATGTTCATAGGCTTTGCAATTAACTGGTCACTGGTCAAATTTTCGAAAGATTCGGCCATCTCTATATAAGACGCTGGATGCTGTTCTCTAGTGGTGCGATATTCCATTTTGAGGTAATCCAGGTGTGCCTATAGAGTCAGACTACACACTGACACATTGCGGGCAAACTTGGACTATTAAGTTATGCCCAGTCCATCTTAAAGTGTTCCTCTTCGCCACCCATCTCTCTCACACTGATTCTCTAAACCCTCCTGCTGTTCCTGACCGCTCCATCTCATCCAGCGCTGACGGACGAGATGGATAAGATGGAGCCATCAGGTCTGAAGATCAGATCCCCACCAGTGCAGATTTACTATTCTGTGCTGCTACGGGGTTCCGATCTGAAGGAGAAGCTGGAGGAGGAGAACGGAAGGGGGCAGCGGGAGATTCAAATGGAAATCAGACCAGAACATTCTTCTATGCAGAAGAATGTTCCCAGTGTGATTTCCAGATGTTGCAGTTGCAGTTAACCCTTTGTCCCTTGGTGTGTCCATCACACCAAGGGACAATGCCATAGGGCATTGTATTGGATACAGTGATAACTGTATCCAATACAATTCAAAGTAAAAACAAAAACACATAACACATTTCCAATTAAATAAACATTTTATTATGAATATAAAAAACATAAAAATGAATGCACACAATGTTTTGAAATATTCCATACAAAATAAGTATTTTAGAAATTTTATCATTCAAATAATACATTTTTTATATATATATATCATTCTTTTAAATGTCATTTTTTTAACATAATTGTGTGTTTCCAACATTATTATATTCAGGATGTCTGAACCCTTGTACGGACATATTTTAGAAAGTTACAGGCCTACAACATAAAAAAATATTCCATTGAAGTCTATGGTGCGCTTTTGGTACAGAAATCTGGACCTCAGCAGAGCGCTAGGGAGGTTAATAAAGTTTATACACAGGCCTCAGTGAGAGTAAATATAATTTCCACACCACGAGTATATCTAACTGGGGTTTATTTATTGCCAGGGAATGTATACAGCCTGATCACTGCCACTGAATGCTGCTGCCCATGACTATCTCTTTCCAAGGACTGTCCCTCACCCTACCTTATGCCCGGGTAAGGTAACTCACATGTTGCCTATTGGTGCTTGTAGTCCCATAGGCTGCTGGTGTCTCAGACTGTGTCCCACAGGGATTCCTCTCAAGACACAATCTAGGAGCAGAAACATGACAAAGACAATTGTGCCACACCTAACATCTAAGCCTTATTTTTTTACACCATTTTATTTGTAAAACCATGTAATATGAGCATCTTTCTAAACCTTCCAATCACTATGCATTCTATCAGGGAGGCCATTATACTACATAGTTGTTGGTAGATCTAATGGAAATTGTATGGAGTGATCTAAAGGTGTATGGGGGGCTTTAATATTTAAGCTCCTTATCGGTTTAGCTTGTTGGGCGCTCAATATCCCCACTGTTAAAGTCATCAATGTTATTATCAGGGGGTCTGGATCTCCTTGATTGTTTCAGAGAGTTCTCTGGCCAAAGAGTGATGCCTTATCTGATGAACAATGCTGACAACTTTAATGTAAGTGATGCTTCCACTGTGCTTTATGTTTTGTTTGCTCCTTTCTGTAACATAGAGGCTCCTTCAGGGCCTTTATGATTAGGGCAAATTGCACAACCTCAATGTGAGCCTGTCTGTTCTGAGTGGTCAGTTTGACAGTGCTCTTCCAGTCACCGGTTGACTTGGTAATGTCATATCCAAACTTTTTGGAAGACAACCCCTATATTTTGGGGGCCCCAGCAGAGTTGGTTCCTACTTCACCACAGGTGCATCTCAGGTAGACAATTTCAGTTGGTCAAACTTAGGAGGCATGTCTGTGCCGCACTAAGGGCTTGTCCCCACAGGCTGTCACTAGTGGCAAACTACATGTCAATGGAGCCATAACGCGGGTGCCCACATTTCATATTGCGGTCGCCACAGCTGCTGCGGGCAGCCACGCAAGTGGGGACAGCCCCATTGAAAACAATGGAGGCAGCTGCCTGCGGCTAAGAACCGAGCCGCGCGCGCACCAAAATTCGCCTGTGGGGACAAGCCCTAAGGGGTCTCCACTTCTCTTGGACCGGTTTTGGATGAATTTGGGATGACCAAAGAGCAGGGGAAGTGGGATGAAAAAGATATTTGAGCCTTATATGTACTCTTGGGAGACAGCACCACCAAAGGTGTAACCTTTATTGGATTTGTCACCTCACTACACTACTAATTAAATGCACTTGATTAACTGATCCTCATCAGCATATGTGAACACATAAAAAACAGAAGATTGGTCAGGGAGCATTCAGAAATGTGTAAACAGGATGCAAACATGGAGGATCAACATGATTTTCTTTTCTGGGAAAGATTATTTATGGTCATTAAACTGTCTTTATGAATTTATTTGACACCAAGTGATACCAAGGAATTTCTGGAATACAATCTTAGCCTCTTTGCATCTGAAAAATTTATGTTTGTCAATCTACCCACACAAACACTACTTAAAGCTATAAGGGATGTGTTGTTCTCTTCAGAAATGTTTCAAATGACTGATCCTCCAATATCAGATATTTTTAAAAATTTTGAATTCTGCAGTGAGCAAAAGAAAACATAAAAAGTAGTAAAGAAGAATCACATTATAAAGCAGTGGTTCTCAAACTTTCCTTGGAGGGCCCCCCTTTTCTACTTAGGAACATTATCGAGCCCCCCCCCCCTCCCTATTCAATCTCAGGTTAAGAATGAGGGCCAGCGCCCACCTGGAATACCTTTGCGCCCCCTTTGTTTTTGCTTTTCTATAATATTTATATGTATTTTGTATGCTTTGCACAAGAAAAAAGAGAGAAACAATAAACAGCCATTAATGTCTAAACATCTGCCCACATATGCGAGAGGGATAACATCAAATTGCATCCAATTCATACATGTGACATTGTAACACAAACAAGCCACATGGCACCAGGGAGGGAAAATGTTTAACTTTAGTCTTTTTCAGTTATGGGTGTACTCACTTTTGTTACCAGAGGGTTAGACATTAATGGCGTGTGTTAAGTTGTTTTGAGGGGACTGCAAATTTACACTGCTATAAAATTGGCCACTGACTACTTTTATTTTGTATTAAAGTTTCATATCTTCAGTGATGTCACATGAAAAGATATTATAAACTATTTACCACAAGGGTAGGGTGTACAAACTTTTGTGATATACTGTATTTATATATAAATGAAACCTGAAGGATCATCGTTAGTAACCATACATACTATCTGTGGTACGTGTATGTGGTGATATGGAACTAGTTGTATTGATCCTTGCATGCTGTTCATCATTTATTTTCTCCTCTATAGTTGACTCTGAGTTGCTACCATTCCTCAGGGCCCCCATACACAGGTTGATTTTGCGTTTGATTCCCGCACTGTGATCAATCAGGAATAGAATGCTGCGCAACTTGAACAATCAACCTTGATTAAACAAGGAAGCTTTCACCATGGGCACCCAGGGTCCCTATCCAAAAAGTTTGTCCAGAGATTGATTCCCCAAGGTTGTGAGCATCTATTCCAGGGGTGTAAACTTTTTGACTCGTGGGCCACATTGGCTTCTTAAATTTGATAAAGGGGCCAGATCTAGAGCCTGCAATGACCAACCTGTCATAGGTGTGCCAGTTTCATGCATCGCTGCCATCACTAATGATGGAGGTGATGTGTGATAGACTGCCTGTTGTCTCCATGAGCATGAGCCTAAAGTGTCATCACATAATCACACTGCTTTCCCAAGGCAAGGTTTGCACACCGCTAGGCATTTTGTGCACTCATTGTAGAGAACAAGCGGAGGGGAGCATGTTTTAAAAAATGTGACAAAGGGCCTGATCTATTCTAACGATTATTGTGCCATTCTAGCTTTTCAATCGATTGCACAACAGGAATCAAGCTGTGTATGGTTACCTTTAGGCTCTAGCAGACTGTCAGCCTCTCCCAGGGGTATCGATGGCTTAGTGGAAACCGTCCACGCAGGGAGGAG
>CM070039.1:50177335-50188810 GCA_036250615.1 Ptychadena robeensis
GGGGGGGGCCATAAAAAAAATTTGCTATGGGGCCCAGTCATTTCTAGCTACGCCCCTGCACTGGGCCATAAGACACACCCAAAGTTTTGAAGGAAAATTAGGAGAAAAAAAGACAGCTATTCAGATATCAAGTGAATATACAGAATGTTCCAGCATAGTGTACAGGACTGGACCATGCAGTATTCACTCTATATTCCTCCAGCCAAAAGGCCAGTGCCAGGAGGGAGGTCTTTGCTGCAGCAGAGAGTGCAGGGCTGAAACGTTAGAATGTGTTAATATACTAGCAGTACCCATTCTCTGAACACACTGACCGACTTCTGAAAAGACATATGGGAGGAGATATGAATCTTTTTCACCAAATGTATTTATTGCAATGCAGAATGTTAATGTAAATACACAACTCATGCTTTCTAATTGTAAAATGTCTCTCTCCATAAGTTGGTCAGTGTGTTCAGAGAATGGGTACTGCTAGTGCTAATGCAGATAAGATCTCTTATTAGCAGTTGCTTTTGGGCTTGGCTGGAGGGAATGGAACTAATATTTGCCTCCTGGGATGCAGAGCTATTGCTCCCAGGATGGTTGGGGTATATTCGGACTATAAGAAACAGGGGCACATTCCACATTGATTTTAATGGTAAAAAGTGTCCTAAAAATATGGTACAATGTGCCTTATGAAAATAGATGTTAACACACATAAACGTGGTAGATGTAAGCCAGATCTTAATATACCATATTTTCCAGACTATAAGGAAAATATCTGTGCATCTTATGGTCCAAATATGTAAAAATAATTTTAACATCCTGTGTACAATAGCTCTGCATCCCATAAGGCTGAATTTTTTTCCATTTCCTTCAGCAAAGTGAAAGGACCACTGCCAAGAAGAAGATCTAAACTGTATCAGTACTAGCAGTAACCATTCTCTGAATACACTGACCAACTTATGGAGAGACACATTTTATAATCTGGCACAAGCAACTTTCCCATGAGCAACTTGTCCATAAAAGAGATGAGTCTTTGTCACATAATTATTTTACTGCAATACACAACTCATGCTATCTAAATAACATCAACTCACACAGATATTACTGTTGTGAGCTCAGTCGGTTGTTGTAAATTTACAATGTAACTGTGTAATAGTTGGGTGAATTTTGATAGCATGAGTTGCGTATTTCCATTAACATTTTGCAGCACAATAAGAAAATTATATGAAACTGGCTCATGTGTAAATAGATGCTCATGGGTAAGCAGAGCAGGATTGTAAAATGTATGTTTATTTATTTTTTTCACATTTTGTACTCTTAAATTTGGGGTGCGTCTTATGGTCCTGTGCAAAAAAATATTTTAACTTTCCTCTTCACCGAACCCTTTTTTACATTTTGGAAAAGTGAGGCGCGCTGTACACTATAACTTGTCCTTTAATATTTGATAGAACATTTCAGTTTTTGGATTGTAGTCATCCCTGGGAGCTTGGAGCTTGTGTTTCCTGCTTCATAAAGTATGTTGATTGCATAGGATTTCTGGGTACTTTTTCATGGTTTTGGCTGATTGTATGTTTTTTTGTTTTTTTTAACTTTTTTTATTGAGGTTTTATAACAACATTTTTACAGACAACAGGACGGAGAGCATAAAATATAACACACAGAGATCTATTAAAGACACAGCAGTTAACCGTCCTGGGAGACAAAATCAAACAAAACACAATACAGAGTAAAGCTAGCCATACATTGTCGGATTCCATGGCCGATCGATCACCTATCCGATCGATTCCGGCGATGTCAGTGGGAATCGGAGGTCCGATCGATTGGCCAATTAAGTGTGTCCGATCGCTACATACCACCTTGGCCCACGGATTCCTGGACGATTCCGTGTCCGATCGCTAACTTCACAAATGGCAACTCCCCCTGATGTGTGCTGAATCGGATCAGAAAGACCAACATGTTGGTTCTCTGTCCGATCCGATTCTGTGCCCCCGATCAATTGGACGTGATCGATCGGACAAGGTGGGCTTCACGCGATTCCGGGACGATCGTTTCGCGTGCACGCGCCCGGAATCGATCGTCCCGGAATCCGATGGGAAACGGACCAGTGTATGGGGGCCTTAAAACAAAACAAATCAAAACCAAAAACCCACACTAAACCAAACACTAGCACTTCCCACAAAAACCACAACCTCTCTCGTTCCTCCCACCCTCCATGTCAAGTCAAGTACAGTCTAGAACCGGCCTTCTCCGATATCATGTCGCAAAAGGGAACGCAGGCCCACTAAGTCAAGTAAGTCGTCAAACGGGGGACAGTCGGTCATTGCGACTGCTGAGGGCTACCGACCTGCCCCTGGGCGGGCACGGCCAGTCTCCCCAATGTGCCACGCAAGTCTTCCAAGGCGTACCATTCGGTCAGGCGGAAAATCGTCATGAATTCTATAATTTAGGCATCGGAAAATTCTGTCAACAGGAACCGCTTCCATGTCTTGAAAAAAGTTTTTGTCCTCAGCTCTTTGTCCTGTTCCGCATAAAATTTATCAAAATACATGATTTATATCACATATACGTCTGGAGGGTCTGGCGTACCTGAGCGGTTGAGGGAGGAGAAGGTGATAACCATTGGGCCATGATGGAACGTTTTGCCCCCAACAAACAGATGTGCTCCCATTTGGACAAACAGGGCGTGACCTCTGACTCCCCATCATCGGAGGAATGGAGCAAATGGGAGAGTATATTCGCAGTCCTAACCCACTCCATAACCACCCCCATATATTCCGTGACTGCGGTCCAAATCTGAGAGATAGCCGGGCAGTGCCACCACAAATGTAACAAGTCTGGCAGATCGAAACCACACTTCGGGCAACAGGTAAGTCTAGTGCTGGCGCCCACCAGAAGGGTTTGCACGCGTATGTTAAACGCACCATAAGCCCAGTGCAAGATTTTGAGCTGCGTCTCCCTCCACAGTTCATTACAAATGTGTTTGCGCACCGTAGCCCACCCCTTTTGGAGAACGTCGAAAGTGTCCTCCACGGTACAGTCCAGAATCAAGGCCCATCGCCGGATGAAGGACCCAGTCACCTTGGAGTACCCCCCCTTAAATCTACGAATTTCCCCATACAAGGAGGACACAGAAAGAGGCAACAACTTTGATGTTAATAATTTATCGAACTGCCTATGAGAAGGAAATTTAACCTCGGATCCCAGGACACTGCGGAGGTACGAACGCAATTGAGCATAATGCAAGAATTGGGTTCGCGGGATACCATATTTAGCAGATAAGGCTGAGAACGAGAGAAACTCCAGATCCCCCCCTAACAGGTCCCCCACTGTAAGCACACCCTTCTGAGCCCAAGTAGAGAAACCCGCGATCTGCCGCCCTTGCGGGAAACAGGGCGAAGAGCATATTGTCATATGAGGAGACAAAACCCCCAGCAGGGCATAAAGCTTACGCACGGCCTTCCAGGTCATAATCGAGTCCCTAAGGAGTTTATGTTTCTTGATATGCGGAGGGAGGAGCCGGAAGGGTGTGTGCAGTACTCCATTTAAGGACCCCGGGAGTGCGAGTTGGGCTTCCAACTTTAGTAAAATGGGAGGTGTCCTGGATCCAATCCTTAATGTGGCGAAAGATACAGGCCAGGTTATAGTGCCGCACATCAGGAAGATTGGCCCGAATGTCCGCCAGGGAGCATTGTAGTTTGGCCAGGGAGATTTTGGACTTCCCACCTCTCCAAAGAAAAGTGGTAAAGGAGGAATTGAGCCGGTTGACATCTTTATGAGTGAGTAGGAGAGGCAGGTGCTGGAGCGGATAGAGTAGCCTCGCAAAACTGACCATTTTAATTAAGTGACAGCGCCCCAACAGGGACACCGGGAGATTTTGCCACCTCTTCAATTCAGCAACAATCTTATCAATAACCGGGGAAAAATTTATTTGATACAACAAGGGGACCTGCTTCGGGATAATGATCCCCAGGTATTTAATCGCCCTAGATTGGATATGAAAAGGGCAAGTCCCACTCCAAGCCTCATCCTCAGCGGACAGGGAATCATTTAAGAACATCAACTCACTCTTGTCATAATTGACTCGTAAGCCTGAGAATGAGCCAAAGTCCTCCAGCGTAGGACATCGTCTGCGAACAGAGCGAGAGAAACTGTTTGCGTGCCCACCTTCCAGCCCCTAAACACACCAGACTGCAGGAGATAACGAGCCAGGGGTTCCAAAGAGAGATTGAAAAGCATGGGAGACAGGGGACAACCCTGTCTCGTGCCTCTGTGTAAACTAAAGGGCGTGGATCGGGAAGCTAGGAGCATCAGGGTAGCCTTGGGGGTAGAATACATAGCCTACACATAGCGGAGAAAGGAGCCCCGAAAGCCCATTTTAGTCAACACCATCGCCATCCATGCCCAGTTCACGTTATCAAATCCCTTTTTGGCATCGAGGGACAACAAGGCTTGGATTGAAAGGCAATGGGGATGGAGTCGGTAAAATTCCATAGACATCAACAGTTTTCGGGTATTAACCACTCCAGACCTCCCAGGGACAAAACCCGTTTGGACACTCGAAATCAGAGACGGCATTAAACAAGCCAGGCGGTTAGCATAGATTTTGGACACAATCTTGAAATCTAAATTCAGGAGTGAGATGGGACGATAGGAACCAGGGAGCAGCGGGTCCCTTCCAAGCTTAAGCAGCAGTTTCACAAAGGCCGCATCCCCAGTGGGTGGATACTGTCCAGTGGAAACGATCTCGTCATAGAGGTTTTTCAAGGGAGCCGTACCCAAAGAGCCCAGTACCTTGTAGAACTCAGCTGTGAAGCCGTCAGGACCCGGAGCTTTATGGTTGGCCAAGTGTTTGATGACTGACTGGATCTCCTCCTCCGTAATCGGGGCATTGAGGAACGCTGCATCCTCCTCAGCCAGAGAAGGAATCTGCCCGGAAGCTAGAAATTCAGAGGCCCTATGCAAATCCGGAGACTGGGGGGAGTATAAGTTATGCAATTCAGCAGCTATATTGTCCCCATCAGAGACTACTGCACCAGCCCTAGTTTTGAGTTTGGTGATATGTGTAGCGGACGTAAATGTGCACTACCAAATTGGCCAACAACCTTCCCGATTTGTTACCCTGGCGGAACAGATTAGCCTGCTTCACATATCGAACACGGTTGTCATATTGGGTGATCCAATGATCCACCAATTGCTTACAATGTAGCCAGTGCGACCTAGCCGCCTCTGAGGGGGAATTTTTATAAGCCGTGTAGGCGTCCCTAGCAGCCTGGCACGAAGAGGTGTAATTAGACATAGTGGCATTTTTTACAGCCACCACATAGGCAATGGTTTTGCCCCTGAGCACAGCCTTAGCCGCCTCCCAAAATAGCACGGGGTCCGCTTTGTGGGCCTCATTGCAGGCCTCATACTCCCACCACCACTGCTGCAAATGTGCTTTGAACCGCTCATCAGTACGCAAATATGAGGGAAACCGCCACCCCCCACACTCGTAGGCGTACCTAAATCCTGGAAGGTGACATGGAGCGGGGCATGGTCCGAGACGACTATGGGGCAGTACTTAGCCTCCAGCACCCTGGATAACAATTGGGGACTCACAAGACTAATATCTATGCGGGAGTAAGAGAGATGGATCGGCGAATAAAACGAATAGTCCCGTTCCAGGGGGTGTAGATGCCGCCACACATCCGTAAGCCCAGAGGCCTGCAGAAATGTGGACAAATTGGTGTCCTGAGCCGAAACCCCCAACCTAGCCCTATGATTGTATGTTATGACTCACATAATTGCTATTTTTGGAGAAGACTTTGGTATAATACCTTTTGCTTTTATACGGTTAATAAATGGATGGATGGATAAATAGACAAATGTGCATATTTTTGACATACAAAGTATAGCATTCTGTTAGTAACTAAGATATTGTTAGTAAAAAATGTTTTACTTGTGCATTCAGAAATGTCTAAAGCTTTCATAAGTAGGTATTTTATTGTAGTTGAAGAAGAATACATGTTATTTATGTAACTTAATGTATAATTTCATGATAGATAATGCCAAAATAATAGACTTTTACTAGCAGTGTATAATATTCAGCATTGCACATTGCAAAGAACACCTCAATTCTATTTTTCTATTTTAAGGATGTACAACTAGATAGAAAATTGCCAGCAGGTAAACCAACGCCTGCTTTTCTTCATTTATGGCATATTATCAAATGGTATAAATACATTATGTTATATGGCTACTAAAAATAACTTACCAGTTTTGCTTTCAGGGTATAATATTTATCTTATGTCTAGTAGTCAGGAAAGGACTCTGAAAATAGTTTTACTACATACCATATTTTTTGCTGAAAATCAGAGGGAATATGAATATGTGTCTTATAGAATAAATGAAGAACAACATTAACCCTGAACCCCAGCTAAAATATTCACTGCACAGAAGCCGCCCATGAAGTATGCACAAAACAATTGTTTTTGTTAAAATATTAATGACCTTGTAACTTTGTGTATAAATGTGAGTTTAAAAAAACAGAATTGTATTAAGCCTGAAAAAAGGATCCTAAAAGCTTGCTACTACTCCAAATAGCCAATAAAGAACATCACTTGAACTCCCAACTTTTTTTTTCTATACATTATCTTATCCTATTTTACCTCTCCCCTTCACCTTTCCACAATCCCCCTGCCCACATGTAAATAATTACCTAATTACAATTCTCTTATCCTAACACATTGAAGCTGGGCATACCTGGCTCGATTTCTTAATAGATTAGAGCATACCAGTCAAGTTTGGCTATTTTAAAACTGGGGGACGTACAGGAAGTGACGTCAGTGACGTCAGTTCCGGTATATGGATCGTGGTTCTTCCGCGTTCCACGTCTGGCAGTCTTTTAGATCTAGCAGGGAGAGGGCGTTACTCTCCCTGCTTATGTTCCACCCGCTTGCGCTGATAATGTGTGCGGTGGGAGTAACGCCCTCTCCCTGCTAATCAGCTCGATTTCAGGAACCCGCAAAAATCCGGGATTTCTTCAAATCGGGATTTGGCCGGGAAAGCCACATAAAAACGTGACTTTCCCGGCCAAAACGGGAGACTTGACAGGTCTGGATTAGAGCACAATTAAGCGTTGTTCGCTCAATTGTGTTTGAATCTAAAAAAAATTTGAGCCATCCAGCCTTGATAAATTGATCCCGCTCAAAGGAGCTTGGTTAAACAGGGTTTTTTTTTCCAGTACCTAAATTATTGAATGGGCTGGCAGCCGCAGAAGTGCTACTGCTCGATATTGGGCCAAGTCGGACATCCTCGATCTGGAGGAAAGTCGAGTCGGGTGTGCCTGGCTTAGGGTTCCAAACTAAACACAACCATCAGGTCATTGTGGCATTGATTTATGTATATTATTATTATTATTAAACTTTTTCAGCTTAACTAAGGCTTAAGTTAAATAAGTGCTAATATTTGATCAAAAAGGTTTTAAAAAAAAGTACCTTGAATCCTGCCTGTTTACCCTAAACATTTGTCTCTTCTAGAAAATGTTTGTCAAATCATATCCTGTGGTCTAAATCTTGTAATTGCAAACGTTATATGCATAGTATTTAGTACAATGTTTTTCTAATGAGATTTCACCTTGTTAAATCGAAGTAAAAAATTAATAAATTACCTGAACAACTGCCATGCCATATTTATGATACCCCTACAGGGTACAGTTCTCTTGCATTGGTCACCACTTGTCTTGACTGCATGCAAAGTTACTATGCAAACCCTATGCAAAGTTACTGCACGTGGCCCACTGATGCTAAATTGTTGAGCGGGTGGGGCTGGGTGTTAGGCTAGGTGTTAGGGTGCTATCAATTGGCCGAGTTGTTGAGCGGGGGAATGTGTACTGTTCGGGGATGGTGATCAGTGGCTGAGTTGTTGAGTGAGGGTGCTATGTGCATACTCCGGGAAAAACGTCCCTGCCTGGTATAATCGACCAAAAGTGATCAATATTGAACAAAAAAATCGATCTTAAGTGATCGGACATGTTGGTAAATTTTAGTTGATCATACAAGAGCTATTGATTCCTGTGTGTTAAGGAATCTATAGATTTTACATTGAAACAATGATGGAATTGCAAAAAAAGCGACCTATGTATGGCTAGCTCTTTAATACTCAGTCTTTGAGAGATATAAACCTTATCCTACAGACTACAAAGTAAGTAAAACAACATACAAACAATATATTCCATTGTGCATCAGAAAGTTCACATACAACAAAATGTCTAGATTCTGGTATCTAAGTTAAGCCGGCCATACATTTTTTGGTCAATTCCCGAAAGAACGACTGCAGTGTGCGTTTGCAGCGCATGATCGGGAATTGATGGCTGCCCATCTTTAACGATTGACCTGAATCTAACAAGAAAAATTTAAACAGTGATCTGGAATGTCAGCATTTTCTGTTCCACCACTGTCCATCGACCCTCAATCCACATTCAAAGCACTGAGCAGAAATAGATTCCCCAAGGTAGTGTGAATTGCAACATGTATGGCTATTTTAAATCTGTCCCTAATAAAACTTTCATGTCAAGCACTCCTATATTTAATCTATTATTTTATTTCCCATACAAATGAGGTCATCAAGGTCATTTTAAGTTATAATTAACAAAGGCATACAATTCAAACATTGAAATTAACCAGTATTGTACTTTCCAAGAAAGGTTGTCACATGAGTCCTGGGAATAAATCAATCTGACCATACAAGTTTATTGTAGATAGTCAGACCACTCCTACATGAAGGTAAAGGGAAACAAATTCCAAAATGGCAGGATTCCAAATGATTGACTGTTTCAATTGATAGACATTGTAAAGGTAGGGATGGTTCTGAGAAATAAGTGGTATCCTCTTATGGTGAACCCATACCCTCTCCATAGATAAGGATCATCATTCCGTCCTTCCAGATTGGCTCATGAACAGTGCATAGATAGTGAAATCTCCAAGGCCAACCAGCCTATGCCAAAGCATTGGATGCAGTGGTGTAAAACGCACTGCCACTAAACTCTTGAAGAGTGTTATCTGAAAAGATGAATCACGTTTTCTCTGTGCTGCATCCAATTGATGAGTTGGGCTGTCATTGAAGTGCATGAACAATAGCAGGTGATTCATATAGTACAACATGTTTTATCTCTCCATATAGCAAGCAAATACACTGTAATTAGAACAAGATGTTGGTATAAATTAAGCTTTCTCAATCAAAATAAAATTGCATGGGGAAAGAAACCTGCTAGCTTTTGCTGAACCTTTGATTTGTAAAAAGTGCTGTCCTTTAAATAAAATTACATGATTATCCCAGGAGTTTTTTGAAAGACCTATATACTGTATTTTCTACCGTATAAGACTAATTTTAAACCTAGGAAAATCTCAAAAGTCGGGGGTCCTCTTATACGCCGAGTGCTGAAACTTCTCAGCCAGAGGAGTCTGACTGTCAGACATCGGAAGCTGAAACTGGTATTGCAGCTCAAACATCTTCAATGTATCATGTGACATTATATCAGTAAAATTATTTATTCAAATTTCTTTGAATTAAATGTATACAATTTATGTCACTTGGATAACCACAGGTAAACATTAATATGAGAGGTTGCAGTTACAGGTGTGAAATTAGGTATATGAATTACAAAAAAAAATAGGACTTTTAAGGTTGTTGGAAATCTGGGAATTGAAAGTCAGAGTAGACATATGTCATGTGTCCACTGCTGTTTCCCTGAGCTGGACAAAAAAATTACATGCGCCAGCACATATGACGGTGGATTTCCCGTGACTTGCAGTTGCCCATGTCATAAGAATTAAAATTACCATATTGAAAGCAAATCTGATGTTTTTAAAATTTTTATTTGATGTGCATTGGAAGGGGTAGTTTTATACGGCGAGTATACCCCAAACTCTATATTAAAACTGGATAAGTTGGGGGTCGTCTTATACACCCAGTCGTCTTATACACCGGAAAATACGGTATTTAGATTTTCCCTTAGTCCATGCTACTTGAAAGTGATTAGCTTCAACTACTACGAAGATTTATTTTCGTTCTTAGTGTTTCCCTTTTCTGCTTCTCTGGGGTGATATTCTATTATTACATTTGATGTTTCTGTCTGCTCTCATCTATAGCTGCTACTAGTGGCCTATTATTATAAGCTATTATTATTACGCAGCGCTTTACAGAGCATATATAGTCATATCACTAATGCTGGGCATACACATACCAAGTAGGTCAGACCGACCTACTCCGATGTGTGCCGAGATGCTAACGTGATGACGACATCACGTTAGCACCCCGTTGCATTCTGGGGCCCCTTCAGTCGGCTGGGCACCTTTTGTGTGCCGGCCATAAGCTGCAATAAAGACGCCGTCTCTATTGCAGCTTATGGCATCGGCTTGCCTCGGCTTGCATCGGCCAGAGAAGATCGGACATGTCCGTTCTCTGGCCGGCCGAGCAGTGGGGCGACAGGGATCTGTCGACCCATGTGGGCACATGCCGATTAGCGGACAATTTTTAACCTGACCGACGGCGCGAGCGCGCACGCCCGTCGGTCAGATTAAAAACCGGCTGCTTATCGGCATGTGTATGCCTAGCATAACTGTCTCTCAGAGATACTCACAGTCTAATGTCCCTACCATAGTCATGTATATGTCAACTGTCACATACTAAGTCATGTGTAACTTACAGGAGAATCTTTTGGGGGAAGCCAATTGCTCTATCAGCATGTCTTTGGAGTGTGGGAGAAAACCAAAGCACCCGGAAGAAACCCATGCAGACACCAGAAGATCATGCAAACTCTTTGCAGATAGTGTCCAGGCCAGTATTGGAACCTTGCACCCTAGCACTACAGTCCTGGCCAAAAGTTTTGAGAATGACACAAATATTTGATATTTGAAAACTTGCTGCTGAAGTTATTATAATAGCAATTTGCATATACTCCAGATTGTTATGAAGAGTGTTCAGATGAATTGCATAATCCTTCTTTGCCATTAAAATTAACAAAATCCCCCAAAAAAACCTGTTGCTGTTATTAGAACCTGCTGAGATCATTTCAGTAATCGTCTTGTTAGCTCAGGTGAGAATGTTGACGAGCACAAAGCTGAGATATCATTATGTCAGGCTGATTGGGTTAGAATGGCAGACTTGACATGGTAAAAGGAGGGTGAAGCTTGAAATTGTTAACCATGGTGACCTGCAAAGAAACGTGTGCAGCCATCATTGGGTTTCATAAAAATGGCTTCACAGGCAAGGATATTGTGGCTATTAAGATCATCAAGAACTTCAAGGAAAGAGGTTCAATTATTGTTAAGAAGGCTTCAGGGTGTCCAAGAAAGTCCAAATTTAGGTCCATGGCCTGGAAACTCCCCAGATCTTAATCCCATTAAGAACTTGTGGTCATTCCTCAAGAGGCGGGTGGACAAACAAAACCAACTACAAAGAGAAGGAAGAAAAAAAGTTCTTCAAATGTCCCTGCCCTCACGAAATAGCGTGGGC
>CM070039.1:50188910-50229692 GCA_036250615.1 Ptychadena robeensis
TAATTGTCAATAAAAGCCTTTGAAACGTATGAAGTGCTTATAATTATATTTTAGTACATCCCAGAAACAACTGCAACAAAGATCTAAAAGCAGTTTAGCAGAAAATATTGTGAAAACTTATATTTGTGTATTTTTGTGTAATATTTGTGTAATATTTGTTCTGAGGCAATTTACACAGAGAAGACGATTGTACTAAACCATTTAAGTTTGTTATGAGATAAGATCCAAATGTTTGTACTGGATCCTATCTCTGAATTTATGTGTGAAACAGTAAAGAAACGTCACTTTGAACTATAATTGAATCTCTTTTTCACTACTTGACCACTAAAAAGTCCCCTGGTTATCTGCCAATTTTACCATTGACAGACTGGTGCCACCATGGAGGTTGAACCTTAACAGGCCCAACCCCACTTCCTGCAAATTCAGGACTGTACAACCACCTGAGACACCATGCAGCCTAAAGTCATGGTATACTAATAAATTCTATGGGTCCTGGGGTATTGGTGTACTCTACAACTTGTAAATTTTTCCTAATGTAACACAAAATTCGATAGTGTCTTCTCAGCTGAAAACATTAGGACTATTAATAATACTGCTACTTCAGCTATAATATTCATTCACACCATTGTAGCATACTGACAATGCTAAGAAGATTTATTTCTCAGTCAATGTATATGCATTGTAGGGATTCAGCTGCAAGTGGGGACTCTCGCAAAGCGACTCCACAAGACAGTCCTTTCTTTACGCAGCTAGTGTGAACTAACCCTCTTTATTTATCCTTTATTTATCCTACAGTAGTAAGTTTGCACCACTAGAAAAAGGGAGTTGTATTTTATTTTGAAGTTTGAATCTGGACCCATATAGTTTGCATGGGGGGCTTAATAATGCTCCTATCTAGAAAAAGAAAGATTTGGAACCACTGCATTAAGCTAATGTATAGGGCTCTCCTACAGTGATTAAAGCTCATAGCACTCGGTGATACTAATCTGTGCGTTATGTGGTTTTATGTGGTTTGTCCCTTCACGGTTGTTGGCACTTGGCAAAAATAATCTTATGAGCATCACCTCCATAGCTTTTAAGTTTTCCTATACTTTTCCCAAAACTGAAAGAACACTTCACAACTAGTATGTCTGGACTCCTTATCTTTCAACTTTGATAATTAACTATGCACATTGGGATTTAGGTTTCTTAAACAGCTGCATTAGTAGTATTTCATGGCATCTTTAGTCAATTGACATTTTAATTGTTAAGAGAGTTGAATATTTTGCTTCTACCCCTTATCTTTATTACCTCCAATAACTCTTCCTAAAGCAGCCCATACACGGTCAGATTTTCAATCAATCAACTTAAAATGATCAATTTTTAAGTCGGTATAAAATTGTATGTCGATTGTATCATGGGCCATATGTAGTACAAGATTTTTGATCAATTTTTTTTTCAATCCACAAAACAATCAATCCAAAATAGTCCGATTAAAATTTCAATCAGAAGTGAGGTAGAATAGGTAGAAAAAAATCGATCAAAAATTGGTTGACCACACTTGGTTCTCAAAATACCGAACCAATTTTCAATCGACCGATCAAAATGTATCATCCAGCCGATCAAAAAACGACTGAATTTTCACTCAATTTTGATTGGATTAAGTCGATTTAACCAGGTGGGCAAAACTCAATTCTCAATCAATCGACTAAAAAATTTATCGTTTTAAGTCGATTGATTGAAAATCTGACCCGTGTATGGGCTGCTTTACTCTGACCACTATCTCCACTAACTAATCCTTCACTCTTACCTCAATCAGTCTAGTGTGTCTTGAGAAAACATTTGTTTTTTTTTATATTTATGTCCTTGTAACTTTTTGTGTATAAATGTGAGCTTCTAAAACCAGAATTGTATTAGCCTGAAGAAGGGATATGCGATATCCCGAAAGCTTGCTTCTCTAATGACTTCAGTTAGCCAATAAACGGTATCACTTGAACTCCAAACTCTCTCAATTTATCGATGGCTAACACGGTACAACACTCTACTATTGCTAAGTTTTCCTATGATAAGGTAAAATGGATCACGGATGTTACTTCCGATATTTGGAACGTGGTGCTGAGGTGTATCACATTCACATACAGCATTAGGAGGTTTACGGTCTCCTCCCTCCTATTTACTGGCTGGCTAACATTTTGTAAAGGGTTACCTAGGAGGGAGAGGACATTACTTTCCCTACTAACTTCCCACCCCAAACATTATCTGCAAAAGCTGGGGTAGTAATTAAGAGGGAGAGTAACGCCACTTGCCTCCTAAGTAACCCCGATTTCAAAATCCCTGGAAATATCTGGGATTTATTGATCAGGTGCGATCACTGCTGCATATGATTGATTGATAATTGATAAAGTGAAGTTGATTGTAGCTTACCTAAGAAAGGTGCATGAGTGTTACTGACAGAATTGCCAAGTGAAACAGAGACACTTTATTTTGTTTTGGTGGTGGGGGGGGGGGGGGGGGGGGGGGGGGGGGGGGGGGGGGGGGGGGGGGGGGTTGGAAATGCATACACACATTCAACTTCTTCCTATGAGCAGTGCGAGGCTCAAACCTATAGTTGAAGAACAAAACCTCCTTCCTACAACTAGACCCCTAAAACATTTGTAGGAAGTATATGAGGAGTCCCCTTTAATAGGAGGGCCACAAATAGGAGGGCCTACGCGTTACCCAGAGAAATAAGTACAGGACATAAGAACATAAGAAAATGTAATAAAACACACCTCAAATGTAAAGTCTGCCTTTATTATATCAGCCAGTGATGTAGATCCACATGAGTCATAACAAGCACTGACAGAAAAATTAAAACTCTTATACTTGCCTGAAATGAAACACCAACATGTAGTATTAGTGAGGAGCATATTAAAATTTAAAGCAATACATGTAACTTGTTTCACTGTGGTGTCTCAATCACTTTCCTGTAAAATACATCCACAATCAATGTTTGACTCTTTTTAATCTTATCCGTTGTTTTTATGACCATGACATGCATTTTCATGGTAATGAGCCCATTTATTTTAATGAACTTGCAGGACATATATTCACTTTGCAATGCTTGTTAAATCAAATAGTCATCAATAAAAAGGTTAAATATGCCTGCTAGATAATCCTGTGTCAACCATAAGGGATGACACCATTTCACTCTCAGAGGAGGTGTTAATGCTGGTACACAACGCAGCGTGAACAGTTTGAAAGGACACTGAATGTTAATGGTCCAAAGAAAGTCAGGGTGAATGGTTGTCCCACACATTAATTTGCACCTCACCAAAACTAGCCCTCTTTCAAAAAGTTTACACCCATACTATTCATACATTTAACAGTACCCTCATATGCAGAGGTTCCAGTGCTCTCACACCCCCATCCAATTCTTTAATAATGATCCTTTAACTTCGCATATTTCATGTGACCAAAATTTGATGTCTATATTTTCTAAATAAGATACACACGCTGATGACTACTATCCCTGTTGACTGATGGTGAGTGATGAAGCTTCTGGCATGTAAACATTGACCATAGGATTTTGTATTCCTCTCTCATTGGTATCTTTGTCTGCAATAACTTATGCAGGACATCCTATATGGGGCTGGCTTTCCCCTTCTTTTTGGAAACATCTATTTATAGTCCCAATATACAAGGAAGTAAATTGTAAGTAAGTAATTGGATAATACTAGTACCACCAGTATGCACAACATCATTATCAGTTCTTTTGAATTTATTGGAGATTATTGAAGCTGTAGATTTTGTAGCTGATCATTCATAATGGCTTTTACAATCCCTTGGTTTGGGTAAATAATCGGTCCAAGTTGGTTTAGGACCACCAAATACTAGATTATCCTATCCCCCCACTTTTTGTAAACTATCTGCATGATTTTATGTACTTGATATTGAAATCTGCAAATAGACTAAAACATGTCCATTATTTGATATAATTTATAGAGTTGAATCCCAGAAGAAGCCCATGGAATGGGAGAAATGCATTGTCTACAATTAACAAAGGGTGTCACTTCCAATAACCAGTCTTGTCATAGGAAACACACCTATGTCAAAACAGTGTATGTGATTGGTGTCCACAAATGTTACACACAATAGTGTTACTGTAATTACTATACAGTTGCAAGAAAAAGTATGTGAACCCTTTGGGATTACAAGGAGTTTTGCAGGAATTGGTCATAAAATGTGCTCTGATCTGCAAGTCACACCAATAGAAAAACACAGTCAGAAAAACAAGCCATGATGCTCCCTCCACCATGTTTTACAGTGGGGATGAGGTTTTGATGTTGGGGTGCTGTGCCTTTTTGTGTAGTGTTGTGTGTTGTTTCCAAATAACAACATTTTTGTTTCATCTGTCCACAGAATATTTTGCCAGTAGTGCTGTGGAACATCCAGGTGCTCTTTTGCAAACTTGCTGCAATATTTCTTTTGGACAGTAATGGCTTCCTCGGTGGGGTTCTCCCATGTACTCCATTCTTGTTTAATGTTTTCCTTATTGAAGATGTGTCAACAACTGTAAGTCTTTAGCTGACATTCTAGGATTCTTCTTTAACTCATTAAGCATTATGGGCTGTGCTCTTACAGTCATCTTTACAGGACGACCTAGCAACAGTGCTAAACTTTCTCCATTTGTAGACAGTCTGTCTTACCGTGGACACATGAACATCAAGGCTTTTGGAGATACTTTTGTAACCCTTTCCAGCTTCATGCAAGTCAACAATTCTTGACCGTAGGTCTTCTGAGAGCTCTTTTTTGCGAGGCTTGGTTTACATCAGAAAGTGCTTCATGAAACCACTAAACCCAAAACTGGTGTGTGTTTTTAAAGGGTAGGACAGCTGGCTCAAATTATCATTATGCTAGGGGTTCACATACTTTTTCCACCCTGCACTAAGAATGTTAAATGTTATGTTCAATAAAAACATGAAAACATATACAGGGAGTGCAGAATTATTAGGCAAATGAGTATTTTGACCACATCATCCTATGCATGTTTCTTACTCCAGCTGTATAGTCTCGAAACGCTACTACCAATTTAATGCATTTAGTTGATATGCATCGCTGTAATGAGAAGGGGTGTTGCTAATGACAATCAACACCCTATATAGGTGTGGCCATTATTCGGCAACTTCCTTTCCTTTGGCAAAATGGTGTCATAAAGAAGGACTTGACAGGCTTAGAAAAGTCAAAAAAATAGTGAGATATCTTGCAAGGATGCCGCACTCTTAAAATGGCAAGCTTCTGAAGCGTGATCATCGACCATCAAGCATTCCTTCAAATATTCAAAGGGTCCAAGAAGCTTGAACAAAGGCACAAAATACTGCCCATGAACTGAGAAAATTCAGCGTGCAGCTGCAAGATGCCACTTGCCACCGTTTGGCCATATTTCAGAACTGCAACATCACTGGAGTGCCCAAAAGCCCAAGGTGTGGGCAATACTCCAGAGACCGAAAGGCTGAAAACGACCACCACGAACAGACAACAAGCTGAAAACGTCCAAGACTGGGCCAAGAATATCTCAAACTGATTTTTTTCTCAAGGTTTTCATATGTACTGATGAAATGAGAGTGAGTCTTGAATGGGCCAGTACTTGGATTGGCACGTGGCTGGATTGGTAAAGGGCAGAGAAGTCTCGATTATCCGACTCAGAACGTCCAGCAAGGATTGGAGGTGGAGGTACTGGTTTGGATTTGCTGTAGTTATTCATTCAAGATGAGCTTGTGGTGGCCCTTTTTTCTGATGTTTTGAGGATGTGAGTCTAAAGCTAACTCCTCCATTCCGTACTTCCAGTTTTTCTGTAAGACCACCTTCTTTCAAGCATGGTACAGAAGAAGTCTGCATCCTTCAAAGAAAAACATGATTTTCATGTCAGGACAAATGCTCCATTCACACGCGTTCAAGTACTTCCACAGCGTGGCTGGCAAGAAAGTGTATAAGAAAGAAAAACTATGAAAATGACATGGCATCCCTCCTTTTCACAAGTCTGATCTGAATCTCCCAATTGAGAACCTTGTGGTCATCATCAAATGTGTTGATTTATCAAGGAGGGAAAACATTACACTCTCTCTGAACATTGTCCTGGGAGGCTGTGGTTCTGCTGTCGACACGCAATGTTGATGGTGAACAGATCAAAACACTGACAGAATCCATGGATGGCAGGCTTTTGAGTGTCCTTGCAAAGAAAGGTGGCTAATTGGTCCGTGATTTGTTTTTGTTTTTGAATGTCAGAAATTTATATTTGTGAATGTTGAGATGTATATATTGGTTTTTTTCACTGGTAAAAATAAATAATTGAAATGGGTATAAATTTGTTTTGTTGTTAACGTTGGATAATAATATGCCAGTAATTTCCCCTGCACACCATATATCCCCCTAAAATAGCTAAAACTAAAACAAACTAAAAACTACTTCCAAAAATATTCAGCTTTGATATTAATGAGTTTTTTGGGTTCATTGAGAACATGGTTGTGTCAATAAAATAATTATTCCTCAAAAATACCACTTGCCTAATAATTCTGCACTCCCTGTAATGTCTGTGTAGTATTATATTAAGCAGACTGTGTTTTTCTATTGGAGTGACTAAGATGAAGATCAGAGCACATTTTATGACCAATTTATGCAAAACTCCACGTAATCCAAAAGGGTTCACATACTTTTTCTTGCAACTGTACATTTGCAACCAATATTTTAACTTTTTTTTTTGGCCAAAATGTAAAAAATACCAAATGACTTGGTAAGTGTTTTGAAGTACATAAGGTGCTTTAAAAGCCCATCCCTGGTTGATAAACCACTAGTTTTGAATATTTAAATGGTAAATTTTTTATTCGAATGTCGGCACTTTGAGAATTGGCAAAGATCTCGAATATAGTGCTATGTTCATAATCTCTAATATTAGGATCTGTTTTCCGTGCAATCAATGAACAAACAAGCGATCCTTCATTACTCGAATGTTTGTGCGGGAATTAAAAACCTATCTTCGAGCAAGTTTGATGTCACCGTGACATTGTGATAACAATATTCTCATGCAAAAGTTCTGATATTCGCAAAAAGTATCTTGCATTTTAGAATTTACTTAGAAAAATAATAAGCAAAATGTAGCGAATTTGAATATTGCTTATGCTGCTCAGCCCTAATGACCACCATCTGTTACAATGTGGTCTTCATTTCTGGTATATATATAGATGCTAAAGTATACTCCTGCCACTAGAAACTAGAGAAGTGACTTGTGTTGTGATTATGATTAGTAGTAGTTTGGAAATAAATGGCATCAGCCAACCACTAATCATAAGAAAAACAAATGATAACCTGCATTTATTTAGATATAAACTGATAAAGTATAAATATGAATCCATGTTCCACTAGATGTCAGCAGAGAAACTAGATGACGTTGGCGTGGGTCTTGCACATGTTTATAGCTCCACGTGTTAACAATTCTATTGTTACAACATGACTGTGCAAGTGCTATTGAGAAATAATTGTATTGTAGGCCATTTTTAGACTATTCGTTTTTGAAGAATAACCATCAATGGTTTAGATTTTTTTAAATTATGAGTAAATAAAAGTGAGTATTATGAGTAAAAGAGTGGAAAGTTTTCAGCTTACACAAAGGAGATACAGTCACCCACTCATTTGCCTGAATATTCATTTGATTGTTGACCACTCCCTGTATAATATAATATTCAGTAAATTTGAAGCAACACTTGCTCAGGAAAAAATACATGTTGCATATTCCAGTATATTTGCCCAACATCTGTTCCTCAGTAGAGAAATACTTCCTCCTGTTTTCTACAGGTTCCCCCAGTGGTGTCATTAGCCTGGTGTGAGTGAAGTTAGCATCTAGTGACACCAGTTCACTCACAGAGGAGGGGTGACACCAAGCTTTCTAACAGAGGCATTTTTTTTCTCTTACCAGAACTCCTGCACGTCCACATGCCAATCTTAAGCTAGCCATACACAGTCAGATTCCATGGCCGATCGATCACCTATCCGATCGATTCCGGCGATCTCAGCGGGAATCGGAGGTCCGATCGATCGGCCAATTAAGTCCGTCCGATCGCTACATACCACCTTGTCCCACAGATTCCTGGACGATTCCGTGTCCGATCGCTTACTCCACAAATGGCAACTCCCCCTGATGTGTGCTCAATCGGATCAGAAAGACCAACATGTTGGTTCTCTGTCCGATCCGATTCTGGGCCCCCGAACGATCGGACGTGATCGGACGGACAAGGTGGGCTTCACGCGATTCCGGGACGATCGTTTCGCGTGCACTCGCCCTGAATCGATCGTCCCGGAATCCGATGGGAAACGGACGCGTGTATGGGGGCCTTTACTCAAGATCCATAGCTGCAATGTCATAATGACACTTGCAGTACAGTCTTTGGGTTGCCCTCCGCCTTGTGAATGGTACAGCTCCCTCGTATTCCCTTTAGATGTGCATACTGGTGGAGGTCTGGCTCAGGTAAGCAGTGCTTTTCAACTCCATATAAGAGAGACATCAGTGGCAGTCCTGCCTCGGATCACCCAGTGTCAATGACACTTTTCTCCTCCTTTGGACATGTCTTTTCTGCTAATTTCTGCAGCACCTTTCCCAGTGACTGTTTTATGAGTGGGACCATCCAATCACTTTAGTGTGCCCACTCCCTGAAAGTATCAGTGCTTCTGCTTGCAAACAGAAGTGCTGATGCCTACAAGCAAGGCAGGAAGTAAGGAGGGTAATGGCCCTTCCCTCCTAACTTACCTTCACTTACATTGCTTAGACAAGCGTGTTCACTAACTGTACTGCCGAAAATGATGTTGCGGAGTTTAAATTCTGGCTTTTTGAACACAGCGACAACACAGTGTAATGTCGTGGGAGTGCGATGTGTACTGCTACTCATGCGACCAGGTTCTCAAGATGGATGTTCTCACCAGGCTCAGCTGACAGCCCAATAAAGCCAAGGTCCACACCAGCTGGTAGGGGCTATTTACACTTGCAGGATATATACAAACTTGTACCATCACCCGAAAGCAAGGGCGGGGTTCAGTCTTAGCAATAAGCATTTCCAATGGTTGCTGTTGAGCCGCTGGACCTATGGGCAGGGTGTTGTGGACTTTCTCCAAGATGAAGCACTGGAGGCTTGTGGTCATCCAGGGAGCCAATGCAGAAAAGCCCAGAATATTCTAAGGGACATCAATTTATGTCCTTAGGCAGGGTCTGGCATAAGGCCTGTTACTGGGCAGAAACGATAAGGGAAAGTAAAGAGCGGGTAAACACCCTTTCACCCTGCCCATGATTTATGGTACCAGCAACTCGTAAACAATAGGTGCAATCCTTAAGGGGACATAAATCAGCTAAATCAGCATTTTATAAACAAAATATACAGAGTATAGTAAATCATGGTTGAATACACATTATATTAAATATGTATAATTTTATTCAATACAACTTCACACGTGGCATGGAAAGGTGGCTGTCCTTATAAAATGCTCTGGCGCCCTTGCCATGTGTTGCCATATTATTATATAATATAAGTCTGTTCAACAACAGAGGGGCAATAAACAACTTCCACATCTAGTAAGGGCGCCCTTCACCAATAGAACAAGAAAATTATACCCTCAAGTGGGGACTTGAGATTGGCACTCTCTTATTATGCCTTGATATTGTAAACCACAAAAGTTTTTTAAACATTGATTATTGCTTTTTAACTCAAATTGTAATATGTATAATATGTATGTTTAAAAAAACTTGTCAGGCCCCCAATATCAAGTGATAGTAACAGAGTGCCAATCTAAAGTTCCCACTTGAGGGTATTCTTCTCTTGTTCTATCTATATATCTGTACAGCATTGTACGCCATGAGTTTCCAGCCCCTGGGTGACACCAAGCATGCCTAGCCACTCAGTTCCACAACAGCATTTCTTTTTTTCCAATAACTTTTATTGAGAAAAAATATTTTTCCAAAAATAACAGCATTAATATCAATACAGTTAAGGTTAATTTTAGAAGCATTTACCTTTTTTGCAGTTGATGTCTCTTTCCAAAAATAACCCACATGGCTCTGCCCATTCTGTGACATCTCACCATACGGTCCATCACTTAGCTCCTACACCAGTGGTGGGCAACTGAGTTCATATAGAGGGCCACAAGTGCGGCCCCCGGCATCACTAAAGGACCGCACATAACATCAATCCAGACCCTCCCCCCGTCGACATATCTCAACAGGTGGTGGACCAGATCCGGACAGGCAGTCAAAACCCGACAGCACCCACCCCCCTCCTGACCTGGTTTCCCCTATAAACACTGCCAAAGTTGATTAGGAAAGCTGGGTCAGCATGTGACATCTTCACAGGTGAGTTGCTATGCCCTTTGCATTAACCGGGCTGCAGGTTGGGCACCTAGGTTCTGCACTGACTCCTGGGCCAGCATCATCATACATGACCCTCCCCAATTGAGGTATTGAGTATCTGTGATGGATGACCCCTCATCACATTATGCATGCACATTGCTGTACTGTACAACTCCAGGCTATTTCACACTGTCAAAATGCTATTGCATGCTGAAATGCAGATCACATTTTGACAGAGCGCTTTCCCTGCAGGTCACTTTAGTGCAAATAACACAGAACTACAGCACTGTTTCTGAGGATCAATTACATAAATTAGATTTTTAGCACCAGGCTTCTACTGTCCCTATTAAATGATATGGGAGAAGTAAAGGTGGACTTTACACAATGCTTATACATTTTAATCTAGTCTTTGTTGTAAAATAAAATGACATGTCATGTCTGAGGTATATAATAATTTTTTTGAGTCCTACAACCTTGGGTCTCATTCATATAGTCATCTGGCCAGATGTCGGTTTGCTCATAGGGATAACATAGGGGGGCTCTTGTCAATACTCCTGTCAGTATACGCCTGACAGTGAGTGTACACTTAGAATTGTTAGAGGGTGTACTTTCTTTATTTCATGACTGTAAAGTGGAGCAAGTTTTCAACATGCTCACCATCGGGCCCCCCTAGCTGCCCGGGCCCAGGACAGGAGTCCCCTCTGTCTCCCCCTGACGGCGGCCCTGAGCAAAGCTGTATCTTCTGTTGATCCTGCCTGTTTAGCTTTCTTTTAACTCCAGGACAAATTTTTCATAAAAGCCCACAGCAAAAGAAAATCACCATTTTTGCCTAGGAGTGCAGAAAAGAAGATCTACTTACCTAAAGCTGGCCATATCGATTCTGTTTGATTGGCTCACAAAATCGATCATTTGAAAATTTATTCCTTTTTTACTAAAAAATAAAACAAAGATGGAAATGGTGCATAAAATGGGAAAGAGCTGTGATTGGTCAGGTTGGAAAATTTCAGAAGGTCGTACAAGTATCTGAAGGATTTACTAGATGTTTATTATTGGTGTATACTCACACGTCTTTATTTTCATAACTGAAATTACATTTTGCATAAATTGCGCTTTGCAGTAGTAACATTGATCTATATTGACATTCGATATTTTACCTCCCTGGCGGTATGCTGGTACCTAATTTTTTTCAAAACTGAGGTAGGAGCAATCAAAGCAGAGTACACCTATGATGCTGGAGAGACTGTTCAGGCTCGCTGGGGATAGGTAAGTATACCCGAGTGTAACTCGGGGGAAGTTTATTTTGTCAGCAAACTCACCCCGAGCTACACTCTGGGTATAGTGAAGGAGGTAAAATGACATATTTAAAGCGGACCTACCACCAGAAATGTATGTTTTCATGAATGGCACTAGAAGTGCCAATAATAGGGAGGAATGCAGTGAAAAAACCCAAAAACTTACCTGTGGGGAGCAATATAATAAGATAATTCCACAGCTCTATTCCCTTCCTGTTCCTACGTATTTGAGTCTGTTTACTGCATTCCTCCCTATTATTGGCACTTCTAGTGCCATTCATAAAAACATAGATTTCTGGTGGTAGGTCCACTTAAAGGTCAAAGATGATGCATGTATGGCTAGTTTTACCTCCCTAGTGGTTGAGAGGAACCCAGTTCCCCCAGAGTTAACGGCGTCATCAATAGGAAACTGATGCCCCTGGGCAGGGGAGGGGTGGGAAATATAGGCAGCATAGTACAGCATACTGCTGTGATCGTGTAAGGGCAGACCTCTAGGGTGGTTAAATATTCACTAGTGTTCAGCCACCCTGAAAAGGGTTTAGCATTTGCGCAGGGGGACAGAGAAAAGGGAACAGAATTAGTCATACCCTGGGATGGCACTGGTGCTTTCCACACCCAGGATTGCGGGCCCTATGGCATTCAGGGTCTCCATCAGCAGCTATGCTACTGGCTCCAACCTCCTCCTCCACTTCTACCTCAATCATCAGTCCGCCATCAGTCACTAGCTGGAAGCAGTGTAGCCCTGCTGTGGGGAAGTGCCAACTGGGCTGTGCTGAAGCTGATTTGCAAACAGCACACCACCTTGGATTAGACTGTCAATCATTGATAACTGACCCCATGTTATCTCTATGAGCACCCACATGTAGAATTTGCCAGGGACCACATGTGAAGGGTACAACTGGTTTAATATGAAAACCCGGGACCATAAAAACGTACATGTTAACACAATGTGCGTGTCAAAGCTCTCTCCTATTATTCTGTACCAAAGTGGCTACATTCCACCTCTATAAATACAATGGATTGAGCGTAGCCCCCCTAAGGCAGAATGTGTGGGGCTTATTTCCACTAGAGCAATGGGGTGCAGAAGAATGTGTTTTTAATTGCTTTGCCATGTCCACAGCCAATGGTTCCCCCCATGCAATCGGGTGCGATTTTCCCCACAATCTCGCTTGCGTTTTCCTGATCACCCCGATCGCGAGTGATCACACCCATAGAAAATGAAAGTATAAAAGGTAAAAAATTGCGTCCCTATAAAATGTTTAGCTAGGGGCCGCGATCAGGTGCAGTCCGTGGTTAAAAACACAGTAGGGTGGCGTTCAAAATCGCCCCCTAAATTGCGTCCGCAGCCGCTAAATGGAGATTGCCAAATAGTTTCAATGGGAGCGATCAGACGAGGTGAATTTATTAAAAACACGTCCATCTGCGGCGATCGCTCTAGTGGAAACAAGCCCTTACTGTGTGAAATAAAAAAGAGAATGCTCATTCAAAACAGACTTTTGTGTTGTGTTAAACTTTAAGTTTGCAGCCATGAAACATCCATTGTTATTGAGGTGTCTGGAGTGAGTGGATGTTGTCTCCCGTGTACCCCACCTTCCATGTCACACCCACCACCCCCACACTAGGCAGGGTGATGATATAGAAGAGATCTGGGATGAGCTCATTGGCTGCGATGTTCTCTGATTTAGTATTCCATCCAGCTAGTGCGATCCTGCCACCCACGCCCCGGCCGCCTCCCACGCCAGGATCTGCGTCACCGGTCCTGTGTGGGAGGCAGACAGACCGAGCTGTGCTGTGTAGCAAGAACGGAATATCCCATTCGGTCCCCGAATACGGGGGGGTGGTGGTGGTGTGACTACACATCCTCCGGGCAGATGAATGCCGAGCCTCGAATAACCCCCCCATCGTATGATCATCCCTGGAGTCCAGAGAGCAGGGGCTGCTGTGCTACAAAGTATCTGCAAAGTATCCTGCTCACATAGGAAGGAATGGGGCTTCCAGGCTCGTCACTGGGACACTGCTAATTCACCCACAAGTTCGGGGCTGCTCTTCTGTAAAGTAAGTAACACCTGGGGATGATGATGACGAGGGGGAGGGATGGGCAGCACTGACTCTCTATCACCGGGGAACATGAAGTGTGGATGTGACAGCAGCAAATTGGTCAATACATAGTGTCCTTTTCAGTCGGGATTTTGTTTGTTATTTTTCTAAAAGTTTACAAATATATTTTTTACAATACAAAGCTTTGCAGTGTACAGGGAAAAGTTTTAGTACATGTGTCTGCCATGAATACCGGTATATAGTGTACCCCAATCTGAAATCGCCCCCCTTTTATAGAGCAGTACTGATGGGGGAGTGTCTCTATTGTGTTCATGTAAATGACAAAGAATGTATGGATTCACATATAAGATACTGTACAATGCACATGGCATTAGGAGGAATACCCTGACGGACATAACTGATCTGCCTGCACCTGGCTGTCACATTTCACTTTCTGTGCTACCACCCTGAAGGGTTATTTAATTATCTCTTCATATAAAGGGTTATGGGGCCAGGTAGCTAAGGTTTTCTTAAGTTAGTTATGGTAGGTGCCCATGTTAAGGACAAGTTTCAGTCCATGTAAATGTGTGACTACATACTGCCATACATACTTGTCATACATGTGTGACTACATACTGCCATACATACTACATATGTGTCATACAGGTGTGACTATATACTGCCATGCATTAATAGAGAGATAGAATTGGTGATTTGATTTTACAGTTGCTGGTTTAAGGCTGTTGTACTGGTCCAGGTCAGTGATTTCCTAGGTCAGGCTGGGCAAACTTATTCAACCAAAGAGCCAAATCGCAACGGTGTAGCGCTTGAAATACATGTTGAGAGCCAGAGGGGGGTTGTGCTGTAAAAATGTTAAAACTTTAAAACTTCTTTCCCTAAAAACATTCTCTGATCTCAGAGCAAGAAAGATCTATGGGATCCTCACCAACCTCTGGAGAACCCCCATTTAAAGGAGGCCTGCCCTAGATAATGAAGAAATATGAATATGCCCTGGGGTTATCATATACTTTACAAACTGGCTGTACAATTAATTTTAATATGAGGAAACTATCCAATCACTTTATATCCAGTCATGGAGGCCCCTGCACTACATACTTGTTGTTACATCTTAAGGAAATTGTAAGCAGATTGATGCGCGTCAAAAAACGTGGTAAGCCACAATACAAAGTGAGCAAAATGTGCCAGTGGAGTCTGGGCCATTAAAATCGTCTTTTCGACATGGTAAATGCACTAGAGGAGTCTCAGCCTAAGGGCTAGTCTCCACTGACCATCATGGACTCATCAACATTACGGATCCATAATTCCCAGTTTTTGGCAAGGCTGTGTTGTGCCCTCGTTTAGGGCGCCCCTTTATAACCTGTGGATAATATGCATACAATACATACCCAAAAAACAAGGGATGCATATTGTATGCATTTGATATGTTAATTGATTTCCCTGACGTCACTTCCGGTATTTGGAATGTGGCTGTTCCTCATTCCAAATGCAGGAAGTGACGTCAATGATATAACTTCCAGTTTGAATTTAGTTGTTGGCTGATTTAGAAGGGAGAGGGCGTTACTCTCCCTGCTAATGTCCCACTCCCTCCTAAATAAGCAAAAGCGGCATGGGAACTTAGAGGGGAGTGTAATGCCCCCTCCCTCCTTAATTACCCCAATTAAAAAAATCTTGGATTAATTGGAAATTGGCCAGGAAAGCCACATAAAAACGTGACTTCCCCGTTATAACACTCTAACTGTCATTGGCATCAGTCTAGACCAGGTATATGTGGCTTTAAGCCAGATAGTAGGCTCATAATTTCATACAATAATAAGTCTTTGTTACAGATAAGCAACTCATTTTCAAATATATTTGTATTGAATGGTGTCAATGGGAATGCACATATTTCAGTTTGTGGGAAAGTACACATGTCTAATTATATTCTTTCACTGAGCTACCTGGCATCCTTTACAGGCAAAACCAGCTCTTCTAAAATCACTTATCAACTTTGTATAGTTTTAAAAATCTACTACTGTCAAGGGTATGAATTTCTGCAGGCGGTCAGAAGGCAGCTGTCAATCACCCGGTAACCTTATGGTCAACTTTCTGGCAAGCACTACGTGTGCTATCTGCTGGGTGGTCAAAAGTGGTGAACCCCAATGCCCAAAAGTTCCAATGCCCGAACACCCATGGCCAGGCTCATGATTTACTTTGTGTTGTAAACATTTAGGGCCACCTTTGTCATATATGCCTTATAATGCACCAATTAGTTTAATTGGTGTAATGTTGGAAATTATAGCAAGTCAATTTAGCACCCATACTATATTTTTTTGCACAGCAATGTTTTTGTTATAACAGAAAGTGGTTTGGTATTGCCTTACTGAAATAGGCAATGCCAGATTATTTACAATTTTATATTGAGGGACGTTTTTTCTAAACTACTCTATTTGCCCAGTTGTGAGTGGTGTACTTCCTATCTTTATTTCTCCAAACACTCCCAGGTTATTGGAAACTGATTCTAAATGGTGATTTCAAAAGATTAAACATCTGCTAAGGTACAGTGGGTTACTACAGGTTCTACATTTCACTTGTCCTTATTGAGTGTTCCAGCCTGAATGTTGTAACATTCCAACACTTTAGAAAACAGGTGTCCAGTTTATAAACCTAATACGTTTCAATATGTTTTCATCATCTGCTTGATTGTTTAACAATATTTACATTTACCTGCATAAAAACTCCCTTCTACATCAGATGAAACTTTAACAATAATTCCAACTTTCTCAGGAAAGTACTAGAAGAAAATCCTTTAGAATTTGCAGGTCTATCCACTTAGTCAAATGGCTGGAATAATGTGCCAAGTGGGATATAGTTTGCCATAGTTTGGGCAAGGTCTGTTGTGACTCAGGACTTTAAACAGGTATGATTTACTGTATTTCGTTATGTGTGTCAGTATTAGTCTGCAAGCATTTCACTGAATTGAAGAACTGTTATGATGAATAATAAATGTATACCATTAGAGCAAAGTCAAATCAAACCAAGGAATTTGAAGCAGCGTACTCATTAGGGCTCTTTTCCAACATTATGCAAAATAATAGCTAAACCCCCTGTGACATGTATGTTGGCTTGCTTAGTCATAAACACTTTGTAGCAATCTCATTTTTGCATTGTACCACAGAATATAATATTCGTTTTAGTGTGCTGCTGAAACATGAAGCCTTTGAGTAATTAAGGATTTTGTGATATCTAATTAATAAGTGTGAAGAATGAAGTTAGATATAGTTATGTTTTGTAGAGGTTGTTGTGGTACATGCCTACAAACCACTGTCCTCACCTACATACCGCTACCACCACTGCAATCCCCAGAATAGCACTGCACCCATTACCACCACGGTACTCCCTCCTCTATCGGCATTCCTATGCCAACAACACTCACCACAGCCCTTAAACACATATTTCCCCATTTAACCCCCCTTGAACACACAATTTTGTTACCATTGTGAAACACACTGTTAGCACTCTACACCTCTTCCAGCAGTATACTTCTCCCATTTAGTCCCCTGCACACTATATCTGTCGTACCTGTGTCAACATTGAAAATATTTGGCCATATTTTCCCTCCCTCCCTTCTACCAGCCTACATGTTGTTACTACACACATTGTCACAACTGTCCTCACATATGTTTGCCACCAGGTTACCACTGTTCCCCACTGCCATTACTGTACACACACTTTCTCCTGGCTCTTGCTCACCACTTTTGCTGCTACCTCTATTACTGTCTGGGGGTGCATGAGGCGGAGGGAGGGAGCCCAAGTCCCAAGAGATGGACTGTTAGTAAGAAGTACTAAACCAAAGCATTTACTATTGAAGACACTATAAATAATATACCGTATTTATTAGAGTATAACGCGCACACGTGTATAACGCGCACCCCTACTTTTCACTTAAAAGTGGTATATATCCACGCACGGATAACGCGCACCCAATTTGGTTGACCCAAGCTGTATGACAAAAAACGATGTAAAAAAACTTGATAAAAAACAATACGGTACTACGGTTTAAAATGCTTCAAGTCGATTCATCATGCATCAGATGCAAGAGTTGTTCCTTCTTCCGAGTTAAGTGTTCATCAGTTTGTCCAGTTGAGGAACATCTACATTGTTTCTCGTGTCTTCGCTCTTCTGGCTGAATCCAGTAGGGTTTCTGTGCGTCCATGTCATTGCTGATGCCTGTCTTCAAAAACTCTTGATATCCATGATGTTTTCAACCCATGATGTCACGAGAGATAGGTCAGGTTTCTTGAGGTTTCCTTTGCAGTCAATCCTTGTCGTCGGATTTCATCCAGGTAATCCACGTTTCCCTGACTCTGTTTTTGAAGGGTTTGTTTTAAACGACATCTAGTGGCTGAAGAATAGATGTTAGTCCACTGGAATCACAGCTTGAAATGTTTTTAGGACTTTCCGTTTGTCTTTCACAGTGTCGGTCAGGGGTGAGCGGATGGAACTGGTCCCATACAAGCATGGATTTCTTCAGTATGGCGCTGGTCTAGTATTCCAAACTCTATTTAACATTTAAATGATGCCTTCAATCCATCCATCCTTAGGGTGTGACAATGGATCACAAACACCTTGGTGGAAATTTACCTCCTTCGGATAGTTAGTCTTCTTTTAAAAATCACATTGGTTTCAGTTTAAAAACCGTCTGCCATAACGGATAACACACGGTTAAATTTATAAAATGAGTTTCTCATGGCCTGTGGTTCTATCTGGATTGTGTGCTTCCCTTGCGTCAATTGTCCTGTTACCTGGTGTCAAAACACATGGGGTCTCATCCATATTGCCTATCTGTGAAAGTTCCAAATTAACCTTCTACGTTGCTTTATTATAAGGTAGGAATGAAGCGATCTCTCTTCTAAATCTTTAGGCAGCTTCTTGTGCTATCTTTGTTCTCTGGCGTATTGCAAGTCCATGCCTTTTCATAGTTTGTGTCCATCATTAGAGGCTTTGAACTTTGAATCCTTGCAAACTTTGGGCTTGAAGTCTAATGTGGAGTGATGTGACAATGTACCCACTACTTCTTTGGTCATAACCATCATAAAGTTCCTTCTCCATGTCTGGTACATGGCTGGTTCCCTCGTTGTGCTTTTTTGTTTTATTCATATCTTTCAGGATGGCTTTCTGTTTTTCACTCGTCTAACATTTGTCTCTGGTACAGTGAATTCTCGGCTAGCTGCTCGATTCCCATGAATTTCAGCATGATCCCAAACTTGAGCTTGAATGAAGCGTCATATGCACAACGTTTCTGTTTGTTTTTCCTGAGATGCCACTAACGAGTACAGTATATCAGTATATCAGTATACTACCATAAGTACGGTAATCAATTAATGATCACTCAATTATGAAGAACGGTACGAAAACACTGAATTGAATTGAACAGAGCAATTGAATTGAATTGAGCTGATAGAGTAGGGAGTCCAGCATAGCAGTGGCTGCAAAACTGTCACCCACAGTCCATGTTCCCCCGGTCTTCTCGAAGCAAACAAGAGACCGTGAACAATGTAGTAAAATCAACTACGGTAAACGTGCTGCTATCAACGCTTGTGCTATTTGGCTTCTTATAATATTGATGACTGCCTTCATCCACTCAAAAGTCAACACAAGAGGGACAATCTCAGCAAACGAATTCTGTGACAGCTTTATGGTACTCCATTGGGCATGATCTCCTTCATTTTTGAATTTTATTTGCCATTCTCCATTGTCCTTTACTCCAGATCTGGTTCTGCTGGTAGGCCCCCGTTAATTGTCCTGATAGCCGAGGTGTAGGCCCAAGCCGGGGACTAAATTTTCGGGCACCCGGGGAGTCACGGTAAAATTGCTCACCGACCTGCTTGGTGATCTTGGCGATCTGACCTGAAGATGGCTTCGCTTGTTGGAGTCGCGATTGAGCGGTGATGATGAGATGAGGTACGGAGGTACGGTAGGTTGGCGCGGAGCTCCTCTCTCTCATGCAACCGTCAGCTTCGGCGTCAGGCCACGCCCCTCCACTGCAATGCATGACTCCCCGCTACAGGGGGAGCAGATCTCGGCGGGCAGAAAACGTCGGTCCACCCCAGCCCTCGTGTATAACGCGCACTCACACTTTGACATCTTTTTTTGGTACAAAAAAATGCGCGTTATACTCAAATAAATACGGTATATCAATTTTATTACACCAGTGTGATCCACCAACTTAGGCATGATTGCATGGTATGGTAGGGTATGGCAAGTTTTTTTGTCCTTTACCTGCTTGCTGGCCACTATTTTTCTGACAGGCCCCACTGGACACACTTGCTGCTCCCCTTTACCTCTTAAGTACTAATGTTTACCTTTTTCTGGGCAGTACTGTACCCCAACCCTACCCCTCTCTTAGCACTATTGTTATCCTCCTCTTACTGGGTATTTTCCCCTTTGCTAGGACTTCTTGTTCTGCCCAGAATCTGCTGGCCACCATGGCAGAGCATTCTACCTCCTACAATTGCAACAAGTAGAACTTTGTCTTAATGACATATGCCATCCTCCACCACCACTGACCACCAACAATGGTTATTACCTTTCAATGACCACTGACATTTGCAACATGCTTTTTTTCTACTTAAATGACAAGAAGAATGCTCTATGATACATATTCATTACTTCTACATTCTTTGTATTGTGTTTTACATGAACTCAACTGGCTTTTGTCTTGTGAGCTTGTAGATCACTATTTATCAGAGTGGATAAAAGTCAATGATTTTTTAAAAAAAAATAAAAAAAATCTGATTTTTTTATTTAAATAGATTTTTTGGATTTAAATCGGATTTTTGGGATTTAAATTGAATTTTTAAAAAATAAAGTGCTGTTTGAGGAAAATATATTACCATCCCAAGGTTATTCCACGATGAAATAAAGATTAGTTCTTAATTATGTAGAATAAGGCTGTATATGTTAAATTTTTTGGGTAAATAAATGTCATGTTCTTCCAGAGGTTTTTGTAAGATTTTATAATCAATAAAACTACACTCTCAGATGTATATTGGCCAACATCCCAAAAACAATAGCTTCCAAGTCCCCCTATTCTTTATTATTTTCTTATCCCAAAAATAATAGACCCACCCCAACGCGCATTTAGTTGAAGACTTCTTCAGGGGGTACGATATGTAATTTCGTACGATAATGTAGTTTGTGTTATGTAGATTTTCCAAATCTACATAACACAAACAGCCGACACAAGGGGATCAATCATACTAAATAACCAAATCGCCATAAGTGGACACAGACGCTCAGGGGTACTCACGTCCATAGATCAATATAGAGTGGAAAGACATGATTTCTAAAGATGGTGTCCCCACTGCGCCGACACCAGTGGGGAACGGAGAGACAGACAGACTTTACCTTCATAACTGACGTGGTGTTCTGCGTACAACAAGACCGATTTTTAATACATTTACTTTGGTAAACATGATTAGTTGAGTTTTGGGTCGGTCTTGTTACGCAGATCACCAGTGGGGACGCCATCTTCAGAAATCATGTCTTTCCCCCTATATTGATCTATGGATGTGAGTAACCCCTGAGGGTCTGTGTCCACTTTTATGTCGATTTGGTTATTCAATATGACTGATACCCTTGTGCTGGCTGTTTGTGGTATGTAGATTTGGCCTATGAAACTACATATCGTACCCCCTGAAGAAGTCTTCAACGTAATGGGGTGAAATTTGTGCCATTTGGGCTATTTTAATCGTCAAAGCATGTGTACAGATGTGTACATCCACATTGTTTTAGATTGATATGATGTCATTACTTCATTTCTAGCACTGTGTATAGTAAATGTATTGTCCAAATATGAATGATTAACCTAAACTGGGGATAAAAAAAACTGTAGTGGCCAGGGGTTGTGTAGTCAGGGTGAGGTCCCCTTTAAGCCGCTGGACCAGCATGCTCTAGGGTCCCAGGAAGTGTTAAGAGGTGTCCCCGGCCGCTGGGCGTGGCCTTTAGAGGAGAGCGAGGTAGAGACAGGCAGCACGTCTGCTGCTGTCTCATCTGGGGCCTTGCATCCCGGTCCTGCTAGCCCGGCGTCCGTCCAGCCGGTAGGCGCAATAGCACGCACGACTCACTACCCAGATCGATACCACGCGCTGCCGTGTCAGCCGCCGGTCGGCAGTACTGTGATTCCAGTGGGGTGGATGCCCGGTTCCCCGTGGGTCCCGCCTGAGTTACGCGATCCTGCGCGCTGGAGTACCTGCGGCCTCATCTCGCCTTGGATGTCGCTGGTGTCACCGCCAATACCGTTGCTGCGCTGTCTGTGTCCCTGTCTCGTCCTGGGGTAAGCACTGCCGGCATTCACTGGAGGACTTTCCATTGTGACTATCTTTATCGTTATCTGGACTACTGTTACCGTTACCTCTGCACCGTTGTGCTATTGTCTTACTCAAGTACCCGAGCTGGGCCCCGGGTGCCAATAAAGTTGAGCCTTGAGCATTACAGCCGCCCCTGTCGTCTGATTGATTCCTGTGTACCTTACAAAACTACTATGAAAACTTGTTATTCTAAAATTCTTCACCTACTTGCATTTTAAAGTTATACCAGCAAGAAAAATTTATTTCAATCAGTTTGATTTAAATTGCGCCTTACTGACTAGTGATTTAAATCGGTTTGATTTCAATCAAATCCACCCTGCTATATATTATAAATATTCAATTCAAGGTATCTGTTTTATTTGTTTGACCAGTTCAAAATACGGTACTTGTTTATCAAAGAAATGGAATATACCTTTCTGCAATGACCTGACAATGCAGTGTATCTGCATCACTGAAATCTTAAATAGCTTTTTCAGCCCTGCTCAGGTTACCTTCATTATTAGAAGAGTATGTGTTTTGTAGTCAAAATCAGTTGTAAGGTGCCAAGGTAGACAGCACTGCCAGTGTTGAAAAATGTAGGAAAAATATGAAAAAGGAAAATATGAAAATGTTTACCACATCTAGGAAGTGGTTAAGGAGAGAGGATGGCGCTGGATGGCGCTTCACAGTGCAGATGGACAATGACCCAAAGCATACTGCAACTGGAATGTTATGCACTGGCCATGTCAATCACCTGACCTGAATCCGATTGAGCATGCATTTCACTTGCTGAAGACAAAACTGAAGGGAAAATGCCCCAAGAACAAGCAGGAACTAAAGACAATTGCAGTAAAGGCCTGACAGAGCATCACCAGTATTTATGGACCTGACTTTAGGTTAATTGGCATCTTCCAGAAATTGTCCTTATACTATGTCATATATGACATTACACATCACATTGTGAGCTCCCCTAGGAGACAGTTAGTAGTATGTTCTCAGTAAAGTGCTGAGTAATATGTTAATACTAGATAAATACGTGATCATAATATAACACACTGTTCATTTCCTTTTACATGTATGTATTTTGCATTTTGGGGGGGATAGGGTGTCTTCTGGAAAATGAAAGTGAACATTTATCCTATTGTGCATCATTAGAGGTTTGCAAGCGCTTATCTATTACAATTTTCTGTCCAATGTCCCCTCATTGGCTTTCTATTGTTCTACCAGTGCAATTATAAGGCCAAGAATGAACGTGGCAGCCAGAAGTTCAGTCAGCTTTGATCCTAAGCATATTTGGTGATTGTTTCTGCAGCTTCTGGGCTCCCGATCTATATACATTGTTCTCATATATAACAACTTTATATTGCATTTAGCTTTCCACATTGGGGCTTTTCATGAAGATATGACATAATCCCATTTAATGTAATAATCTGTCCTATTTGCTTGAATTTTGGCTTGTGTTCTGTGGTACACCTCTTTGTCTGTTTTTCTGAAGGCCTACATTTATCCTTTTTTTAATATATTTTTGAATATTATCTAAATTAAAATAATCACAAATTTCTGACTTCAGACAGAATTACCGTATCTCCAGTACAACATGACTAAAGCTAGCCACACCTGAATCTTAGATTCGATCGTGTTGTGCCTTTTAAATATGGATTGCCCTCTAATATTAATCCATTGTATCACCATGATTATACTATCAATCAAAATTAACCAACATGTCTGATCACTTTTCGATCGATTAAATGTTTGATTTCAAGCTCTTTTAGTCGATCATACTAGGTGTGGGGGAAACTATTTCAGTACGATTTCATTTTAAAGTGATTGTAAGCAAATATTGAACCGCGTTTGCCCACCTTTACCTAGCCAATAATGTAGCTAGGTAAATTAAGAATGTATTATTTAAGCTAAATCAAGTTTGCAGAAACTCACAATCATTTTAATTAATTTTTTCAGGGTTATCCTGCTGATCAAACATGGCAGCTTCGTTACCAAGGACATTAGGGGAACTTCAACTTTATAGGATACTACAACGTGCCAACCTCTTGTCTTACTATGATGCCTTTATACAGCAGGGGGGAGATGATGTCCAGCAGCTTTGTGAAGCAGGGGAAGATGAGTTTCTTGAGATAATGGCACTTGTTGGAATGGCTAGCAAACCACTACATGTAAGAAGACTGCAGAAGGCCTTAAGAGATTGGGTTACCAACCCAAGTCTCTTTAACCAACCTTTAACATCTTTACCTGTCAGCAGCATTCCAATCTACAAGCTTCCAGAAACATCACCTTCTTTGTTGGGACTCAACTCCAGCAGTTATGAAAGGAACAATAATACTAGGGAACCACACTTGAAAATTCCAAAGTGTGCAGCTACAACATGTGTTCAGAGCGTGGGATCTGGAAAATCAGAAGGCGTATGCAGTTCCCCTCTGCAAGTTAGCAGTGAAGGAAGACACTGGCAAAGTCATCAAACTACAGAGAGTGAACACAGCCTATCTCCAGCTGATCTCGGCTCTCCAGCATCACCTAGAGACACTACTGAGACCTTAGATGCTGCTGCTGTGCTCTCTGTAGCTGAGTGTGTTGAAAGAATGCTACCCCTATTACCAAAAAATGACTTAAATGAGGTTAAAGAACTTTTAAAAAATAATAAAAAGCTAGGAAAGATGATAGGCCATATCTTTGAAATGACAGATGAGGACCCTCGCAAGGAAGAAGAGATACGCAAATACAGTGCAATTTATGGCAGGTTTGACTCTAAAAGGAAAGATGGAAAACATTTAACTCTACATGAGGTAAACAACAGTATGGTTTTGTTTTTTGATTTTGTTTTAGATGTATCCATTTGTTCATCAAAAAGGCTTTTTTAATAATGTTTATCCAACAAGAAATACACTAATGACAATTTTCCTAAACATAGCACTGCACTCACTCTTTGGCTATAAAAGCTGACATGTAAGCAATAAGGAACAATTGCCAGTAATCATAGAAGACCAACATATTGCATTAGTTGGGCTTTTATATCTTAATTATAAGGAAGAAGGGAAGAAAGTGGGAGAATACTAGGTTTGGGATTTAACCGCCCCAGCGGTCGGGACGGCACCATCTCGCTGTAGCGCTGCTACTGCTACTATAGCACTGGACGAGATGGTGCCGTCCAGTACACATCGGGGCTCCGGCAGCGCATACTTACAGTTTTGTGCTGTCCCGGTGTCCCTGATGCGTTAGATTTAACGACCAGGCGCTCCTGTCTGCAAGTGCCCGCAAACCTGTGCGGGTGCTTGCAAGGTGTTAAGATAATGCCCCTTTGACAAGTCTATTGGGCTACTGAATACCGCCTGGCAAACACATTATGTCGCCTTTGTCGGGCAGTGATTGCTTGTTTACTGGACAGTTAAAAACGCTACATGACAAGCACTAAGTAGGTCTGCAAAGTGCTGGTGGAGCTTGCAGAGCTTTTTAATTCTCAAGTCAATGGAGTCATTTAACAATCCTTAATGCAACCCTTAATGCAACAGAAGGTGTTCAAAAAATCTGAAAATTACCTTCCAAACACCCTTGTAAATGAGCCCTTGGGAGTGTTGGTTCTTTTTTTTTTTTATTAATAAAGAAGTTTATTGAGTAGATGAATTAACATACAGAGTCATGAAATGGCATCCAACATTACAAACAAACTGTTCTACATCCACAATACAACTATAGAGGCTAAAAACGGGAACAAGGACATAGTATGCTCACCAAATACAACACAGTAAACTTCAGGTCCCTCCAGTAGCAGTCCCCAATCCCACCGGCAAGTCCTTAATTGCTAGCAGATCATGAAGTCGAAGAGAGATAAGCCATATCTTCGGAGCAGGACGCCACCTTATGCTGGCCATACACATGCCGATAAACGGGCGGATTTTAATCTGACCGACGGGTGTGCGCGCTCTCGCCGTCGGTCAGGTTAAAATCCGGCCGTTTATCGGCATTTCCCCACATGGGGCGACAGATCCCTGTCGCCCCACTTCTCGGCCGGCCAGAGATCCGACATGTCGGAAAATCTGAGCCGATGGGAGCCAATTGCCATAAGCAGCAATGAAGACGGCGTCTCCATCGCTGCTTATGGCCGGCACACAAAGGGTGCCTGGCCGATTGTGGGGCCCCAGAATGCAATGGGAGGCTAACGTGATGACGTCATCATGTTAGCCTCCCGGAGGGATATCGGAGGGCGATATCGCTCCAGCTCGCCGTGTATGTATGGCCAGCATTAGACAGCCATAGGCCCCATATCTTAGTAAATTTTTTCTCACAACCCCGGTTTACATAAACACATTTGAGAAGAGGAAGAATATCATTGAGAGATTCTTTCCAGACGGCTAACGTGGGGGTAAGAGGACTATACCACAGTCTAGCCACCAGCTTCCGAGCATAGAACAACGCTGTATGGAGAAATTGAGCTTCAGTCCTATTAATTCGTAGTTCCCCCAACACACCCAGTATACAATGCTTAGGATCCAGCATTACTCATAGTGTCATGCTGAAACATAACCACCTGTGCCCAGTAGTCCTGCAGTATTGGACAAGACCATAGCATATGGAGAAGAACCCCTGTGCATCATACATTTAGGACATTGGGCTGAGCAATATGGCTTAAACATAGCAAGTTGAAGAATGAACAGTTAGGTTAGACGATCTGACACCCTCTGGGATGTAGAAGCAGGAGTATCTAGTGCCTCCTGCCAGTCATCCTCCGTGAGTAAACCTATCTCACCCTCCCAACTATTCCGAAGGCCCGACAAAGTAGACTTAGGATTGTAACGCACAAGTTTATTATATAGTACAGATATATGCCTTGTAGACTCAGAGGCCTTCAGAAATCTCACATTCCTCTATAAATTGCACCTGTAGGTAGCAGAAAAACATATGATTGGATAGATCAAATAATCTTTCAGATCATCAAAAGTTCAGACAATGCCTATTATATTTACTGACTGAACTGCGTCCACAGTACTGCAGATTAAGTCACAAAAATTAACAAAAGTTATTCAGGAAGCCTCTTGAAACAGAGAATACACATTCTGCACCTCTGTGCAGTTAGATTAAAATGTACTGCATGCTGAAAAAACAATATGAAGGTGTAGATATTTCCTATTAACACTACAAGGGGTAATTAACGTGTCAAACACCATTCCTCAAATTCAAACCAAATTTATGTGATTTCTTAAGTAAGCTGTGGTTTTAATAAATAGGCAGCACAGTGATTCAGTGGGTATTGTGGCCATGTAGTAATGGAGTCACAGGTTCCAATCTTGGCCTGGTCACTATTTTCAAGGGGTTTCTTTGTTCTCCCCCACTCATAAAACCAGGTATACTGGTTACCTCCCACATTCCAAAGACATACTGCAAGATTTATCGGGCCTAACAAAAAATTGTCCATAGACTATGGTATTTTAGTTACTTATGTCTTAAACTACATACATATGACTATGCCTATGTTAGTTAAATATATATATATGTATATATATAATTACTGTAAGGATGACCGTTTGATGTTTGTGGTTTCCTTTGAGAGACAGTAATATAAATATGTGCTATGTAAAGCACTGTGTAATATGTTTTGCGCTACACAAGTACAGAAAATTGCTTTGGAGAAGTATAGGAGAGGAGGGTGAAAGAAAAACATAAAGAAGCCCCATAGCCCAAATGTTTTAGAACTGACACTCAATCTATTGAAAGGGAACTGAGTGAAAATTTGCAAACGGTTCATGGGACAGTGAATCAATGAGTGGGTGTGAATTTTGAATACCAGTAGTACGATGACGCTGAAGAGATGAACCCGCAGGCTTACTAGCAAAAGGTGAGTATCCCCAAAGTATCCCCAAACTTACACCAATGCACATTCAGGAAAAATACTTAGGAGGATAATGAATGATCTTCTTCCTCTTCAGTGTTAAGTACACTCACCGGCCACTTTATTAGGCACACCTGTCCAACTGCTCATTGACGCAAATTACTGATCAGCCAATCACATGATGGCAACTCAGTGCATTTAGGCATGTTAAAATGGTCAAGACGAACTGCTGCAGACCAAACCGAGCTTTAGAATGGGGAAGAAAGGTGATTAGGTGACTTTGAATGTGGTATGGTTGTTGGTGCCAGTCGGGCCGGTCTGAGTATTTTAGAAACTGCTGATCTTCTGTAATTGTCATGCACAACCATCTCTAGGGTTTACAGAGTATGGTCCAAAAAAGAGAAAACATCCAGTGAGCGGCAGTTCTGTAGGTGTAAATGCCTTGTTGATGTCTGAGGAGAATGGCCAGAGTGGTTTAAGCTGATTAACTCAAATCCTGCCTTATATCAATGGTTCAGACTGGTGGTGGTGGTGTAACGGTGTGGCAGAAATTTTTTGGCACACTTTGGGCCCCTTAGCAGTAATTGATCATCGTTGCAATGCCACAGGCTACCTGAGTATTAATGCTGACCATGTCAATCCCTTTATGACCACAGTGTACCCATCTTCTGAAGGCTACTTCCAGCAGGAGAATGCACCATGTCATAAAGCTCAAATCATCTCAGACTGGTTTCTTAAACATGACAATGAGTTCACTGTACTCAAATAGCCTCCGCAGTTACCAGATCTCAATCCAATAGAGCACCTTTAGGATGTGGTGGAAAGGGAGAATTGCATCATGGATGTGCAGCCGACAAATCTGCAGCAACTGCGTGATGCTATCTTGTCAATATGGACCAATGTCTCTGAGGAATGTTTTCAGTACCTTGAATGTATGCCACGAAGGATGAAGATAGTTCTGAAGGCTAAAGGGGGTCCAACCCGGTACTAGCAAGGTGTACCTAATAAAGTGGCCGGTGAGGGTATATTGCTCTACACTGCAGGACAAGAAGTATAGGACCCCACCAACATCCATAATTTTTTTTTCAAACCCCTTAGGCCTAAATTCAAATAGTATTTTGACAAAATGTATAACAGTTGTTGTGTTTATTTGTTGCAGGAAATTTATTTTAAATACAAACAGTATATTACTTCAAAGCCTCTAACTAAAAAACTTTCTGTGTGTGTTACAGCTAACAGTGAATGAAGCTGCAGCTCAACTATGTATGAAAGACATTGCTTTGTTGACTAGAAGAGATGAGCTTTTCACACTGGCACGGCAAATCTCCCGGGAAGTCACTTACAAATATACCTACAGAACTACAAAGTAAGGATGACATTAATGTGGCCCACATTTGACACCTTCTCATTCAAATGATTTACAAATAATGGGTTTTGTAGAAGGTATTTACAATATGCAGTGTACATATGGTTTGGCAGTTACTGATGATTTCCATTTGGAATGGGGCAATTATTGAAGGCTGTACCACTATACAATCTATCCTTTAGGCTAAGTTTACACTGGCAGCTTTTTACCGCCAGGTAAATGACCGTTTAGCGTGGCCGACGGGTGGGCACCACATTTGGCGTTTGCCGGTCAGGTTTCGGGCGGCCGTCCCATAGAAAGTCTATGGGGTCCTTAATTAGACCCCCTGTAATCGCCTGCACTGTTGTGCAGACTACTACAGGGAGTCGTTTATCCTGCGGCTGCGGGAGTGCACTGGCGGTGCAGCTCAGAAATCGCCAGTGTAAACTTAGCCTAACTCTTATCTACAAAACCTTATTTACATAGCATTATTTGTACTGTCTACCACATTTGTAGTTGTGGGAGCTTTCTTGCTTTAAATTGGCATCATCCAATTAAATATTGATCTCCTATTTACTTGTGTAATTTCCTGCATCTGTGAATACTACCATGTCATACAAGTATAAAATCATATTAAGATTACACATGCATCAACATGATACAGCTTTTTACGAGAGGGAATTTTTAACAACTCATTCATAGATGTTTTTTCTGGATCTACGGTATGTCTACTTCCTCAGGAGAATGGAGACACCGAAAAATTTAATACATTTAAAATGCATACATAAAAAAGATAAAACAAGTATAATACATTTGTAAAGCTGGCCATACACCTTTAGATCTACCAACATATATGTAGTATACATTACATGTCTGCGATTACATGTTTATGGTAAAACAAAAAGAGATCTTAAGGCAATCAGAACAGAGAAATCTAAAGGTATATGGGCACCCTTAAGCTAATACAAATGTACTTTGGTTCCCACTGTACAGCAAGAAGTGTGACTCAACTGAGTAATCTAATGATTATATATCCTTCCTGTTTTCCTGCTTAGGGTTTAACATAAACAATATGAAGCCATTGAGATAGCAACATGTTTTTGCCCAATTTTGTGCCCACTATTCAAAGCCCAATGTTTTCATGCATATTTGAGAGAATCTTGTGACATCCAGGCAAAAGCCCAATAAACTGTTATCATAAATAAACAAACAGCCATACCATTCTTAGTTTACTTGTATTCTATATATCTATATCTATATATATATATATATATATTTGTTGTAAATGTTTACCTTTGTTTTATTTTCAGGTCCAAATATGAAGATAGAGAGGAGCTGTCACCCAAGAGAATTAAAACTGAGGTAAATTTTGTAGTCAGACTTTGTAGATATTTGATTGTCATAGACTGCATTGTCATAGACTGCATTGATGATTTTTTCTTTTCTTCCTGTTATAACTAAATTAAAACATTTTGTTATATACATAAGTGAAGAATTTGTAATACTGTGAAATATCAAGAAAACATTTATTCACCAGACAAAAATAGAAGTTTTTGAATTGCCCAGCCAGAGCTCAGACCTAAACACAAATTAAAAATCTGTGGGGTGACCTCAAGAGAGCCCTTAACATATTACAGATTTGGATTTCTTTTGCATTGGAAAGTCCAAATGAGCCTGGTTGATAGACTTCTAACTAAAGTTGGCCAAACACGGGCTAATCCCTGTGCGATAGGTGAACGATCAATCTCAATGTGGTGACGCAACCAATTTACCAACATGTCAAATATCATTTTATTAGGGGTAATATATAGAATGTATATTAAAAATAAGACACAAAAATCTACATAAAACTTGTGCTAAACACTTCAAAAAAATCTAGAGCAGTGAAAGCGTGTATATGGTTGTATAATTTTTATCTTTTTTAAAAGTGTTTGGACTTCTTATTATTATGTTTTTAGTAATATTAGGGTCTTTAAAAATTTGTGAGAGGTAATACCTCCTGGTGCAAAGATTGTGGGGGGCCACTATAAATACAGAAATACAGGGAGTGCAGAATTATTAGGCAAATGAGTATTTTGACCACATCATCCTCTTTATGCATGTTGTCTTACTCCAAGCTGTATAGGTTCGAAAGCCTACTACCAATTAAGCATATTAGGTGATGTGCATCTCTGTAATGAGAAGGGGTGTGGTCTAATGACATCAACACCCTATATTAGATGTGCATAATTATTAGTCAACTTCCTTTCCTTTGGCAAAATGGGTCAAAAGAAGGACTTGACAGGCTTAGAAAAGTCAAAAATTGTGAGATATCTTGCAGAGGGATGCAGCACTCTTAAAATTGCAAAGCTTCTGAAGCGTGATCATCAAACAATCAAGTGAACAGATCAAAACACTGACAGAATCCATGGATGGCAGGCTTTTGAGTGTCCTTGCAAAGAAAGGTGGCTATATTGGTCACTGATTTGTTTTTCTTTTTGAATGTCAGAAATGTATATTTGTGAACGTTGATATGTTATATTGGTTTCACTGGTAAAAATAAATAATTGAAATGGGTATAAATTAGTTTTTTGTTAAGTTGCCTAATAATTATGCACAGTAATAGTCACCTGCACACACAGATATCCCCCTAAAATAGCTAAAACTAAAAACAAACTAAAAACTACTTCCAAAAATATTCAGCTTTGATATTAATGAGTTGTTTGGGTTCATTGAGAACATGGTTGTTGTTCAATAATAAAATTATTCCTCAAAAATACCACTTGCCTAATAATTCTGCACTCCCTGTATTGCCATCTAGAAGTGAGGTAGAAAATAAAAAAAGGAGCAAAAAAGTAGTATAAGACTAGGACTCACATCAAATCCCAGAGTTTGACATGCATCAAACAAGGGATTTTTAATGCACTGTTTTGATGAATATCATTGGCATGTTTCTATTGGTGCTTTAGGGCTGCATTGTTTTGATAAAATATCAGCGTAGAGACCTGCATTGCCATTAACCCTAACTAGTGCAACAGGAGTGTGGTCATGCTAACACACCTATACAGAATACATTGGGCGCGTCAAAAATGCTAGAAGATGCCAAGGAATAACAAAATCTCTCCCTAAGAGAGTGTCAGATACCGGACCAATTAACACTAGCTCTTTGGAAGATCTAGTAAAGTCTTAAGGTTCCCATACACATATAGGTGGGTGCACGATTGATGACCTGTTCTAACAGTGTGGTGACGTCATGATTCCAGATTGGACAGGAATCAAGGAGCACCATTTTAGGTGCTCGATTCCCAGTCCATGCTTTGGATGGGGACCCTAAACCCTATCCAAAGGAATGACATTTGATTAGGTTTTTACGGACATGTCCATTACCTGCTCCGAGCAGGATTGGTTGTTCCTGCTTGAAGACAGGGGTGGGCGCGTCCGGTGGCTGCACAATCGATGACCACGAGAGCACACGGCCTGATGTCAGCGCTCAAATGGCTCATCGGTTGTGCACCCATACGTGTTTGGCCACCTTTAGTCTTAGGCACTTGATACTATAGATATGCTTTAAGATTGACTTTGACAGAAACCAACTAATACATCTGATAGGGGACATGAAACCATTAGTCATATTCTGCTTTTCTCGTGTGTAAATTTCCACACAAACTATTGATTTCTAAAAATATCTGGCAAAGAGGTTGAGAAATACATTTGTTAATCCATCTAAAGCTTTGCTATCTGTAAAAGGGAGATTACAGAATATTCATTGGGAAGATCTCATTCCTGACCATAACTAATAAAGAAATGAAATATTTACAGAACCACCTTCGATTCCTGTTAATGTTTTGGAAAGCACAGCTGAATGATTTTAAAAGAATATAATTAATTTTGAACTGCTTGAAATCTTTATACAGCAAATAAAGTGGTGCATTCCCATCCACAGGACAGCTTTGTAGATCCGCAGGAAACTCTTGCAGTGCTTCACCAACAAATGAAATCACTAAAGGAACAGCTTGCATTGGCCAAAGCTAAAGGAGAGGAATCCATAGTTCACAAATTGCAGGTAAGCAATCAGTTATACATTTTGTGCTGCACCTGACTTCCACTAGTTTTAGCTCTCTTTATTTTGTTTCCCTGGCTCATTCCCTCAACTAACATGTAAATGGCTTACTTAAATAAAGCCTATACATTTATGGATCAGATCAATTCAGAATATGACAGACAAGTGAGGTCAGTAGGCTGCTGTACACCACAGCACTCAGTCCTGACAAGACAGTGGTCATTGAAGGAGTTATTGGAAAAATAAAAATGGCTTGATAGGTGCATGTAAGTGAAATAAATGGAAAAAGTGGGCCATGGACAGTTATGGTGGGGGGGGGAGCTTAACCCCCATGGCGTTCCTGGCGGTCCCAGCTCATCCAGCACTGACCTGTTAGAACCCCAGGAGTGCGAACTCACTGATCCACGTGGCTCCAATCTAATGAAGAGGCTGCTGCAGGAAAATGGATCGTTGACAGACGTTCTGTTCTATTGGCTTCAATGTATAACAATGCTGTCCTATGTAACCTGGCACATCTGCACTGCCATCTCGTGGTTGCAGTGCTAATTTACCTGATACAATTTCTTTTGAAATATTCATTATCTGATATTGTGAGTTATTCACAAAGCATCTGAACATGTTATTATATTCTGGGTGTCTACCAGACTCCTGTATGTACATATTTTGGAAAGTTACTGGCCTACATTGTAAAAAACTTTTTTTGGTACAGAAATCTGTACCTCAGCAGTTCCATAAGGAGATTAAAGATGCTGTCATCCTTCAGGCAGGGAATGTGCCTCTGTCTTGCTTGCTTCAGCGGCTATAAGCAGTGTTACTCATTCGAGTGCAAAAGAGAAACCTGCACACCTGTATATGTGGAGTTTCAACAAATTAAAGTCTCAATTCCCTTGTGGGTTTCTTTCTTTGGGAGCCATCCTTAAGTGTTGTACAGTGCTGCGTAATATGTTGGCGCTATATATATAAAAGTTAATCATCTCTATTTAAGTTTTCCCTAATTTTTCTAAATCGGCACTGTATGAAGGTGCCATTTCTAGCTCTTGCCCAATGTGAGACCGCATCGCTGTAAGAGGTCACATTGCATGGCACCAACAACGTCCCACCCCTGGGGCTTATGAAACAGAGTTTGAGGGACCCCAGTGGTCCCCAGGGCCCTATGTTCACACTTGAATAGCGCAGGAATCGGCCCTGTATGCAGGTGTTTTGTGAAGCAGACCAGGGGTGCCCACTGGGGGGGGGGGGGGTAAATTATTTTGACGCAATTGCTTAACTTCAACATGTTTTTCAATATAAACTGTCCAGCCACAATATATGTATAAACTAACTGCCGAATGTTGTGTAGGTTTCCTTTGTATCACCAAAGCATTGAGGCCTGGTTCACAGCTGTACTTATTTAATGTGTATTGTCATCTATGTATTATGTTTTTAATTTGTATAGACTGTGGACCTGTTAGAAAGTTATAATGTTCTTTGCTTAACATGCATTAAATGGTGTGATGCAGGCCTTAGTGATCCATGCAGGCCCCATTACACAATTTATAGATATTATTCCACAAGACAACTTTAAAGAAGTTAAAATTATAATAATGCTGAAACTGAGCTTTGAAATCTTGCCACATAATAACTGAGGAATACATGCATGCTCAAACTGGCTCTATGGACATTTGTACTTAGTATTTAGAGTAGGGGGTGGGGAGGAGTGAATCTATGTTCTCTGTTATTGGAGCTCTGGGATACAAAATATGTGCATTTCTGCATATGTGGTTGTAAACGAGTTTGCATTCATTTATAATATATCACTTACTACATACACTTTACCATTGTAGTTTCAAATTGAAAAAGTGATGGCAGCCCAGATGAAGATTTTTCGTAACTCAGGGTGTGATATCATGCTAAGTCCACAAAAAGGCTTCTTCAGACAGAATTCAGAAGATACCAGTCCTGGATTCATGGTTTCAGACAGTTCTGATGGACAAGGTAATCTAGAAAGAAAATTTTTTTAGTCTTGGTTAGGAATCTACTTAGTTCCTCATCATACCGTTACAGCTTAAAGTGGTACTTTAGTTGTTTTAGATACATTAGGGTGAAATGGCAGACTGTGTTAATTTTTTAATTGTTGTCTGTATCATTGCTAGACTCACTTTTTTTTTGCTTGGTGACTATTGTTCTATTTTCAGGATTTTTTCTCTCCAGTCTGTTCTCTTAAACTCACTCTTCTAGAACATTATCTGATAGGGAAGTGAAGTCAAAATTATAAAATATTGCCTTTGTATTGTATGTTGACAACTTTTATGAGACACCTATACCTGCTCACTTCCTTCAATGTAATTTTATGTCAGGTGAGAAGCCACTTAACCTTAGAGTGTCACAAGATCATCACATACATCAAGTTTTGTCAGATGAACAGAATATGGGGAAGCAGCCTTGTAATGAACACTGTAATTTCTACAACAATGACACACACTCTCAGGCTTCAAGTAAGTATCTGTTTTTCACACAGGCAAAGTATTCAAGAAACAAAGTAGCCCTTATTTAATAATACATTTTTTAACACTTTGGTGTCTTGCTCAGAGCCCCTTACCACTTCCTTCGCTCCTCGAGTGACCTACTAATGACACCCCCACTGATAACATAATCACATGCCACAGTTCAAGACTTCTTTAGGGCCACTCCTACTCCCTGGAACCCTCGCCCCATTAGACTTGCTCCTACCTTAGCCCTGAAAACCCACCTCTTCAGTCTGGACTACCCATCTTTAATTCCTAACATCACCACCATGCCAGTCCCATCTTCCCACCTATTGTATAGTCTGTTTCCCAACCTATTAGAATGCAAGCCATTCAGGCAAGGTATTCTACCCCTTCCTGTGTCATAACCCTTACCTGTGAGTTATCTTGTTTGGCATCTCAACACTAATGCATTGTACAGCTCTGCATAATATGTTGGCGATATATAAATAGATGATAATAATAATTGAAATGCCATTGATCTCCTTTATCTGGGTCATCAAACTGTCTCCCATCCATTGGACAATTTTCAGTCCTTCACTGAAAGGTTCACAGCTGGTGTCTTTGTGATGTCTTTGGGAATGGGGTAGCCAAGCAGTCAAAGATGACATAGCTAGTTAGAAATGAAGAAGAGAAAATGCAACACTGTACAGGGAATCCTTGTACACTAGGGCATTCACAATCTTGTCCGCTAGTCACAGGGATAGTTGACAGCTCCTGAGAGAAGTCAACTAGTGATCTCTGTGTGCACGCCTGTCGCAAAAGAGAGAAGCACCGTCCTGTGTGTCGACCAGCATAATACCCTGTGCAATCTGTGTATCAGTGTGCAGATCGGGGTGATAAAACTTAACTGACATAGTATTCCAAAGCTGGACTTTTCAAATGTAAACAAACCTATCCATCTCTATCCAGACCACTCCATTTTGTGGGCTTTCTGCAAATTTTTGGTAGAGATTTCATCTGCATCTGCCACTGTGTGTGAATTGGGTTAAAGAGAGCCATCAAACACACAGCATTGAAAATACAGAAACCAAGTATAATAACATGACATGTATACCAAACAGATCGTTCTAATGCAAATATGTACATTAGGTTGAAATCATGTCACAACGAAAAAAGCTGTGAAAGGCCTATACTGTAAGATACAGGGCATGTAAAGCCAACAGTGGCTCAACCGCTTTTTCTTAATATAAACAGTAAAACAAAACAACATATAACCAAATTAAACTAATTGAAGTCATGACCCCCCCCCCTCCAATGGAACTGTATACTAGGACATGGAAATAAATGTGTGTTGGCCAACCATCCCAAAGCTCGCCAACCCATACCACGAGCATTTGCCCTATGCCTGTCCATCTCATGTAGGGAGCTCTAGAGGCCCCAGGGTTCCCTGAATAGCTTCCTCCATGTACCATGTGGAATTTTTAAAGGCCTCCATGAACTCGCGGGGGGGAGATTTCAACGCATGAACGCATAACACATCCTGTGTTAAATTAAGAGGCAGTCAGGTTTACAAAGGTAATGTAAAGTAGAATAATTTTGCAAACCATTGTAACCATCCAAACTAATTAATTCAACTAATTAAGAAAAAAACACATTCCTTCATTTCTGTAAGAAAGAAATACTTTGTAAGGATGTTTAATAAAGTTTTTGGTGTATTATGTTTAATAAAGTCGTATGCAGGTTTCAGCTGGCATTATTATCAAGCGTTATATGTTTTCTCCTGTAAAGAAACCAACGATATCAGGAGTGATGGTGGTAGCATTGCAACCTCAGAAAGCACAGTATGTGGTTGTTGGAAGGAAAAGAAACAAGTGACAATATCAGATCAACAAAGCCATGCTGCACCAAATGTTGGTAAGTAGAAAGATATATCATGTTTAGCATAAACATAACATGATCAGTAAACAAAATAATTCAATGCTTGCCCTTTTTCCTATTTGTTCATTTTTTATTTTATATTTAAACAGATCATACTGGTACTAGTGATGCATGTCATTCATACTATTGGAGTTTGGGGGGGGGGGGGGGCTAATAAATTTAATTTGTTTAATTATATTCCACATTGTTACCTACATCTCTTATAATCTTATGGAGTGTAAGCTCAACAAACAAACTATGTTCTAAACTCTTAAAACCACAAATAAGACTGCTAAACCAATACCTCATTTGTTATCCAGAATATTCTGAAGATAACAGATTATAACAGATTATAGGTCTATAACAGATTGAAGGTCTTCCCCAAACTGATCCCACATAATTGGAAGCATGGAATTTTGCAAAATGTCTTGGTATGATAATGGTATTAAGCCCATTACTTAAAATAGGGTTCCTAGCCATATCTCTGGAAACCCCATACCATTATTGCATCTCCACCACAATTTAGAGCTCGCCCTATGAAGACAGTTAGGGGGGTTTCCACAGCGTTTTGTGATCCGTTGGGACCCCTGCACTAAGATCACAAACACTTTAGCTGGCCGGCGGATGTCTGAACAGTACTGGACTAGTACTGGACTAGTTAATCCCTGCTTTGGCGGAGCCGCTCAACGCCTTGAAAACACAGTATCGGCCGAGCAGGTAAAGTGTATGTGATCCGTCGGAACACCTGCCAAGTAGTGATGAGCAGCATAGGCAATATTCGAATTCGTGATATTTCGTAAATAATTCTACTAATATTCGATTCTATATTCGGAAATTCGAATATTCGCGGTAATACCATGGATTGCGAAAATAATATTCGCAATTGCGAAAATAATATTCGAATATCTTTAAAATGAATGGTCACATGCTATGTTTATTTTCGCAATGCGAATATTATTTTCGCAATACATGGCCATATTGCGAATATTCAGAATTGCGAATATCAGCCGAGATATTCGAGATATTGGCGAATTCTCGAATTGCCGATATTCGGGAAAAATATTCGGCATTCGAATATTCGAGCTGAACACTACTGCCAAGCACTGCGCTTAGCGTAGGGGGTCCCGATAGATGTGGAGACATAGCCTTATTGTTCCCAGGGCATTCAGGGCTAGGTTTGTCTTTCAGATTGCCTGGCAGACAATCGTTAACAAATCTCCAGTGCCCTTTAGTCCAGTGCTTAAAAACACCATCATTTGTTTGCCATTACTTGGTGATTTAAATTTTGCTTCTACCGTGTTTTCCCTGAAAATAAGACAGTGTCTTATATAAATTCTTGCTCCCATGGATGCCCTACGTCTAATTTTTGGGGGATGTGTTATTTTTCTATGAAGAAAAATACGGCACTGGGATATCAGGGTGGGGGGGTCACTTAAAATGACACAGGGGATCGGAGGGGGAATCAAAATGGCACGGGAGACTCAACGGGGGGATTACGATTTTAGTAACCCCTTCTGATCCTCCTGTGTGAGGCAAAAATGTAAGGGAAAACAGGGTATGTGTTCATGAAAACCCATGGCATAAGCAGCATGCAGCCAGTTTTTGAGCTAATGGCAGAGTTGTATGGGAGCATAGACAAATCTTTCCTATGCACTATGTAATCTGCCAGACTGGACTCACACACAGGCAGAGGTAGATAGGAAAGCTACCAATAGGCAGCTCTTTCATCTGGCTCTACTGACACAAACAATGAACCACAGATGAAATCTGTAATCCAGAGAAGGAAGGCGCTTGTGGGAAGCAGTGGTCCCGCCTTCGCACCATAAGAAGCAGGCATTTTTCCCCTTTGATTTTTGGGGCGAAAAATACAATATATTGTCGGTGACGTTTATTCATTATTCACTTCATCTGCCATGTGGCTTTAAATCATATGTGTTTTAATTATGTTCCTTAACACTTCCAATTTTGCAGTAAAATAACTTACACCTAGTAGTAGAGTGCCATATCAGTGCGGCACCCCCCACATCCTATACAGAGGTACAAATAAAAAATAAATAAAAAAAACAGGTTATAACCAATTACTAGGAGTGGGTAGAAATAAGAGAAAAGGTGGTGAAAGTATAAGTAATAGATGATGTGTTGGCTGCAGGTCAGTAGGGCCTCTATGTAGGTCTTACACAATAACCAGCAACCTTTAAAGAGTAATGATATATAGAGATTATTGGCACAGCCCCCAATCAGTATTTTTGGTATTTTGGTTGCTCTGATGGCCTGTGCATAACCAGGATGGGTAGATGCTTTGTTCGTCTATCGGTGGTGGGGGTTTATATTGGTTGGAGTATTTCAGTAAAAAACAGGCTCTGAAGAGGTGCACGTGGAGTATTTTGTAGTGGAATACTCCAATCTATACAAACATACAGTTAATGGTAAGTATCATTCTTTGACATCACATCACAATAAATGTTTGTAAATGCTGACTTTATAGCCAGCTACTTAACCCTCTGAGCGTTTGCCACGTGGCACGGTTTTTTTATAACCGTGCCACGGGCAATCGCGGCGGAGCACAATGTCACTGGAGACGCCAGACTTATGCTGAAGAAAGGCGACGCCCCTCCAGTTTGACGGAGGTCTATGGCGCCGCCTACCCCCGCCCCCTTTGCGTCACCGGTGACGCGATCGGGGGCGGACCCGGAAGCATCAGCATACATGCCGATGCTCCCGACCGCCATCAGAAGACAGGGAGACCTCGGGGGCTCCTCTGGCTAACTGGTGCTGAGTTTCATGATGCATGAAACTCAGCCCGAGTTAATTCGGGGAGAACGCTCAGAAGGTTAATGTTATACATCTGTGGCAAAGCATCTGAATAATACTCTGATGGAAACAGAATATTTTGTTAGGCAGGAGGAGTTGTGGTACCAGATGCCACTTGCAGATGGTGCTCTACTGCTCATCAAGATGGGTGGTTGTCTTTGGTACTGTATAGAGGAGCTAAAAACACATGGAGATGTTTTATGTTTTAACAGATATACAGAAAATGCTATGAAGCTAAATTGTGCTAAAAATAAATAAATATATTTGGTCTGTGTAGAATTCACATTGCTAAAACATTACTGATGTTCTCCTCAGGGCCGGGACAAGGTCCACCAACAACAGAGGCTGAGCTGCCCAAGTGCGCCCCC
>CM070039.1:50231358-50245107 GCA_036250615.1 Ptychadena robeensis
CAAGGTGGTATGTAGCGATCGGACAGACTTAATTGGCCGATCGATCGGACCTCCGATTCTTGCTGAGATCGCCGCAATCGATCAGATAGGTGATCGATCGGCCATGGAATCCGACAATGTATGGCTAGCTTTAATCTGGTGTTCTGGCCAACCACATGGGTGACCCTAAAGTTAAACCCTTAAGAAGAGTACAGACAGCTCGATATTTGAGCCATCCTATGTACCCTGCAGCAGCGTGATGACATCATCACGCTGCTATCAGATATCGGCTAGGCTGGGGAGAGAGCTCTGCTGGGGAGAGTTTTTTCAGGGAAGAGGTAAAGCTGCGGTATAGGGAGGAAACAGCTTCAGGTGAGAGGCAGCAAAGATGTATATAAAGTTGGGTGCTGCAAGACTTCCCTGCACATAATAGTGTATAGTTTTAGCGTTTGATCGGCCTAAAACAATCAAACACACACATATGACATATATATATGGCTCTTTCCTGTGTTTCTTGAAACTAAAATTTTAAATTTTGGTCATTTTACAATCGTATTACGATCGGACCTTTCATGTGGTACTACTTTGGATTCGATTACGATCGGTGTCCAATAAAAAGATCAAGATCTAAAATCGAAGATCAAGATCTTAAAGATTGATCGTGCTAAAATCGAACCGTGTATGCCTAGTTTTAGGCTAGCCAACAACCATACCTTTTTTTCTAGATCGATATTAGATTGAATGGGCTGGTGCAATTCAAATATCGACTGTTAAGGTAGCCAAACACAGGTCGATTTTCCACTCGATTTTTGACTGATCGATCACAAGATCGCCGATCAATTGGCAATCAATCGGGTTCTGCCCACCCTGAACGATCGACCAAACAAAATGGAAATAAGAGATTGAACCAACATGTTGGGTTTTTTTGGTCGATCGTTTTGCAATCGGCGTACTTTGGTGGACAGCCCTATGCAGCAGCCTTTCCGATTGATGGATTTGTGGAATCGGCCGTTTTGGAGATTGATCGGTGACAAATCGGCCTGTGTATGGCTACCTGAAGACTAAAGGTAGCCATACACGGGCAGATTTGTCACTGATCAATTGCCGATCAATTCCTGATCCGATCTTTCCAGGTGATCAGGAATCGGAAATTTCTCGGATCGGGAATTGATGCAACACCACCTTGGGAATCTGATTTGTGGCCGATTTGGACATGAGCCGATCTCCAAAATGTCCATTGATCGGAAAGGCTGCTGCAAAGGGCTGTGGGTCCATCAATGTACTCCGATTGCCAAACGATCGACCAAAAAAATGTTATGGTGAGACTACATGGGTCGATTTTTTCATTCGATAGATTCAAAATGATCGATTTTTAATCGTTGGAACAAAAATCGAAAACAAAGGTTTCGTTCGACCAACATTTGAACAAAAGTGAACTATATCGAACAAAAAATCTATCGAAAGCTGATCGGACCATCGTTTCATTCGATAATATTTGTTCGATCTAATGAATTTGAAAAAAGCTATTTCTTGTTCAGAAATCAAAGGAAATTTCATTTGAGAGCGGTGGAAACAAAATTTCTTTCATTTGAACGAAAATAGAGTGCACACATTCGATATAGGCACAATGTATATTGGTTTAAAATATCGCACATCCTAATCTAATCTATCGTCGATTGTGCATAAATCTATACGTGTATTCCTACCTTTAGTTCAATGCCCGATCCGATTTTTAGTCGATTCCGATTTTATTTGGTCGATCGTTCAGTGTGGGCAGAACCCGATTGATTGCCGTTCTCGTGAACGCGCGCAATGATCGATCGGTCAAGAACCGAGTGGAAAATCGACCTGTGTATGGCTACCTTTACATAGATCTAGTGTACTATCACACAGTGTGATCCATTGCACACCGAGAGATCCCTTTCCAAAAATTCGATAAACATTTATTTGTAGTAATTGGATAAATGATTATATAATAAAAGAACGAATATAGGGGTCGTAATATACACCGTAACATAGCCAGCAACAGTCACTAATTTTCAGAAAGATTAACCTTCACTTTTTATCAATAAATACATGAAAGTGTTTTAGTTCACTTGCAAGAATATGCTATTTATACAGAGGTCACGCTTCACCCCAGACAACAGTAATACAAAGAAATAATAGGACAGCATTGGACAAGCTAAACAGATATATTCCTCTAAGGATAAAATATATATATACTATTGCGGATAATATACAGAATTAATAAAGTGCACGTTAAGGTCTTTTTATGGTAAGAACACCTGATTATTTACAATGTTGTGTAATGTCAGGCATGTATTTTTTATATGTAATAGTTGAATTTTTTTTAATGTCTATGTTTTATTGATGCTTTAAAATGTGTTGTATGTGTAATCATAATAATTAATAATAATTATAAGAAATGAATAATAATAACAACAAAAATATATTTTATATATACAAGTTACACCAATAGAAAAACACAGTCTGCTTAAAATAATACTACACAAACATTATATGTTTTCATGTTTTTATTGAACATAACATGTAAGCATTCACAGTGCAGGGTGGGAAAAGTATGTGAACCCCTAGCCTAATGACTTTTACAAGAGCTAATTGGAGCCAGGATTGATACTATAAAAGTATCTCCAAAAGCGTTGATTGTTTTCAAGGTATGACAGACTGTCTACAAATGAAGAAAGTTTAGCACTGTTGCTACTCTCCCTAAGCGTGGTCATCCTGTAAAGATGACTTGCAAGAGCACAGTGCAGAATGCTTAAGAATGCTAGAATCTTAGAGTGTCAGCTAAAGACTTACAGAAATCTCTGGCACATGCTAAAATTTTTGTTGACACATCTACAATGAAGGAAACATTAAACAAGAATGGAGTTCATGGGAGGAAGCCATTGCTGTCCAAAAACGTTTAAAGTTTGCAAAAGAGCACCTGTATGTTGCAAAAGAGCACCTGGATGTTCCACAGCACTACTGGCAAAATATTTTGTGGACAGATGAAACCCAAATTGCGTTGTTTGGAAAAAAACACACAACACTTTGGGTGCAGAAAAAAAGGCACAGCACACCAACATCAAAACCTCATCCCCACTGTAAAACATGGCTTTGCTGCCTTTGGGCCTGGACTGATTGTTGTCATTGATGGAAAAATGAATTCCAGAGTTTATCAAGACATTTTGCAGTAAAACGTAAGACCATTTGTCCCCCAACTGAAGCTCCGCAGAAGATGGGTGATGCAACAGAACAACAACCCAAAGCATACAAGTCATTCAACAAAAGAATGGCTTTAACAAAACAAAATACGCCTTCTGGAGTGGCCCAGTCAGAGTCCTGACCTCAACCCGATTGAAAAGCTGTGGCATGACCTTAAGAGAGCGATTCACACCAGACATCCCAAGAATATTGCTACACTGTGAAGAGGAGTGGTCCAAAATTACTCCAGATCGTTGTGCAGGTCTGATCTGCAATTACAGGAGATGTTTGATTGAGTTTATTGCTGCCAAAGGAGGATCAACCAGTTATTAAGTCCAAAGGTTCACATACTTTTTCCACCCAGCACTGTGACATATAATGTCTGTGTAGTATTATATTAAGCAGACTGTGTTTTTCTATTGGTGTGACTTAGATGAAGATCAGAGCACATTTTATGACCAATTCATGCAAAACTCCACGTAATCCCAAAGGGTTCACATACTTTTTCTTGCAACTATTTATTTATTTTATATGTAATAAGTAAATTTGTTTTGAGCATAGCATACAAATATATTGAAGTACCAAGAAACCACATCAGATACTTTTACAATTAACGAAAATGGATCTTATGTTTGATTTTAACCACTTTTTGTAGATTTTAACACCTCAACAGTATTTCCGTCAGGTCAACAGTAAAAATCAAACCGTGTATGGCCACCTTAATTGTTTATTGGATTTCTGACCCTTGCTTTGTTCCTGACAGTCTTCTGCCAGCCCTGAACTTTCTTAAGACCTGAATATGGTCCTGTCTCATCCTACCTGTACTGTGTTTGATAGTGTGGTGGCAAGATTGCTTGTGGCACCCAATAATCATCCTTGAACAATCTCTATTCTGGACGTTTGCTTAAGGTCCCCATACAAGGGTCGATTTTTTTGTTTTTCAATCGATCCCACTCGAAGAATGCTCGATTGAACAGGCAACCAACATGTTGGTAAATCCCTGTTCGATTGCCTTTACTTTTACCTTTACCAGGGTCCTCATCCAAAGCATAGAACAGGAATAGATTGTGCAGCAAAGTGGTGCTCACAAATTCGCTGAAAAACGATTGAGAGCAGTGTGGTGAGATCATTGTGACGTCACCACACTGCGCTGCAGCATTCATCAATCGAGCGGGTATCGAGACGTGTATGGGAACCTTTACTTGTTTTCAAATAAATATCAATCCTTTGTTTTGTAGGACTTTTATCTCGGTCCGGTACACCACTTGATTCAGCAACTCACAGCAAATATTTTTTTAGATTTCCATTGTCAGGTGACTCCGGAACAGCAAAATGACAAGTTGTTCCCAAAATTCTTAAAGCTTTACTGGAAACTTTAACGGAAGGCCTGTAGATAAGAAACAGCAGGGTTGCTGTGGTGCATGAAATGAAGCTGAGAGCAGAACTGTTTTTTTCCCCAGAAACAAGCAAATAAATACCAGTGAAAAAGCTGATTCCACATAAGCATATGCATTGATATGTGGTTTATCATTGCATAACAAATATTGATACCGATAAAATGAAGGAATATAAAAGCTGACCTATCACCTTACTACTTGTTATGATCAGCAGTTCTACTTTGTTAAGGCAGAATGCAGCATAATACCGAACTAACTTGTAATGAGTAAATTCAGGTCCCTTACAGACCCTTCTCTCCCCCTTTTTCTGATGATGCAGTACTGCAGAGGAGCAGAACAGCCAACATCTTTGAGAGTAGTGAAGCTATGAAAGACACATTTTCTCCATCGAAACCCCATTACTTGTGATATTGCACTGAATTAACCCCCAAAAACCTGGTAGCTAAATATGGAAGATTTCTTATGATTCCAGGGAACAGCAGATAAGTATATTTTTTAAGGATTGGGGAGTGCTTTGCCACTAGTGATGGCCGAACTTCGGCCGTGTCCGTCCGCGAACAGGCGGAGCGGACTTTCAAAAAAGTCCGCCGTCCGCCCGTTCGCAGACAGATTCAAATTCCACGCCTCTAGGCGGGGAATTTGAATTGGAAAACCCGGATGTGACGTCAGTGACGTCACATCTGGCACCTGGAACGCATAGTTCAGGTTTAGGAGCCAGCTTTTCACTGAAAGACCGGGTTCTCTACCCGGTCTTCAGTGAAATATTCTTCCTTGCTAATGATCCCACTGAAGGAAGAATAGAGGGCTCCTTCTCGCCGGCGAACAGGGCGGGTCGAACACCCGTACTGTCCGCTGGCGAGAAGGAGGGCCAACATGCTTGTTCGCGGCCGAACTGTCCGCCTTGCGGGCAGTTCGGCCATCACTATTTGCAACCATCGTTCCAGACTAGTAGTCAAACTTGATATATATATATAATTTTTTTTATTTGGATACAATTCACGTCAATAGTCATGGTTTTGATAAGTTCAGAAATATGCTAGTTAAATATCTATCATATTAATACTGTGGTATGCTATTTGGGACTTCTGACTGCCGTTGCTATGTGCCCGTTTAAGGTCAATGCTCTCCTGAATAGATAAAGTGAAACTATTAGTAAACCACTAAAACACAGGTAACATATACCATACTTATGTTGCCTGCCAGCAGCACTGTAATTCTAAATTCTGTCATTTCCTGAGTGGCGACACATGAACTTCTAATAAGGCTAGTTTTCTGTTTCCCTTCTTCACCTTTAGCTTTCTGAATTATGATCATCTATCCTGTCTAGAGAGCATGGGGTTATTCAGGCCTAGTTCACACCCACCCATTGTGGTTTCAAGCAATCTTTAAAGCAGACCCAAACTCACTGAATTTACTTCATGTCCCCTGCAGTCAAAACAACCATTATGCAGACAATATGTTAAAAAAAATTTCATCAGTAAATCCTGTAAGACTGAATCTGCAATAGGCAAGCAGCTGGTGTGAAGAAATCAACTGTGATTAATAATTAGAAAATGGAGGACATACAAGACCACTGATAATGTTCCTCAATCTGGGGCTCCAAGCAAGATCTCACCCTGTGGGGTCAAAATGATCACAAGAACGGTGAGAAAAAAAATCCAGAATCACACAGGGGGGCCTAGTGAATGACCTGCAGAGAGTTGGGACCTAAGTAACAAAGGCTACCATCAGTAACACACTAAGCCGCCAGGGACGCAGTGCCAGATGTGTCCCCCTGCTTAAGCCAGTACTTGTCCAGGCCCGACATCTCCAGGCCAAAGTTTGCTAGAGAGTATTTGGATGATCCAGAAGATGATTGGGAGAATGTCATATGGTCAGATTAAACCAAAGTACACTCAACTCGTCATGTTGGAGTATAAAGAATGCTGAGTTGAACCCAAAGAACACCATACATACTGTGAAACCTGGAGATGGAAACATCATGCTTTTGGGCTGTTTTTTTGGCAAAGGCACCAGGATGACTGATCCGTGTAAAGGAAAGAATGAATGTGGCCATGTATTGTGAGATTTTGAGTGAAAACCTCCTTTCACCAGCATGGGCAATGAAGACGAAATTTGGCTTGGTCTTTCAGCAAGACCATGATCCCAAACAAGGCAACAAAGGAGTGGCTTCGTAAGAAGCATTTCAAGGTCCTGGAGTGGCCAACCAGTCTCTAGATCTCATCCCCATAGAAATCATTTGGAGGGAGTTGAAAAGTCTGTGTTGCCCAGCGACAGCCCCAAACCATCACTGCTCTAGAGGAGATCTGCATGGAGGAATGGGCCAAAATACAAGCAACATTGTGTAAAAACCTTGTTAAGACTTACAGAATGTGATTTTCTGGATTTTTTTCTCTCATTTCGTCTCCCATAGTTGAAGTATACCCATACCTGTCAACCCTCCCATTTTGGCCAGGAAATCACGTTTCTTATGTGGCTTTTCCGGCCAAATCTGGATTTGGAGAAATCCCTGATTTTTCCCAGATTCTTAAAATCGTGCTAATCAAGCAGGTAGAGGACATTATTCTCCCTGCTAATGTCCCACCCTGCACATTATCAGCACAAGCGGGGTGCGGCATTAGCAGGAAGAGTAAGGCCCTCTCCCTGCTAGATCAGCCGAGAGGTAAGCCCGGTACTGAAAGTGACGTCCGTGACGTTGGTGGCGGACTAAATACTTTTTTGCCCCACTGTATAAGCAGTACAGAGAGGTGTGTGGGCACTCATGCTGGCAGCTTCCTCACACTCCTTGCACTGGGTATAATGTAACAGTGCAACATCATTGACTGGGAGGGGTGACATGGGACAACTTGCCTCTACAACAGATAGGTGATTTTCTTTTTTCCAAGCCCTGTTCTGCCTTATAATACTACTACAACTACTAGTAGCAATAATGAATAGTAAAGCAGATGGGTTCTTTATTTATAAGTCCGTATTGAGGACTGGATCATACCTATCTGCTTTAAAGTTAATGGTTAGGTGAGAATGGCACTTTCTTTGGTATAAAGGAGATGAAGGTTTAGTTAACCACTAAAGGGGGCACCAAACTATAAACAAATGCACATAAAAAAAATTCCTGGCCAATAAATGTGATAGGGTGTCTCAGAAGGAAGGGAGGAAAACTGTCTGGCAAAACTGGCAATAAACCTGCTGTGTGTCACTAATCAAGTGTTTCCTAAGCCAGGCACAAATATGTCCATGGTTAATTATGTTGGGGTAACTCAGTGGTTCCCAAACTGGGGGGCGTTGAGGTATTCTGGGGGGGGGGGGACAGCTAGAGGCCAACCGAGGGGGAACTTGAAGCCCTCTATGTGAGAATTGTGCTGTCAGCCAGAGAGAGGGCATGGTCGAACACAGAAGAGCCAACTCCTGTGGTCAGGACTCACAGTGTATCTTCATCAAAAAGGCCAAAACAAATGAAGGCTGGTTTCGGAGAGGCGTGAAGTCGGCCATATATGTGAACATGGAGAAACCAAGCTGGAACAGGGGTGGGGGGTGTGACTTCTATTGTCTGCCACATACAATGCCATGTTAACACCTCTCACGACTGGGTCGGTTAATAACACCTCACAGCTCCCTCCATGAGGCTAAGACCTCATGCTTGTTAACATTATGTGGATTGGGGCTATACCCCAGAGTATATATTCCAGTAAGATCGTATACAATCAAGCAGGGTACAGACCTGCAAATATGGGGCAGATCGATGGCCGCTTCGAGCGCTGTGGTTGATTGAACAAAAATCTAAAATGGCCAATTTGTTTGATGGATAACATAAATTTTTATTTGTCATTGCAATTTCGAATGTATTTTCATTCGACATCAGCGATGGACGAACAAAAAATCTGAACGAAAGATGTTCAACAACGACATCCAACAAAAAATCGAATTGGCAGTTGATTGAAGAAAAAATCTACACGTGTAAACCCACCTTTTGTCTTAAGTCCCCTTGATAAGGGGTACATAAAATAAGGAGAATAATGCAAAAACCTTTTTGTAACATGGAAATGTGGTCCATTTTGTGACATTCGTATATTAAGTGTTACTTTACTCCCCTCCATACTGTTAGTTAGAAAACAAGGGGGGAAAGTTTACCCTCGGTGGGGACTTTTAATTGGCAGACCTTCCCTATTGATTCGCTTTAGCATTAAGTCACATAAATAAACGAAAATTTTATTTTGAGACAACACAAGAGCATATACATATAGACAACAAAATAAAATACAATACAAAGTACAGGTGGTCCAGAGTGACCCCTATTGTGTAGTAATGGAGTGCAAGATGTTGAGCGTCACTCAAATGACAGGGTTCCAAAGTTAACCACGACCTCCCCCCCTCCCCTCCATACTGTAAAAAACAATAGGCAAGATGCTGAACATGTCTAAAGGCTGCCATACACACCCGATGGTGTGCAGGCAGACCTGTCCCGATATGCTCCGGGATGCTAATGTGATGACGTCATCACGTTTGCACCCCGGTGCATTATGGGGCCCCTTCAGTCGGCCAGCACCCTTTGTGTGCTGGCCGTCTTCATTGAAGCTTATGGCATCGGCTTGCATCGGCTTGCGCCGGCCAGAGAATATCGGACATGTCCGTTCTCTGTGCCATGTGGGCACAAGCGGACGATTTTTAACCTGACCGACGCAAGCGCAGGTTAAAAATCGGCCGCTTATCGGCATGTGTATGGCTAGCATGAGCTACCTTCATTTTCATTTGTGTGAATCGGTGCAATATGGACAAAGACAAAAAGTAGGGGAGTATATTGTGTTCTAATACACAAAATAATGTTGTATTTAAATACATTTATACTTCACAGTAGAAAAGCAGGACAAAACATATATATATATAGATTACCCTTTGCCTGAAGTAAAAAGAAGAAATGAGGTAAATCCTCCCAGTGACCTTTGATAGATTTTCCTCTATCCTCACAGGGATTTTGGTGTGGTGCAGATGCTGCTCATTGTAAACACAATCCACAAGCACGTCATAACCCAAAATAAAATAAAATGAAAATAAGGCAGTGCCCCAGATGGGTATGGCATGTCATGTGTCCATTAAAAATAAATAGGTTTGAAGGGGAGTGTTATTATTAGCATGGCCTTAACACAGCAAAAACATGCCCATGCCAACCCCCCCACCATTTATGTGTCATGCTAACACGGCCATGATATATTGCATTACTGCAACAACAGAAATGGTCACCAAGGTCTCCTTCTAAAGGTGCCCATTCATGTGTCGTTTTTTAAATATAAAAAGTTATCGATTTTCTGCTGGATTGGACCTTTATCAAATATTTGTAATTAGTTTGATCGAGGTAAAAGTAATCAATATCAGACTGAATCTCGAAACTGTATTGGTAATGTCCGTAAATTTTAATTGATTGCACTGTAATCGAGACATGAATTTTACCAACTGATCGAGGAAACATTCAATGCATGCCTACCACTACAGCATTTCCGCTCTAATTCAATGATTAACAGAGATCAATTGATTACTCATCGTGTTGTTCATTTATAATAAAGATTGAGGTTCAACAAATCGATTTTCTATAGAAAAATCGAACTATTCAATCTAATCGAATATTGTTTCTCTCGAAATCTTTACTTGTATGCCCAGCTTTAGGGTCTGACCCTGATTATACTATAAAAATGAGAAAAGACTGTGTCCCTGATGAATATTTTCGGAGCTTGTCACCCTTCCTATCAGCTGTTTCTAAGTGGCAATCTCCTGTAGGAATTTGTAAACAATTACTGTTGAACCAGTGTGTATTTGTTCTGATAAGATAGTTTCCCTTTCAACATACCCTTTGACCTAGACAGCAATGTAATCAAAAGGAAATGTCTGTATATCCTATTGTGACTCTCCTATCATAAAATGAATATTTATACATTTTAAACATTTTATCACACCTTACCATCAGACCATCTATTTAAACAACATTTTTTTCAAAAATAGAATGGGCAAAATGTGCACACAAGAACCTGATAGGAACATAAAATTTAGGAAATGTTTAATACCCCCACCTATAGTATACTCTGTTCCCCAACCAATTAGATTGTAAAGCTAGCCACACACGGCTCAATAAAATAACAGATTAGAGTAACATCGGGCGCCGTGCGCGCTTAAGGCTCCCAATGTTCCTCTAATCCAGTGGTGGGCAACTGAGTTGATATGGAGGGCCACAAGTGCGGCCCTCTGCATCACTAAGGGGCCGCAGATAACTTTTTCATTCTATAATGACTTGTATAAGCATTTTTTTAATGTGGAAATGACAGCAGGCATAGCTAGAAGACATTATTTTTCATTTTTAAATAACAAAACTTATTTTGAATTTAACTTCAAGCATTGGGTTATACTGTAGTATTGTGATGCACATTTTGATTCAGAGGTTATGTGATGCGTTCCTGTGTCCTATGCATAAAAAATTAGGTTTCGGGGGCCGCAGATGGAGCACTGAGGAGGGCTGCTGAAGAATGCCCAAAGGGCCACATGCGGCCCCCGGGCCGCAGGTTGGGCACCTAGGCTCTAATCTGTTTAGAAGGAACTTGACCAATCAGGTTTCCAAAATGTTGGAAAACCTTGGTCGAAATCCATTACATTGAATGGGGACCGCGAAGCCCTTTACAATGTAATTGACGGGCTGACAGCTGCACCGCACACAGAGGCTGTGTGTTCAGCTAGCTTCTCTGTTGTGGTGCACATTGATTACTGTACGATTGCATGGGAATCTATCCGTGTGTGGCCAGCTTAAGCCCATCCGGGCAGGGTCCTCCACTACTCCTGTACCTGTGTGTTATCTTGTGTTGAGTCTCAACTCTATTTTATTTTACAGCGCTGCGTAATACGTTGGCACTATATAACAACAATAATAATAATAATATGTAACCTTTTTGAGCCCCATTCACATCTATGCGGTTTTCTGTGAATCGGGCAACACATACAAATGTATGAAAAATACAGACACATTATATTCAGTTGGCTACTTCAAATCTGTGTATTCTTTTGTCTGCACTTTGTAGTGTGTTTTGGGGTAAAGATTCATGGGCGTTCATTAAAGTATAATCCAGGTAAAAGACCCCATATGCTCCTTGGCTAATGGGGTCTGCAGGTGGGAGACTTTTTTAGGGATTCCTTTAAAAAGGCTTTGAACACAAACAGAGCAGGGTATCATTGGCATCCTACAATGCCCCTCTGTATTAGTAAGCATACTGGGAGGACATGAGGACACACTAGCTGTGAAGGTAATTTCACAGTAGGCTTGCAGAGAAGGAGCAGAAGTACATCAAGCGGTGAATTGCAGAGGATAACATTGCAGGACTCTCTAATAAATGTGCTGTGCATTCATTTAACAAAAATTGTTTATTATGGTGTTGTGGTTTTAATTTCTGGGCTTATCATCTGGACACCTGTACTTATTACATAGTGTGGGTATTCAGGGGACTCCTTATCAAAGAGGTCCCCAAGATCTTTAATGAGTCTGCCACAACCCTGTGGTATCATTTCTAAGAAAGAAGCCTCATTCCCTAACATGGGGCCCTCTTAACATTGAGGTATATGGCATGGTTGGACAGAACGGGAATCCACGCTAATTCCCAGACCCCTTTTTATGTCTTTCCTGGCCCCATGCCTGATGATGCTTGGTATGACCAGGGGGGCACACTCCTTCACTGCCCCATGTTTTTCTGCCTGACCAGGTTCCATGCTTTAAGAGGGTCTTGTTTTCTAAGTAAGCGGGACCTCATGTTTTGTGAAAGCTTTATGAAAGCGAATTTGTAACACATTTAATAGCTGTCACAAGCTAAAATAGATGAAAAAACTCACAAAAACCTTTAGACCAAAATGCACTAAAACGGCTTTAGGACCGCTCCTACTCTCTAAAACCCACCTCTTCTCATTTCTAACATCACCACCTAGCCAATTATATCTCCCCTAAAATCATATACTTTGTTCCTCAACCCCTAAGGTCCCCATACACAGAGTGATCCTCCCTTGGTAGATAAGGGACGTCATCACGCTGCAGTCGGTCGCTCAGAGGAACTTGCGGGGGAATACACGCTAGTGTCCATAAAGATTGATATAGGTCCTAGTGGTCAGGTAATTCCTAGTCACTGAGACGTCAAGACCAGCTGTGTTGTTTGCCCCATGGCTAAATCCACCCTTTTTGCCCCAACTGTGACTAGGAATTACCTGACCACTAGGACCTATATCAATCTTTATGGACACTAGCGTTTTTCTTACTCCCTCTGTCACCTCTGCAAAGAGAATTGGAGAATGTGGTAAATTAGGTTCTTTACATGTTCGACGCAACAAAACTATGTTATCTATATACTTTCTGTTTCCCTCTGACCTGTAGGGACTTTAGTCATCTGCACAAAGCACTTTTATCGCCTTTTTGGCACTCATAGACACGGACTTTTACTCTCCCGAAGAAGCCGATGGGGGAAACACATAGAGAGAGATAATCATGGACACATGACTTACTGAGAGGCCAGAAATGCTTGTCATTTGACATAATTTTTATATTTATGTGCATTTTTTGATCATGACTACATTTTGTAAAAATATTTTAAAAGAGATGTAATAAAATGTGTTGTAATGAATATAAGATGATTTAAGCCAAGTTATTGATTTTTTTGCAGTGAAAGTCCCAAAGGCTGTCCACCCCATTTAGTTGGTTTGGCTTGCCAAATTAATAATTGAAATCTTAATTTGTGTATTTTAATCTGGTACATTGACAGCCCATTAATTTGTCTGAATGCAATACACATTTAGCAAACAAATTAGGACAAGTTCAAGTTAGAATGGGCCCTAAAAAGTAAGTAGAAACCTGCAAAAACTGGTTACCTACTTGCTTCATACCTCTAAAATCTAGAGCTACAGCTCTCATTAGTCAACGGAACCTCCTTATGAGTTCATGGGGTTTATATGATGAAATAAAGTGTAAATCATTTCAGATCTGTCTATGTGAAGAAAAAAAACTCTGGTGAAGCATTCAGTTTGTTTCTGAGATGCTTAAGTGTTTTTTACTGACACGCATATATACAAGGTCCTACTGTGTTAGTAAATATGCCTAGTGCTGGCCATACACTCTGAGATAAAAATTAGGATAGATTAAAACCAACCAATATATCCC
>CM070039.1:50250155-50278215 GCA_036250615.1 Ptychadena robeensis
CATAAAGAGGATGATGTGGTCAAAATACTCATTTGCCTAATAATCCTGCACTCCCTGTAGTTGTGTTTTTTATCTTGAGTATAGAACCGCTTCAAGTCGGAGATCACCCAGGGCTAAGGATCCTTCCTATGTCATAGTGACAGCACTGAGCTACACCAAGCATGTATCAGTAGTAGACTCGCCTCACTTTCTGTTTATCGCTTTACATGGCTTTCTCCTCACCCTTGCATTTGATTCCAAGTTTTCTTGATTTTAAAATGTGCGGTCCAGGCCTATCTGAGAAGGGGGCGGTAGCTCATCCACAACATACCGCCAAGGACCCCCGGCCGTCTCTACATGCCTTGCTGCAGATATTGACCTTCTCTGTGAGGAACTCCCTGTGTGCAATAGAATGAGTTATAATTCGAAGTACGGGATAGGACTGTACAGCTGAGTAAAACCTAAGCAGCTCAGTGATCAGGGGAAGGGGTTAAACCTTATTAAAGTTCTGTTGAAATAGCAATATTATTTCTGCTTCATATTCTTGTGTTGCCCTATGTTGGGATACATAAAAAAAAAAAAACATCCACACCCCTCATCACATGTTCAGAGACTAGTGGTAAGGGGAGGAGGGGGGTGGTGGGTGCCTGATCACCCGGGGTATTGTGGTCACACTGGTATGAGTGGATTTTTCAGTTTAATCGAGCAGTCAATTCAGTCAAGTCATAAATTAGGCAGCTTAAAAAATCGATCTTTCTCTGCATTTCATCATGCAAAAGTGAATTTAAACCTTTAAGTCTTAAGAGAATTTCAGACTATTGTACAAGTTTCTGAATTTTTTTTGATTTGATTTTGATTTGTTCATCTTTATCTGAAAGGCATGAAATACACCTAGTGTTACTACAAAGGATTTATATTAGACTGACAGATGTATTTAAATTGGCCAAGTCAATCGCTTTGAGAATTGATTGAAAAAAGTGCTTGTATAGCAACCTGTAGATGTTTAACTGTGCAGTGTGTGTATGGTTGATCCAACAGTTTATCTACATTGCTACTATGTAGTGATGACATGGAGGTCCACAAGAAATCAATGAGATGGCCAGTTCTGGAAGTGTACATCTCACAGCACATATTGAAGACCGAATTTCTCCTAATGTATGGTGTAGGCAGCAGGAAAGAGTATAGTGTCTTCTTTTTAGGTAGTTTTATCCTTTGGAATGTTTGGTATCTGGGTTGCTGCCGCTAGCCTGATGGTCCATATCTGTTTAGGAGAAGAGTACCTAGTAGATGCTTTCTTTGGGTGCTATGACCTATTCTACACATGAGTGTTCTTGATAGATGATAGAGGTATATTGCAAGGCACGGGAGGCTGACACTATAGGACAATGTAACAAGCAATATACAATGTAATAAATGTCACATAAATACATTTACACGTGTGTGTGAGTGTGTGTGTGTTGTGGTGTTCAGCCATAGCTATTTACCACATCAATAAAGTACTCTGGTAATATATAGAGGGTGACCGTTATATTATATTTATATTGTAACAATGAGCAGGCTGGAGTAATGTTGTGATATGATAACCTGAGGCCTCCATATTTAGTCTTCAGTGTGACAACTGGCTGAATCTCTCCTTTTTATCATGGTAGAGATGGATTATTACTATGTCATTATTATTTTGTTATTTTTTGTTTTTTGTTCAGACCAGATGAATTTCAGGTGTGCTTATTTTGCAAATGAAATGTTTTTATGTTGATTCAGGTAGAAAATATAAACATTAACTATGCCAAAAACACAGAATTTTTGCTTTTGCTGATCTCATCCAATCACTTATTGTGTAAGCCAAGTGAAATTTCTCTGAAAATGGACTCTTCAGCTCAGTTAATGTGTAAAAGTTGGGCAAACATTATTATTATTATTGTTATTTAGTTTTGATGCCTTTTATGAAGTATTTCATGTAAACTAAATATTCACTTTAGGGGGCATTCACACTGGAAGATGCGACATGAGCCGTCCCTTTCCGGGCACCTTCTCGATATTGATAGGATGGGGCTGTTTTTTAAAAGCCCCACGGGCTCCTGCACGCAAGCGCCTTGGGGGTGGGGAAGCAGGTGCTTTACTAGGCTGCTGCCGAGTCTGAGCAGCCCGGAAAGTGCACGTTTAAATAACCCCTTAAGGCCCCCATTCACCTTACAATCTGCATACAAGTTCTGTACAATTCACTTTTGTTCTACCAAAACCATGTAATATGAGGACCTGTCTAAACCTTCCAATCACTGTATTCTATCAGGGAGGACCGGCACTACCTCGTTGTTGGTTGATTTAAATCAAATTGTATGGAGTGATCTAAAGGTCTATGGGGGGGGGGGGGGGCTTTACTCAAACAAATCTGGGTCACTGTATTGTGTTCTCAGAACGAAACAGGTTCATAAAGTAAGTTTAAAACTGAAACTCCTAATCTGGAATGTTTTTGAAGTCAGTGGCTTTGAGTGTACTTGGGCTATTGGGCTAGTATGATAACCAGGGGACTAGTATGTTTAGTAGCCGTGAGATCAGCAAGTCTACAGGTGTCTGTACTTATTTATACTTTGCTGAGTACTGAATGTAAGATTACAAGCTTTAGGGCCATTTCACACCATATGCCTTTTTTATAGGCATGCGTTTCCGCATATATGCATACAATTTCATTTTTGACATTACGTTTGCGTTATGCATTTGCGAATGAAAAATGAAATGAATGAAAAATGCAGGAAAAATAAGTCAAAAACTCATACAGCAGTGCGTTTATAAAAACGCATGCGGAAACGCTGCGTTTTTAAAAACGCAACGCATACAGTGTAAATGGTAACATTGGTTGTCTATGTAAAAACGCGTGCGGTAAGAAAACGCACCACAACGCATATAGTGTAAAATGGCCCTTATGGAGTACAGGGACTGATGCCAGAAAGTTCCCTGATGATAGACATTGGATTTTGTTGACTATTGGACCTACTAATTTTTTAACATAAACACAAACAAGGTCTAGGAATATACAAGGATTTAGATACATATGGGGTGGGTCACTTTAAGGGCTTGTTTCCATTGTACGCCGGGACCCCTACGCTAAGCGTATACACTTAGCAGGGGTCCCGACGTATCTCACAGACTCAGCCTGCCGGCGGATGGTCTGTTTACACATCCGCCGGTGTAAAGGCTGAACGTACTCGACTACGTTCAGCCTGACACCGGCGGATCGGCTCAGCGCAATGAAGACAGACCCGTCCGCCGAGCAGGTAAGTCTATCTGTTACGTTGGGACCCCCCGCTAAGCATATACGCTTAGCGGAGGGGTCCCAACGCAATGGAAACAAAGCCTTAACACAGCAGCAAAAATAGAACTATAATGTTCAGATAGAAATGTTGGCGGACATACGCTAACAGCTATGAAGTGTACAATGTACACAGAGGTAGGTCATGTAGAAAGGAGTAGATTTGTATACCAATAAATATCTGAAATATCTGAACTGTATATACCAATACATTAGACAGCATTTTAAATAACTTAAAGGTTGTGTCTCCTGTTACACTGTGGTAACCATTACCTAGTCTAAAATGTGATCCTTCTGGTATCCTGACTGGAACTGGCCAGCAGTATAGTTCTTAAATTGCTATGGGGCTCTAAATGTGAACATGCCAAACACAACTGATCTCTCAAAGGCAAATACATGTCATTCACAAGTCATTTCCTGTTTTAATAGAAGAATATGTTTTTCAGAGACAAACCTTGTATACAGCTATGGTTTTTTTTTCTGCGTCCAGCCTTGGGCTTGATTATTCCATTATTAATGTTGAAACATTGTTTCATAAGGGCGATGTAACTGTACAACCCCTATGCTTTATTCATACTATTCAGTATGCATTGTTTATAATTCTAACACGCAGGAAAATAGCCTAATGGGCTACCTTACCTACCTTAAAAATACCTGCTGGTTGTTTACATCAGAGGACTGATAGCCAAGATTATGTTCTCTAAGGCCAATTTCACATGTTTGGTCATGAACCACCTCTTTAACCCTCCCAAATTATCCATATGACTAAAATGGGGGCAGTTAGCGTAAATGACAGATTGTCATCCAACTGCTTAGACCAGTGGTGGGCAACTGAGGTGATATGGAGGGCCACAAGTGCGACACTCAGCATTGCTTTAAGGCCTCATCTAACACCAATCTGCCCCCCCCCCCCCCCCCCCCCCCCCCCCCCCCCCCCCCCCCCGCCAACAGATCTCAGCAGGCAATGGACCAGATGATGGCAGGCAGTTAAAACCCAACAGCAGTCCCCCTCCAGGTTGTTCAGCATTCATATGTAGACCTGATTTTCCTGATCAACATTCACAATTGGATTGCTGTAGAACTGTCAAAGTTGATTAGGAAAGATGGGTCAGCGTGTGACCACTGACGAGTCCCTCGTCTATTCTCCTCTTACCATTCTAAGAAGTTCCCAGGCGAGGACACATTGGTGGAGGATTGGTGAACAGGTGAGTTTCTATGCATTAACAGGTTTTGGGGGCTGCAGTTTGGGCACCTGGGGCTTAGACCATATTGTCAACCAAATAGAGCAGGGTAGCCATTCTGTAATGGTCCATGTAATTTAGGCCTTTAAAAAAAATCTCATTCATGTTGTCTGTGAATTTCTCCAGTATACTGTCATATAGAGAGGTGAATGAAGCATGTTTTGTAAGTGATTTAACTGATTGCTTAAACAAAGCAAATACGTATATGGATAATCTGATCACATGCTTGAACTTGGATAGGTAAAATCAGAAATTTGGTTTGTCACTAGTACAACCACTAATAGAGAAGTGGTTGAATGATAAACTAATCTTGCTTTACTTGCCGCCATGATGTTGTGAATTTTACTTAACATTTTAAGAAATATCTTTTTTAAAAAACATATTTTCCTGTGTTTTTAAAAGTTACATGGAAGTGTACAGTCCTCCTTTTGAAAAAAGTAGTTGGCCATTCGGACATGCTTCATTAATTTTTAGCACACAAGACAATTGAATTGAATATCAATTGTGCAAAAGTTGACCCATGCCAACAATGACTGCAGTAAAAACTTGGCAGAATTTGATCTAATCTGCATTTCCACACCAACTTGAGCACAAAGCCCATGGAGATGGTCCATATAGTGGTCTTCCTTGGTATTGGAGCTTTCCTGGTTCATAATCACCCCAAAGGCTGCATGATGAGCAAGATGATGCAGGGTTGTACTATTTTTTTTTTTTTTTCTTTTGTTATAATCGCTTTACCTGTTCAGTTCTCAGTAAACTGGTTGGGCATCTATTTGTAATGCTCATCAAAGGTTGCTAAATCTGTTAGTCTGCCATCCATTAATAATATGCCTGTTTGCATGATCTATGTTGCCAGCTGGTTCAAAATGTTCTGTTCATAACCAGAAAGGATCATTTACTAGGGGGCATGTTTGAACAGAGGATTAAGGTTTATATTAATAATTCTTAACCTTGTCTGTTAATGTGTGCCTGTCAAACAGTTTAATATGATATAATGACAGCCTAAGTAGCACACTTACAGCTTGCTGAAACTTTGTTTGCTTTGGATGAAATATGGAAGGGGTATCACCAGTGATGCTGTGCGCGTTCTGTCTCTCTTATGGGAAACTTTCCTCTGACCTCATAATAGAAAGTGAAGGTATAGATCCAAGCAGAGAGACAGATAGGAACATACCACTTGTCTTAGAAAATCCCTTCTCTTCCAACTTTGTTTTGTTTGCTACTGTCAATAAGGAGACCACAAAAGCTGTCAAAGCTTCAAACCATTTTCCTCTCCATTTTAGTTGAAGTCCTGCTCTATAGAAACGTGAGCAGAGAAACTTCTCTTCATCCATTCGCTGCCACATTGGCAGTGATCTATGTGTCCTCACTGAATCACTGTTTTATACTGTGTATGTGGGATATGTCATTCTATCATCACCAGTGTTTATTCATGAAATGTCAGATATAGTTACCAATTGCAGTACTGTTTAGTAGTTTTGTTTAAGTTGCCCAAAACCAAAAAAATACATGAAACATGGACTTAGTGGATGATGCAAAAGTAAGTGACAACCCAGCTGAATGGTAAGTCGAAGCAGGTAAAAGACGCAGGTGAAAAAACATTTGGGTGCTAAATCAATCACTGAAGAAGACCAATGAAATGAGACATCCTTGGAAAATGTTTTGCCTGCACTAATTAAAAGAGAGAGGAAAACCACGGAACCACTGTGGTCCATACAAATCAACAATTGCCAAGAAGACAAAGGAGATATCCCCGAGGACATGCCCCCCCCCCCCCCCCCAAGAAGAGTGTAGTGACAGCCTACTCAGTCTGGGGAAAGGCTATAAGACCATCTCCAAAAGATTCCAGCTCCATCCATTCCACTGTACGACAGATAACTTACAAATGGAGGCCTTTAAACATGACAGCCAAAACTTTGCCTAGAAAGTGGAAACGCCATCAAAAATAATCAACCAGAAGCACCAGAAAAATAAATACCAGGGTTAAAGCCAACCCACACATCCACCTCTAGAGAGTTGCAGGCATCTATGGCAGCATCTGGGACAAATGTGCATGCGTCTACAATCGACGAAAATTTTGAATAGCCATGACATCATGGGCGGGTTGCGAGAGGAAGCCCTCTGCTCTCAAAAAGCACAAAACTGCCCGTTTCAACTTTTGCCAAAGAGCACTGGCAAACCCGCGGCCTTCTGGAAGTCCCATTCTCTAGGCAGACGAGTTCTCAACTAGAATTATTGTGGTAACAATCAAAAACCGACAGTTGGAGAGGAAAAGTCAACACGGACATATGAAGAAAGAGAAAAGAAACCTCCTCAAACCGTGTGAAGTAGGGCGGTTGGTGGAGGAATGGAAATGTGAAAAGTCTGGGGCTGCTTTTCTGTGATGGGCATGGAACGGAAATCCATATTGTCCAGGAATCAGAATTCTTCGGGTTATCAACAGATTCTCGACCGAATCTTCCTGCATCAGTCAGGGAGTTGAAGATGGGACGAAAGATGATTATGCAACAAGACATGACCCAAAGCATTCCAGCAAAAGTCAAAGGAATGGAATTCAGAGAAAGAGGATTCGAACTCTGGATTGGCCCAGTCAATAGTACGGACCTTAACCCAATTGAAATGTTGTTGGAGGAGACCTGAACAAAGTTGGTACATTGCCAGCTGTCCCTCCAACGTCTTCAACTCTGGCTGAGTTCTGAAAGGAGGATGGGCAAAAAATCCCCATAAGCAGATGTGAGAGACTGGTTAGGGGTACAGGAGGAGACGTTAGTTTGGAGTAATGCTGCAAAGGGAGGACGCCACAAGCTATATACAAGGTTTCACATACGATGCCACATGTAAGATTTTCACGTTGTTGGGACAAAACCTCTTGTTTACTTAAATAATGACAATATATCTCTTTTTGTGTGTTGTGTCTTAACTATTGGAAGGTGGTGCTTACAAATGGATTAGATGTATGTCTAATAAGGTTCTTTACAGGTTTTTTGCATCAAACAGTGTGCCCATGTATGGCGGGTTCAACATACTTCACGCAGCATGTGTGGAAATATTATATATATATATATATATATATCTCTAAAAACTGAGGGTTTTTTGCACATTTTGTTTGCTTGTCCAAAGACAACCTGAAATAGGATTTCTGAATTCTTTCTCCATGGCAGCAGTCTACTGATTCTTCTGTTAATTTAGTTACCTTTTGAGATGCATATTGGATTGGTCCAATTTTGATAACCTGAGCTAGTGGGGAAAGTGTAATGCTAGGTAAACATGGATCGATTCACAATTGAGCAACATGAACATTCATGGCTCTCTATTGTGCTTGACTCTATTAAAAATCGTGCCATGTACGACTAATCCTGCTCGAAAAAGGTTGGCCGAACCAGGAACGGACATGTGTGCAAATCCCGGTCGTTCTGACCAGATCTGGGAGAGCCGAACCCCCCCACACAGCCTGTGACCAGCTCCCAATAGGGGGAAAAAGGGCGGAGCCTAGTCCGTTTGTGTACACTACACAGGCAAGGCCCCCAATGCCTGTCAGCAGCTCCCAGCCAGTGTTGTGAGCTATCTTCCGGAGCAGGGTCTCCATTGGAACTGGAATCGATGTGCAAAGTGGTGCACACTTTGGCGTCACCATGCTGCTTTCGATTTCATGTATGCCAAGCTTTACTTTGTGGTGCATTGTTCAAAGTAGTGGATTCCTGTGGGGTTTTTTTCTTTACTTGGTATAGTACAAGTATAATTTTGCTTTTCTGTAGGAAAACCACATTTTCCCCTAATTAGTCCCAAACATTTGTATAAGCAATCTAACATTTCTCGGTGACAGATGGAGCAGAAATGTGCTTTGTCCCGTTGCTTTGACAACCAGTGAATATGTTGTCTTTAATTCACCCGACTGGATATACTAAGTAAATAAGCTTAGAATAGTAACGGATGGTTATCATTTTGGTTATAATCCCCCTTTTGATTAAAAAAAAACAAAAAACAAAAAAAAAAACTTATATTAAGCAAATTTGCATCTACATTCAGCCAGCAAATGAAAAAAATCTTACATTACTGCGCTGTACAATGTCAAGACATAAGAAAGCAAGCAATTCAAACAATAAAGTAATTTGCATGCCATTATCCAATGTGGTATTATTTATCATTTTAGCAAGGGATAGGACCAACATTACTATCATAAAATGTGTCATGGGGGTCAAATACAAGATAAAAGGGCACTGTCAACGATGGAAAAAGTTCAAACGTTTCACATTTTCCTGTGTGGCATCCTAGAATAAATGAAGGTTTAGTAACATTCTAAAACAGGGGTTTCATACTCATATACACAGTGGGTCAAATGTTAAAACTTGAACAAAATCATAGACCAACCTTTTATATTCAAAAATATAATTATACTGGACCGGAATTTGGCACCCATGGACCACACACATGCACACAAACACACTCACACTGTACAGTGCATACGGTGTGTGTAGTCCATGTATTCTTCCAACCCTGTGTGTACAGTTTGTGTACTTTTTCCTCCCCCTAGACCAATCCTGGTACCCCTCTCCCCAACTCTGCTTTCCCTGCAGCCCCCCTACCAGCTGCACTCACCACACCTCTGTGTTCCAACTCTGGGAGTAGAGAACTACAGATCCCAGCATACTCCAGGCAGTGGGTGCTCAGTGATTTCATTGGGATTCTCCCACTGAGCAGCCAGGACTCGTAGTTCTCTTTTTCCAAACTGGAAGGACGGAGGGGCAGTAAGTGCAGCTGGTAGGGGGGGCTGACGGGAAGGCAGATCTGTTGTGGGGCCAAGAACATTTGCTTGGCGGGCCAAATTTGGCCCCCAGACCAGAGTTTGTCAGCTATGTGCTACAACATGACATTGTTAGATTTTCTGCATGCAGCTTTCCTGATTTGCAGGTATATGGTAGGTATAGTCAGAAGCTTAGGTTTATGTTACCCTGAAAATGGCTTTATGATGCAGAACATTTACATTTTAGTGCTTATTATTAAACCGTAAGGACATTTCCAGAGACAGACTTGTCAAAGAACAAGCATCCACAACCAGACGTGCGAAGCCAGGGACAGTTGGTGATGTTTATTCATATGGGATTGTGTGAAAATGATTGCTTAAAGCTGTGAGATTCCCTTAAGCTTTATCTTCCAGTGAGGGGGCTGGGATTTCACATAATAATCTGTCCGATAAAGGAAAGGGGTCAGAGGGATATTACATTAGGTTCTGTGGGATTAAATCTTACTAAAGGCCTTTACAATGTTATATCTGTATTTTACCAATATTTATTTGCAAATCTATTTAAAAAGCAATTTAATATTTGAAACCCTGGGGTATATTTATCTGATCTAGGTATTCTGCTTTTTTTATGAAGGTGATTTCAATCATTCTGTTTTTCAGGAAAAATAAACCGGGACTCTTGCCAAGTCTGGAGGATTTGCTTTTCTATACAATTGCTGAAGGTCAAGAGAAAATACCAGTTCATAAATTTATAACCGTAAGTTCATGTTTATTTGATTGCTGTTGGCTCCTTGCAAATTATTTCTATAAGTCATGCTAAGCGTTTTTTATTTAGAACAGGGCTAACTCTTAGGATTTCTAGTCACATCATGAAGCTCTAAGCTTAGGCCGGGTACACACATCTCAACTTTCCTCCAGATCGAGGAAGCCCGACCTGGTCTGATAACATGCCACAGCACTTCTGCGATCCCCTTTCAAAGTAATGGGGTGTCTTCCAACATGTTCGAACCCGGTTCGACTGAGCTCCTTCGAGCGGGATCGTTTGAGTGATCGAAGGAATGCTGGATGGCTCAAATAGATAGATAGTTTAATAGCAAAAAATAAGGTGGACATTAAGTGTCACAGACCATGTCACTGTGTTCTCTTCATCATTATAGAGAGGACCCTGTAGAACAATGCACAGCTCTCTGCATTTTATGATTAAAAAGTCCAATCAAGCATCCTAGGTGATCTGGCAAAATCTTGTTACAGAGGATAACAAAACATTACTTAACATAACATTAGCTAATGAGATTGGATTGGTAAGTGTTTCCTTCTCTTCTTTTTCTACTTGTGGTCATTTGTGGATGAATTCATCAGGGCCATGGTAGTAGGTAAGAGGGATTCTGGAAAGATTTGTAAAGTCCCCCATACACGGATCGACTTTTAGTTCTATTCCCGAATGATCAATGGATGTTCGCTCGGAGAAAGAAATCCTGCTTAAAGAAATGACAATCAAACAGGGATCTGACATGTCGGTAAATCCCTGTTTGATCGCCATTACTTTGGATGGCGTCCGAGGATCCCTATCCAAATTAACAATTAATAATTGTTCGAAGTGGTGCACATCAATTCACCAAACAGTCGTTTGGCGATTCCTTGCGCAAAATCACCACACCGCCATCAATCATTTTGTTGGTGTTCACATATCCATTAGAACAAGTGTCAGCTGACACTTGTTCCAAAGTATGTAGGTAGTATAAAATGGGTACAAAATTTAAGGTCTTAGAAATGTTGTTAATACTGTGGCAAACCCTATTTAACTGCCCTAGCGGTCAGGACGGTACTATCATGTCCAGCGCTGCTACTATCGCACTGGACGAGATTGTGCCGTCCAGTACACATCAGGGCTCTGGCAGCACATACTTAGTTTTGCATTGTCCCGGTGTCCCCGATGTGACATGCTGCCAGCTCCTCCGTCTCTGTCCCCCCCCCCCCCCCCCCCCTCCGAGTGGCGTGATGACGTCACATCGGGGAGGCGGCGGGAAATTTGAAAGTACATTACATTAAATCAGTTTTCTTTGTAGAAAACTGATTTCAATATGCTTCTATGTACAAAATATCGCCCAAATAAAGTCTCTGGTGCCCCAGATGTGCCAATTTGCAGTTAACCCTCTCTAACCTGGTGGGATTTTATCACATCCATCACACCAGGTTAGAGAGAGTTAACTGCAAATGGGCACATGTGGGGCACCAGAGACTTTATTTGGGCGAGATTTAGTACATGGCAGCATAGCTTTGTGTCCTGATTTTTGTGTTTTCTCATTAATTTTATTAAAATTTTTTTTTTACATAATTGTTTGTTTCAAGCATTATTATAGTCAGGATGTCTATTAGACCCCTGTACATACATATTTTGGGAAGTTACAGGCCTACAACATAAAGAAAAATTTACCATTTGAAGTCCATGGTGCACTTTTGGTACAAAAATCTGGATCTCAGCAGTGCGCTAGGGAGGTTAAAGAGGTTGTATGCCACAGTACCAGCAGCCCATGGAGTCCAGGCAGGGTATATAGTAAAGATCTGCTACTAGCAGATTTCTACATAGTAAAGGTGTGGGGGCTCCCTAGTATTACCATCAGCAATGTACATAGTAAAGGTGTGGGGGCTCCCTAGTATTACCATCAGCAATGTACATAGTAAAGGTGTGGAAACTGCCTAGTGTACATAGGAAAGCTGTGCAGGGTTATACAATGAGGCTCCATGATGAGGGGCAATATAGGTAGGAGCAGGTTGTATACTACAAGAGGACCCGCTTATACAGAGTGGGGCTTCCTAGTACTTGTAAATGGAAATATAGGTTAGTGGGTAGATTACAAAGCAATGGGTTCAGTGTTGAATCTTGCTGACCCAGATGGGGCGTGATGGCAGGGAAAGGGGGTATCATGTACTCTGGATTTGTGCAGAAACAGTCGCCTCTTCCTGATCTTGTAAATTTCAGTTGATCAAGTATCTGATGTTTTTTTACAATGGTACTATGGAGATTGTACACAGGGCTAAGGAAGGGAATTAATCGAGTTTTAAATCTATTACATAATGTGCTGGCAAAAACAATCCGAAAGTAATACGATCAAAGTTAATATGATCGTATTTTAAGTCAATCAAACACGCCCACCAGTCTTGGCAGCTTCTCAGATGCTGTTACAAAGGAAATTTTTCCATGGTCTGTTGTGTATTAACTAGAAGTGGGTAGTCTGGAATGTCTCCTATCGGAATTCATAACTACTATTTCCTTTAGCGGGCACTATGCTTTTTATTCCCCTGTCCAAATTCGAAGTTGTTCAAGCATACATTGGTTTTAATGAGTAAATAAAGAAAAGGTCCTGTGTGATCTCTAAATGACGTAGTACTGGGTGATAATTTACAGTTTATTTGTGCATGCTGAACACATGTAGATATTTGAGTTTCACAGTTATCTGTACATAAAGAGAGTGTCTGTTCTTTTCCATTTGAATGTTCCCGTGTATGATTCAAGGTTACATAGAGGGGACTTTTTAGATTGGTCTAATAAATGAAAAGTATGCAGTCTAAACTCTTAAAACTCCCTCTGCTGTAGGAATACCATTGGAGATTCTAATCTATTATGTGAACTTTGTAAGCTTGAGAACCTTCCTTTGTTGACTGAAGCAAGTAATAAAGTGGCTGTGTTTATTTGTAGTTTTATATGTACAGTTAATAATTCAACCACATTTTCTGATAGATTAGATTAGCCACAGTAGCAAGGATTTTCTTAATACCCTTTTCAAATACTAATAATCTGATGCATAGTCATAAAGGACAATAATACTAGTTCCCAAAATAAGTAACATACAAACAACAAATTGTGTAGCTGGGTATGATCTGCAATTGTTACCAGTGACAAATATCTAACAGGTATACAAGGCTTAAAAGCTGTGTACAAATACAAGACGGAAGTCCCTTCAAAACTAATGTTTAAAGACCTTGTTTTCATATACCGTATTTTTTCAGACAATTAGATACACCTGACCATAAGACGCAGCCAGTTTTTAGAGCAGTTCAAATGAATTAGGGAAAAATCCCCTGCAGTACCCAATTTCAGCCACAAAAATGGTGTCACTAGTGAGCACACTTCAGGCATCTCCTTTTTCTAATACACGGGGAAGGGAGGGGGAGCTGGTGGGGGAATCTACACTCTGGTCTCCTCTGCGGCTGTGTGTGTGAGGAAACTGCCAGCATACAGCTTTCCTCCCACACACTCTGCATTGGTTATATCTGCGGGGCTCTGCAAATATAACCAATACAGTTCAGATGGGAGATCCGGCTGTGTGTAGATCTCCCATCTGCCGGGGGAGCTGCCGGTAAGCCAAGTTGCAATTGGCCGTGGGTCACTCCAATGACTTTGTAGTGTTCTCTGCTATCTGTGAAGTGTGTGGCTCCCTGAACATCTTCTCATTATCAGAAGACCAAACAAAAGGGATCCTATAAGGAGCAAAGCCATATTCTGGAGAATGCCAGCAGTGACATTTCCTCCACTCTACAGCAGCCCGGGGAAACTACAATGTAAATCTAGCCTAAATCAGTTTTTGCTTTGTTTACATTTTTATGCACTTATGGCTCCACTTCAACCAGCAGTTCAGATTAATTATGCTTAGGGGAGCACAGATAAAACATTTGCTTATCTTCCTTAATATTAACAATTCGCTATTTAGTCCAATACTTTTACTTCACCCTCACCAGCAGTGGAAGAGTTATGAGTGTATCACTCCATCGCTCTTCTAGTTCTAGTCTAGTTCCTCCTTTCCCCTTGATGCTGCTCATCTTCTCTGCCTGTTAGGAGAGGCTTGGAAATGGTATTGCCCTAAAGGGAGTGATGTTACTGTACCCAAGTCTGGCAAGACTTCAGTGCCTATGTACTAGATTCCCAGCAAGAGCAGAAAAGGAAGACCAGGTAAATCTCCCCCCATACACCTTACAATCTTTCCATACAATTTCTGTACAATCAAATTTTGTTCTACCAAAACCATGTAATATGAGGCGCTTTCTCATCCTTCCAATCACTATGTATTCTACCAGGGAGGCCACTATACTACACAGTTGTTGGTAGATCTAATGGAGATTGTATGGATCAATCTTAAGGTGTATGGGGGGCTTAAGAATGTATTTTGAAGTATTTTCTTACTTTATCAAGATGGATCTTTGGGAAGTATTTATCTTGACAAATAAATTACATTCTGCAGGTTGGGGTGACTGACATCCCAATTTTGAAGTCAAAGATGCGCAATAGGAGGTACAAAAGTGCTAACACCTCCCAGGATAACCCCCTGGGGTTTACCAGGAGCAAGGGGACTTTTAAGGCCATACTAGAGAGTTTATCAAAATTTGAGAAAATTAAAATGATAAAGTATAGCGTATTTAATGCATACAAAATTTCAAAAAAATTGTTATATACAAAACATCATAACAGTTGCTGGTGTTTGGGCATGCAGAGGTGTGCCTGTGCACCAGCAATTAAAACAGCACAGTGACTTAAACATTGCCACAATACAGTCTAGTACGCCTATAGATAATGGGCATCTGTACATAGAGTCCACCCCAACGTGCTTTCCGATATTCTTCTTTAGGGGGCATATCTTTATCCAAATCAAGCTATGTTAATGCTATGGGTACAAATGTTCCCAAAAAAGTTAAAACCAAAATCATCAATAAGTCAAAAGGCCTGACCAGGGCAGGACAGGGGTAACGAGGGGCCATACCATCTGGTATTCAGGGTGCCACCTGTTTGCAATAGTATAAATGAAGATTCCTCCAAAGTTACTAGACCCACTATCACTGTGTTTTGTATTTTTTACGTTTTCTGGTCCAAGTTTAGTTTTGTAGGTAGTAGAGGTGTGGAAGGCTCATGCCAGCCCAAGGTCTCCGTGTGTGAAATTTTTCGAATTTGTATGCATTAAATAAGTTATAATTTATCATTTACATTTTCTCAAATTTTGATAAATGCTCTAGTGTGACCTTAAAAGTCCCCTTGCTCCTGCTTAGCCCCAGGGGGATATCCTGGGAGGTGTTAGCACTTTTGTATTCCTCCTCTTGCCCATCTTTGACCTAAGTATTTATCTTATTACAGTTTTTTTCCTCCACAGCTCAAGTCCACTTAGGGGCCCTTTTACACTATAAAGCCAAAGCGCTTCTGGAAATACGTGTTTTTACAGTACTTAGTTTTTTCATAGAAAACAAATGTTCTCAATCACACTGCATGCATTGCGTTTTTAAAAACATGGCATTAGCACACACATTTTTGATGCTTTGTTCGCAAACATAGATGTTTAATGTGCAAAACTCACACTTTTTGTATATGTCTAAAGCATGCATTTTAGAAACACATGCTTTTTAAAACTATTGATATAGTGTGAAAGGGCCCTTAAGGTGATAAGTAATTTTTCATCTTTTTTGTTTTTCACTTCAGTTTCAACTAACAAACTAATAAAAATAATGCTTGCAAAACAAATGGTTTCATGGAAACTGGTGTTTTTATTGTAGGCACTAAAGGCTACCGGGCTGCGCACATCTGATCCAAGGCTGAAAGAATGTATGGATATGCTACGGCTGTCTCTTCAGACTACTTCTGATGGTGTAATGCTGGACAAGGAACTCTTCAAAAAGTAAGGTTCTCTTGTTGTGTTGAAGTTTTGTATTCACCAAGTAGCTTCTTCAGCTCTAATGAATGTTCGAAACATTCTCCACCATCACCAAGGTAGGACATGATTATTCCAATAAGAAGTTGTATCCTATCGTTAACACAAGCCGAGTTGAATACTTATAACTACTGCTAGCTTGTAGACACTCTAGTTCTAGGTCTTATTTAGAATGTACGTTAAGATTTGTCCGATAATAAATTGGGGAAAAATGAATTTCTCAACTCATAGTGAATCATCTTACTGTGTTTTAAATCTTAAGCTTTAAATCTAACCAGGCCTATGCTTATATATTAAGATACATTTGTTGTTTGCTGTTTAGTTTTAAATTCCTAGAGGAATTGATGGATGAAATTCTGAGTCGCTCTATATTAAGACCTTTGTCTCAGCCTCTGTAAAGGTGGCCCCTGACAGTTTCTAGTGATCTGTCCTGCTGGATCACTTAATTATACCAACAAATAGTCCTATTTGTGGAAGAAACGGAGAGGTCTTTTACTTAATATTGGTTGGTGTTTCAATGCTAAATACCTTATGTTTGCCTCTTCTTTGTCTTCAGGTGTGTACAAAGCAACATTGTGCTGCTAACACAAGCGTTTAGAAGAAAATTTGTCATTCCAGATTTTATGTCCTTTACTTCACACCTTGATGAACTCTTTGAAAATGCCAAAAAATTGTCCGGTGGAAAGGTATAGTTCAAAAATGTACTTTACAGCTTGGTTCTTTACCTTTTATGTTATATACTTATTGCATATGTCTTGCTGATGTAATTGAATGTGAACGAAAACAAAGGTTAAATAATGTGCTCACAAAAATAGAGATACAGTGAAGACTTGGCAAGAAGTAGTCATCTCCTACAGGGACCGATGAGGAGACATTCACACATGGCAAATCTGTCCCTTTTTTAGATCACTTTTTCTTACTAAGCCTGTATTATACCTCCATTTTTATTAATGTATTATTACATCTTTTCCATTACCATTACTGGAACATAAGGAGGCACAAGGTCCATCTGTCTCAAACCTTAGCAAAGTTTTTTGGAGTTGCCTTTATTCTCATATATACATTTTAGGACAAGCAGAAGGTCATTGACCATGGTTTACCAAGATAGAAAAGTGGGGGCGAACTCGGAATCCAATGTAATGCCATGTTCTTACAAGCTACCAAGGAGATGGTAGAATGTGCCAGGGGAGCTATTGCACTTGGGAAACAATGGGCTAATATTTTCCCTATATCAGGGCAATTGGATAGGAGTGAGGTAAGTTTTGTGTAGTATGTAGAGTTGTCAGGCAGTCGGATAAAAGAGGGGAAACTGCTTTCGATGTAATCAAAGCATCCTGCCATTCTCTCTAGAAAAAGCTCCTATGTCCCTTTCCCACCTGTGCCAAACCCAAGGAAGAAGCCCCAGGGCTTATTCTAAACACAACTATTTGTATGTAAGCCACTGTTGCCTGCTCTTGATTACTTCTTGCTTGTTATAAATGGTAATAACTGAGATAATCCAGCATATTTTACCAGTTTATAAAGTTTTTGTTTTTTAATTGTTCACTTGAAATTTCACCAAGAATTTACTTCACCTCAAACTATGTGAGGACACTTTCAAAGAGATGTTTGTTTAAACAAATTAATTGAAAGGACATTAACCTCCCTGGTGTTATGCCCGAATCCAGTACAGGTGCAGTTTGATAATAAATCAAACTGCGCCTGTGCCAGGATCGGGCACAGCCACTGGCTCTCCGTGTGCCTGCAGCATTTCAACATAGCTGCAGGCACACGGAGCCTTTGACCTCCATGTTAATGGAGGGGGTGTCGCTTTTCTCCCCACAAACCGCCTGCGTCTAATTGTGTGTAGAGAGCCAGGGGGAGAGCTGGCAATCACGCCGGAGTACAGTGTACTTCGCTGCGATTGCCCAGGCAGCGACTTTTCATGCCATAAAAAATGGATATATGTGCCAGCTTATGTCACATGGCCATAATGAAATGCCTTTTTTCTATTTCTTATATTGTTAACAGATGAGCATATTGCAAAGTGCTTTACATACATAAATGGAAACATTGGCAAGGACTACTTTCTCTGAAGGAGCTCCATTAGATTGTCTGGGAAGTGTCAGATCAGAGCCTGGGATCTGGCTGGGCTGCTCAAGGACATTCACATAGTTGCCCTGAAGCCACTCATTTGATATCTTGCTGTGTGCTTGTGTCCTTCTGAAAGATGAACCATTGAGTTCAAGTGCGCTCTGGAGCAGGATTTCATCCAGGATGTCTCTGTACATTGCGGCAGTCATCTTTCCCTTTATCCTGATTAGTCTTCCAGTTTCTGCTGCTGTAGAGATGTTATTGGCATGGTGAGGAGCGGTGCCTGGTTTCCCTGCAAGTAGGACACCTGGCATTCACACCAAAAAGTTCAATCTTTGTCTAATCATGCCAGGGAATTTTTTTACTTATGGTCTGAGAGTCCTTCGTGTGCCTTTTGGCAAACTGCAGATGGGCTTCGGTGTGCCATTTACTTCCATCTGGCCACTCTACCATACAGGCCTGATTGTTGGATTGCTGCAGAGATGGTTGTCCTTCTAGAAGGTTCTCCTCTCTCCAAAGAGGACCTCTGGAGCACTGACAGAGTGACCATACGGTTCTTGGTTATCTCCCTGACCAAGGCTCTTCTCCCCTGATTACTCAGTTTAGATGGCCGGCCAGCTCTAGGAAGAGTCCTGGTGGATGGACTGTTTGCTGTTGATCTTGAAGTGAAGAGTGGTAAATGAGACCTTTTAATGTGATCTCCAGACAGAATTCCTTGTGGGGAAAAAAAAACAGGATCCCAATCCTCAGTGCTTAGCCTCCTGCTTTCAGGGGTGTTCCCAGCTAGTTCCAGTTTAACAGGCAGATGATGATAGAGGACATTCCAGGGGTCAGCAGCAGTCAACATGAACAGGAATCCGTAAGCTGCCAGCAGAAAGAGGCCAAGTGTGTACGGAACCGAGTTCAGGAAATGTCAAAAACAAGCCAGAGTAAAACAAGAACAGCAAGTTATCATATGTCGGTGAAATCATAGGCCAGCTTTGGCTCTGTAACAAAATCCGTCGCTGCTGGTGCGCATCGTCACATGCACAAGTGTCTTGCTGCTGTTACTTTTCAGAATACAACTAGCTTTACATTTTTGCATTCTCCTTTGCATCATTTTAACAATATAGTTAAAGAGAGTCCGGAAACACATGTTTAAAAAACAGGGCTGTGGAGTCGGTCGATAAATTCCCAGACTCCGACTCCTCAGTTTCTGATTCTTCCGACTCTGACTCCTGTGTCTAATATGCTAATGTATTTTATCCATCCATTGAAGGAAAGGAATGCAACATACATTAACCACAGAACTACTGACCAAGAAACCAACACTGGACTGTAATGGCCAATTAAAGCAGAGAAAGGGAGTTAGGCAGAAGATGCTGCTGCTTTTTCCATAAGCTAGGCACCACGCTGTCATTGATCGGGGATCAATTGAACGTAAATCAATGTGCACCACATGAGCACATTGATTCCTGTTTAATGGGGACCCGTTATACCCAGTCTCATACAGCTGCCTCCCTCACACAGCTTCTGAGTGAGGAGTGCTGGCTCCGCCCCTTCACACTGACAGCCGATGGCTGTGGAGGAGGCAGGAGCCGCAGCGGTTTCAATACTTTCCATGAAGATTCATGTGTTTCCAACACCGTTCAATCAAGTTGTTTTGAGCCGGCTCTATTGATCCCGCCCAAAGGAAGGCACACAGGGGTAGGTTTGTAAACAGATTAAAGTACAACCAATCACCGTGAGCGCGCAAGTTAATTGATTGTACTCAAATCTTTTTACAGATCTACCCGTGTGTACCAAGCTTTAAGGCCCCCATACACCTTACAATCTTACCATACAATTTCTGTACAATCAACTTTTCTTCTACCAAAACCATGTAATATGAGGACCTTTCTAAACCTTCCAATCAATATGTATCCTATTAGGGAGACCTCTATACTACATAGTTGTTGGTAGATCTAAAGGAAATTGTATGGAGTGATCTAAAGGTGTATGGGGGGCTTAAGTGTTCTGATCTTCTACTGAAGATAGGGCAGTGCAAGGCACCAAGAAGAGGCAGGGCGAAGGGGCACTTCAAACATGATTCACGATTTCCCTTGATTCCCAGAGTCATGTGTAAAGTTGAAGCTAACAATCTAAGTATTTGTCGCCTCAGCTGAATTACAGCGGTTTCTCAAATGTTTTACAGCTTCAGTCTTGAACTATTGGCGATCCATTCCCTTCACTTAAACGGCAACAACTATTTACTTCATTATCAGCGAGAGTTAAGGCTGCCCATCGGGGGAGCCCACATGGGGTGACAGATCACTGACTCCACACAGCTCGGCTGACCAGAGAATGGACATATCCGATAATCTCTGGCCGATGCTGTTAGTTTCAATGAAGACCGGCGTCTTCATTGAAATTAACGGACGGCCGATGCTGACTGCTCTGGATAGCAGAGTGATGACGTCCTCACGTTGCACTCTAGAGCTCATCTGAGCTGGTCTGTCGGCCCCCACTTGGTACGTGTATGGGGGTCTTTAGGCTAGGGTCACAGTGGGTGCTGTAATGTTACGCACTGCATTCATTTATTCTTATAGCAGAGAAGTCATTCATTTTGACTGTTTGTTAATTGCGAAAATTGAAGTAAAAATATTTTTTTTTTATTCCCATTTAAATTTTGTAGGAGTCGGTAAATTTTTTACCGACTCAAACTCCGACTCCAGGTACCCAAAAATGTCTCCGACTCCACAGCCCTGTTAAAAAAAATGCTTAAGAAGTCAAACTGAAGTCAAATTATATAAAATATCAGGTAAATGCAGCTTATTAGCTTTCAATCAGTAATAGCTGTAAGATATGTAGAAGGTGACCACTCTGGGGTCACTCTTCTTTACTCTTCAAATTTCTCCTGTAAATATTTTTTTATGTGATGAATGTGATTTCTTCTAATGGTTCCAGGCACCAGGGATTCGAAAAGGGATTTGTTGTATACTTCACATACAGAAACATTAGATCATTACTTTTTTCTTTTCAATCATTTTTATAGAATTTAACAAATAAAGTAAACATTTACAAGTTACAAAGTACTAAAAAGGCACAGCACAATAATGGAGGAGCAACTGTCTCTTAATCTAGAGACCGGTGGCATCACGGTGCAAGGTATCTGCAAAGATCTGTGCAGGTATAATTAAGGTAAATTTGTTTTTACCTGCAATATAAAATTAATCTCCTGAATTCAATGATAAGAGGTGTGTACCAAAAGTTCTGTCTATAAATTGTGTATATGCATTTTTATTGGGAGGGTTCTGACCCCTGCCTAGCGTTCTTCCATGCCCCCCCCCCCCCCCCCCCCCCCCCCCCTTCTTTTTATAAAAGGTATGCCAGGCAAGCCTGAACATTACCTTTTGCTGATTAGCCTGTCACTTCTCTTGGTTTACTTTTGCATTCATAAATACTATTCTTCTAACATGTCTGAGGAACTACAAAACCAAGGATGTTCTGCTTAGTACTGATACTTAACGAACCTCATTCAAGAGATCATAGGTAAATTTAACAGGATATTCTGGGTAGAAAGGGAAGTAAAATATTTGGCTTGTTTTGAAGCTTTAAATGGTGAATAGATGGGATTGAGAACGCTGCACTGGCCTTTTTTTTTATTGTGTTACAATGAGTCACCAATGACAAGTGTGGAATTCATTGGTAATGGGACAGGTATGTGGTTCTGCACTTTTACAAATGCGTAGGTGGAAAAATTCCCCAGTTTATAGTTCAGGTCAAGAGATAGACTCCACAATCCCACCCACTATTCTGAGTGTTCTAGATGATCAGTGTAATGGAGTGTATCTAATCTATCTATCTAATAACCTAAAACACAGAGTGTGAAGGGCTACAGTTTTAGCATTCTATAGAAACACATCATTTCTATCTGCACTAGTATATGTTATGAAGTGTATTATATTGCATGATCTTTTTATACTTGGATATGCAATACATGTAAACCATTTCATGGCACCTTAAAAATGTTGAATGTTTGTAAAAAATTTTGAACTTCTAAAATAAGGGACCCGGCTCAGAGTCTTATGTGACCTTGTAACGAAGAATGTACGTTAGTACATTGAATTAAAAAAAAAAAAAAATTTGTGGACCGTATATAAAGATTTTTGTAAGAAGTGCAACAAAAGGTGCATACTAGCTTTCTCACACACAGGTAAACTAGAAAGAAACACCCCTCTATGTAATGGAGAAGGAGAGGTGTTTTAAGCTTCCAAAGGAAGAGCCTTGGCTGGCAACACTGCTTCTGTATAGGGGTGGTATTTGCAGAACTTCCAGCTGAACATGAAGGTAAATCCGTATCGGTACATTACTATTAGTAATCACATTTTAAACTTTTTGTTTTGTGTATTTTGTTTTCATTTTAATTCCAATATGTTTACGTTTGTGGTGGAAATGATCACTTAGCAGCTCATCATTTCTCAGGCCCCCATTGTATTTTAGTAATCAGATATTATTAACTTTTATTTATATAGCGCCAACATATGACAGCGCTGTACATAAAATAAAGTTGAGATACAACACAATATAAGAAACATGTACAGGTTATGACAGAAGAGGTGTTTGAGGACCCTGCTTTAATACATGATATACCATATTTTCTGGTGTATAAGACGACTTTTAAACCCAGGAAAATCTTCTCAGAAGTCAGGAATCATCTTGTATGCCGTGTGCTTAAACCTCCAGACTGGACTGGAGCAACCTGTATATAGTGGGGGGAAGCTCAAAAACGTCTGCCGTCAGACATCAGCAGCTTATCCCCTCCCTCCCTCTCTCCCTCCTCGATGGGTGACATGAAGCTGATGTCACTAGAGACTGTGGCCCCAGTGGCTGAAACTGGTATTGCAGCTCAAACACATTCAACAGCTGTACAAAACCTTCACTCTGTCGTGTATAAAAGTGAAATTTTTAGATTGCCAAAATTCTTTCCGTTTTTTATTGTTAAATGTATACAATTTATGTCACTTGAATAACCGCAGGGAAAAAACATGGTTGTTGGAGATCTGGGGGTGGAAAGTCAGAGTAGGCATATGTAAGGCCATGTGTCCACTGCTGTTTCCCTGAGCTGGCCGAAAAAAGGACGCACGCCAGCACATTTGCCGGTGGATTTGCTGTGACTTGCAGGCAGTTTTCCCATGTCCTAAGCATTTGAATTAAAATTACCATATTAAAATCAAATCTGATGTTTTTAAAATTTTTATTTGGCGTGCATTGCAAGAGGGGAAGTCTTCTACAGCAAGTATATCCCAAACTCTATATTTTTACTGAAAAAGTTGGTGGTCTTATATGGCCAGTCTTCTTATACACTGGAAAATACAGTATATGAAAGTACTGATATTTGGTCCTTTTTTAGAAATAGGGACCACCCAACCAAAAGCTGGTTCCTATAATACTACATTTTAAAGTTACAAGTTTAAACAGAGATTGTGTTTGATCTTGTATTCCAAATTGGTGCACATGTTACTTTTTAATAAACAACAGATCTTACAAAAAAGTGATTTAGGGTCCTCACACATTGTGCGTGCTCACTGGCGTCGGTGGCAGCAAAATCAGCCGCCGATCGTGGTTGCCCACATGGGGGGGACAGGTTGGCCAGAGAACGGACATGTCTGTAAATCTCTGGCTGATGCCATTAGTTAAATGGGGATCAATGAAAGGGTGCCCGCCGATGCTGTAAGCGATGGAGAGCAGCGTCATGAGGTCATCACGTTGCTCTCCACATGTGTCGGTCCCCACTCGGTACATGTGTGGGGGACCTTTAGTAGTTGCCATTATTGTGCCTTTTAGAGTGCGGGACTTGGTTACAGTTCTGATGATGAAAACGATGCAGGTAGATTAACTGGCCTAAGGCTATATAGTCTTTAAGGATTTGTATGGATGTTTAAATATAAGTGTCCAAAATGCATTATGTATTAATGTAGAAGCTTGAATTTAATTTTAACTAAATATTATTGGTATATTTCTTCACAGGTGGCCGATTACATTCCTCAACTGGCAAAATTTAGCCCCGATCTCTGGGGTGTTTCTATTTGTACAGTGGATGGTCAAAGGTAGAGTTTTCTATAATTTTATTGCTATATCTGCTTTACAACATGAGGTTTAATAGTACTTTACTTCACCTGCATACATAGACAATAGGGAGCTACTATGGGTGTCCTGTAAATAAGACTACCTACAAATTAGTCTATTTAAACGTCATAACACTCATTTTCTCAGTTTCATGCTGCTGATGAATTTAGAGGTCAAATTCATAATTGGAGAAAAAATATGTAAACAATGTTATGTTTCATGCGAGTAATTTCCCAACCATACTAATATATTGTATACTTCTTGGCAAATCGGCATTCTAGATAGAGAGATGGATATGACTTTGCGCATGTGTCCTGTAGCCTGCATGTGTGAAGCACTTCCCAGCAACTGCCTACTAACAGATGGGCAATTGACTACTGGGTGTAAAATGGTAAAAATATAAAAAGGTGCAAAATGCAACTGAGCACTTTATATCAGTTTTATGGTATCCAAATAAAGTGGCATTATGAGGAAGATATTGACTCTCTTTTTTGTACAGAAATGGAGATATATTGCCACGTGTACGAAATGCAGCTGTACAAGCAAAAAGGAAAATGTTATGAACTGCAATGAAATCACTCCACAGCACACAAATTTGCAACCTCCACCTATAATGGTTTGAGCCTCCTATGTAGCGGAGAATAGGTCCATGTGCCGTTTTGAAGTTGGTTTCAATATTTCTTATTTTAGTAAAAGCAGTGTTTACGTGCCCCGAATGATAATTGTCATACAGTGTATACCCACCTTGGTTGTGTCATTTCCTTTCAATTTGGCAATCTCCTAAGGTAGGTCTTAAGCTGGGCATAGACGGGTCATTTTCCAGTCGACTGCCGAGCCAACCTAGCAGGCATATTGACGTCATCACGCATGGCGCTAGTGCCAAGAATCTGCCGGGCACCCTTTTTGTGTGCAGGCCATTACTTTGGCTGGGGATCCCCACCCGAACTAATGGGATCGGATCTAAATTTACCGGCATGTCGGATCACTGTGCGATCCGACATGCGGCAGATTCTTGGTCAATATGACCAGGGGGCCCACCTGATTCCCTGCAAACCTGACCGTCGATCCATTGCAGGAATGCACGCGGCGGCCGATTGGCTGTCGAATCGGGCAGGAATCAGCCCATCTATGCCCAGCTTTATCCATCTGATCAGTTTCTGTCCAGCCAATTAGGGCTTTGCATTAAACAATGTTTGAACAGATCAGCTACAATAAACTGTTTTCTGTGAGATGTTGGAGTATACAGAGTGTTTTAGCTAATGAAGGCTTTTCTATATTATTAGACTGAACCTTTATGTTTTCATTAATAATTCAGATTATTAAGATCTGAACACCAATTCTTTATTTATTTTTTTCCATAGACATTCAGTGGGTGATACCAAAGTACCATTTTGCCTACAATCTTGTGTGAAGCCTCTGAAATATGCAATTTCAGTGAATGACCTTAGTACTGAATACGTCCACCGATATGTTGGGAAAGAACCCAGCGGGTTAAGGTTTAACAAGCTCTTTCTGGATGAAGATGGTGAGTAGTGGTGATGTTTCACTATGATATGCTCATTCAATCCTTGCAAAGATTGTTAACATTTATAGCCTTTATTTTTATTGTTCCATTCTAACCCTCAAATATTTATCCCGAAAATAGTATCTGTGTGAAAATTTTTCATATTTGCTCTGTTGTATAGAACATACGCTCAAAATATTTAGACTTTTACTCGCCTGACCGGCAGAGCTGTATGTGAGCTGGGCAGCTCATACAATGCATCTGTCATTGTGTGAGCTGAGCTGAAGCTGCCATGGGCAGGTGGATTTTTTCTATGCCCCTATGCTATGCTTGGCTGTGTGTGTGAGAGCCACAGCACAAGTCCAGCTCTCACAGGCAGGCAGAGCCAGATGGGCAAATCTGCCGGCTAAGTTTATTCTTGGAAAAGAAAGGGCTTGTCCCCACAGCGGCCGCTTCCATTATTTTCAATGAGCTTGTCCCCGCTTGCGCAGCTGGCCACGGCTGTGACATGGAACCGCGGGCACCCTTGTTTTTGGCCGCGAGCCACTATCGACTACATTGAAATGTATTGCGGCCACAGCCAGCCTCGCCAGTGGGGACAAGCCCTTAGGTTTTTTCACAAGACCTTTGCTAGGCCTATGTTTTCTATCATTCTGCTTGAATGAAACTTGAGCCATAACACTAAATTATAGCTTTTGTCACTTTTTTGAGATTTGATTTCCTTTTGGGGTTTGCATTGCATCTGAATGTTACAAACAAAAAAATCTTCAGCTTCTCTGCCTATATTTTTCTGCCTGTAGCACTGCCATGCTGAATTTGTATTGTATTGGTTTCATAGCATTCTGTCCGGCTTCATCCCAATTATGTTAACTATTTTTATTTTCCATAATTAGCATACCATTTATTCTGGTGATGTTTTTTTTAATTGACATTAGCTCTGATGACAGGGTTGTTATTGCACATTGCAACTGTCTGTACATTCACTGCAATGATTATGGCAGAGGAAATAAGCTCTATGACATGGGATGTCCATTTCGGCTCCTTGCTAAATTGCCAAAGGTAATAATAAGAAAATGCTAATCTGAATACATTATATTGAATTCTTGTATAGGATAGCAGAATTTACAATCAATTGCTTGTCTAGATGTTTAATTCATAGGCAATCCATGTCTAGCATAGCCTTTGATGTGTTACGTTGTGTTTTTATTTTTGTTTGTAGACAAACCACACAATCCAATGGTGAATGCTGGTGCTATTGTGATCACATCTTTAATAAAGGTATGCAGTGTCATAAAAAAGTTCTCATTTATCTTCATGACAATGAGTAAAATGGAAGATAAAATATTGTATTTAGACTTTTTATGTTCTTCTTCTATATTTTTTGGTATATTCTTTTATATATAGAATTGTAGATTTTACCAGATAGGCGGGTGGGGTGAGGGCTCGACCAGCACAAGCACAACTGCAGATGTTAAATCTGATACATGGCCATTCATAATGATAGCGGCATTTTTCGTGTCTAAAAGTGTACAATGGGATTAATACATTTTGCTTAGATTTCCCTACCTAAATTTTCCCCAAGCCACAAATTGTTTAGTTGGTAAATATATAATAAAATTATAAATTTTCATTAACTGTTATGAACATCACATTGGCAAACATTCATTTATTAGTATTGTCAGGGCTATGTTAGCAACAGCTTTATAACCTTTAGGAACCATAAGAATTGTTCCTGAGATGGACATTCATTTCACCCCATAGAATTCAAATATAGTGAATATGATTTAGGTTGTACAATCAATGAAACAGAACGGGAATAATCACACAAATATACATTTATTTATATATATATACACACATATAATAATACTACAATATATATATGACCAGCAAGTCGTATCAGAATGACAACATCAACATGTAATTAACTCCAACATGCAGTACATGGAGTCATGGTTGAATGTGGGCGAGGCATTAAAAATAACTCTCAGTTATATAACTGATCACAAACGCAGGGAATACATGAAACCTAGACTCTGCAAGATCTATGCGAAAATCTTAGATAAAGGCAATTATTTCTCCAAGGTAACTAGCTAAGTTCGTGATACAGACTAATGGCAAACTGCCAGAGTTTCGCTATAAGTCTATGGAAGCCGCCTGGTTGGTGTATGCGTCTCACAAAGAGGTCTTGCTTATCATAGACTATTCTAGCACAACCCTCTGCAAATAATCTGCAGAGGGTTGTGCAAAGATACTTAGAAGTTCTGCAAATAACTTCTTAAGCTAGCCATACATGGTTCAATTGACATCAAATCGATCATCAATTCGATCGAAGTTTTCGATCATTACATCGTATGTCGATTGTAATTGAATGTAATTGAAGTACACACCACATTGAGTATGCAATCAAAGCCCAACTTCGATTGAATTTTATCGTTT
>CM070039.1:50305659-50323192 GCA_036250615.1 Ptychadena robeensis
TATGTCCGTGTAATGTATGTGGGGGATTTTTTTTTTGAGTTTACTTCCGCTTTAAGCAACATGTTATGTAAGGGTTTTGTCACAAGACATTTGCATATTGAGTGGCAAGACCTTTACTAAAAATTACAGGATTACTTAGGCCCCCCATACACGTTTCAAATTTTCCTGTTCGATCGACCTAAGCCCATCGATTTTTAAGCCGATTGATCAAAAATCGATGCCTGTCCACATGGTTTGATCGACCTATTTCGATCACAATTGTACAAAAATAAAAAGTTTTGATCAAAAAATTATTGGACATGTTGGAAAATTTTGAGCGATCGAATGTTCATTGAATGCTATTTTGTTGTACCCGACCGATTTTTGGTTCGATTTAAATAATCAGCATATTTATACATTCATTGGCAGACATTTTGGTGTGTTTATTATCGACTTCCTTTAATTATTCTTTTGATCGATTTGAATCAACATCGTTCAAATATCAGTTTCTCCATGTGGGAGGTAGTTTGATCGTACTTTGTTCGATCGAACCAACGGCGATCATATGTTATGATCGAATCTGACATATATTGTAGGGAAATTGAAACGTGTATGGGGGCCTTTATTCTAAAACAGTAGCCAGTATCTGATGATCGGAGCCACCGGGACAGCGCGAAACTGGAAGATCACTTCGCTGAACGGCACCATCTCGTCCAGAGCAATACTGACAGGACACCGCTTGACGAGATGGTGCCGCTAGGAACGCTAGGGGGGTTAATTTACTTTATTGACTCAAACCATTACGTGTCTGCCATTAAAGTTCCTGAGGCTGGTCACCTCTTAGTGTTGGTTTGGTTTACCAATCTCTTCTTTAATATTTCTATACATATGTTTTGTCATTATTTCTTGCCCAACACAATATTACTATTTTTGATTCACCATATATTGACTCCAGTTAAGCTGCGGAAGCATTTCAAGGATGCACCTGGGTTAAATTTTGAGCTTTATTGCAAAGGCTGTGATTTCTAATGTACATGTGAGTTCACGTTTTTTTTCTAATTTTAATTAGCTTGCCAAAATCTCAAGTAAACTTTTTTCACATTGTCATTACGGGGTGTTGTATGTAGAGTGCTGAGTAAAAAAAAATGAATTGAATCCATTTTGGAATAAGGCTGTAACATTACAAAATGTGGAAAAAGTGATGCGCTGCAAATACTTACCAGATGCACTGTAAGCGTTGTGCACTTGATCTGCTCTGTGCATAAATGAGGATAGAGGATGGGCAAGCAGCACCCCTCTGCATTATCCCTTAATAAAAGTAAGATCACTGAATGGCCGACCCCAACAGCAGTACAGGTATAACATATATGACTCCAAGATAATCATAATAAATCTCTGACATCATTTACATCTAGGGGATGTACAAGCTGTAAGGGTATGTTTCCATTGCGTTAATGGCTCTGTCAGGCACCCCTGCGCTAAGAGCATTCCTTGGCGGAGACCTGAAGGAGGTGATACATTCCCTGTCTCGGGCACTGGCTGTTTTCACGTCCTTCTGCAGATCTGCCGACTGGAAGGTCAACGTAATGCAGTACGTCAACCTCCAGCCGGCGGATCTGCAGAAGAAAGTGAAAACAGCCGGTGCCCAAAACAGGTAATGTGTGTCGGGTCCTCGCCAAGGAATGCGCTTCGCGTGGGGGACCCGACTGAGCCAATAACACAGTGGAGACATACCCCAAGATAGGAAATTTCATATTGGATCTCCATGACAGGAGTAGAAGAGTAGGAGAGAAAGTTTCCCCAATGCTAGACAGACCACAATACATATCCAAAAACCTGCTTTTTGTTTTGCTTAATTGTATTTAAAATTTTATTTTATTTTTTAAAAAATTGTGTTTGAACAAATGAATAAAAACTTGTTGACTTGTCACACCCTTTTACCCATTGAAAGCAATTTAAAAAATGACAGGCTGCTTCATTTTTCGACATGACTTTAACAGTTTGGAATGAATACTGACATGCAGTTTGATTTCTGACTGTGAGCTGGGTACAGGACTGTTCTGGAGATGTCAGTCACAATCATATTCCACTATTGTCCCCTCAAACTAGCAAGTGCTCTTAGCATACTGCTGTCAAGGTTTCACCTTCTGCTGGATCCAGCTACATAGTACACCAGTGATCCTAGAAATCTATATTCACTACATTTCTTTTCTCTGTTCATTTTACCTGTTGTAAAATGTCAGTATCTTTTTTGTTGTAGGTCAAATCTGTTATAAATCTGCTATTCGCGGCATATACTGGAGATGTTTCTGCCTTGAGAAGGTAATTCTACTAACCGAACTTTGCTTGTATCAAACAAAAAATTATATCATATAAAATAATACAATAAATAAATCATGATACATGCAAATTTGATATTTATGTTTGTGTGATAATAAATCATCCACTTGATTTTGTTATGTAACCAGCAGAAGCTTATTTCTGTGTCCCCCTTCTTCTTTCCAAAAACTGTCCCCAGTCAGCAGCAAGCAAGTGACAGTAATATTCTGGGTAATAAGCTGGGTCTGTCTACACTAGGCAGCCTCCGAACCCGTGGGTGGCGTTATGGACACATCGGCGCGGTATGCCCGCTGTTCGGACACTGCTTTAGAGAGTTTAGGACGCAGTCTTCGTCATGTTGGCAATTTCCATTAGCAAACCATGCCCGATTTGCACACGTCACAAAAAACGTAGTGTATACCCAGCCTTAGTGTCTAATAGTGGCTATTTTTTATATTTTTTTGCTTTTTGAGAGCCTCACTACTGAGAAGTCTTGATGCTGTTGTCCCTGTTTTGGGTTATGTGATTGAATTCGCAACCACATTAACTAACAGGACCATATACTAAAATATCAGTTTTGGGTCCTCCTTTTACTTAAAAGATATTTACATAAAGTTACACTAAATTTGTATGTGTTTTTTTGTTTGGTTTCTAATGTTTATTGTATTTCGTTCGTTTTTATTGTGATCAATAATGCATAATGCAAACTGTCCACATTTGGTTTTGTAATTATCAGTTGTTTAGAAGTGGTCTCCAAACTAGTGCCCACAGATATAAATCAGTACCAGTACAATGAGTGGGTTCTAGGACCTGGCAGCATAATAGGCACTATATGACATCACCTCAAAGTGTGGGGTGCTACAATGTAAGTGATTGGCAGCCAGGGATGGGGTTCTAATTGGCAAACAAAGAAGGGTCACCATTCTTCTGAGTAGTCATAGTGCAATTATTATTCTTACTAATGCCTGGTATTTACTGCAACTGATAAAGGGCATTATTACGGTCAGTGATCACTGAAAATAGGCTATATGTTTTTCTGAAGGTGAGCCATATATTACCTCCAATCATGCCTAGGCAGTTTCTCTTTTACTCTTATTGGCTATATCGAAGAAAAAATACCATTTTAAAACCCATGTGTGAAGCACCAGAAATCAAAGAGACATCCCTCCATTTCTCATGCCTCCTGTTAGCAACTTCCCTGTCAGCACATGTTCATGGAGTAGATCAGACTGGGTATTACACTTACCTCACCTTCTCCTAGTAAGTGCTGCTGTCCAGAGATTTCCAAAAGGATATAAAAAATTCAGGTCCTTCTATGTTTTTAATATAAATACTGTAGCAATACTTCTATCTATTTTGTGTTTTCTAGATTTGCATTGTCTTCAATGGATATGGAGCAACGTGATTATGATTCTCGCACAGCCCTACATGTTGCAGCAGCTGAAGGTATGTGCTTTCCCCTTTTCAGTCATATTTCTACAAAGTATTAAAAGATCTTTGGGACTTTTCTGGGTCTGGGCAGAGTGTCTGGGTTTAAGCCTTTACTAGTCGGTCACCTCTAAATATATTAGTATGGAGTCCACTTCCTCTAAAAACCTTGTACTGCTTTGTAAAATTTTACTTCTGTTTAGTCTTAATTTGTATTGTCTGCAATTGTATTTTTGTAGTCAGAAAAAGACTTATAATTAAATTATCATTGGTTATAGGTCATGTTGAAGTTGTGCGCTTTCTCCTAGAAGCTTGCAAGGTTAATCCTTTTCCAAAAGACAGGTGAGTGTGTTAAAGATGACATTGCAAATATTTGATATGCAACTTCTTTGCACCATGTAATATGTAAAGATCCAGACATAACATGTGCATGCGTAATAGGAACATATAGTGCAATAGCGCAAGAGATCAAGTACTCACATAAGAGCTAGTTTGCCAATTAGATAGACCCCGGTGAAATGTCAAGGCTTGGGCCTCTTTCCTTGGTTCCACGCCGGAGGATGCGGCCGAGCTGTTGGAACGGGGCTGGGCAACTGTGCGGAGTCAAATTGTTAGTGAATCCTGGAGGGAGACATACTTTAAAATCTTACATAGGGCATATCGGGCGTTTAATACGGCGAGCAAATGGCGTCGCCTGCTAACCCTTCTACAGGCATGCCAAAAGTGTGCTCTTTCAGACCCCGACGTCGACCACCTGATGTGGTCATGCCCATCGATTCAAAAATACCGGCGGGAGGTGTAAGACTATTTGTGCGGGGTCACACAAAAAACTCTTGCGTGCGTGTGGCAGCCAGATGCCTCGGACCCTGAGGCACCTAGGCCATCGGTGCCCAGGTTTGCTTACCTATGCTTCCTGGCGGCTAAGCGGGCAATCTTGCGGCAATGGATACACGCCTCCCCACCTGTGGTGGGTGATGTGGTCGCATTATGGTATCTGAGAAAATTAATGCCCTCCAGTCACAGGCCACCGCGATAGACACATTTTTCCGCACGTGGAAGGGTTACCTCCTTCGGGAGCTGCCGCGTCTTGAGCTTTTGCAGTTCATGGTGGCATTCCACAACACCAAATGGTACCTCCAGGAGCAAGTGCTGGGGTCCCTGGGACCACTTGAGCCGGCTGCAGGGGACGGGGTGGCTACGGTGTAGTGTGCATTATGTTTTGGGGGGCTTAGACTGTATATGTAGGGATCCAAGACTCCAAGGGCTGCGGTAACGACGGAATATAGGGACCTGGGCTGGGGGGTGGACGGGGAGGGGTTTTTGGTGGAAAAGACAGGGCACTGTTTGATGTTTGATGTTGTTTTGATTTGTAGTGTACGTACTGTTTCAAAATTGCATACTCTCCATCTGTATTGCTTTTCTTCTATACACCTTTTTGTTAATGTTGAAAAATGTGAGACTACTTCATGCTGCACCTAAATGCCTTTATTTTGAATCAATAGAATCAATGGGACATGCTTCAAGGGACAGGTCTTTGTCAACCAGCCACCATCTGGCTCACCACAGGAGTAGCTAGGTCTAGGCGTGGCGTAGGGAGCTCTTGCATGTTGAGGTCACACCTAATATATCAAAAGCATATGTCAACTAAGGTGTGGCCACTATTGAGTCATGTTTTTGAAACATTTGGGATTTTTGTAAACAGTATGGCTTATGTTTGAAATTATACAAGGAGACAAAATCCATATTGCACACAGGCTGACGTTGCTAGGAGTGGATATAATAGTACTGGCTCTCTGTCCTAAAAACTTGTAATGATAGGACATGCGCTGTGTATATGGCCATTAAAAGAGCAATAAGTAAAAATATGTTTCTGTGAGTTTTTTCAGCAGCAGGGTTTAAGCACCTAAACCGAGTCAAAGCTTGAGTATATGAACTATAATTTTACAATTACCCCTCTATTAACCCATATCTTATCTGCATTGTCTTGTGTGGCTGTAATAGGGAGTATATTTGTAAAGCAGAATATACAACATTCTAACATGCTTTCCATTACAGATGGAATAATACTCCTATGGATGAAGCTATGCATTTTGGACACCATGATGTGGTAACAATCCTTCAAGAATACCAAAACAATTATAAACCTCTGGAGCAACCAGACAGTGAAAAAGAAGAGCAGACTGTTCAAAAGAACCTAGATGGGTTGCTATAAGATCGAATCACAAAGATGACATATTTGCACATGTTGTAGAATTCTATAAAGTGTGTGTATTTTTTATCTTATAGTGATGTATATTTTAAAGAAGACTATCTTTCAGTGTTAATTTCCTTGTTGGATCCTCAGGATGAAATTTGAAAGAAAAGCAACAAAGGCACAGCCTCTTTACTATCCCCTAGAGATGCCTAAGTAAGGCGGTAGGACCGGCTTCCTTGGCATCTATGGGGAAATTTATGCTGCATCAATGTCCTTTCCTTTTATTGTGTATTTTGTGAAGTGATGTTTAAGAAATAGTTGCTAACAAGTTCAAAAGAAAATATGTATACAGCCTTTTGGCACATATGTAGTCACAAATCTATTAGAAATGAGAATCCTATCTTTTTCGGAATAAGCCAGCTATGCTTGGTAACATTATATTTTCACTGAAGAGTCACCTTACCTTATGTTGAAATTGTCCTACTTACTTTGTGATATCCTATTTAACAGGCATTGTAGTTGTGTGTGTGTGATTACCATGCTTTTTGTGATTTCAGAGAAAGGTGTGTATACACTTGTGTTATTTGTTTGGTATGTAAAATGTATAGTGGTTTTTGTTTCCAGGCCATCTGTAAGGTGATAGAAAACATTTCCCAGCAAACAACCAAGAACATTTTATCCAAGATTATATTGTATACTTCATATAATATACACTTCACATAGTATCCAGCAGCAGTTTAGGGTTTGGAAGATGAGGTATTGGGAATGTATTTTATGGAAATCACAGACTTTAAAGTTCTGGATATTGATAACTGTTTTCTTTTATCTGTGCTGTGATCTTTTCATCAGTTTAAAGAAACAGTGTGACCTATTTAATAACCATAGAAAATGTGAAACTATTACTGAATGTAAATTAGTATACATTCAGGGGCATTAAATGTTTCCAAACTGAAACCTGACTTTTAGTTGTTGAAAATGAACAACAAACAGTTAATATATCTTTGAGAATTATTGGTACACATTAGTACTAGTACATAGTATAAGCTGTATAGAATTTTTGCTGCAATATTATATGTTATTTGTGTATGTGTTGTATGCTTTTGCTTCTTGTTGTTTCACTGCAGAGAGTGATTATGTGTATTCTGTGAATGTAGACTTCTGTAGAATGCTTAGGAAGTGCACACTGTTCAATAACAGAAAGTTGCCCTTCAACTTTTTAAGTTTTTCCTGCAACACAATGACATAAGTTTGCACTGTTCAGTTGCTTATGTCTGCATTGCTGTATTGTAGCACTGTAAAAGCCATTTGATAAACATAACAGTTCTTATTCCCATGTTAGATAAAGACCCTCCACCGAGGCTTATGGTCTATTTTATGTCATTGTATATGGACATTCAATAATGATTGAGGCCTAAGCTTTCATAATGTGTATACCTTAGTCAGGCACCTGTGATTTTGTTATGAAAAGGCAGAACATGCTTAGCAAATTCCACATAAACGCATAAATATGTATACATCTGTCAAACTTGCTATAACATACAACACAAGCAATGGTTAAACCTTGGTTCTTAGCTAATAATAAATGTTCTCATTTACACCAGCGGTGAGAAAAATAGGAACATATAAACATAGCAATACACATTTGTGTAATAATTTTAGTTGGATGTGTAAGGAAAAGAAAGGTATTCCTTATACATCCTTGTCAACCATTCTTCATAAAAATCTAGAATAGGATGAGTTGACAAACTTCTTTGTTAAGGATTTTGGGAAATCTTTTTGTGCAATAACAATTACTTCTAATAATTGGAGAAGATTACCACATCTGCATGGCCTGATTTGAGCAAATCATGCTTTGATTGGTCACATTTCTGTAAGTGAAAGACCATGAAGATTCTGATCTGTTCACAAACCTCCATTTCATATTGGTGTCAGGAAGTTTTAGAAAAAGATACCTGTTGCTCAGTGGTATTTCTGACTTTAGAAAATGCATAAAGTGCCTGCCTGACCATAGCCTTAGTACTTTAGTCTTGCTTAAAGCCGATGCTAGGTCTTAACATAGAGTAGCTGTTATAATTAAACTTTGATCTAAGAAATATATGGCGGATATGTATAGAATAATAAGAACAATATAAGCAACATATATATATATATTATATTTTAGAGCTTTAAATGGAAAAGTGTAATGCAATTCGGACGTGGTGGCGTGTATAACAGTAACCCCTTAATATGTCACTTAATGGTTTACTGTTTACTAGATCAGTAAAAGATTAATTCATAAAGATTACTAAAGGCTAACAAACACCTATGTTTTCTTCATCTCTGCGCTTTTTCACTTACAATGTGAATGTCAAAAAATGCATCATAGAAAACAATTTAATTTCAAATATGCTGTGGTTTAAAAATATATATGGTAATGTTAGAGATGAACATGTAAGAACTATAATGCAGATTGTTCATGCTACCAAAGACAGGTAGAGGTAATTACTGAGTTTGTAGTGCTGTTCCTTTAAGTGCTGTTATTAATGTTGTTCTCCCTTTTACTTCTTCAAACAAATACATTGCCGATCTCTGCACTACAAATATTTTGAATCTCATTCTGCATTGTAACTTGGTAGTTTCAATCAGCAATGGCTCTACACATATTATGATCAGTTGATGTGACTTTTTTCCATTTCGATCTATTAAAGACTAGGGAAACCAATATAATTAGAAAAGCATCATTTTCTAACTGGAAAAACAGTATGGTTTAATATGACCCTGGCATAATTGTGTAAACACCAGCTTTAAGTCAACCATAGACCAGACAAATCATATTGACCAGTATACAATAGGAAATGCTTGCAACTTTGTTATAGCAGACTAAGCTTGGGATGCACCCACGGCTGGTCATACATTGGTCGATACCCGTTTGATCAATGAGCTCTTGAGCACAGTGTGATGACCTCACCGCTTCGTTGATTGAACGGAGAATAGATGAGCAGCATTTCTGCACAGTCGATCCCGTTCGATACTTTGGATGGGTAATGGCCATCAAACAGGGATTTACCAAGCAACCAAAGCTGTGTAGTTGCATAACACTTGGATATGTTCATGCTGATGAGACTGGCCTCTAAGGCTAAGTTCAAATATATGGTTACAGACATATTGTACATACTGTAACCACACCAGTCAGAGTTGTCAGTAGACCAGTCAGAGTTGTTACAATAGAAATTGTAAGAAAGATCTGGTTAAAAATATTTTCTAGATATGTGTGGGTCAGTCCTAAAATACATCGAAGTGTATTTCCCTGACTTTTTTTAGACACCACATTGTTTTTTTGCTAAAAAAAAAAGGGTTCTTAAACATAAAGCACACACATACTAAATTGTCCCGGAACCCAAACACATATTTGCCTTACTGTGCAAGAAATCATCTGCTGACCTATTTCAAAAAACTTTCATACCCAATTTGAGCCCAAACCAATAGTTTAAGAAACACTGCTCTAAACTATTTATTCTTGTACCTTAGTCATAATTTGTCATCCAAAGATCCTGACCTGAATGTAATGGGCTGCAGATTTCAGTGTAAGTGTTTGGGGGCTGGAAGGTGAAGATTTATTACATTGCTTGCAACCAAAAGGGGTGTAAAATTCCAAGTGTATGTCAACCCAAAACTGCTATTAGGTGGTGATTTAACCTACACTCCTCTCTATCTCCATAATTATCTGTCATAACCCTGGTGAGATGATCACCCTGGTAAATTGTTCATTACTAAAGTAGTTATACATTTGCAGCTGGACGTAGTATCGCTCCATCGCTGGGCTGGGAAACGGTTAAGTAGGAATCTCTAGCAGGTATATCCTGAATCTTATAAAGATTTTAAAGATCCCAGCAATTGATTCGACCTGTGCATCGATGCACTAACAAATAATCAGTATTGAGTTGCTCCTTCGATGAGAACCCCTAACTATAAATGTGCTAATAATACAGAAAACATTCCACACCCTGATTGGTTTCTGTTTTTTGTAGACATTGCCTTTCATTGCACAATCTAAGGCTAATGCATGTGCAATATCCCACCATTTCTATATATATTGTCATCTAAACACTGACCCAAATACTCTCTTTGATGCAATAATCCTTAACCCCTCACCCTACAGCAAAAAACAAAAAAATACTATTTTTCTTTACAACACGTACCATACAACAAAGTACAGTGCTGCTGTATCCTATGAGTGTAATGACAAATCCAAGGAGATCCGAACACCACAAAATGTTTGCTCTTTAGGGAGTTTTATTATCACCAAATAACCATTTACCTGATATTAAGAATATAACAAATGTGTGTCAATGTCTATAGGTAACAAATGATATTGCTAGACAATAAAAGTAACATTAGAAGCGTTCTTTGGGGAAAAGTATGAATGATTGGGTAATATTGTCCTCTTCAGATCACGCACAATATAAATCTTTCACATACGGATGATTATCTACTACAATTTGTTATTATTGATATTTCTTTGAGGACCGATGCCGACCAGATACCATCATTATTCTGTATTTGCAGTAACGACATGATTGGTTTGCAAATGGTAAAAAGCACAGGTCTTTGTTTATGGACTTGTGCAGTATAGATGTGCTACGTTTAAAAAAAAATATTTATTATATTTCTATGTTATTTTTATTAGTAATATATGTTAAGTGTATCTGAAATAAATTTTTATTGAAGGTTATAGACAGTGCTGAATGTATTGTTCAAATGACTTTAAATATGTTTCAAATGCAAATGGTGACAGTGCAAAATCTTAATTTATTTCATTTATTCTAGTGTTGCTTTTTAATGCATAATAAAGCAATGTTGAAGCCAAAGGTTTGAAGTTCTTTTGCGTGACAGGCGTGATCCCTGCCATTGTCAGCTTTGTTTGAATTGAACTCTCTGTGTAAAAACAGTGGATTACATTTTTGCTTCACGCTGTGTGAGTATCTGCACAGTTATCATTAGGAATGATATTTTAGTATGTGCTGACACACTGTTGAGGAAATAGCTGCGGCATAAGGACAATGTCCATAACCCACAGTCATAAGATTACTGCTAGCACCAGTATGTCTCCGAATAAAATCACTTCAAATCACATCCTGTCATTACATGGATGGCAAACACAATTCACAAATGTGTTCACAAACTTGGTGAGACTGGGAAAAGAATCAGTTCTTTTAAATGGGATAAAAGGGCTAGTATATAGCTTCTTATGATATGGTAATAAAGAAAGCATTTAATGTTTAAGTATTCAATGGTTGCTAAAAGAAGCTCTTTAGAAGCTACTGTGCTTATTAACCTCCTTAAGCTGGGAATAGACGGTACGCTGTCCCGTCTATTCCTTATGCGATTCTATTTAGTAGGAGCGGCGTGATGACGTCATCACGCCCGCCTGCTAGTGCTGAGAATCGGCCAGCACTCTGCATCTGCAGCTCATTACTTCAGCTGGGGGCAGACGTCCTCAGTCGAAGTAATGGGATCGGGCTGAAATTTACCATCCTGTCGGATCTCTGTGCGATCTGACAGGAAGGCTGATTTCAGCCCAATCCTCGTCAGTTGCAGCCTCCAATACCTGCATGACCCGATCCTTAAGGGATGCGGGAGCGCACACGGCATCGGATCGTGCAGGAATTGGTACGTGTATGCCCAGCTTAAGTGGTATTCCAAAATGTCGCTCAGGGTAGATTTTTGTATAAGCAAGCAGTCACCTTGAGCCATACTCAGGGTTGCTTACCTGATCTAGATAACCCCGGCATAGGCGTCCTAGCATTTATGATGTTGGGGTCATATGGTGGGGGCTAGTCCGGGAAGAAATTCTAAACAGATTACACTGTAATACATTTACATTTCTCTCCCTGTTTCAGCACAAAAAGATAATACTGCCAGTTTTGCTAAAGAGTAAGTTTAAGATTAAAAGACATTCCCTTAAAGCGCATATAAACTGCCCCAAATAAACCCACCCAAAAATGTAATTGGGCTTGAGAGTATAGGTTTAAAACCTTTAGACCTATACTCTCAAGACATGATTATTGCTTACTGAAGCAGAAACGGATATTACTATTCGCGCATCCTCTTTAGTCACATAGAGGCTAGCGAGAGCGACCACTGCTACACAGGACACGCCCCCCCCCCCCCCCCCCCCCAAAGTCAGAGGCTACAGATTGCCATACACCTACAGGGCTGTTAGCATTCAGACCAAATCTATGGCTGATACTAACAGCCAAAGTCATAAGTACTTTTTAATACGAAGAATCTAAATAAATTGAATTATACTCTCCCTTTTTTTCCCCCAATAGCTAGAATAATCAACCGATCTTTGCTCTCTCTTATCTTTTTTCTTTTCCGTTTAAAAAGTTGTTTAAAAAATATACTTACCTTCCCTGCTGTCGTGTAGCTTCCAGTCTTCAATGGGTTAAGGTTGCAGTAAGGCAAATGGCCACTGGGGGCCGCCAGATACAATGTCTTTCAATGGACCGAATCAAAAGTAAATGAAGAAAAACATGTGAAGAGCTAAGGTTTAACTGTGTACTGTGTCTTACAGCACTTTCCTCCTCTTTAGTTCTAGACATTACACATTTGATAAAAGCACACTTTAAAAGAGAGCTGAGGTAGTATAAATTCCTACCAGTTTTGTCCACATACCATGGCCATTCAGCTCAAAGGCAAAAAGATCATTTAGAAAGTCACTATAAAGCAACACCGGAAAATATCTCTCTTGAAACCTCGTACTGTGTGGTTGTGGTGGAGACGCAAGCAATATACGGCACTTATGCTGGCCTTACACGGGTCAATACATGTAAGATGGCAGCGTGGTGACTCACGCTGCACTTGATTGTGGGTCGATCGAATGGGAATCGATGTTCAGCACTTTGACCCGGTGTTGTGAGGCGAAAATTCCTCTCCCCATTCAACCCCCCCTCTGCTAGTAGCATCCTGTGATGGGCTCTGCATCCTTGCCAGTGTCCCGATTCTCAGCTGACACGGGCAAGGGGGCTCTGCAGCCAATACTGTGTGCCTCTCTCAAGTCGATCCAGCTTTCCCACTTCGATCAACCTTTTTTGAGTAGGATCGATCGATCGATCCTGCTTGAAGGAAGTTATTTTACTCTCCATTCAGTTTAAATCATCGCTGTATCTGTTCTTCCGAAGGATCAAAGCTGGTGGAATGTAGCAGCTGGCTGCTGTACTTTGCTTTATAGAGCATTAAGCTTAGGTCTACACCATGTTTTTTTGACAGGGAGCAAAAAAAAAACCCCAATATGGTTGCATCTTTGACATATCCGCTAGAGATGGTTGAATTTTTCGACTTGCTAACTTTGTGAACTGATTGCAAAGCCCCTGAACGAGGTATCATCTAGCACGTGTAGTTTTTGCATAAATTAAGTTAAAAAATAAAGTCGAAATTCCCATTTTCGAAATTTTAACTTGACACCACCTTGGGAATCCAATTTGGGGTCGATTTTGAAGAAGCCAATTGCCAAAAAGGCAGATTTCTCACAATTGACCGATCAGAAAGGCTGCTGCATAGGGAGCTATGGGTCGAACAGAAAGTGGTGGATTTTCTCCATTAATGTACTTCGACTGACAAACAATCGACCCAAGAAAAACGACATGTCGACACGTTCAATACCATTTTTGGTTTTAGTTTTTTTTTTGGTCGATCATTTAGGATGGGCAGCACTCGTGAACGCGCCCGGTGATTGGACAGGCAAAAATCGACCCGTGTATGGCTAGCTTTAATGATCTGATGTCATCGTGAGACCAAGAGGGGGAGAGTCAGGAACAGGAAAGGCATAGATGATGGGTCTCAGGGATCTATACTTAAATGGAGGCAGCAGAGTCAAATAAATCTTCATAGATTAACCACTTCTAACTAGTGTTAAGCTCGAATATTTGAATGTCAAATATTTTTTGCGAATATCTGCAATTTGTGAATATCTTGAATATGTCGGCGGATATTTGCGATTTTGAATATTCGCGGTATGGCCATGTATGGCGAAAATAATGTTTGCATTGCGAAAATAAACATAGCATACGGCCATTCATTTCGAAAAATTTTCAATGCGAATCTTGTGAAAGCCGCTCATCATTACTCTTTACTTCCTGGAAAGTAGGACACATTCCCTGTGGAAAACTTTCTGGCAAAGTCTGTATAAGCAGATGGGGCAAACTTTTTGAACTGGGCCACATGGGTTTATTTCATTTAACAAAGGGGCTTTACCAACAAACCTTTAATGGCTGCCCAGCTGGTGTCCTCGTGTCTGCATTGTTTGGCATTGCACATTTGTAAACATTAGCTGTACTGCTTTCAACAAAACTAATAGATAATACCACCAGTGAGGTTTAAAAAAAGATTTTTTTTTTCATTTTTTTTATATGTAAATGAACAAAATGTGCAAAATCACACTTCAATAAGCTTACCTGTTGTATTTCAGTTCAAATGTGAAGACCTCAATGACAATAATGCCTATGAGTCACCCCAAAACATTTAGACTCCTTTAGGCATTATTTCTGCTCATTGTTGGGAACGAGCAGAAGGAGAACTGGAGTGTCTTGTCACCAAGCTGCTTTGCAGTACTGTTGTGGTGGGCAATAAACAGCCCTTCTGGATTTATCCCATTGCTTCTAAATTAACCATTAGATATAGGCCATGCATGGACAAACAGTGAAGTGATGACACAGACACCCTTATTGGTCTATGAAAGTACTTCTGATTTTAATGCAAACACACAGTGACATTTATAAACTACGTTTTGGGCAGTGTTCTAAGGGTCATGTGAGCATAGCATCATAAACTTCATAAGCTTCTAATTGGTTATCTCCATATAAAATATTACACCCTTTGGAATGTCATGATCACTGATAAGCCCATTCTTCTTCCACACATTCCTTTCACGGTGGGAGGGGTGTTGTAGCAGCCATTTTGAACAGGAAATATGGAACAGTAAATATATACAGATGAAGAGACCTTGGACTGTGGCTGCCAGACTCCCTCCTGTGTCTCTCTCCAGCTAGAGACCTTAACGTTTCTGTTCTCAAACAAACTGTGATGTCTAAAGCTGGGCATAGACGGGTCGTTTTCCCGTCGACTGCCCTGCCCACCGACCGGGTGTGATGACGTAACCACGCACGGCCTCTAGTGGCGAGAATTGTCCGGCACCCTTTGTGTGCCGGCCATTACTTCGGATGGGGATGGCAGTCCAACTAATGGGATTGGTTGTGAATTTACCGGCATGTCAGATCATTATGCGATCCAACATGCGGAAGATTCCTGGTCAATATGACCAGGGGGCACACCCGATTCTCTGCAAACTCGACCGCCGCTCGATTTCAGGAACATGCATGGCTGTTGAATTGGGCAGGAATCTGCCCGTCTATGCCCAGCTTTAGATATAATTTGAGTAAACAGACTATATACAAGTAAAGAGTGTTATCCAAATCCTTATTCTCCAACTAACTCAAGTTACCATTTATATTTTTCTGTACCATATCTGAAAAAAAAATTGCATTTTTACTTAAATCTTTAGTCAAGGTCAGAGATATAAAATGTCTGGAAATTTTGAAGCTAAAAAAAAAACTTTGTTTCCTTTTTTTGAAAAAAAATTATATTTCTGTAAAAATAAAAATAAAGCTACATTAGTGCTTATTTTTTCTTTTCCAGATTGAAAGTCATTCTATTTCTTTAGAAACATCAAATATAACTATGGATACTTTAACTGGGTATAAAATAATCACAACTAGCATATTAAAAAAATATAGTATCCAAACAAACACAATTTACTTTTATAGTAATATTTATTTGTATTTGTGGAGCAATAATCTCCTGAACTGTATACTAGTTTATGTGGAACAAAAAAACTCCACAAAACAATTTCAAATAACCCGGTGACGAATATTAATGAAGTGACGAATATTAATATTTGCTCTCCATAGTATAAAAAAAAACATCCTCATAAAAGGAAATTGAATAAGGGAGTGGAACTATGTATAGTGGAACTACCCGTATTTTTCAGACTATAAGACGCACCCAGTTTTTACAGGAGAAAACCAGACAAGTTTTGACATCAATTGGGTTGGTGCAATGGATTAAATGAATGCAATATTCAATTCAGCCAGTAGATGTCACTAGCAGCAGTACACTCACACAGCACATGTTATCACCTCTTCACTGATCGGGAGGAGGGGGGCAGGAGGCTGCCCAGTCTTCTCTGCTCTCCCTCTCCTCTCTGGCTGTTCCTGTGTCCGTGGGAGCTGCAGAGTGATTGCAATTTCCATGGACACGGAGAGAGGGGTAGATGCCAGTTCATCTATCCCTCTCTTCATTGCTTATGCCAGCAGGGCTTTGGGCTCTGTTGGCATAAGCAATTATACAGTTCAGATGAGAGTTCCGGACACCGGCTGGCATCTCTTATCTAAACAGCTCCGAACTGTTCACCGGTTAATCTCCAGGAAGCCAAGGCGCGACCACGCATTCGGACCATAAGACGCAGCCACTTTTCCCCCCGATTTTGGTGGTGAAAAAGTGAGTTTTATAGTTCGAAAAATACAGTAAGTTTTAATGAATGGGCATGACATCTAATCAGAAACATTTTCTGAGCTGCAATGATCAGCTCCAGTCTCTGCTTCTGCATCTACTCTGTTGTGGCATTATCACAGACTTGTCAGATGACAACCACACTTCCTAAAGGAAGAAATTGTTCTTGCATTGGAGAGTTCAGTTTGTAACCTAGGACTTGCTCATCACATATATTAGAATAATCTAACACCATACATATTTTTTAGAAATAATTGATAAAATATTTGAACCCCTTATCTTAACCTCCCTAGCGTTCTGCCTTTACCGGCAACCGCAGCAGTGTACATTTTACAAAAGTTCCCGTCCTCCCCCCGACCCTGTACACATCTCTGGCATTATCACTGCAGTTTTCCGGGGGTATATCGGGTTCTCCCGATCCCCTGTCACTTAACTTTTGAAACTAACTGAAGCAGCGAACAAACTTGGTTAGTCTCAAACGCTAGGGAGCTTAAAATATTTTATTCATCATGTTAAAATAAAACATTCCAGTCTATTTTTTTTTTATCTTTCCGACAAAAAAAACAAAAAAAGGCTTCAGGAAAAAAATTATTAAAAATTTTTTTTTTTCAGAATTTTACAGTTTTTCCATTTTTTTACAGCCCTTCACATCTCTTGCTAAAGCTTAAGCCCACCATACTCCTTTCATCACTCACATATTCCATTAGATCTACCAACAACTATGTAGTATAGTGTCCTGTATAGGTATATATCACTGCTATGTAGTGCCGGGTCCTCCCTGATAGAATACATAGTGATTGGAAGGTTTAGAAAGGTCCTACTACATGGTTTTGGTAGAACCAAAGTTGATTGTACAAAAATTGTATGGTAAGATTGTAAGGTGTATGGGGGGCTTTACACTAGTACACTAGAGAGTTGTCACCCCAGATGATCTATCCTTGTATGTGTATAACAATAAGTATTGGTCATTAGGTCATTAAAGGCCCCCATACACCTTACAATCTCTCCATACAATTTGTGTACAATCAAATTTTGTTCTACCAAAACCATGTAATATGAGGACCT
>CM070039.1:50323292-50343587 GCA_036250615.1 Ptychadena robeensis
CCCCCCCCCCCCCAGCACAGAATCGTCACTGTGTGTACACGGTTTATTCATTCTTTGAAAGTTGTGACCATATAACTAAACATTGTTCCCAGAGACAACATTTTACTTGTGTAGGTAGCTTAAATGATCAGCTATGAAGATATAATTTACAGCATTCTCTGTTGTTTCTGCAACATACATAGTACCTGATGTATTACACTGAGATCCCATAACAATAGACATGGATCTCTCAGGACATCTAGTGGCATTCTGCATTATAGTTATACATTGTTCCTTACTACTTTAAACAGGCAATATCTCATCAAATACACCTACTATTTATTAAACTATTAGGCTATGTTGCCACTAGAGCAATTGGCAGCGATCCTAACTGTGGGTGGAGATCACTCGAGATTTTTCGCGGCCGCGAAAAGAGGATGAATGGGGACGTGTACAAAAATCGCGAACATGTCCATTGACATGAATGGACACGTTCAAAAATAGAGAATGGAGCGACCGCCTGCGGTCCACAATCAAAACGCGGTAGGGCGGCGTCCAAAATCATTCGCGGCTGCTCCCCTCCATTTAGTTGAATGGGCTTGTGCCCACCTCAACTAATGGGCAGGGATCGTCGGTGGGCGGTCGGGATCTCCGTCAGCCATGATTCGAATCTCTAAGTGGTAACATAGCCAACATCACAACTGTGTCCGATTTTTGTGTGGAATCCTGCCCATTGACTCTTATGGGAGCGATCGCCCGCGGTAACCACGCCGCGATTAAAAACGCTGGTGATTGCAGCCGATCGCTCTAGTGGCCCTTAATCATGACAGACAGACAGAAATGCTATCCTCAGGACCTCACCCTCTGACTCTTGACTGGGCTCCATCGTAGATAAAAGTGTGGAACTGTTTCCACCAACCCATGTTAGAATAAATGTGGGCACACTTGGCCCATATAGAATCCTCACATTTCTGTAGATACCAATGCTATTGAGTGAGTTGGTAATTGAGAGTCATACAAAAAATAAGCCCTTTCAAAGTGAAGTATGTCAAATCTGTCAAAATGTTTCTGGTCATTGAGCCCAGGATGTTTGTGGCTTTTGGGTGTTTTGGATTTGACATTACGCATTGATAGGATACATAGTAAAATCCCAATATCCATCACTACTGAGATTGGTAGATTATAGATAAATGTAGTTTCTGCTTGGTGCGACTTGCTTTTAATTTAAGTCTCAAGCCGGCCATAGACACCTCGTTTCCTGGCCGTCTTGTAGAACTGACGGGAATTCTGTGTGTGCCATTCACAGCGATTCCCGCCAGAGTCACATCAGATTCAGGACTCTGGTCCCCATCCAAAATTTAAGGATCGGCCAGGAAAAATATGGTTAGCTGTGCAATCAGTATGGCGGGGCTTTTCAGGTCCATCCATCAAGGTGGGCACCACTGTAGTTGCGGGAGATCTAACACCAAGCGTTAGGTGTGAGCGGGCGCGCCAGTCGATCTCCCGCAACTATGACCGTGAATCGTCGTGTCTATGGCCTGGCTTTAATAGTCCAAGTAAACCATATCACAGTACTGCATATAATTATTATAATTTTTTTAAACCCTGTATCAAACAAGGCACAATAGCAATGCTGTTTGGTGGATGTACGGCATAGCTTTAAGTTCAAGCTGATTTTGCCTTTCCTAGCTACGTTCTGGTTGTTTGAGAGTCCTGGTTATTTTTGCTTTTGATAAAAGAGTTGTTTGTATAACCAGGTCACTATAGCCCCCCATATAACTTTAGATCACTCCATACAAGTTCCTTAAAGCCCCCCATACACCACATACAATTACCATGCAATTTCTGTACAACCAACTTTTCTTCTACCAAAACCATGTAATAGGAGGACCTTTCTACACCTTCCAACCACTATGTATTCTATCAGGGAGGACCCGGCACTACATAGTTGTTGGTAGGTCTCATGAAAGTTGTATGGAGGAATCTCAAGGTGTATGGGGGGCTTTTGATCTACCAACAACTATGTAGTGCCGGGTCCTCCCGGATGGAATACATAGTGATTGGAAGGTTTAAAAAGGTCCTCATGTTACATTGTTTTGGTAGAGGAAAAGTGGTACAGAAATTGTATGGTAAGATTGTAAAGTGTATGGGGGCCTAAGAAGACCTCATCAAATAGACGCCCCTAGTTATTTTCATATTGTTTGATAAAAATCAATTCCGTATTGTCAGCCACTTAACATAAAGCATAATTGTTTATAAGATGTTAATGTCGAGATAGAGAAGTTATTTAATAAAACATTTTATATAAGACTTTAAACAAGAGGTTACTCAACAGAATTGAGTAACAAAAATGTTCCCAGGATTTTGAAATCAGAGTAACTTAGGAGGAAGTGTAAAGCCCCCCATAGACAGCCCGATTCCCGGCCATATTTGCGCTCTCCCGCCAAGCACATAAAGGCCGGTCGCTCGGCCGCAACTACAGGGGAGCCCACCTTGAGGATACGACCAAAAGAGCCGGCAGGTCGGATCGCACACGTATCCGTCCTGCTGGTTCTTTTTCTGCCCGATCCTGTGCTGCAGGCAGTTAACTCGGAGGGGGAGTCTCCTCCCCCTCCAAGTTGATTGGCTACAATCTGACAGGAATCGCATGTGTTAAGCCCCCCATAGACAGGCAGACTCCTCCATGCAACTTCTGTACAACCAACTTTTCTTCTACCAAAACCATGTAATATGAGGACCTTTCTACACCTTCCAATCACTATGTATTCTATCAGGGAGGACCCGGCACTACATAGTTGTTGGTAAGTCTCATGAAAGTTGTATGGAGGAGTCTGCCTGTCTATGGGGGGCTTAAGGTGATTTATGTGGTGAGTTTGTCCCAATGTTCAAAGTGTGCCTGTCTTCCTAGTCGTGGATCGGCTGTGTTCAGTCACTAATGCCTACCCTCCCAAGTTAGGCAGGTATTGAATAGGAAGGTGAGCTTCCGATACCAAAAGTGACATCAGTAACGCAAATCCCTGTATTTGGACATGGAAATATCTGTTCAAATCTCGAAAGTGACGTCAGTGACATGGTTTCCTGTAATTTTCCCTTAATCAGTAAGGGAAAACTTGACACGTATGGATTATATATACATTACTGTGATAAGGGGCACTGGGATTTTTGCTGGGATTTTTCACAGAAACGTTTTATACAGCATATCAGATCGATTCTGTAAAGAGAGAACAACTGCTCTGTAATATTGTACATTTCGTGAATATTAAATGCTGAGGTTACGTCTCAAGAATGAACAGAAATACTACACGTGGACTCAATACCGCCACTCTATGGTCGGACTTTCTTTCTTCAACTCTCATTTATGGTTTGACTGTCTTGCCACGCGAGCACTCTATGATCGAACTATTTCTCCACACTTGCACTCTATGATATGACTTTCTCTCCACTCCGGCACTCTATGGTGAGAAGTAGTTCCGGTTGCGTGGTTGCTTCCTGTTGTCCATGTGAGCACATGTGTGATGGGATTTAGCAGAATGATGGAGGAGGAAGAAGTTCGCGTAGTTCGCTGTGGAGGCAGCAGGATTAATTACCGGAGAGCCGCGTTCTCTGCTGATGCCAAGTAAGTGGAAAGTGCTACTTCAGGCTGAGGCTTGGTAATGATTGGTTTAGTGATGATCACAGTCTCTTCCAGGAAAATAGTGCTTTACCCTGTCTGTGTAATGCTCAGAATCAGAATGACAAATACCAAGGCAGCAATTATTTATCTTCATGACTCCTGCATCATTATATTTTGTAATTAATCAAAAGGTGACTATTAGAAAATTACAGTGAAGGAGGGCAATAGTGATAATCTGCGACTTAATCGATCATATGTATTTGATGTGGCTTATCCCCACATCCGCGATTGGCGTTGCTGATCATGTGCCGCTGGGGTTGTGGCTGATCATGCCCATAGACATGAATGGACGTGATCAAAACTCGTGTGTGAATCGCGTCCATTCATTCTCTACGGGCGCGATCAGAAGTGATCTCGCGGTTGGACATGATTTTAATGCCCCACCAACTAAAAATCGCGCTCTAAATCACTGGAGTTCGCCAGAGGGGGGACAAGCCCTTAGTCAGTGGTTTTACATCCTGAGAGGCCACAAGGATTAGGGTGACTAAAGCAAGCAGCGATTAGAAAGACAGCCTGTGAGCCTGCATGGGTGAGCCTGGCCAAGAGGCCAAAATTAGGTAGATGGGTCAAGAGTCCACATGGATTAGTATAGCAACACGAAAGCCCCCAAGACTTGGCTTGACAGCCATAAAGCCCACAAGACTTAACATGCCTAAAGCAAGACCAATGACAACAGCTGTCACATAGAGCTGTTCAGTTTTATAAAAACAATAAAAATAACAAATGTTACAACATTGAAAGTACTGCAATATTCTGGAGTTGTGTTTTACTACATTTATATTCATTAGAGATAGTTTCGTAATTTCAAAAAAATATCCCAGAAATTAAAAAAGAAAAAAAATGGAAAAAATAGAAAGAGACAACAGAATTAGTGACAACAGAGCATCGTTTACATGTACACAAAAAGCTAGTGAATAGGTGAATAATAATATAGGAGACCATGGATGTCTGCTTCTCTAATGAATCTTTACATTTCTGTCATGTACATTACTGCATTCTATGAGATCAGCCTCGTAGAAGTGTATGTGAAGATTTCATGATGGCAGTTCTCAGTAGTTGACAACCATTGCCCATCTTCTTGCGCGCAGTTGTCAACACTCTAAAGCTAGCCATACATGTGTCGATTCCAGGAACGATCGATCACCCATCCGATTGATTCCGGCGATGCCACAGGGGATCGGATGGGCGATCGATCGCCCAATTAAGTCTGTGCCTACCACTTTAGGCCAATGATTCCTGGACGATTCCGTGCCCGATCGATCACTTCACAAATGGCAACTCCCCCTGATGTGTGCTGAATCGATCAGAAAGACCAGCAGGTTGGTTCTCTGATTCAGATCCGATGATCTGATCTCGATCCGATTCAGGGGGCCATGTCGATCGGGCAGGGTCGATCTGGGTCGATTCTATCTGTGCTTGCATTGCAATAATGCAGCATAGCTTGCATAGTGTGAGTGGAATCCTGTTGTACCTTTCACACTGGGCCCTATGTTTGTTTGTCTTTTGTGCAGTGTGTTAATGCAAATGGTTTCCAGCACGCATTTTCAGGGTGGTAGTGCAAGTGTCTTTAATACTCTTGTTTCGGTGACACAAGAAGAGCACAATTCGTAAAAGTGGGGTTTTATTTCTGTTGGCAGACTAGCTCTAACTCTAACACGTCCGTTACTGGTAAAAAGAAAAATGCATGGCAGCAAAAAGACAAGAAATGACACTTTTACCTTCATGAACGGTCCTCTAGGATTTTGCATGCTAACAAGCTGTTCTTTGTTGCAAAAAAGTGTTCTGTACTGATTCCACATAAATGTGCTTTTTTCCCTATTTCATCAGATATCTCTTTTGTGTCTCTGGGGACTTCATCAAAGTTTTTAGCACTTCCACACAAGAATGCATTCATGTATTAAAGGGCCATCATGCTATGGTGACCGGAATTGAGCTAAACCCAACAAATCATCTTCAGGTAATCAGAAAGCTAACCCTACCATCATTTTATTCCTTTAATTATGTATTTGTCTCTTGTTTACTGTTATGATCAGCACTGGTTTTGATGTAGCTTTACTTAGTGATAGTTCTTCCACCATAACTTTCCATAGTCAATGTATCCTTAATTCTGCATTGTTGTCACACACTGATTCGCTATATGGACTGTCTGCCTACTGTAAATCAAAGTACTTGATTTTATGCCTGTGCCATTTGGTCAAAATGAAGCAATGCCCTTTCCTATATAGTCTGCATTAAGATCTTTTTGGATTGAACAGACATGGGCCTTCCCATAAATAAATCCCCACTATTCCTGTATCCTCCAACCAGCAATGGATGGTGTGATGGTCCTTTGTAATCACCATTCTAGGAAGACTCAACTACATATACATTTTTGGTTGAGCTCTGCTTATTTCACTTTCCAGAAGTGATCTTTTTTTAATGCTAAAATACAGCAGTGATTGTTTTTTTTGTCATTTCACTTTAGTATGTTTTTTATATATAGACTTAAATGCAAGAATATATCTTGTAAATAAAGAAACCTTTTCATAAAGTTGAATAGACCTAAAAGTCCATTTGATGTTGTACCTAGTGTATAGGAGTGTATAGTGTATCATCTACTACATTTATTGTTGGGAATCCTTTTATTACTACTGTATAGTGTAACAAGAAACATTGTCTTAGTCTGGATTTCGTTATAATTGTATTTTTTATTCTCTCAGCTCTACTCCTGTTCATTGGATGGTACTATTAAATTATGGGACTTCATGGATGGTATACTCATAAAGGTATATGTAATTGTCTTCTCTCTTTTATTTGTGCATTTCTTTTTACTGGTATTTATCACTTTTTTGTTTTACTTTATTTTTCAGAATTACGTAATAAATGTCAAGATCTTTGGGTTTTATACTACTAAAAAAGAAGGCCGCATATATGCGATTGTACCCAATAGTGAAGCACCAGGTTTGTATCAACTCTTAGATGCGTTATTTGTTTTTATTGTTCTACAACCTTGCAGTCCAACAGGGAACCTATAAAGTTTTTGTTGTGCTTATTGTGTGGCCTTTGGGCTGGGAATGTTCCGCTTTGGTTACATTTTAGGCTGTTGAAAAAGGTGCTGTTAGACCTTCTTCTTAATGATTTTTGGGTTGTTCACCTTAACTATGCACATACCAAATACTGGGTCTAAAAGTGTGTCCTATGGCTTAAGCTGGGCATAGACGTTCCAATTCCTGCACGACCTGACCGCTGATCCGATGCCGTGCGCGCTCCCACATCCCTCAGGATTGGACTAAAATCAGCCGTCATGTCAGATCGCACATGGATCTGACAGGACTGTTCTATTTAATCCGATCCTATTAGTTCGGATGGGGATGGCTGCCCTCAGCCGCAGTAATGAGCTATACTAGCGGGCGGGCGTGATGATGTCATCACACCCGCTCCTAGTGCCAAAATCGGATCGGGAATTGACTGTAAATCTTACCGTCTATTCCCAGCTTTATACTTTGTGGAGGAGAAATCTTGTATAGGCTTCATGACTGCTTGTTCCAGGTTGCTGCACCCAATAAGAGTGTGGTTAAGTAGAGGGCAAACACTTTGATAACAGAACCTAATAAGCAGTTTTATTTAGTTTTGTTTGTTTTTTTCCTTCAGACATTTTTCACTTGGTTTCTATAAAGTTACCAAAATCCATTGATCATGAATGTGAGGTCAATGATATGTCCGTGATATTTGAGGATATTAGTGAATCGCCAAAATGTACAGCAATTGGAAGAGATGTGAGTGTTAAATTACTTTGTTCATATTTATGTTTTGTTATCTTATTTCAATACAGGTCTTAACATTGATTGAGACCCTATGTATGGGATTATAGGAAGTCTGGGTTTTAACTTCGTTTTTTTTATTTTTTTTTTGATCAAAAATCCCCCCCATTTCCATGTACTAAAATGATAAAGGTTGGGCCAGCTTTGGTTTTCAGCAATGCTGGGTCTTTCTGAAAATATTTGGAATATATGGAAAAATGGATTTTGTGTCCCAAATACAATTTACAAGCTGACCCTATTGTTTCGCTCACCTAAACCTGACATGTTAATCCTTTTAACCCCAATCTAACCGGAAATTAATCATTTAAACTTTATATAAGCCTGTCGGGATACAAATATTTTCTGTATAAAGGTTTTTACACCAGTGCTCTTCTTTCCTTTTTCATTTATTCTGATTTGTAATTTCTATACACAATTGGTGGGTTCTTGATTCCCTAGTGAATAAGACTGTTCTGACTTGCTATGCTAGACTGTATGTAGCATACACCTTCAAATTGTGATTTTCAATTTTCTGTTCAGGGTGAATATATTGCCACAGCGAGGGGATTAAAACTTTTGGTGTATTATTTCAAGACCAAAAAGTCTTTCAGGTAATTAAGAGTTTTTGATATTACATGGTTTGTTATAGGGATAGATCCTTAAGCCCCCCAAACACAGCAATCCCTGTGCGATTTGTGTGAGTGGGTGATTGCCATGTAATGACGTCATCAGGCTGCAGCTGGTCAGAGAATCGGAGCACACCCTTTCAGTGCCGACTGTTACATTGGCTGGGCACCCTTTAAAACACAACACGATTGAATAGGAGATTGTGCAAGTGTCGACCCTGTGTATGGCCAGCTTAAGTTCCTAGCTGTTCTAAAAATGTTGCAACCATTTTGGCTTTTAATTATGTGGAAGTCCATGGTATTTCTGTTACAAAACTTTCATTTACATATTCAAATGCAGATATGGTTTCCAAATGTATTTTTTATAAAATTTGTATCTGCAGTTGTCGTTTAAATAATATCTGGTGATCCTGCTGCACAGGTCTGTGTATAGGTATTTCCTTATAAAGTGACAACTATTTGGCCTTATCTAGTTATGTTTGCCCCCAGGTCCATCCAAGCCTTTTATTGTTTTAATACCACAGTGAACTCTCTAATTCCTCCTATAATATCATACAGGACATATTAGCTCGGCTCCCTCTGGTGTGTTCTGATGTTTGTAGATCTCATACTGCCCAAAATCTTCAGTTTACTTGAACAACTATCCATTCACATTTAATCACCTTATCAGCTCTCATCTTATTGGATGGTTAAGAAAATGATACATTTTCAATAGATACGTGAATCCAGTGCCAGCAATAAATGATTTTCTATGTGATAATGTATGCTGATTTGTATTGTTGCTGTTTCAGTTTTAGTTTAAGTGCAAAAAGCAAAAAGGGTGCCAACAATGTTTTCACTGTTGTGAAATGCCATCCCAATGAAGACTGTATAGCTACAGGACATGAGGATGGCAAGATTCGGCTTTGGTGAGTGATTATTACCCATAATATAAAATAGCTTTCAACACTCCTGATATGCAATACCTTTTCTTGCTCCTTTCAAATGTGGTGCAAGTATTTCCATATGAAGTCAGCTTTGTCCCATTACTTACTTCTATCCTAAAAAGTAGACCTTTAGCAAGATAATTTTGGTATTCATGAAGGGAAGCTACATGACCTCATTTATTTCAACATTTATGTCAACTTCCTGACCAGAGAAAGTCCCATACTGATTTTGCATAACCTATTTGGGGCCTAATGTAGGGGTGCTGTGCCAATCTAATGGAACAAGTGTGTTTTGTAAATGAAGGGGCATTTAAAATAAAGAAAAACAACAAAAACATGACTACCCATATCTGGTGGTCAGATATTTTGCTTAACTCCCTTTACCAATTTTATAAATAAGTAATACTGTGTTACTATAGGTATTGCACCTATTAGGATAAGTAGCTTTTTTCAGTATAAATCCCTATAAGCATTAAAGTATGTATTAAAGGACAGTTTCATATTACAATTTACCAGTCCCAGAAATGGCTTTATGAGTTTGTTTTTTGTTGCTATTATTTGGGGGGGGGGGGTTCTATTGCTCATTCAATACACTGTATGGTGTGTATATAAAAGTGAGATGTTCTGTAGTCCTCAGAAATAGCTGGGTAAAGGGGACTGATTAACCAAGAACCATAGTTTAGCTCACAAGACTGTTTTATAATACAAATATTTGTATTCTACAAATATTTGTATTCTACAAATGTGTCTTTTGTATGTATTGAACAGATAAATAAAAACTAATGTGTAAAAGAACAAAGGGAAAAAAAGTTAAACATTCAGGTTTGCAAATACATCATTCCTGGTCAGCCATTGCTCAGCTTCTTAAGCATTGAAACCTATAGTTCATGGTACCTCTTATAGGTTTGGGATTGAAAGTTAAAAATCACTGAGCTAAGTAAAGGCCCCCACACACTTTTCTTTTTTTACTTTTTGAACCTCAACCGATCAATTTTTTATTGATTGACCAGAAATCGATGCCTGTCCACTTTGAAAATTACAATAGAATCTGATCGCGATCGTAGGGAAATTGAAACATGTATGGGGGGCCTTTACAATCAAAAGTACCTATATTACATATGTTATAGTTTAACTGAAAAATATGCTCATTTCTGTTTTTAGGAGAAATTTCAATCACATCCAAGAATACACATATTCTACACTTCACTGGCACCACAATGCTGTTGCTGATCTCACTTTTTCTGTGAATGGTTTGTATTAAATATAATTTTGTGTGTGTGTTGTTTGACAATCTTTATGCAGATGGCAACGACCTTACAGCCATGACAGATAGAAATTTTTCTATTCTGTTTGGATAGAAAAGGTTTTACCTGTACTTACATATAAGCTGAGAATTTTTTTATTTAATTAGTAGTGATCTGGTCCTAGCAAACTACCTCTGACATTATAGTTAGTGTGCTACTTTATTGGAATGCTATAGGTTACCAGTGAGCCCTTATATCTTGCCACAGTAACCTTTCTTTCTTTTTTTTTTTTTTTTTCTTTTTTTTTTTTAAAGAGCTGCTAATAGCACTCTTATCCACTCATGGAATATTCTGTATGATGGGGGCTTTGCATTTAGTTGAAATAATAGATTAAAAGCTACAAAGATTTTATGTTTGGGTACTGTGGTAAGTACACAGGCTTTTTCTCCCTTTACTGTCCTCAATCTGGGTTATTTAATGTCTGACTTCAGGCCAGGCCTAAAAGCTGAACTCTGGGCATGCATTGTATAGCCCATTTTGTTTATGGAGGTCAGAAGAAAAAATTTAGTTGTTCTTGTGTGCGCCTGTGTTTACTACTTCCTTGGACAGGGCCCTGAGCTTATTGCTTTGCATTAAAGCAGGAGCTCCATCCACCCACAGACTGGATTGTGGGGAAAGGGTATGATGCTGCGAAAACAGGTTCAGCTTAGTAAATCTTTTCTAATCCCTGCAGATATAAAGCAGCAAACGTATTCCCTGAGTTCAGCTAGGTGTGTGTGTGTGTGTGTGTGTGTGTGTGTGTGTGTGTGTGTGTGTGTGTGTGTGTGTGTAAAAAGTATGTATTTCGCAAAAAAATTATATTTTCTTTTGTTTAGGTTCTGTGCTGTTTAGTGGCGGTATTGAATCTGTGCTGGTACAGTGGTCTTTCAGCTTAGAACACAAAAAAGAATTTTTGCCTCGTCTAGGAGCAGCTATTGAGCATATTTCCACTGCACCCGATGGCTCTTTGCACTGCACATCACATAAAGATAACAGTAAGCATTCTATTCCTAAACTAACAAAAATAGAGGTATTTATCACTGTGTTGATATATATGATTGATCTGTGGATGGGTTTGCTGTCATCACTTTTGATTCATTTTAATACTAGCACATGCTCTGCTTTGCCTTGTTGAACCTCTAGGAAGATAACCCCCAATGCCTCCACAAATTGAAGTGTATATGACCTGATCTCCTACTTTACTCTACCCCATGTTCATTTAATCTTTTTGTTTCTACAGAAATAACTATTATTGATGTAAGTTTAAAAGCAACAGGAATCATCCAAGGACTAGTGAAAGGTACGATTCTACAATTCCATATTCTATAATAAAGTTTAACAATAAATTAATATAAACCCTTCCCTTAATTTTTTCAATGTTTCTTATTTGATCTGTTAAATATACCAATACATTTTGTGTATGTCATTCTAGGGGACATAAAAAAGTGTCAGATTAGTGTTAGAGCAAGGGGCCAATCCTACTGAGGTAGGGAGAAAAAGTCCCCTGGCCATTTGGACCGACCCCCAATACTTCAGGTCGGTCCTAATGGCCAGGGCACTTTTTCTCCCTACCTCAGTAGGATTGGCCCCTTGCTAACATTTATCCCATGGGGTGTGGCACGAGGTAATCGTCCCCCTTTACAAGTTCTTTTCTTAAGAAAACAAAATGCTAACAAGTGCTAAAATATGTAAAGCCTCAAATGGTGCCAACAATCCTGGTTGCACAGAGATAAAGTAAACTTCACAGTACAAAGTTTAGCTTGTAATAATAGATATTTAGTGACCAGCTTTCTACACTGTTGGTTTTTCAGGCATTAATGTGAAGACTGGTTTGATTTTGGACCCTAGAAGCAACGCCCTGGTTCTCAATGGTAAACCAGGTCATCTCCAGTTTTATTCCCTTCATGATGACAAACAACTCTTTAATGTAAGTTAATAGTGGAATACATGAGATCTGTGTGTAAAAAAAACAAACAAACATTAAATCTATTTTATTACAGGTTTCCAAATAACATTGTAACTGTGTGCAAATCTTTGAGGCTGGGCTCACACTTATTTTGCAGTGCTTTGTGTTTTTACTTTTTATGTCTGTGAGTTTATTATCCATCATTACTGTAGATGTATTGTGCATTTGTGTGGCTCATATATCACAACATGAAATGAGACTACTGAGCAAAGGCTTATGAGTGAAGTGCTGGTATTCATGTGCTGCCATTGACCTCAATATTGGCTATAATGTGTAATTGGACTAAAAAATGCACTGCACCACAATGCACAGGCGAATTAGGCCCATGGCAAATGTGTTCATTATTATTTTTTTTTCTTCTACACAAGGATGTAGGAATTGATGTGAACATCCTATAATTCATATAAAGCCCTTTCTATAAAGAGAAAATATCAGGTAGTCTCTTGGACTCCTCTTAGGCCCATGTGCACTGCAGGCTGTTATTCCCTCTAGAAGGGTGCCACTAACCATAGCATGCAAGTGTCTTGCCCAGCTTTTAATAGTATGTTTAATTTCTCTTGCAAATGTTCATGTCTTGGATACAGCAGTGGCATTGTGGCTCATTTGACCTACAAATGCTTGGGCTTGCTCAAGTCAAGTCCTTGAAGTTAAAGAACAATATGATTGTTTTGGGATAAGCTATTCAGACGCATGTCATAGGAGAGACAGACAGATTGGTTTACTGATATCTAGAACAACAGTCGCTGTGCATGAATTTCCTATGATCATCACTGCATTACCACTACTTTATAGTGGGGCAGGGCAAACTTTTTGACTCGTGGGCCATAATGTTTTCTTAAATTTGACAGGAGGGCCGGAGCAAGAGCCTGTAAAGGGCCGCCCGGCATAGGTGTTCTTAGGAAATGTAAAAAAAGAAAATATATTTAAAACAATATTAACAAAATAGAGGCTTTTGTTGGTAAACATTCTATTGCAGGTAAACTGCGGCCATTAGAAGACCCAAAAAGTCATCCTCTATCTCTACTTATTGCAGGGATTGAGTGGAGGGAAGCTCAAGCATGTTTACACCAAGGTGACAAAGGGCCGGTTTTGGCCCCGGGCCTTAGTTTGCCCATGGCTGTAGTAGAGTGGTCAGTCACCTAACAGTTTCCTTTGTAAATCTATATTTGCAATACTGGTTTAATCACATGCTGCCTGAGTAGAGTGGAGCTAGTGTTATCTGACTCTGAACGGATGACCTTAGTTTTCTGGGGAAACGAAGTTACTTCGGAATGGACTACATCATTCAATGGTTGCTTATCATTTGTATAATAACTGATGTCTGTGTATTCTATAATTCCACACAGACACTCTTGAAGCTTTGATATTGTACAGCTTGGGCATACATGGTTTTTGCATTTAACAAGCTGAAAAACACAATTTACTTAAAAAGATTGACCGAAAGTGATTGTTTAACCCAGATCTGTCTATCTATGGTATGCCCATCACATCTGACTGCCATTGGATTTAAATTGATTGTTTCATCCAATATTCGTTTTATTTTTGGTTTTGGCTAACACAAGCTGAGATTTATGAGCCCCCCTGATCCACGGAGCAAAAGCCATGTATGACCATGGCCTGGTTGTGAATTACCCCTCCCACAACTATACTCCGCTGAGCCTGGTTTAGGATATTTGGAATCACATCTTTAGCATCCAGGGCATACATACTAACGAACTCCCCAAGTCGCGTGCGACTGTAGTAGCGTGCCTTTTTCAAAGTGCCGTTTCTAAGTGCAAACTGGGAATTACTCCAGGAAATTAACCCAGGAATTGGACCAGATGACCAGCCACAACAAGCCTGCTGCTACTGGAAGCGACTCAAAAGAAACAGCATGGGACTCACCACTTCAACCTGCCAGATACCCATGGACTGATGCACACCTCAAACTGCTCCCATCATTCATCTCCCTTGCTGTGCTGTTTCTCTCTAACTCATAGCTATGTATCCCATCCTTTTTGCCTCCCCTGCTGCTAACTCTCTCCTCCCTCTCCAGTCTGCACTCTTTTCCCCCAGTCTCAACCTCCACGTGCTGTCCGTTTTCTGTACTTTTTCACTTGTTACTTCTGGCTCCTTCTTTCTGGGACATCTCCCCCAACCCTGGCCCTCTCACAGCCTGTCTACCCACGTCTCTGCGCTCTCTCCAGGAAACAACCCTCCTCAAACCTAATGCCTATCCGCCCTTCCCATAGAAGCTCACCCTCCTCTTGTGGACTCTGGAATGCCAGATCTTTGGTAACAAACTGTCTTCCATTCACAATCTCTTCCTTTCTAAGTCTCTCACCCTCCTGCTCTCACTGAAACCTTGCTCTCTAAACCTCTAATCTGCCTCTGCTGCTGCTCTACTATCCTATGGACGGCCCTGCCACTTCACCTCACCACCCCAGACCTGGACAACAGTCCGGATGGTTGGTGTAGGTCTCCTTCTCTCTACTTACGTACTCTACTTTCGCATGCACTTAACTCTGTACTACAAACACCCCCTCCCTCACTTCGCTTCTCTTCTGCTCCTTGGAGGCTCATCACAACCATCTGTTTGGTTTCAAAATCACCCCCTGCTGCCCCTCATCGTTTGCGTTGCCGTCAATCTAAGTATCGCCCCCCCTATGGGGGGGGCCCGCTGCATCCCAATTCCTCGACGCATAACTTCTTACCTCTTGGCTCCCACACCATCTTTCACAGTTCTGCCCATGAACCTACCACTTCTTTCTCCCTTGGTGACTTCAATCTAAAGCCGTGGATGAAACCCCAGCAACGCCCCATCCTGTTCTGCCAAACTTCTCCTTCTGTTACAACCGACTCGTCCCTTGGCCTGACCCACCACGAAACCCCCGCACATACAACAACCGCCCACACCACTTGACCTGGTGTTTACTACTAACCTTTTGGCACCAGCAAAAACCCCAAACTCACCACACCCCCCTGGACAAACTCGTCACTGCTTCTCCCTCTCTCTGCGTGACCACACGCAGCGTTCTAAATCTTCTAAACCGTTCACATGTCGTGAACACTCTCTTGCCCTTTATCCACCGCCCCAAGCACCGCGCCTCCCTGACCCTGAACGCTTTGGCCACAGAGACTAGTCCTTCTACAACCTGGACCACTCTGCACCTTCTCTGACATGCTTTATCGTTCACTTGCGCCAAATCCACCACTATCCTCTATACTCTCACATCCCCGTGACACATGCTGCCGCTCCTAAATCTTCCACCCTTCAAAACTGTCCCTAATAACTTTCCCCTTCCACCCTCCGCGCTACCCCCGCCCCTCCAACCCCGTCCCTGTGGCACGGTAAGCCGGTAAGCACACTCGCCGGCCTACAACGAGATCACTCGCAGCGCAGAGCGCAAATGGGGAAAAAGTCGGGCCAGAACAGCGACTTTTCTCATCTACAAGGCCAAACTCACAATTCATGCTGAGGCTTCTGCTGCCAACAAACGTAACTTCTGCTCCCTCAATCCTCACAAGCATCCAACCCTCACTACTGCTCTGCCCTCTTCCCACCTCAACTCTCTGCTTCACTCCTACACCTTTCTCTAGCCCCGACCTGGCCCCATACCTCAAGACAAATTGAAGCCTCGAATTGTACATATTACTTACCAACCGCAACCCCCCCCCCCCCCCCCTCCTCCAATTCCATCCTCCTGTACTCTTCCTCACCCCCCCATTCCTCCAATCCCATCCTCCTGGAATCTTCTCTCAACCTCACTTTCCCCTGTCCGTCTGAAGAGTTCAACTCTCTGCTGCGCTCGCTCTATACCCGCTGACTTAACTTAAGACGCCCATTCTAAATTCTACCGCCCTCACCCAGCACTGACGTGAACTTTACTATTCAACATCTCCCTTTCCTCTGGTATCTTCCCATCATCTTCAAACATGCCACAATCCTCTCCCCAGACTGAGAATCCATTCACTTGACCCCTCTCTTCCCTTGCCCCTTACCGACCGATCTCTCTTCTTCCTTTTGCTTCCAACTGGCTTTGAACGCCTTGTAATACACCAACGCCAATGCACACCGCACAACTATCTGACGAGAAATTCTATCCTTTGACCCCTCCAATCCGGCTTCCGACCTTCCTCATTCCACTGAGACAGCACCACTAAAGTTCCACTGACCTGCTCACTGCCAAGGCCAGGCAACGTTTTTCCTTGCTTCTTTCGTTGGATCTCTCCTACTGCCTTTGACACGGTTACCACCCTCTTCTTCTACAGACCCTGCACTCTATTGGTATTCTGCCCCTGCACCTCCTGGTTTCCTCCTTACTTGACTGACCGATCTCCCAAAACCTCCTTTCAAAATGGCTCCTCTCCTTCACACACCCCCCTCCCTGTTGGTGTCCCACAGGCTCTGCCTTGGCCCGGTCTATTCTCCCTTTCAACATTAACACCTCCTCCCCTTGGCAAACTCATCTCGTCCTTTGTCTGCAATACCATTTTATGCTGAATGACACCCCATCTAACTATCCAACCCCGCCTCACTCCACCTCCCTCTGTCCTGGACAACTCTCTCCTGCCTATCGGCCATCTCCTCCATAGATGGCTGACAGATTCCTTAACTCAACCTGAAGCAAAACTAACTGATCATCATCTTTCCTCCATCAACCTGCCAAGCCTCCCCGAACATCTCACTTACGTTTAATAACCCGTCATCACTCCCTATTTCACAATGCTCGCTGCCTTGGGTGTCACCTTTGACCTCTGCACTCTCCTTACTTATCTCCACCATATATCATAACACGCTAGATCCTGACCCACTTCCATCTCCAGATCCGCCCTTTCCTCTCCCCATAGACCACCAAAGTCCTGGTACATAAACGCGCTCACATCTCTTGTCTGGACTCTGTAACACCATCCCTCTTGTCTTCCTCTTACTAGACTATCACCTTCTCCATTCCGTCATGAATTTGTGCTGCCAGACTCATCTACTCCTCTTAACCGCTCACCCTGCTAAGCTCCTCTCTGCAAATCCCTACACTCACTGGCTTCCCTTGTCCCTAGAATTCACTTAAAAAGTCCTGTCGGCACTTGGCCTTTAAATATCAACTCCACACACCTACTGTCACTCCTTACATCTCAAACACCATGATACAACACAAATACGACCGCCTAACCGCCCCCTCCGCCCATCCTCCAGGGACGGCGCTAATGACATCCCCACTTCATAAAACCTCCATACATGCACGAGCTCAACGGCTTCCAATACTTCTCTAGGGCCAGCTCCTACTCTACTGGAAACACCCTCCATCCGTCCACATCAGAACTTGCTCCTGACCTTTGCCACCTATCAAAAAAAGCTGCTAAAAACCCACCTCTTAGCCGCCTCTCCTACCGCAGTCTTCTCATTCCTAACATCACCACCATGCCAGTCCCACTCAGCGCCACCACCTATTTGTATACCCTTGTTCGCCCAACCTATTAGAACTTGTAAGCCCGTCCGGGTCAGGGCAGGTCCTCTACTCCTCCTGTGTCATTACCTGTACCTGTGTGTTATACTGTGTAATTTAAGTCGAACATAAATGGGTGGAGCAGTGATCAGGCATATTGGTAAATTTAATTGGTCAATCGTTCAAGTATCTGATGGGTTTGCTAGGTATTTCAATGGATGTGATTGTATGATGGAGGATGTGCACAGGGGTTAGGGAAGGCATCCGATCGGTTTTAATCCTATTTTTAAGTCGATTGAAAGATATAACCCAACTGTGTATGCCCAGCTTAATGCATGAAAAATATTGCAAATATTTCCCAGTTTCTTTATATGCCTTTTAAATTGGTGTCATTTTGTGCACAGCTTGACATTGTACAGCAAGAGTTTGTTCATCAATCTGGGCTTCAGTATATGGATCTGGTCAAGGCAGCGTTTAGCCATAAAGGTGATTGGTTAGCAACTGTTGAAGAATTACAAGGAAGTACAGATACTCTTGATATGCAGCTGAAACTCTGGGAATTTAATGATCAGCTTCAGAGGTAAGCACAAGAATGTAAATAAATGTCAAATATTACTCTAATGTCCCTAAAGTGTATTTAGGAAAATCCAGAAAGTTATGCTGTTTTTCCACAGCGTTTTGTCCGTCGGGACCCCCTGCGTTAAGCGCATCGCTTGGCGGTGGTCCCAGTGGATAACATAACCTGCACTACGTTAACCCCTGCATCGGCAGGGGTTAACAGAGCATTCGCCGGCAGATAAAAAGTGACTGCAGTTAACGTAGGGAGTCCCAAAACACTGTGGAGACATGGCCTTGGTCTGTATCATTTGGAGGCAAATGGACATTTAGAATCGTGTATTAATCTTTCTACCCAAATTCATTTTTATTTCACCCCTTTCATTCAATAGATTCCATGTTTTGTAATCATGGATGCAAGTTAGTGTTGCCTAGGAACTAATGCTCCCCCCCAGACTAACCCATCAAGGCAAATAGATTTGTGTAATTCCTCTTAGAGCTTGCATCAGGACTTGTGAGGCTCTTAGGGCTATGGTAATTTCAGAATGTACAGAACCTTCAGCTACAATCGTCCTAAGTTGCAGAGTGATGGACACATTGGGTCTAAAATATTCAATAGAACCTGCTATTTCTAAAAAAGTAACAAACTAGTCTTAAATGTCAGACGTACTTTTTATAGTATGGAATGAATTACGCTAGTATCTATAATCTACCTGGATCCCATCAGACTTGCTTTATTGATTTATATCGGTTTTAAACAAAAACAAAAAAAAACACAAAAAAATAAATATGCGCATTACTTGTCTGCATGTAGTCTTCGTCCGGGCAAACCGATCCCTTAAGATACTGTATATCATTTTTATTTTTTACCTTGCGATTCTGGTGCCAATAATAGAAAGTAGATACAAAAGTTCTGTGTTCTAGTAAATGTCTGTTTATTGATCTGAACATCTAGAATGATCTTATTTTAAAAATATTCAGTTTCTATGCTTTTCATGTTTTTTTTAAACCATTTAGGTACCTCAATTCACATTGACCAATATCTTGTATCACTTATCAGAATACTGTATTGGATTTCTTGGTTGATACAGTTTTGAATCTTCCCATAATTTGTCCACCTGATTGTGTCAGATCAGATACTCATATGTAAAGATTGCATGCATAACGTGTTTAACTCTTATGATACTGAATTATTTTTCACTAATTCTTTGCTTATTATAGTCTTGTTGCTTCCAACTTTATTGCACAATGCTATACATCTCTTTGCCAAATTCTCTTTAACTTTCTAAAACCATAAAAACTGCATTATCAATCTTGTAAAATGCTTTTATATCGTACAATAATTCACAATTTTCTTCTTATTCCCTTTCTCTAAAGCTTTGTACTGAATACAACAATCAGTATGCCACATGAAGACAGAATAACATCCCTAGTCTTTCAGGACAGAAGTGATTCGGAAAAGGAATATTTTACCTTGGTTACTACAGGAAATGATGGTCTCTTTAAAGTTTGGGTCCTAAGAGACAACTCTGACATTTACAGTAAGCCACAGATGCTTTTTCTTTTTTGAAGCTTTCCAAAAATGTTACATTGTATAGATTAAATGGTTATGGAAAGCTTTTCAAAAAACCTAATGTTGCAGAGTATAATAAACATAATAAAGCTGCAGTTATATAAATGTCCTTATCTGCTGCTTTTCTTCCATTTCACCTTTTGAAAATCTTCAGGCATGTTACTTCCTGGAGTTTAGTCTGAGGCTTGTCAAAACTTTCTGTGTGATATGGTGACACTCCGTCTTCCAAGACTAGATGGTTATGTGGTGACACTCTCTGCATCAATACGCATTGGTAGACTAACCTCTTATGAAGTTTGATTATGCCTAAGGACACAGAGTGGCAACACTGTCGTCTAGTGCTGGAAGAGGGAGAAGGACCTTCTGTTGTCACCATATCAAGCATTGATTGCACATGCCCCAGACTGAACACTAGATAGTAACATCCCTAAAGATTTTCAAACATGAAACCATGCAGGGCAGGCCATTTATATTAATGCAGTTTCATTATTAAATCCTCGGGGGGGGGGGGG
>CM070039.1:50343597-50353932 GCA_036250615.1 Ptychadena robeensis
TGGTGCAGACAATATACATAAAAATATATTTTTTCCGAATGTTTAATAACACTTTCAGGACTTTCTCAAGAACAACACTTTAAACCTAGTATTCTTGTAAAAGAATGTACCAGGTGATATAATATTGGAATTATATTGGATGTGCATTCATTATAAATAGAAGCTTGATTGTGTTATGCCCAAAGCCAGTAGGGGCGCAGCTTGATCTTGGAGCTTCATTGTTGGTATGGTGTTCTTTTAGTGATGTGCTGTAGTGTATAGTATACTGGCAGGACTAAAGTCTTTACTAATGAAGAAAAACACCCAAGCCAGGCTACATTTTTTCAAAAACACATCAGAAAGTCTCCCAAAAGCATGTGGGAAAAGGTGTTCTGGTCTGATAACCATAACACCAAGGTTGAACTTTTTGGCCATAATTCCAAAAGATGTGTTTGGCGCAAAAACAACAAGTATGCACAACTATGCAACCATATTTTATTTTTAGATTTTTTTCTTCCCTCCACCTAAAAGATTTGTTTGTTTTTCAATTGAGTGGTACAGTTTATAAGTCAGATTAAAAGTTCTGAAATTATTTGTCTTTGTCTTATTTTTGTACAGCACAGGAACATGACCTTTTACCTTTTTAGACTTTTTATATCCACTGCATATGATTTAATTCTTTACAATTTTATAGTATTTTAAAATGGATGCAGGAGGTCAAGCAGGGTGTGATTTATTGGTTACTGAATACTAACCATTGTTTACCGTACTTCTTTAAAGAACAAAGTACTGGCTGGAGCTGTGATTTTGTGGGCAGCTACCACAGGAACAAGGCCCTTGGCTGCTGCTTCTCTGAAGATGGTTCCCTTTTTGCTGCTGCCTTTGAAGAAGTTATAACTGTGTGGGAGACTAGCACTTGGGACTTAAAAAATACCTTTTGTCAGCCACCTGGAAAAATAAGGTAACAAGTCCAATATTCATTAGGCATACAAATATTCACAAATTCTAAAAATATTAAGTTTCTTTGTATTGTGTGTGTGTTCACATTAATGGCTGGGATACACGGCCGACAGAGACGTCATCACGCTACTGCCCGGCTTCCCCAATATTGGGAGCCAGCTGTCAGCCAGTCCTATACTTTGAATGGGGAACCACAGTTCCCTATTCAAAGTATAGGATATCGAACAAGGTTTACCAACATGTTGGTAACCTGTTCGGCCGAGCGAAAACGGCATACACGGGTCGATATATTTTATTTATTTTTTTCCAGATTTCTGCACTGCTCAGTGCCGTGAGCGCGCACAATGCTCGGCTGTTCAGAAATCGGGAAAAAATTGACCCGTGTATTCCTACCTTAAGGCTTCATTGGTCATAGTATGTCCCCCTTTGCTTTCAATTTGCGGTCTTCTCTGTTGTGGCTTTTGCTTTATACCAGATGATTTATTGGTGCTTAATATCTTTGCCAACTGTTTCTTCTCTTTTATGCAGGAGTTTGTGTTTTGGAAGACTTAATTGTTCCAAATATCTAATTGCATCAACTGATGATGGATTTGTAAACTGTTGGGACCTTCTCACATGTTCAAGTAAGTCATGTATCTAAAAAGCTGCATTGCTTTCTTCCCCTTTGTTTTTTTCCAATGGACACACAAGCAGTAATGTGGCCGCTAACTGCATCTGTTATTGGTCAGTTTGCTTTATTTTCCCACACAAGTCTAAAGCTAGCCATACACGTGTCGGATTCCATGTCCAATCGATTCATCATCCGATCGATTCCGGCGATTCTGCCGGGAATCGCAGGTGTGATCAATCGGCCAATTAAGAGTATCCATCGCTGCATACCACCTTGTCCAACGGATTCCGGGACGATTCCGTGTCCGATTCCACCTCACAAATGGCAACTCCCCCTGATCTGTGCAGAATCGGATCAAAAAGACCAACATGTTGGTTCTCTGATGGATCCGATTCTGGGCCCCCGAACGATCGGACGTAATCGGACGGACAAGGTGGGCTGCACACGATTCCGGCACGATCGATTCACGTGCACGCGCCCGGAATCGATCGGCCCGGAATCCGGCCGGAATCCGACCTATGTATGGGGGCCTTATGGGATATGCTTGCAAAACAGTGTGCAGTGCTAGTGTTAAAAGTTCACAGGTGTACCTTGCGGTGATGTTAGCTCTAATGCAGCTATATACAGGATAATACTTGAACAATGTTTATTGTTGTGAGGGCATTTAAGAACATCAAAATGACATGCTTTTAAACAAAGTTTTGTTAAAGCCAAGACTTTTGGTACTCCAGCACAGTTGGTTGAGAGTAGGGCATTCGTGATCTTGTCGACATCACAGGGACAGTGGACAGCTCCTGAGTAACTCAACTAGTCATTTTAGTCTGCATAAACCTGACAGGCATGTTTCTCTGTGTGCAACCAGCATAATCCTCTATGTAGTCAGAAACTGTATATCGGTGTGCAGCTCGGGGTGATAACATTTCCTGACATGCTATTCCCCTTCTAGACTCGACTGCTGAAATGTATACAAACTTTGGCAGCATCTTGTGGGCATTCTGCTAATTTCTTCTAGAGATAGTGGAATTAGTATTTTGAATACTTGACTGACTTTGCAACTTAATTAACCTATGAACCTTTTAGTTCAGAAATCTGGATCTCATTGGATGGTACCATTTTAGGCACAGAAAACCGGACTGAATCAATCACACTCAAAAACAGGGTTATCAGACATGCCGTAAATCACTGATGTCCATTGCTTTGGATAGGAAAGGCAGTTCCAATCCAAAGTAATGACTGGCACACAAAGGGATCTATCGCCAGCATAATCTGCCTGTTTATGGTCGGCTAAAGGCTTGGGGGAGTGACTGGGGGGAGAAGCCACCCAACTGGCTCTTTTGATTCATATCCAAAACCAAAATGATTTTGCATATACAAGCTCAGCATGACCTCCGATTGTGGTATCCATTTGTGTTAACTGGCACATAGTTAGGTTTTTGGTTGGATTTGACATGAACGAACGTAACAGGTAAGGGCTTGTTTCCACAGTGTGGAAGCCGGCGGCGCGATTGCCGTCGCTAAGTACCGCCGCCGCTAAGAACCGCATCTCATGCGGTTTTTAGCGGCAGCCATTCACCTGTATGGCCGCGGTCAGTGCTGGGCGGCCGAGGACTAGCTCATTGAATAGAATGGGCGTGGATGTATCCGCGCCGTGCACAACCGTGGGCTTCCGCTTAAGTGGAAACAAGCCCTTAGGAGTAGGAATTTTAGGAAAGGCATGGCTGTATGAGGTGTTGTTGTTGTTGTTTTTTTTTTTTTTTTTTTTATTGATTCCTTCATTTGAATTTTGAAACCTCTGTGACTCCTTTTTTCAGTTATGCTAAAGGTGGCAGCATCTGTATGTTTGAAACTACTATTAAGTTTGTTCACCTGTGGCCTTAAATATTTGTAAAAAAAAAAGAAAAGAGTCCCGCTGTGCTTGGTTTTTAAGGCTGATTTTGGCTTGAGAGTATTATATGGAAAAATATGGTTTATTTTGGACTGTTGGTGCACATAGGTATGCCATTGGATAGCTCAGAATGGTTCTGACTGGCCAAGAAATGTTGAAAATGTTTTGTTTAAGCCTCTTCTGTGTTGCCACAGCTGTGTGATTTGCTCTACATCACCAGAAGATTACATAAAATTGCTGTTTCTGATGTTTTGTGAAGACAGTACATGCTTTGATTTTTTTCAGTCTTTAATCTTTGGTTTTTGAGTTGGAATGTTTTAACCTGTGTCAGCATATGAGAAGGTGTTGGGTTTATTCAGTGCACTTCTGGATATGAAGTCAGAATAACAAAATCGTGTTCTTGGAATGTACTGTCCCATATAGGTGTGATCTTTGGTAATCTGTAAAGATTTATGCTTTTTACTTTTAACAGCCTTTATTTTTAAATGTTTTCCATTTCATTCTTTGAGTCACTTTACTTCTATGGGATTTTTTTATTTGGGGAGGTTTAAAACCCCCAGGAACACTTTTGATACCTGCCTGTAACAGTGATGTCGCATTAAAAGGGATACATCTGCATTTTTGTTTTCTATTCTTAGTACTGCTGCAATAGTCTAAAATAAAATATGCTGAGCTAAATAAACTTTCAGGCTATGTGGTTTGCCACATTAATGGTGAAAAATAAGTGCTGCTGCTACGGAAAAAAATGCGCCCAACACATGCGGTCTATGTCAACAGAGTACCGGATTGACGTGTATAGGCACATTAATGTGCCCATTGAAAAAACATTGGACTCCTCAAAAAAGCATCTGTTGCTTTTGGGTGTTTAATGTGAAAAAAATTGCCTGTGATGGAGACTAGGCCTAATATACTCAAACTACTACTCTCAGACAAACTGCTTTACTTCTCCAAACTTCTTCAATGAGCGTTTCTGCTTATAGGAACAGACGTTTCAGACTACTAGCATTTTGCTGCAGCAGTTAGTAGTGTTTAAAAAAAATCTGCACATTTTAAGCCTTGTGTCCACTGTCTTTATCCCTGCATTGGAGTGCTGCGTTGTTGTTGCAGATCAATGGACGTGTCTTTGTTATACATATTAATAGGGTGCGTTGCCACAGATGTGGCAGTAATGCATCTTGACCATGGGCAATCGTCCGGTTTGTGCCTTTTTCCACTGGATGCGCATCCAGCACAGGGATGTGTGTCAATCTACATAGAAGTAATTTCATGTTTTTTATATTGATTTTATTATTGATTGTGAATAGGTATAATTGTGATTACCTGTCAAGACGTTTCTCAATTGAAACAATCTTTGTGGATAATGTCAGCACAATTAAGCCTTTTTAGAACAGAAGGTATTTACACGTCCCAATCCAGCACAAAACCCTGGATTGGGCCGTGTAAATACCTTCTGTTTTAATAAGGCTTGATTGTGCTATGCACTGATTCCTTTCATCCCTTCTCACCATACCCTTCATGGTTACTTCACTGGATTATGTCAGAAAATTTAGATTTGGTTTGCCAGATATGTTTGCAGTTTACATTGTCCCCAGATGCTCAATCACATTCCATTGTTGGTGTCGGGCTACTTTGTGTTCAGATGAACTTTTCTAAAAACGCTCAGGAAGGCTTCATCAAGTTAAAAAAACAAAAACACTGGCTTTTATGTACGTATGGTCCTGTAAATGACAACACATGTACCTCTAGTCTAGAAAAGTGACCGCTGTTGGCTACTGATGAAAAGCTAGCCTTGTTAATGCTAATTTCCAAACTTCTGTTTTGCAGTGGCATGGAGGGCTCAGATTGATGCTACAATTCTACAGCCAGACATGGACTCAGAAAATGTTGCTGCCTTCTCTTTTGGCAAGGGAACCTCCAACTGTAAGTGGATATTTTGTTTTACAAAATTTGCACATTGTTTAATTGACTAATGACAAAGGGATTTTAATCTATCCATAATCAACTGCAAATGTAGTTCAGTATAAAATGTGTAACTATATATGTTGGGGGGGGGGGGGGGGCATTCTTTCCACTGTCATTTTTTGTTGGTCAGTTATACAAATCTTGGTTAGTGCAAATATCTTTTGAGTAGCAAGAACCACATAACATGTACAGAGACATACTGTTCCTTTCTGGTACATTAAGCACTTCTTTCTGAAAAACCCCCATTGCCAGCCATATGTTAATTGGGTACGGTAAGTAAAACCTTGAATATCTAACCTTAATTTTTGCATTGTTAGCTGCTTTTTGTAAATGTTGTGGGTATTGTATAGCTTGTTTACCTTGACAAATTTTTGTTTCAGTGTATATATTCAAGCCTTCGGATCCCTTGCCACTGTATGTCCATGAGAATGTCTGCCATGAACCTGTACAGTGGGCTTTGTTTGTGCCAAGAATTGTGCCAGCTTCTGTATCGTTGGTAAAACACAGTTGGCTTGTTTCATCTCAGCTTTACTTCCTCACAGAAGCTCAGGTAAGGATGCAAAGCAAATATATGATATCTATAAATTATGTTTCTTTTCAGGCTATTCTTTGTCGTCTTAGACACCCTTAAATGTGTTCTCTTGCCATGTTTTGTAAAAGTAAGGTTGGAAGTAAATTTAATAAATACGTTTTTGTTTTAATGTTGCATATTAAATTATATGGAGTTTATTTTTTTTTGTATAGGTCCACTTTAATCTTTTTGTCTTCTTTTTAATATTTTTTTAAATGGAACCTTTTTATTTTTTATGTAATTCTATACCCAGTGACCTCCTTGTTCACTTATCACTTTTGTCTATATTACTTGGGTTGCTCTAGCCCTATGTTTAAAAGATGTTTTCAAACACAAATAGCATGTTTTTGAAATAATGTTTTCAGTAGGTCTCTCTGTTTGTCTTTGTAAATGAGCACAGGATCCTCTTTGTCATGTATACAACTTGTTTTAGGTCATATGTTATCATTTATGTAATCCAGTCAGCTAGCAGGCAGTTATTTTAAGAAAGGACATATGTATGCGCTCAGTGCTATAATATGCCACTATTTTAAGAAATGATTGTTATGTTTATGCTGTAATTAATATCGGTTGGTGACAGATATATTTTTTTCGTCCTTTTACACTTCTATGATTACTTTTAATTCTGGTGGTTGCATATTTTTTGATATACTCAGCAACTGTATGCTTACTGCTGGCTAACCTCTGGCCTTCATTAGTCTACATGCCTCTGTTCTAGTTCCCCAGACGAGGTCATACCTCAAAACCACAAACTAATAGGGACTGTGTCTGGAACTTGTTTTCTATGTTGGCGCAGGTTATATTTTGACACTTAACGTATGTTAACATTTACATCTTCAAACATTTCTGCCGCTTAACCTGGTCATTTTTTTAAATTTTCCTGTTCCTGGGCTGTTCTTTGCTTCTTACGTTTAAATTTTTAGTCCTTTTAGGTACGTATCTTAGATTTCTGTTCCTCTCATACTGGAGGTTATACAAATTTGACCCTTTATTGAGCTCCACCATGATTGGGGTTAGAGGAGGCAAGCTAGAGTATATTTCTCAGTTAAGTAATGTAAATCATTACCCTAAATTTGCAGCCTTAGTTGAATGCCAGGATTGGAGAGGATGATTCTTGTGTGCGTTGGATTGCAGGCTAGCAGCCCTGCATTAACAGAAAGAAATGCCCAAAAGCTGCCCATAGTCCAGACCTTTTGGAGAGCACCAGCTTCTGGGGAAAGATGGGTTAGTTATATAAACAACCTTTTGGTCCATTCAACGTATATAAACATTCTTTAGTACAAGTCGCACCTTATGTGAAGCTTTACCTTTTTAACCAGAGAACCGTACTGTTCCACCCCACACATTGACTTGTATGAACCTCCTGAGGGTTGCGCCCAAAGCCAGTTCAGGCCAGGATCGGGTGCAATCTCCAGCGCTCTGTGAGCCTGCAGCATTTCTGTATAGCTGCAGGCTCACTTAGCTTTTCTGGCACCGAGTCTTCTGCATCATTGGTCATGCTGGGGGGGGCGTGTTTTTTTTTTTTTTACCACTGTGTGTAGAGAGCTGGGAATCATGGCAGAGTACAGTACGAAAAGCCAGTAACGCCCAGGAGGATAATAGATATTTTGCATACGCACCATTTTTGCCCATTTAAGTTATCACAGCCACCTGACTAGAGGTAAAGTGAAGTAATGTGCTTTCCATTTACTTTTTTTTTCATCAGGTTGCATTAGAATTTTGAAACAGTATTAAAAATAATATATTTAAATGTGTTTTGTACTTGATTTATACGAGCTTAATTAAGAATAGTATGTATTGATATCTATTACATCTCACTGAATTAATTCTATAATGGTGTCTTTGTTGCCTTTCAGGATCTGTTAACATTTGGCACAAAGTCCCCAGAAGAGGCCATGGAACCAGTAATTAAACAGGTGGGTGCACATTTCACAAGGATAAAGTATATTTGGTCTACTAGTTTTAATCAGATGTATACCAAGTATGTTTTAGACCTAGTTCTGAAATTGCAGTTTAAAGGACAATTTCAGACAATTGATGGCCTTTCAAGTCAGGAGAAGGCCAATTAACCTCCCTGGCGTTTGAGACTAAAAAGTGCATTGAACAAATATTTTCTTCCAACGCTATTCAGGATGTCTACTAGACTCTTGTACGGACATATTTTGGGAAGTTACAGGCCTACAACATTAAAAAAATCTGGACCTCAGCAGTGCGCTAGAGAGGTTAAGTAGCATGTGTTGGTAGTCTGATGTGGCAATAATATTTTATTTGAAGGTAGGAAAAAGATGTATCCGAAACAATACTGGCACCATAACTGTTCAGTAGCTTATATAACCCAGTGATGACAAAGGCGCAGGATTATCATTCTCTTCAGGGAAAGGGTTTTTGTTTAAAGCTCGTTCGGGACACTGGGTTTCTTTTTATATCCTTAATTTTTGTTTTCCCTTACCTATTATCTTCTTTGTTTACACTTGAATATAAGGCTTATACTCAACTCAAAAGGGGGAAATCCCCTCCCAAAAAGTTTTTATTTATATATATATATATATATATATATATATATATATATATATATATATATATATATATATATATATATATATATATATATAAAAAAATATTTTTATTTTATTTTGCTCTATCATATGTAATTTTTGTATTAACCTCCCTAGTGTCCATGATGAGCCCAGCTCGTTCAGAGTTTGTTTGAAAACATGTGCCACATATCCTCAGAAGGCTGCTTCCATGTCTCTCCTGCCGCTGCATGTCCAGGGTTGTGCGACATCACTGATCGTGACGCACCATAGACCTCCATGTTATTGAAGGCTGTGTTGGCTTTCCAGCCCACACACCTGGCGTTGTGGACAGGGGTAGGGTCAGGGTGGGAATTTTATGCAGTGTACCTTGTATGGCCAGAACGCCAGGGAGATTAATTAGGCTGACTTTTTGCAATTTGACTTAATATATTGGTCTTTATCCAAAACTCTGTATGCAATTTTTTCTTTAAAATGTTCTCACTACCCTTACCTACATCTTATTGATTTGGGTGATGTCATCATGTTCAGGGGCTTTGCATTTAAATTCAGCTAGTTGCAATATTGACGTACCCTAACCAAACACATTTGCTCAGCTTGTTTCTTAGCTGTTGTATTCCCTACCCTAGGCTTATACTCAAAGCATTCTTCTTTTTCCAAGTTTTTGGGTGAAATTATTCAAGCAGTTATGGTCTCATTTAAACATCGGCTATATTGAAGCTGTATGAATGTTCCTCTGTAAAGATTGTTTGCTCATTATATTGCCTGCACTTGTTGTCAGTGTGACCGATTTTCTCTTTGATTTATTGTACAATGATAGTTTTATCATTTTACAAGGTGTTGCAAGAGATTGCAAAATAGCTTTCTGACCCTTCCACCTTTTATTGAGAATTTCTGGCAACAAAATAAATCCTCTTTATCCCTCAAATCGGTTGAATCAGTCATGCATGATTACATGTTGTTTTTTGTGGTTTCAGATGGTTTCAGAAGAGAGTTTACCTTACACCCCCTTCTACACGTTGTTTGGCAAGAAACAGAAACAGGAGCAAGATAATACAACGGTGGCCTCACAGAGAACCTACCCTGCAGGACACACACCTCAGACATCTGCAATTAAAGAGGTATTAGTGTCTACTTTGTTGGTACATAACTATGAATCATTATGTATGTTTTTATATAGTATGTAAAGAAAAGGTCAGATTCTCCATATTAACTTGCTGTATTATTCTATTTAGGAGATGTTACCTTGACAAATGGTATAAATTGGCAAAACAAAAACTTAAATTCTGTTTGGATTCCACAATTCCAATATTGCATAAACATAAGACAAAATGTATGTTTTAGCACTTTATTGTAACTTGTGTTAGACATGAACCATGATGTATATGCTATCATATTGGGCAGGTCATGGTAAGCTGGCCCAAAGGAACCATCAATGTTCCATTAACACAGTGGTTTGCAAACCTTCCATGTAGGACCCCCATTTTTTTTTATAGATAGGAACATTATCGAGGCCCCTTCCCCCCATTCAAAATACACAGTTTAACATTACGGGCCATTTCACGCTAGCCATGCTTGTCTTGCCGTATTGTGTACTAGTACTAGGGTGAAATGGCCCTCAAACTTTATTTGAAATAAAACTCATACAGCTTTATTTGGCTTTCATATCAATCATGCAGAGACATGAATCCTATATACACAAACCAAACCTACAGCAACATTCATCATTCCCATAGAGACACACACATTACATGGACTCTACCTTCTGTTTGCAACAGGTTCCTCCAAGGTTTGTTCCCTACATTTGCCTCCTTCAGCCACCCCCCCCCCCCCC
>CM070039.1:50353942-50373852 GCA_036250615.1 Ptychadena robeensis
CCTCCGGAATACCACCACACCCCTGGTGTGGAACCACTGCACTATACTCATGCAGAGACATGATAGAGCTAGAGACAAACTGTCTACAGCTAGTTCCTCCATGGTTGGAATACCTCCATGCAGCCCCCCAGTTTGGGAACCGCTGCACCAGTGATTCTGGATGCAATGTTGGCACAGAGGTATGCTTTGCACCATTTGCCCATCTATGTTTGAGAATTGGAAAAGAGATGTAGTTTGTCATTAAAAGCCCCAACTTCGTTCTTTTTTTCTAATTTAAGTTTCTTAAACTCTAGCAAATCTTTCTGTTAAGATTGTTCACGTTTGTTTGTTTTTATTTTTCAGCTTATTCTTCATACTCCTGCTCATGTGCTGCCACCTGTATCCACTTTGTGTTCAATGTTTGTGAATTCTTTATTGATCCCGAAGAATTCTGAATGGTAATTTATTTATATTTATGTCCTTGCTGATGCTGTATGAAGAGGCTAAGCAAACATTTAGAGCTTTGTGCCTGTTGGTTGTTGGTCAATAAAACAGGAAGAATGGGACAACCAAACGTGACCAGTGTAGTAGTAGGCAGGGGTGCAGAAGTGAGCAGTGTGAGGGTCCTTTTAAACTACCCTCATCATGCAGAGCTGCGGGAGATCGCTAGCACCAAGTGATCTCTCGCAATTATAATCGTGGCTGATTACAGCCGGGAAGTGGGGCAGGACATCTTGCCCCTCCCTGTCTGATCGCGCCTATAGACTATCTTTGGGCACGGTTGAAGTGACAAGCGATTTTTAACCGCACCCATTCAAGTATATGGCTGCGATCGGCCCCTCACGGCCTGCAATGAGAAGGCGGTGACCCGCATTTCAGATTGCGGCCCGCAACCACCCCTGGCTAATCGCGCCCCTTATTTAAAGTGGGCGCAAGTCCAATGAACTAAATAGAGGTGATCAGCCGCAATTGCCGCATGTGATTAAAATAGTGTCAGCCCTGCGGCTGATCGCTTATGTGTTAACATAGCCTTAAATATACCCTCCATTAGCACATGCTGCTGTGCTTGCACTTCAAAATTTGTGTTTAGGAAACAATAATGCATGCTGCAGGGCATTTGTGTTCTTGTGCAGAGTTATCGCAAAAAACACAAAAGAACAACTCGGCACAGTGTTAATGGTACACAGGTTTCCGATTTTTATCTACATGTCCTCTGCTAAAGCAAACATATAGTGTGAAAGGGTCCTCAAAGGGGTGTTGAAAGCGCACAGGTGAGGTGTGTAATGTAACATGGGAGAAGTGAAGAGCCATTCATTTTATTGAAGCTCCTTTTGAGGGCTGCACCCCAAAAAGGGGCCCGCTTGTATCATCATATACTATCTAGGCCAGGGGTGGGCAAACTAAGGCCCGGGGGCGCGTTCTCTGCAATGAGTGCATATAATGCCTAGAGGTGTCCAAACGCTGCCTTGGAGACTATGTCAGTGATGTGATCATGACACTGAGCGTATCTTTATGGTGACAACAGGCAGCCTCTTAAAATAAATTTTTCATTTATTGCAATGAGCAGAGATAATAAGTGCAGGAAATGTAAAGATAACAACGTCCCTGGCAAACGTTGCTTATTGCACATCAGCCCTCATTAGTGATGCAGGTCATGAATGGAATGGGCACCCCTATGGCTGCTAGGCCATTACAGGCTCTTGGTCCGGCCCCTTAATTAAATTTGAGAAGCCAATGTGACCCACGAGTCACAAAGTTTGCCCACCCCTGGTCTAGGCATATTGCACTGCATTTCAACGGATGACTTCACTGAGTAACTGGTCATGTGTATACCAGTCACATGCAGGAGGTTGTGGAGGAGCATTTTGAAAAGCTTGAAAAAATATAATAATTTTTAAAAGATACAATATATATAATTAAATTTGAAAATGTAATTGTGTAGGCCTCCATGATTGTAACTTTCAATATTTTTCTTTCTACAGCCCAGAGCCAGCAAACAAAGATGCAGAAATGGAAAGTGAAGATCCAGACACGGACTCAGATGAAGATATACAGAAAACTACAGAAAGTCATGATACTGTTCCTCCAGTTATCCCTTCCACAAATGTCAAAATATCCAAAGCCCAGGAAAAAGAACTGAAAAGGATACGAAAGACAGATTTCAGCTGGGTTGCTGCTTTGTGTGAAAATTTAGAATGCTGATGTTATTATATATGTAATTCGCTTAAAATATCTTTTTCATAAAATTATTGTTCAAATGAGAATGTTTGTTGATATTTGAATCACAGTTGCGCTTTGATTTGTCCTCTAACACCATATGCTGTATGATGGAATATATAGCTATATTTTTTAAAACTATAGACAAAACTGATCCAGTGACTGTGATTTGTATACATTTCCTTTGTTATGTTGGGAATTTTGAAAATACATAAGAATATAAAAATTTATATATTTTGAGATTTATTGGTTTTGCTTCCTTTCACTGCTCTCTTTAAAAATATTAATTCTAAAATGAGCATACATATCCAAGCAGTGACTCCACCCCACTCTCTTGCCCTTTCAATTTAAATATCATTCAAAATTTGTCAGACTGCGGCTATTATGCTTTGTTCGCACTTAGGCGATTAATCGCCTGAGCTGGCGTTGTTCAATCGCCTACACTACTTTCAGTAGGGACCATTGATAGGCCTGGAAATTGCCACCTCAGGCAATTAACTGCCAGCGCAGACGATTAGTCGCCTAAGTGGGAACATAGCCTAAGGCTCTACTACAGAAGAACAGAAAAATGCATGTGGAAAGCATGTGTTTTTCTGTCCGGTTTCCCCGCTGTGCACTCACGATTTCACCATGTGGGTTTTTCTTCTAGTCCATTGACAGTCTATTGATGGTCACTGGGCTAGAACCCGCAGCAAAACCACGGCAGATCCACGTCCATTGATTTCCATGAAGCGGCCGGCGTGGGCAAGCATTTGAGCCGCAGATTGCCCATGATGCAGTGCAGTCACAGGAAAAATCAACTTTTGTTCTACCAAAACCATGTAATATGAGGAGCTTTCTAAACCTTCCAATCACTATGTATTCCATCAGGGAGGTCACTACACTACATAGTTGTTGGTAGATCTAATGGAGATTGTATGGATCGATCTTAAGGTGTATGGGGGGCTTAATGGAATTAATTTTTTATTTAGACTTTACCTTCATTTAATGAACTGGATCCAGAAAAATAAAATTGACAAAATGCAAAGAATACTCATGGGCATGGGTTATTAATTTTACATGTGAAAATAAGAAATCATGTACCTACACTTCTATTTATTTACTGTATGTAGCCACCGCTGCGTGGGCATCTCCCATCCTAGTCACTATAGACAGGAGGTTTGGAGGAGCACTGCCACAGGAAGACAGAGGAAGGAACATAAAAAAAAAAAAGTTAAGAGTAAAGGTGTTTTGAAAAAAAATGCCTGTTATCAAGCTTTCCTTGTAGGTTGATTTTATTTTTTTTTTTCTAACATGAGGCTTTAATAACCCATCTTAAAAAAAGAAACAACACAAAGAAATTTCGCTTGCATTTTATTGAACAACTGAAGTCGACACATCTTTACAAAAAAAAAATCTGTGCTTTTCTGGTGGTCATTTTATAAACACATGGTAGCCTAAAAATTGGGACAGCCACCAGCTTTTCCATATACAGTGTACCTGCTACTTTAAAATACCTTGTCATTTAAGGTTTTTTTCATACCTTACTGCCATAGAGTAACAAAGTTTGCTCCTTACCTATGGTGTGCCTGCTGTCGCAGGTGTTTTCACCCCTAACTGAAGACTCCTGGAATGCACAACACGATTGTAGCACCACATAGTGTCCCCATCCAAAGTAATGCAATCGGCTGGAGATGAACGAACATGTCCATTCTCTTGCCGATTGCGATTGCCAAGTCACATGTCACAAAAGTGATCTGAAAAGAACTAAAAAGGTTTATTGTTCAGTAACTTGAGGCTGCGACATCACTTACCCTAAGAAAACCACTAGATGGTGATCATCAGTAGAGAAAAGACAGACTTTATTCCAATACAAAGAAATGAGCCAGAACAATGTAAAGCTAGCCACACACGGGTAGATTCCCGTGCAATCGACCACCAATCAATCACAGCGTGGTGACGTCACTACGCTGTGATTGATCGGGGATCAATTGAACGGAAATCAATATGCACCACATGGGCACATCGATTACCGATGAAGACGGCTAGCTAGAGTTCTCTACGGCATCCAGCATGTAAAGCCGAACACGCTGGAAACTGAAGAGAAATCCAGCCAGCTTCTCTCCCGTAGAGCCCGGCAGTTAAGAGTGCTGACTCCGCCCCCTTCACACAGACTCTGCTCTATCAGCGCGGGCTGTCAGTTCTGTATGAGATGTCGGCTTTCCCTGCACTCTACATGAAAATTCTTTCATGTAGAGTGTTGGTGATTGAATGTGGTTTTCCAACATGTTGGAAACCCATTCAATCGAGGTACTTCGAGGGGGCTCTATTGAACCCCCTCGAAGGACAGCACAGACAGGAAGGATTGTAAGCAGATTCGAGTACAATCAATCACCCCCAGTTCATTGGTGGAATAGTAGGAGCATCGGCACTCACCTGTCTGCTGATCCCCCGCCAACACTAGAGGATAGGGGAGGGACCTGCTCGGTTGCTGATTGGCTTTTACTTATGCCTACCACGTAATTTTATTGCCTCTCCTCATCTTCACACTAAGGGCCCCCTACACCTTAAGATTTTTCTGTCAGATTTCCTTTAGATCTGACAGATCTAAAGGTGTATGGCCAGCTAAAGAAGATCCCGGATGAGGACCTGTCAGCGGGGGATTGGCGGACAGGTGAGTTCCTATGCACTTACAGTTAGGTTTTGGGGGCGCAGGTTGGGCATCTGGGACTTAAGAGGCAGTAGTGATCACAGAAGGAATAGCACACCTGTATACGAGCAAAAAAAATTCATTTGATATCATTGTGTAAAAGAGACGCCTATTAAACATTAATGTAATAAAGTGTAATGTGCAACCATGTAAATATTAAGGTGCCGAATTTGAAGGGGAAGTAAAATCTAAACTTCAAAATCATTTAGTTCATACCTACTATTATCTTATCTAGCACTTTTAAATTCCTTGGTAAACCTGTAGCTGGTATCTTCATCTTTAATTTGACATTCAACTTTCTGACCTGATTGATACTCTAGTAATTAATGGGTCAGAAGTTTCAAACACAGCACACACACATATGAAATATGCTGTCATTCCTTTTTTATTTATTTTTTGGGGAGGTGATTGGAATTTTATATCCAAACTCTGTACTTAATTTTAACCTGTAAAACCTCTGGCTATTTATCAACATATTCTAAAGCAAATTATCAAAATTCCAAGATTCAGGATTAATTTAGATGAGATCAGATTATGGGTCTATTTACACTGGTGGTTTTCGACCCACATTAGGCGTCCACCGGTCGGTTTTTGGGCTGCCGCCCGATAGGACCTTTATGCTGTCCTTAATTAGACGGCCTGCAAACACCTGCACTATTTTGCAGACGATCACAGGGAGTCGTTTCGGAAAGCAGCTTGGGAACCGAACGTGTGAATTTAGCCTTGTAGATTGACTGGTGGGTAAACCAATGTATGAGAATACTAGAAAATGCCTGACATCTCATAGCATGATGTTTGAGAGCCCGTCAGATTTATACATGTCTTTCAGACCTCTTCAAAACTATTATGCCCTTACTGTGAGTGGGAGTTGCCTAAACTGTATACATCATTCAAGAAGTAGCCAAGAAATATTTTTTGTATTTTGTTTAATATAGTTTCGTAAATTAGTGTCATATATCCTTTCCATGGGTTGAATGTCTGAACAGTTCATCCTCATGAATATTCTGGCAATTGGTTGACACATATAGATCACAACACACAGAATACAATGCCCTTGTGGTCAGCATTTTCAGCTTTTTTAGGAGCTGGAGCCTCTGGAGCCACACAATGAAAAGAAGCAGCATGCTGCATTTCAAATGATCAGGTCTAGAAAAAATGTATACATTTCTTTAACCTCCCTAGCGCACTGATGTGGTCCAGATTTCTGTACCAAATGCGCACCATGGACTTTAATGGCATTTTTTTTAATGTTGTAGGCCTGTTACGTGCCAAGTCTGTCCGTACAAGGGTCTAGTAGACATCCTGAATATAATTATGTTTGAAACAAACACTTATGTAAAAAAAAATCTGTTTTTAAAAAAATTTAATGAAAGGTATAATTTGAATGATAAAATCTCTAAAAAACTTCTTTCGTATGAGAGATTTTAAAACAGTATGTATTCATATTTATGTTTTGTTTATAATAACATTTTCATTAGAATTGGAAATGTGTTTTGTGTTTTTTTTTACTTTGAATTGTATTAGATACAGTTATCACTGTATCCAGTACAATTTCCTTTGTCTCTCTCTGGAGGTAATGTTAACTTCAAAGGGCACATCTGGGGAATCACACTAAAACAGTTTTCTCCAAAGAAAACTGTTTTCGTGCAAGTTACCTTTATAACTTCCCGCTGCCACCCCAATGTGACATCATCACGTCACTCAGCCAGTTTAGATGATCGGAGCCACCGGGACAGCACGAAACTGTAACTATGCGCTGTCGGGGCTCCGATCTTATTGGACAGCGCTGGACGACATGGTGCCGTCAGAAATGCTAGGGGGGTTAGAAATGGTTACTAATGATACAGGGAACTGAAAGGTAAGCTGATTTTTTGACAAAAATAGCCACACAGGGAAATCTACATTATGAGGCGGGAATGGCAAAAAGACAATAAATTGGCTTAGAGTCATTGAAATAGAGTGCTGGCTGTTGGTGCTGCCAGACACTCCGGGAGCTATGCCACATGTGTTTTGGTGTTTATTAAAACACATGTTATAGCCCCTCTTATTATATATATTGATCTCAATAGTATTGCTTAAAATGCAACACATCTATGTTAGCTTTATTTTATTTGCACATAATCAAAGGAACATATTTTTTGTATGAACAAACTAATATCTATGGGTGATCCCAACATTGCTAAGATGCAAAAGCTATGCACTTAATGACTTACTGCTGTTATGCTATGTTTTACTGTGGCAAGTAATAACTAAACAGATCATCTCAAATAGCATAAACCCCTTTTTTCTATTCAAAATAAAATAATCGAGGTGTGGTAAAAGGTCCCCAAACACGGGTCCGATTCCCAAGGGATTCCGGGACGATCGATTCCGGGCGCGTGCACGCTAATCGATCGTCCCGGAATCGCGTGAAGCCCACCTTGCCTGATTGATCACGTCCGATCGATCAGGGGCCCAGAATCGGACCTGCCAGAGAACCAACATGTTGGTCTTTCTGATCCGATTCAGCACACATCAGGGGGAGTTGCCATGTGTGAAGTGATCGATCGGGCACGGAATCGTCCAGGAATCGGTGGCCCAAGGTGGTAGTGACAGGCTTAATTGGGCGATCGATCGCACATCCGATTCCCTCTGGCATCGCGGAATCGATCGGATGGGTGATTGATCAGCCATGGAATCGGAACATGTATGGCTAGCTTAACAATTTCACCCACCTCAGTCTGATACTATTAAATGTATAGTTCACCCTCCAGCACGATTACCTCCCCATCAAGAATTCCAACATATCTACTCCCAGAAAGTCTGCGGCAGGTTCCCATTATTTTTACAATTGTGGTGAGAAAACAAGGGGTTAAATTTACTTTACAAGTTGGTTTTACAGGGAGGATTAATTCATTGTTAGAAGGAGTAAAGAGAGCTTAGTAGGCCACTGCTGTCTGCATTCATAATAACACATACTTATCAAGGAGGATATTAAAATCATTTCTAATAATGAGTGTGACCTGATCTAACCAGTGCAAAACTGCATTTTGTACAAAGATGTACAAAATGAATACAAACATTAAAAGTGGTTAAGAAGTGTGCATTGAAATATAAATCCCCTTATTACAGATATGTTTCCTACACATTCTAAAGGTGTGTTCAGAAAAGACGTGTGTTTGTGTTATTACAGAGCGTTCCCCACCCAAAAAATAGTTTGTATCCCTTGTGTTAATATGGACAGGAGGTGCTGGACTTTTCTTCTTCTTAGGCTGGGTCTATACTATACCGCCCCAGCAAACGCTAGGGGTGTTATGGGCTCGCTGTTTGGGAGCTGTTTAGAACGCTGTATTCGCAGTGTTGGCAATACCATGTCCTATACATTTCTCTTAGCAAACCGCACCTGAAACACAGCGGGACAGGTTTGTGTGTGTCACACACCCTGTCCATTGTTTTTTTACGTTTACAGGATACCCCCCGATCCCCAATGCTGGGGTGGGCATTGTGAATCCGCTGCTTCCCCGCCCCCAACCGCGGGTAGACACAGCCTTAGTGGTAACTTTGGCAGTCAGGTCAGGTCAACTGGACACAAAACAAATTGATGTTTGAGTTTAGTTGTCTCTAATTTCTCCTTTTTTAAACTCTCAAACCATCCCATCGACAAAAACAATACTTAAAGTGGTCAAACACTTCACAATAATACATTTAATTATAAAGTAAATCTGCTGAAAATGAAGTTATTGCTGTTCAATATATTGTGATGTGATTGTGATCAATATATATCAATTAATTGGAAATCTTTTGTTTAGAAAATTCAACCAGTTCAAGTTTGTGAATTAATTACAAAGCCCCTGAGCATGGTGTCATCACCAAACTTGCTGGAGGTGTAGCAAAGGGTTCAGGGAATACCACAAAAAAAAATTGCGCAAATACTTTTTGCAGAGATTACCATTTTTTTCGCATAAGACCAATTAGGGGGGAAAGCCTGCTTCTTTTTCAAAATAAATTTTATTAAGTTTTAAACCTTCTGAGCGTCTGGCCCGAGTTAACTCGGGCTGAGTTTCATGCATCATGAAACTCAGCCCCAGTTAACTAGAGCCGCGCTCTAGGTATCGCCGTCTTCCTACGGCGGTCGGGAGCACCGGCATGTATGCCGATGCTTCTGGGTCCGCCCCCGATCGTGTCACCAGTGACGCGAAGGGGGCGGGCGGCGCCATAGACCTCCGTCAAACTGGAGGGGCGTCGCTTTTCTTCAGCATAAGTCCGGCGTCTCCAGTGACGCCGGGCTTATGTTAATGACCTCCAGCTGAGCAGGAAATCACAGCGGAGCATATTGTGCTCCGCCGCGATTGCCCGTGGCACGGTTATGAAAAAAACGTGCCACGTGGCAAACGCTCAGAGGGTTAAGCAGTTGTACAAAACAATAATGTGCATAAACAGAGAATTAGTATTAGAGATGGAAAGTCTCTCTCTCCAAAATATAGTATGTGTTAATAATAACAGAAATACAAAAACGTGTATAAATGGGGGGATGCCTGCTTCTTATGCTAGGAAGGCACGACCACCCGTGGCCAAATAACAAGCTCAGCTGGGGAGGCAGTGGAGCTGTTCTAGCTGTTGTACCTGTAGTAGCTCCCATTTATCTCTGCCTGTGTGAGCTGGACACTGCAGCTCTCACACACACAGCCTGAGCACTGTGTAATCAGCCAGTACTGCTCATTGCACAGTGCATAAAAGAGATACCCCTGTGGGCAGATCTTTTCTACGGCTCTGTGTTGCTGTCTGTCAGCTGGGCGACTTGAGCCCAACTCACACAGTGGCAGATGGGAGAGACACCTGTGTTAAGCTGAAGCTGTCCAGGTCACATACAGCTCTGCTGGTCGGGGCTGGAGATGGGGAAGCTGACAGAGAAGAAAAAACCAAAATATTTTTCGATCTCCGTAGTATAGGGTGCATCCTTTACCATGGAGTGTTTTATGGCCAGAAAAATACATAAAATTCATCCCTGTAGACCCCTGTTTATTTTTAGTTCAACTTTGAACTTAAGTTATGCAAAACTACATATGCTAGATCAATACTTTTTTTCTAAATGTTCCCACAACCCTTTACTATATCTCCAGCAATATTTGCACAAATACACTAGCCAATAATAGCGCTTCCCAATGTGCCATAATAACTATGAACACTATTGGTTGACATTTGCTAGGTAGCACCAGACATGCTGTTAATCAATTGCACTGACAGATGGATGCATGGATGTAATCTAGGTAAATATCTACATGATCACAATCCCATTGACCACTGTATGACTATAGTCTTCTATTATTATAACATAGCATCGTATATGGGCAGTACATTCATGTTATAAATATTTGTATGTGAACTCACCATTGCTTTCATGAGGCAAAGTCATATAATGTTTTATGCAATGATCTGGCTTTTTATGTACGGTAATCTTATAACATGAAGGTTTTTGTTTGTATGCTTAAACTTTAGCTTGCAACATCATTCTCCTGGTAGCTACTATAAAAAGCTGGAGTTTAGCTCATCAGCTTGCTCAACCCTTCCCCCATTTTACAGGGAAGGTTAAAAGTGAAAGAGCAAGTCTTGTTAACTCTTTGTGGAGTTAAAACACCTTTTTAGGTATAAAATAGGCATACTAGATCCTTTTTTCATCCTATCAACTAATTTCATACTATCAACCAAAACAGTTAAAACATAACAATACATTGTAGAGAAGCATTATATATACTAAATTGTTTATACATTTACAGTTATTCAATAATTCTTTTAAATGTACAACCAGACCCTTAAGGTGGGTTTACACGTGTAGATCTTATTGTTCAATCAACAAAAAAATCTATACGTATAAACCCACCTTAAGGTGAATGAACAAAAATCTGAGCATAAAAATTTGAGCATAGCAACGCCCCCATAGTACATCACTTTTGAACAACGAAAACCGGTGATTTATTTTCATTCGATATCGGCGATGAACGAACATAAATTTAATTTTACATTCGATAAATAAATTTATCGAACATAAAATCAAATTGGCAGTTGATTTAAGAAAAAATCTACATGTGTAAACCCACCTTAAAGGTAAGCATACACGCCTCAATTCTCCCTTGATAGATGAGGGACAGAGTGATAACGATGTGGCCGGCACCCTTTTTGTGCCAGACATTACTTTGGATGGGGACAGCAGTAATGGTATTGGATGGGAATCTACCAACATAACGGATCACTGTGTGAGCCGACATGCGGTAGATTCTTGGTCGATCTTGCCAGATGGATGCACCAGATTTTCAGTCGAGTGACCGCCGATCAATTGGCGGAACCGCACACGGACATACAAAAATCGCCTATGTATGGCTAGCTTAAGACTTGTATAAACAGATTCTATAGTAATTCTAGCAGTTCTGGAGGTGCCCTGAATCCACTGTATAGATAAATATAATCTGCATTTTACATATCTGCAGCTCTATATACGGGTATGCCCCATTCCATATTGAAGAATACTTGATCATGTTCAAGATACAGCCCATTACGTGTGATGAAGGAAAACAACTTGTAAGAGGTATGTTTTCAGGTAGCAACTCAAACAATTATAGGTGTAAGGCTGACACTTTGTAAGAAACTGTAAACAGAAAAACATTTGGACTCTTGGGGACAAACAGTAGTGGCTTGTTTAATTAACTAAATAATTATTTCACAAAAATAGCATGTATGTTGAATGTTACTGTATTTACAATATCCTATAGGATATTGCCTGCTATTACACACTGTGTATGGAATGGAATGTCATCAATTTGATCGGCTAATAAATTTTTGCTGCTTTGATACTGATCCTGTTTCAATCTGGTTCATCAACCAAAAGTAATGGAAATGGAGCATATAATCTAAAGAACTGTGAATTTTTTTTTTTTTTTTTTTGTGAATTTATCACTTTGTATATGATTGTTTTTTAGGGAGCACAGACACACACATTAATCTTCTTAGCTAGATAAGGAACTAAGGAATCAGTTTTCTTTCGATTAAATTGAGTGGCAGTACTATTGATTTATAAAAGATTGACAGTCAGTACTTAAACGGCACAAGATGATGCAATTGAGAATAAAACAAAAGTTTATGTGTGTATGGCTAGCTTTAGTTTACACAAAAACAATAAATGAGACCTGTTCAAATGATCTTGACCAGCGAATCTGGATAAGTAAACTAATCAGGGTGATCAAATTACTCATGTACTTCTCCATTAATTCTTTTTTTCCAGAAGAAATTGCAACCCCTAGCAGAGCGTTATGAGTAAAGCTGGGCATAGACGTTTAGATTTCCCTGCGATCAATCTTTTAAACGATAGTGCCATGCGATCACACAGTGCACCATATGACGCCTTCAATTCCTGGCCAAATCCTTCCTGTGATCGATCAGTTTGCAGCTTTTCTAATCGGAAATGATGTAGGGTTGGACGCGACAGAAAAGGGAAATGGGTTGTGGCATTTATGGATCAATCGCTGGAAACGATTGCATGGCTCAAATAACATCACTCGATTCCCGACCGATCGACTAAAATCAGACAGGTCTTATTCCTGCTTGATCGATTTTATGTGCGATTTAGGGTCAAATCAATAAATTGATCACTTTATGCATGCATGCGATTTGTGATCGATCGATCGTGGCGTCCAATGCAATGGTGGATCTTGCACAGAAAATCGAGACGTCTATGCCCAGCTTTAGTGGTGGATTATTGAAGAAACACCAGTTGTAATGAATTAAAGTAATATTAATTTTATAAATGTTTATATATATATTGACCTACCATATTACTCAGCCCTGTTCAAAATAAAGAAAACACACACACACACAGGTACAGGTTATGACACAAGAGAAGCACATGACCCTGGCCAATCTGGCTTACAATCTAAGTGGTTGGGGGAAAAAGTATACAATAAGTAGGGGAAGATGGGACTGGCAGGGAAGTTAGGTATGAGAAGGCTTTTTTAAAGTGGGAGCAAGTCTTATGGGACGAGGTAAAGAGAGTAGGAGTGGCCCTACAGAAATCTTGAAGCCGCCCATGTGATATTGTTATGAGTGGAGATATAACTAGGTCACTGGAGTAGCAGAGGGTAGGGGTATATTTATGTACCAGGTTTGAAATGTAAGTGGAACAGAGATGTTGAGTGGTTAAAAAGCAAGGCACAGGACTTTTAATTTGGTTCTTTGCACAATCGGAAGCCAGGGTAGAGATTTGCAGAGGAGCAGCAGATGAGGGGAGTTAGAGGAGTAAATGAGTCTAGCAGCATGATTGGACTGAAGGACTGAAGAGGTGACAGTCTAGTTACAGAAAGACCGGAGAGATGACGTTGTAGTAGTCAAGGCAAGAAATGACAAGTGGATGTACATGAGCATGTATTTTGGTGGTCTCTGGGGATAGGAAGTGGTATATTTTGGAGATGCTGTGTAGATGGAGGTGGCAGAATCTAGGCATGTTTTGTATGTGGGGAGTAAAGGAGAGTGCAGATTGTGACACCAAGGCAACATGCTTGTGGAGGGGGGGGGGGGTGCAGTGTGCTTCTAGGTGCCAAACTCTCATGCTTAAGGTGCCCATACACGCATAGATATGGGCTATATCTATGGCCGCTGTGAGCGCCGTGCATGCTCAAGGCCATCTATCTGGCATATATCTAATGCAACCAAACCTGTTTTTGAGCGGGATCAATCAACCCCACTCCACAAAAGCGTTATGAGCTCGAAGGCTGATCCATCTCACGGGCATCGACCCGTTACTGCTTAGAAATTTGAACAATCTAAAGACTTTTTTGAGGACACACAATGATCTAACAAATTTTATACACAACTTTCGACATATTTAAAATGTAAAAATAAATAATAAAGTAACACATTTTTGTTGGTTTAATTCTGTAATATAGTGTTACAGTAGATAAAATAGATATACATTTGGTATACTTTGAGAAAAGTAAATAAAAATATCAGTAAGTATTGCTTCGTATAGAGGTATTGGTCATAGATACTTTTTTTTGTGAAAATAGAGCAAAATACTGTAGAAAGGTAAGAGGGGGTAAGCCTATCCCAGCAGAAAGCACTGGAAACAATTTATATCTGACGCTTCACTGCTGAGGCCTGCTTGATTGCCTAGGAGACCAACTCCTACTCAGCACCTTCTGATAACTAAAGCTAGCCATACATGTTCCGATTCCATGGCCGATCGATCACCCATCCGATCGATTCCGCGATGCCAGAGGGAATCGCCCAATTAAGCCTGTCCCTACCACCTTGGGCCACCGATTCCTGGACGGTTCTGTGCCCGATCAATCACTTCACACATGGTACCTCCCCCTGATGTGTGCTGAATCGGATCAGAAAGACCAACATGTTGGTTCTCTGGCAGATCCGATTCTGGGGCCCTGATCGATCGGACGTGATCGATCGGGCAAGGTGGGCTTCATGCGATTCCGGGACGATCGATTAGCGTGCACGCGCCCGGAATCTATTGTCCCGGAATCCCTTGGGAATAGGACCCGTGTATGGGGACCTTAACACTCTCTGTCTCATGCTTGGATCACAACAAATTGTCTTCTGGTCTAATACAATTTCCTCTCAAGTAAAATCACTTCTAAGATGAAGTTAATTTAACAGCGGACAAATCACAAGAAATTGATATCCTTAATTTAATAATACATTGCAAGAGCTCTAAATGAATGCTTTATATTTATTATAGTGCCAACTCGGTAGCACAACTATTGTTCACAAACCTATACCAATAGACTACAGCACAGATACTTTTTTTGAACCAATAATATCAAAAAAAAAATTCACGTCCATTCATTCTCCATGTGCACAATTTTTTTTTAATGGGGGAGAATCACGTGTAAAAATCACCTGGTCTAAATTGCGTCCACCCCACGACTGATCTCCTAAGTGGGAACATAGCCTAAGGGCAGCTGTGCTTTCATCCAATGAACCCGATGTAGTCACAGTGGGACATTCTATAAATGTGTCGGAGACTTTTGCTGGTCAGTTAGAAATAAACTGACGTCTGTCACCACGGGTCAGTTGAACGGTAATCAATGTGCACCAAAGTGCACATCAATTGACATTCAATGCGGACCTAGGACACATGCAGAACATGCCGTTTTCAGCCCGTGTTGTGAGAGATTTTCTCACAGAATGGGCTGAGAACTGCATGAGGAGAGAAAGAAGCCCAGCATGGCCCCCTTGCCTCGTGCCATGACAGAGCCGAGCTGATCACAGCTTGAAAGGCTGTATGGCCGCTCTCTGCTTTCGTTACTTTGAAGGGAGACTCAAGGTCCCCTTGTGAAGTAATGGACATCGGCCATGATTTACGGTCATGTCCAATAGCCTTGTTCTTTAGAGGGATTGATTGAACCCGATCAAAAAAAGGCATACAGGGGTAGATTTTTTAATAGATTAGAGCACAATCTAGCTCCGTGATTGTACTCGAATCTATTTAGAAATCTACACGTGTATGCCCAGCTTTAATGATTTAGGGCTCAATCATGCTAATTATAAGTTAATGGTAACCCAAAAGTAAACACAGATTTCATACATATCTCAACGGTTGTGTGCGCTGGATCTCGGTGCATTGACATTCGCTTTCCTCTCAATTTATTTCAGTGGATGGGGAATTGCATCAATACTATGGGATGCAAGTGTGGTTTGGCCCTTAGTACCTTTAGGAAGCCTTCCCTGATAAAAGAATATCGCCATAACAACCAACAACCAAGTCAGGGAATGCGGCAGGAACTGCACAGCCAATTTGGACTCGTAAATTGACATAAAAATCAACCACCTCATCCTCAGTAGTAAATGGAAGTCTGGCAAGGGGCATAGTATGCTGCACAGTACACTTACCCTTGCACTGCACTGGCCACGTATAGGGATTTTTTATTTAAAACATTAAAATGTGCTGTTGCATTGCTATAATCTGCTGAATTTCAGCTGCCCTTAAACTGATTGTTTGAATGAACCCTTAAGGTGGTCAATTGTTTAAGTCAATCCTTTAAAAATGTATTACTGTTTACCTGAATCAACTGACCAAAAGTGATAAAAAATGTAATTGATCGAGCTGTGATCAGTCCTTTGGTAAATTTCCACCCATCGTTCAAATACCTGATGGTTTTTCTTGGTATTTCGATCGATTTTCTACCTGATAGTACAGGGCTTGGAGCATGCGCACAGGGCTTTGGAAAGTAATTAATTGGTTTTTGACTGTGTGGTGGTATGATCGATTGATGTCAGGCTGATATTTCAATTGCACAAGGCGAGCATATTTAAGATTGATCAAGCAAAACAACTGCTAAAGTTTCATCTTACCTTGCTGGGCAGAGTTGCGGTATTGTTGCCCACATATTAGCACAATTTCCAGTTTCTTGCCCAAATATTGTGAAATCTGGTTTCTTGCTCAAATAGTATCATAAACTGGTAATAATGGCCCAAGTGTATTCCCAGATGCCCTCTGGTTAAAGTCATGATGCCAGTTTAAGGCTAACATATTGTGGCTTTTGCAGATGCATCACTGATTTACTGTTGTCATAGTTACCAATGTGTCATCCACGTTTTGTGCCTACACAAAATGAATGTCACACATCCCTCACTCATCCCCCACATCCCTCACTCCCCTCCACGTACTGTGCACTCTGTGATGTGCTGTATTCTTCTGGAGAATCTCAGGCTGCCTATGTTTGTGCTGTATATAATCTATATTTCTAGATTTCTGCATTGCACCAAATCACTTTTTACTTCACATATCATAATTATAATTTGTTTTGCAGTTAATATAAAAAAAACTGCATTTAAAAAGCTCCAGTTTAGAAAAGACGTTTGATTCAATATAACAGCAAACAATAATATAATAATAGAGCTTTAGAGCTGCTCATCTTTTGTTTTTTTCCCTTGACCTTACAGGGCTCCCTTCCCCCTACACGCTTAGTTCAGCCCATCAATCAGTTAAGCTCTCCCCCCTCTGCTAGGTTCTAGTTCAATTACAAAGAGCTCTTCTTTCAAAGCTTTACAAGGCAGAAACATTTCTATAGCTGGGCATATGCAGCTCGATTTCTTAGAAAGGCTCGATTTTTAATAGATTCGAGCACAATCGAGCGCGTGCACGTTCATTCGATTGTGTTCGATTGTGCTCGAATCTATTAAAAATTGGAGCCTTCCTTTTTCGATCAAGTGATCCCGCTCCAAGGCGCTTGATTATGATTCTCATTGGATGACGTCATCTCGCCGCGGTCGGGCTTCCTTGGTCTGGAGGAAAGTTGAGCAATCTAAACCCAAAATAATACAAATTTGTTTCAGATTTACTGCACTGAGGGGGTTTTCCCCCCAAATATACATTTTGAGCAGAAAAAGTTAAACTATTACAATGAGATTAAGAAATTGAGCAATGGCGTAGGTAAAAGAACAAGACAAGGTGATAATTAGAGTAAATATTTGGGATAAAAATAATCTGGGTATATCAGTAAAGTTGGTACCATGCACACTCATCTTAAATTTGGTCATGAATTGGACGGGAAATCAATTAACCAATTAAAATTTTTAGATTGATCTCCTTACTTTGAATTGGGATCAGCATCCCCAAAGTAAATGTCGGCACACAAAGGGTGTGCGGCCGATTCTCGGCAACAACCGGCCATGTGTGAGGCGATCCCACGAGAAATCGGCCCTGCATCGAGAAATCTATGCCGGGTTTAATAAAGGGTAGCTCATATAACCTTAGGGGGAAACAGGGCATAAACTGAAAGATTTTGTGGAGACATAGTTTCATGGTTAGAGCTAATGTATCAACAACAATATCCAAAAAACATATACAGATACACACAATAAATCCATTTGTGCAAAATAGCTTTTTAGACTGCTAATAAGCCATAATCAGTGTCCTCCTGCCTCGAGTGTAGAGGGCTGGGGGGAGAGCCGGCAAGCGCGGCGGAGTACAGTGTAAAAAATGTCGCGAAAAGCCCATAACTCCCAGGGGGTTAATACTCGTTGGTCCAATACACCAAAGATAGACCATTTTTGAGATAATGGTACCTAGTTGGGTAGTTGGGCCATGAAATAGAAGCCCAAAGCTTGCCTTAACCTTTTAGCCTTCGGGAATGTCAAGAAAAAAGTCAGTGCCGGAGACACTGATGAAAGGGACTTTATCTCACAAGAAAGAAGATGGGGTGAAATATAAGAATAGTAAAGCTGATACAAAACAAAGATTTTTTGTAAAATTGTAGTTATTATAACATGGAGACCAGTATACTTAAGCCCCCTATACACCTTTAGATCACTCCATACAATTTCCTTTAGAACTACCAACAATTATGTAGTGCAGGGTCCTCCCTGATAGAATACATAGTGATTGGAAGGTTTAATAATGTCCTCATATTACAAGGTTTTGATAGAACAAAAGTTGATTATACAGAAATTGTATGGTAAAGCTGGCCATAGACAAGGAGATTCCTGGACTTTTGCCGGTGGTGCAAATTACAGCGTGGTGAAGTCACACGCTGTGTTGAGTCATTGACAAAACTGACGGGAATCCAGTGTGTGCCGCTAACATAGGGATTCTTGTCAGATTGCAGTCAGATACTTTGGATAGGGGCTCTGGTCCCAGGCAGAAAAATAACGGCAGGGCGGATTGCCATGCAATCCAGCTGGCAGGGCTTTTCGGATCAATGCAAATGCAGCTCCGACTCCCAAGGGCACAGAAGGGGTTCAAACGTAGTGAAAGCCTTACTGTGCTGCTACAGCATTGCTGGAACCATTCAGCTGGGTGTTAGTTGGATCCAGAGCTGTCTTGTGGGTCCAGAGCTGAGGCTGTGGTACTCCAGGGAGAATCAGCAGAAGAAGCCCAGAACATTCTCAGGATGGCCTATTTATGCCCTCAGACAGGGGCTGGCGTAGGGCCTGTTACTGGGCAGATGTAACTTTGCTACTTTTTGGAGGGAAAAGTAGAGAGGTAAACAACCAGCCATGACTCATGGTTTTAGCAGCACGTACACAGCAGGTGCAACCCTTAAGGGGGACACACCAAACAAACAAGCACTATACAGCCATTATTACTGTATACAGCATATACAGGGAGTGCAGAATTATTAGGCAAGTGGTATTTTTGAGGAATAATTTTTGTATTATTTGAACAACCAACCATGTTCTCAATGAACCAAAGAAACCTCATTCATACATTAATATCAATAGTGAATATTTTTGAAAGTAGTTTTTAGTTTGTTTTCTTTTAGCTATTTAGGGGGATATCTGTGTGTGACTACTGTGGCATAATTATAGGCAACTTAACAAAAAAACTAATTATACCCATTCAATTATTTATTTTTAACCAGTTGATGAAAACCAATATTAAATCTCAATCACAAATATACTTTCTGACATTCAAAAAACAAACAAAAACAAATCAGTGACCAATTATAGCCACCTTTCTTTGCAAGGACACAAAAGCCTGCCATCATTGGTTATGTTCAAGTGTTTTGAACCACAGCCTACCGACACTGTCAGAGAGGTGTACTGTTTTCCCTCCTTGTAAATCAAAAGTTGATGTGGGACCACAGGTCTCAATGGGGTTCACGATCAGGTGAAAACAAGGAGGCCATGTCTTAGTTTTATTCTTTTATACCCTTCTGGCCATGCGACACTGTGGATACCTTGGACGCGTGTATTGGAGCATTGTCCTGCAATGAAATCAGTTTTTCTGAAGGATGCCAGGACTTCTTTCTGTACCACTGCTTGAAGAAGGTGTCTGCAGAACTGCAGTAGGACTGGAGTTGAGCTTGACCCATTCCCAACCGAGAAAAGGACCCACAAAGCTCATCTTGATGATACCAGCCCAAACCAGTACTCCACCTCATGGAGCTCTCTGCCCTTACCAATACAGCACACGTGCCATCCATCTGGCCCATCAAGACTCACTCTCATTTCATCAGTCAGTAAAACCTTAGAAAAATACAGTCTTGAGATATTCTTGGCCCAGTCTTGACGTCAGCTGTGGTCCGTGTTCAGTGGTGGT
>CM070039.1:50406980-50417101 GCA_036250615.1 Ptychadena robeensis
AATGTCAGTACACAGGATTGCGATGTCGTCCATGTATCCGGTCACTTTAGCTTGTAGTCCCCAACTTGTGGGGATGTGTATTCCTCTGATCACTTTATCCCTTCTGATGGAGCATAAAAGTGGCTCGATGGCACAAACAAACAGCAGTGGGGATAGGGGACATCCCTGCTTGATGCCACTTTTCAGGGAAAAACTGTCCGTTGTGGAACCATTTACCAAAACTTGACTGGTGCACCTGGTGTATAACGATTGCACTGAAGACAAGAATCCTTCCGGTATTCCCATTTTGCGGAGTACGTTAAAGAGGTACTCGTGTGATACGCGGTCAAATGCCTTTTCAAAGTCTAAAGAATGCCAAATGCACATCCAGAAACCGCTGGTGTACAGTGCAAATATAGCCTTTTTGGTACAGAGCCATTTATTCCAAACTGCATACAGCTGTTTCAGGCTCCTTGGCCATCATCAGTGCAGTGCATGGAAACAATGGCTCTATGGTGTGGGGCTTGGAAGCCGAACAAACAGTAGTACCCGTGAAACAGCTGTATGCAGTTTGGAATAAATGGCTCTGTACCAAAAAGGCTATATTTGCACTGTACACCAGCGGTTTCTGGATGTGCATTTGGCTGATGGGGCGAAAAGGAATAATTAGCATGGCTCCGCCCACTGTCCCAAAACGCAGGCTTCCACCTAAAGTTTTGGGATTTGTGCTGGATTGGGCTGTGTAAATACCTTCTGTTTTTTTGAGAAGGCTTGATTGTGCTATGCACTGCTCGAGTTGAGGGCTTTCTGATTCCTTTCATTCCTTCTCACCATAACCTTCACAGGTACTTCTGTTAATTTGGGAAATTCAACTTTTGTTGCAATAGTGGTGTACAGGTTTAAAAACATGGTCCAGGATAACCAGCCAACATGCATAAATAAAAAACTGTAATAAAAAAATCTATCTTGCATAGCATTCTAACATATTTGGAAAGAGAGTTGTACATAATTTGTCACTATTCATAGGGACAGAGGACATAAGCCACATAAATGTATACAAATACATTATTTAAGAATTATTAGCACCAATATAGAATAAAAACATACCTGCCAGTTTGCTTCTGTCCTGTCCAGCAACAACAACTATCCAGTCTCTCTGAATGGTGATGCCCATAGCTGTGCTTGCCAGATTTGCAATATTTGCAATAGTGATGACAAGGATATAACACAGTGTCTAAAAAACAACAACATAATTCACTTAATATATGATTTATCTATGAAACAAGGAGTTTAAGCAAAAACACAATTAGTATTTATATGTTGCTTTAAATTAAAAGTATAACAAGAAATTTATCACAAAGAAGCTTGTTCTATTACAGTCATAATGTTAAGCCCCCCATACACCTTTAGATCTTTCCATACAACTATTCCATTAGACCAACACTTATGAAGTATAGTGGCCTTCCTGATAGAATACATAGTGATTGGAATATTTAGAAAGGTCCTTATATTACATGGTTTTGGTAGAACAAACATTGATTGTACATAAATTGTATGGAAAGATTGTAAGGTAAAGGGGGCTTTAAAGAATTAGTCAAGTAGTGAAATAGTAGTGAATAATGAGGCTGACTTAATACAAGAATTAAATGTTTCAGCTCAAAAGGGCTAGTTCACATTGGGTTTATTGGGCTGCCATTCACTTCACACTGCAAGGGTATGGCATCACTAGGAGCAGATAAGGATGTTTGTGAGCTTTTCTCTGCATGCTAGACCCACTGCAAGGGTAAACATGTTTCATATGAAGTTCAGCTTTAAATCACTTGCCACTAAAGGCCACAGTCACAGTCTGAAATTAGCAGATAGGATGATATTTGCTGTAATATATAGTGAAATTAAGTGTTTTACAGAAATATTATTTCATAAAATAATGTAAAAAATATTAAAAACCAACCAGCAGCCATCCATGATACATTGTCAACAGTTCATTCTTGTACAAGAAGACCACCATCAAGATGATGCCACAGATAATAACAGATACATTCTGGACAATCAGTGAAGTCTGTGCCACTGTAAAAGATTGAGAGAGAATAGGCTAAGTCCATATTCCTAATAATTATTTTATTACTAGTCAAACACACCAGTCATATTTTCCTGATATTTTCTTTTTAAGATGACCATTAAAACTGGATTCTGGCAACAATTAGAAAATTCAGCTTAATTTTTGTATTGATTCAGGTGTTCGTTTTCTATCAAAAATGTATATTTGCCAATGAGCTTAGCTGGCAGAGGAGGGGGAACTCTGAGAGGGTGCTTCCATCTCCCTCTCACCTCCTGTAACTGAAATTTAGCAGTGGCTGGCAGCACAGAGCCACTGGCGGAGCCTGAGTTCCAGGAGGTGGAGACAAGGATGCTGTCAGAGGTAAGAGTATTGCCACATTGAAGGAGGTCACATGCTCAACCATACCTGGACTGGTATAAAACACTAGCTAAAGCCATGAAAAGGGCATCCGGGAGGTGCTGGGGAAATTTAACAAGCATTTGCTGAGGGTCTTGGATATTGGATGAATAAATAACTGATATAGTCAAAGCACAGAGGCAGCTATAAAATTTTAAAACATTCTTTTACCACAAAAACTATTTAACAGTGGATAGGCATAGCCTTGATCATGCCTAAATGTTACTGTATTTTTAATTTTCGAAAGAAGCTCTTTTGAACTAAAATCAGCAACCAACAACCTTGTAGAAATTTGTTAAACTTTTAATACTCTTAGTTTTGTTCAATTATACAGTGAACTGAGAAGCTCGATCTTCAGCAGGACTGGATATTGGAGAAAATATAGCTCACACTTTTCTTGCAAAATACATATTGAAAAACTTGAAATGTAAGGCCAAGACAGCAGCATAGTTCAGAGAACTAAAGCCGGCCATAGACGTATTGATCTACGGCCAGCTTTTAGCAGACTCCTCACAGACTGGTGACGTCATCACGCTGTGAGGAGTCGGCTACAGAACGGAAAGGAATCCCATGTGTTCCACTAACACACGCGATTCCTGTCAGATTGTAGCCAATTAAATTGGAGGGGGAGGAGACTCCCCCTCCGAGTTAACTGCCTGCAGCAGGATCGGAGGATCAGCCACAAAAAGAACCAGCAGGACGAATCCGTGTGCGATACAACCTGCCCGCTCTTTTGGTCAGATCCCCAAGGTGGGCTCCCCTGTAGTTGTGGGCGACCGACCTTTATGTGCTCGGCGGGAGTGAGCACGGCAGTCGGTTGCCCCCAACTATGGCCGGGAATCGTCTCGTTTATGGGGGGCTTAATATTTCAACATAGACATACTTAACCTTCTGTAGCCAAAACTGTGTTTGCCCAGACCATGTACTCTTTTAAGATCTTCCTTTTACCTTTTTTTTTTAATCTCTTATCGGCACACACACTCACATTGTTCTATCCAGCCTTTACCCCCAGCTAAGATAAGAAAACTAACAAACATATCCAAGTTTTAGAATACACCTTTAGATCTCTCTGTCAGATATCCTTTAGATCTACCAACAACTATGTAGTGCCGGGTCCTCTGCGATTGAACACAGGTAGACTTGATGGTTTAAAAAAGTCCCTCATACTACATGGTTTTGGTAAAAAATATTGCTTTTTGCGTGTTTGGCGGCCTTTATCTTTTTACTCCTTTCCTTTTCTTATTATACTCTGTGCTAGTCCAGCTTCACTGTTCCTCCCTTTAGCTCCCTATATAACCATTTATGGAGTTGTAAGTGACATATTTGGATGTGCTTGCGCTGCTGTCATAACAGACCAACAGACTTCATAATCTGAAGGTAATCAATCTGCATTATAAGAGGCTAGTTACTCACATTTAATTGGATAATTAATTAATTGGATAAAAGACATTTCATCCAATCCAAGTCATAGCTTTGGTTCAATGTAGTGCCCTGGGTAGGTTACAAACATCTTCAACAAGTCCAGTTTATTATGACTAAAGCTGGGCATACACATACCAATTATCCAGCAACCGTTTTTTAATCCGATCGCCCATCCAATTCTGAAATAGATTTTAATTTGTGAAAATGATCGCAAACTGCAACTTACCATGCAGTAAATTTCTGGGCGATTCTATCCTGAAAGTCTCAATATGTCTTGCACACACACATTTATGGGTTTGGAGTGGTGTTAGCTGAAGAACTGGCCAGTGACCAACAGCACACAAACAAAGGTAATTTCCACAAGAAACATAAATGGATCACTTAAAACGATCACATGAGACAACTTACAGCATTCGATTCCTTTGCTTTTTATTAAAATTATCCATCAGAACGGATCCGTAAACGATCGTTTTTCTGTCCGATTTTTGACAAAATCGATTGCTCGATCGCTTTTGGCATGCTTCAATTTATTCACTCTGATCGCGTGATCGATTTTGATAAACGATCACACTAAAAATCGTAACGTGTATGCCCAGCTTTATCCTTTTGTTTTGCTGGCATTCAAATGAAAAGTGAGACTGAACTCAAAAATGATTTACTAAGTTGAAGAGTATCTTAGAAATATAAACTGTGTATAAGCCCTACGTTAATGTATATTATTATTATAATATTTCAATAAAACCAACTCTATTTCAAAGGAATGCTTTCTGATAGCTAGTAGCATATTTTTAGTATGTTAGCGTGCCTAGGCACCACTGTGTCCTAGCCTAATATTATTATTATCATTTATTATTGAGTGGAGATACACACGATAACACACAGGTACAGGTATGACATAGGAGGAGTAGAGGACCCTGCCCGGTTGGGCTTACAATCTAATAGCTAATATCTGCAATGTGAGACTTAAGATTAACTTATGTCTTCCCTTTAGCTGTCACAGCATACATTTTACCTTCTACTGCCTTTTTGGCTTCTGAGCGTAATTTTTTTGTAATAAAATGGAATACACAATATGGCATTGCTTTCTGAAATAGTATTACCTCTTAATCTTGGGTTTTTGTCTACCCAATCTCCAATAATAGCCCCAAGAAGAAGGACCGAGCCTGCCACCACCAGACCATAGACCGCAGTCAGCAGTAAACTGTTTCCATAGAGTTCAACCAGAAAAAGTGACACTGCAAAATGCCACATGCGGTCACCCTGTAAGTAAACAAAGAAAAAACAATCATCACAAAACGTGAAAATATACCGTATTGTTCTGACTATAGGACGCACCTAAAGTTTTAAAGGGAGAATTAGGGGGAAAAACAAACACATCAATTCAGATATCAAGTGAATAAACAGAATGTTCCAGTAAAGAAGGAAGGACTAAATCATGCAGTATTCACTCTATATTCTTCTAGCCAAAAGGCCAGTGCCAGGAGGGAGGTCTTTGCTGCAGCAGAGTGTCAGGGCTGAAACTTTATCATGTGTTAATACACTAGCAGTACCCATATTCTGAACACAGTGATCAACCTATTAAGAGACACATTTTACAATCTGGCAGTAAACAACTTATCCATGAGCAAATATTTACATATGGGAGGAGATATGACTCTTTGTCACAAAATGTATTCATTGCAATGCAGAATATAAATGTAAATACACAACTCATGCAATCTTTTTCTAAAACGTCTCTTTTTGGCAGTAGCTTATTGGCTTTGCTGGGGGGAATGGAACACATTTCTTACTCCTGGGATGCAAAGCTATTGCTCCCACTAAGACAAAATTTTTTATTTTTTTTTTACATATTCGGCACTTTCCCATAGATTTTAATGGTAAAAAGGTATGTCTAATAGTCCAAAAATACTGTAGTTCAAATGTTTTAAAGCTTTTATTTACTTTTTATAATAATATAAATAGAAGTCCCATTTTTTCATATCACATATTAATGGAAACATTTGTGGATTTCTATGTGCTAATATGGTATGTATGTTAAAATCTGCATTGAATAAACAGCTAAATTGCTCACTTTCATATGTGACTGCAGAAGAAGCAAAGAAATTCATGTATGCCTAAATAACTGAAAAACAATTGCAAAGAATCACCCCTTTACCACCCTGCCTGACTATTGGTATGATCTTTTTGTGCTGATATACTATGTTTGGATTTGGACAAACTTGAATGCTACTTACTATCTTGAATCCTATGGAAGTTTTATGGGTGTACTTACTTTTTCACATGCTGCATTTGCATTTTGACTCACTTTTTGGTAAAGAAATAATGACACCGTGTAATAACCGCTTCCTTAAACTGTACTTAAAATACAAACTGATAACCATGTAAGCAGTTTGTAGATCCCACCCTCCTCCTCTTAATACATTTCTGGCTTGATGTAAGGACCCCAGACGCATATGGCTGAGATACGACACATGAATATGGCGAGGACACCCACACTTCCTGGCATCATCAGTGACGTCAGGGAGGGGGGTACAGTGAGGAGGGACACAGAGGGATGGAGCAGGCACGACTCAAGAAAGTACTCTACAGTCTGGGTTACCAATATAATGGAAGTCTACTCCAAGCTTCAATACCATCTATCCCGAGATACAATACTACCTATGTGCCTATAATTCCTCAATAATTTATAAGAAATGTTTACTTACATTTCTCAAACATGATTATCTAAATTCCCACCCAACATCTGGGAACAAAAATGATTAACTTCTTTTCATAGTATCATCCAAGCTAAATATAACCACTAAGAATATGTACCAAAATTGTTGTCTATACAGTGAATGCTATAAATAATGCTCATGGAACATATGAGGTGGGCAATCAAGTAGCAGAGATGTGTTATGTGATAACTCCCAGATCAGTCTGGGCTTAAATTACATATCTTATGTCTGCGTACACATACACAACAGTCACATGTGTGCATATTTTGGTCTGGTCCCTGAAACAGATGATAAAAATGATGATTAGAAAACAAGCTAGAAATGAGTTGTTACATGGTAAACTTGACTGCCGTCAAAAGTGCCATACCGAATTTGGTGGGCAGACTCAAGCAGGCTGTCCTTAGAAATAACATGGGAATGGTTGTCAGTGAATGACAACCGTCCAGTGACCACGCACAATGTTTGCAACCACTGCAGACAGCCGCGTGGTTGGGGCTTCAGTGAGTTAAATTCAGCTTATTCCACTTTAAAGCCCACCAACATTCAGGAGAAAGACAAATGAAAGTCTTTATTAACACTTTGGTGTGCCTGAAACATTTAACACTATTCTTCTTGATCTCTCATATCCTGTTGACTTCAGTGTACCACCCAGACTTAGTGTGCCAACCAAACTTAGTGTACCACCTATGACAGTGTTGCTATTGATCAGATTTTCTACTTTGCTTTATGTTATATGTTGTTCCTTTTATAACTAGCTCATTCCTATAACAAACAACATTTAGTTATTTTTTAAGTTTCTATCCTTAGCTCTAGCCTCTCACCCTTCCAACATATCATATCCTAGCAGTGCATCCTGCACAGACATTTCTGGCTTTAAGCGGAGCAAGAAATTTAGATAACTACAAAGATAAATTCAGCGTAAAATGCTAAATCCAAATGTGCCGATAATGCCACTTGTGTCCTCTCCTTGCCCTGCAAATGCCTCTTCACCATCTAGCTAGCCACACACCGTATTAAAAATCTCCTTGTTACCTCCCTTAATATATGTGTTTGCCTTGTGCAGCGGTTAAACGGTTAAGTTTGATTTGTTTAAATTCTGTATTTTCTGGCGTATAAGACTACTTTTGAACCCAGGAAAATCTTCTCAAAAGTCGGGGGTCGTCTTATACGTGGAGTGCTGAAACTTCTGAGTCAGATGTGTGAGATGAAGCCGAGGTGCTCACTAAAGGCTGTGGTTCCAGCTGAAACTGGTATTGCAGCTCAAACATATTAAAACACCTTAACTGTATCATGTGACATTTTGATTGCCAAAATTCTTTTAATTAAATGTATATGATGCATGTCACTTGGATAACCGCAGGTAAACATTAATATGAGAGGTTGCAGTTAGGGGTGTGAAATTGGGAATGTAAATTACTCAAAAAAATATGACTTTTAAGGTTGTTGGAGATCTGGAAATTGAAAGTCAGAGTAGATGGGTCCACTGCGGTTTCCCTGAGCTGGACAAAAAAATTACACATGCCAACACATTTGCCCGTGGATTTCCTGTGACTTGCAGGCAGTTTGCCCATGTCATAAGAATTAAAATTAACATACTGAAAGCAAATCTGATGTTTATTTTTATTTGGTGTGCGTTGGAAGGGGTAGTCTTATACGGCGAGTATACCCCAAACTCTATATTTTAACTGGAAAAGTTGGGGGTCGTCTTATACACCCAGTCGTCTTATACGCCGGAAAATACTGTATGTTAGAAAATTAACGTGAAAATTTAATATTATCTGGCAGGTATGGCATGTATTTTTTAAAGCACACTTGTGTCCAAACTATATAGTAGTCCATAAAGCAGACTGACAGGGGGATATTGTCTTTGGTATACTTTTGCTCCTTTCACTGTTCAGTCACTGGGTGGGGAGAAGACTTTAAATTGCAGCACAGAAGGCAGAAAGGGCTGTGCTGTAGCCAAGTTGTGTAAATCTCAAAACTAGATGGACAAGAATACAAACTCTTTAGCAGGTAAAACTAGAGTATGTAGTTATCTGTATATTTAGATATTTACCTACAGTTCAGGTTTATTGCTGATTTCCAAACTAAAAATAACTGCATGCATATTTAGCATTAAAAAAAATTCATAGTTAGATTAGACTTTTATAAATTACATAATATTTAGTAAATAGATTCAGCACGGTAATGGCATTGGCAATGCAATGCAAAATAAACTGTAGCAAATAGCAAACACAGTACCAGCTTACATTTGGTATCTTTGGGTGTAGGTAGTCATTTTTTTTCATTATATGTATGTAGGCTATGTTCATAGCTGAGCAGTTGGAATGTGTAGACAAGGAAGGAAAGGGTCAACCGGAGCTAAATTCTGTTGAGTCTATTTTGTGCATAGGCATGGGGGAGGGGTTAAGGACTTAGTTTAGTTTCTCTGGAGTAAAGTAAAACTTAATTATGACTTCTAAGCATAAAAGAGGCCTTGAAAACTTGCTTAAATTGTCTGTTATTCAAGGAAACAACTTTGCTTTATAATAAAGCCATCTTCAAGCAATATACAAAATATAAAGTTGAGTTTAATACTTTAGGTTGTCTTCCACTTCTTATACTAGTGATGGATGTCTCTCTTATTTTATTACTACAGCAGTGCAAGTGCAATATATGCATCATAAACCTTACTATTCATTGGAATACCTGAAACCATTAAACACACCTTGCACCTAAAAAGCTGGCTCTGCAGTTTACCTCCGAGTCTATGCCCATTGCTAAAACACCTTAGGAAAATGATAAAACCATTTAGGCATATACAGCACAGTAAATAAGGAGTTGAACTTATATTATTCCTTACTTCTGCAGGCTTTAATCTTTTCATTGGATTCGTTTCCGACAGACTCTTTAGAAGCTGTGCTACTATGCACGTTTAAGTCCGACACCTTGTTTACTAGTTTTGATATTTGAATTTATATCAAAGTGATATCATTGAAAAGAGGTCTGGAGCTCAATGTTTATTGAAAGAAAGTCCAATATGAAAAAAAAGAACTATTCTGCTCTAATGCATCAATAGTCAGATCTAAGATAGCACAGCATTTAAAGGCAGCTCCTGGTCATTCACTTTATTGTAAATGATGGTAAGTCCCTCGCCTGCACATTGTACATCTATCTTGTTTCTATTTATGACTTCTTCAGACTTCTTAAGTGCCAATATTTCTGCAGTTTATCATTAGCAGTCCTATTTCTCATTACTGTTATTCAGGCAGGGATAATAGCTGTGGCTTTCTGCAATGGTCCACCATTACACTGCCATCTTGCCACACCTCTGGATTCAGGCAAGGTAGCAAGGTAACTATTTTCAGTTGTTTTCAGTTGTAAATAATTAAGCTTAAATCTTAACATCACCCATTTTGCGTGGGGGAGAGTTAAAGGGCAATTTTCACAGAGACAAATAGGCAAACTGGATTCTTCCCCACAGTGAGGTAGCATTCCCATGGGCAATTTCCAGGTTCCTGACAGCAACAGACCGGAAAATGTCAGGCTCCTGCATATGGAGGGGGGCA
>CM070039.1:50419003-50434372 GCA_036250615.1 Ptychadena robeensis
AAATTTATCGAATTACATTGATTGTACAGTCAATTGAACCATGTGTGGCTAGCTTTAATTGTATCAGTAATTGTCTGTGAGGTTTTTACCAGGGTACCATTTTATAAGTGTTTAAAACAATATAACCTTGGGCCATTTCTTTTAAAGAAACCTTATGTAAAGAGATCTACTTTGTATTTTTGTTTCTTATCATGAACAGTAACATGACCGTTTTGTTACAGTAGTGCAAACTACAAACTTTATTTTAATGGATCACCTATTTCCTCACTATTTTAGATGCGATATGCGTATTTGAATAGCCACCCTGACCTCTATCCAGTGAAATCAGACGGTTACAAGTGGTTTAACACATCCTTTTATTACAGACTCTTATGTCTTATTATCTCTGTGCCTGTTCACTTCATTTTTTGCCAAGTAAACATAAATGCTTTGCTATCAGTAATTGTAGACTTTTCTTCTGATGATAAATGGCTGGAGGTCAAACTGAGCACAAATAGTAAATAGGTAATTTCTTAACTTCAGTATTCACAGAAAAATACACAAGGCTGTCTCACTGTGTATCTATAGGTACCACATCCTAAAAACATAGATAAACCAGAAGCAGACTCCTCAAAGTGGAAATTTAAAGTTTTACAAAAAAAAACAATTTATTTTTAAAGAATCCAGATTTTTTCATCACCATAATAAAAACTTCATATTAAATAAGCATTCTTATGTCGAAGACGATGTGGAAGTCCATTCATTTATTATTTATATAAATTTAGGTGGTTTACAGATTCCCAGAAAAGCAACATCAAGAACAGCCGCATTACAATGTATTACTATTACCAGGGGTGCACATAACTTTTTTAGTGAGCTCCTCAGATGAGTACCGGGAGATGGTGTTTGGTACTAACCCCATATGTAGCGTGGCCTTCCTCACTGTCTCCCTCACTGTCCTCTGCATCAGCTTCCTGCATGGTAGATTCTGCTGCAGATGGATCTCCCTATTCCTGATTGAGCCTTCGATTAGCAATCTCCATCCACAGGTCACCAGCTGGCTTTGGGTCACATGTAACTCTCACAGTACGACACTGTTTGAACCCTGTTTGAACACTGTTTGAACCTCCAGATCTCATACCACAGTAGTGCAACCAAGATTTTCTGGGTTAGTAAATAACCCCTGAGACTACCTGCAGTTCATATGTCAACCTTTCATAGTCATATTCCAACTGTAACACAGTGCTTTTCTTGTCAGATTTTACCCTTACATATGACTGCTCTGACTTTTATCCCCCAGATCTCGGACCCCCTTAGAAGTCCAAAGTCCAGCAGCTATCCAAGTGCCATAAATTGTATACATTTAACATTAAGCTGCGGCCACACAGACATGGAGTGCCTCCAAGTTGTTAGTACGCATATGAGCTTTGTAACAATAATGCAGGTATGCATAGCTAGTTTTTGGCCCCTTTTGAGTACCAGAGTAACACTTATGTGCACCCCTGACTATTACATATAGTTAGAGCACATAAAAAGGTTCTCCATGATAACCATCACAACCCCCCCATCACAAAAATAGTAAATAACTAAACAGGACTCTACCAGGACATTAAACTTAAAAAAATATAAATGAAATATTCTTAACAATTTGTAAAAGATTTTCCTGGTGCACCAACAAAGGGGCATGTTATACTTGTGGCAGCAAATGGCACTTAGTCTGTCTGTCTGCATGGGTCATTAGTGTTCCTCAAAATAAGTGATATCACCATTCTTTATGATTAGGGAAATGTTTTGTACAGGAAACTGGAAGATAATGTATATTTCAGGTTATACTGGTCTTAGCACTGCTAAATATAAGAGCAGAGCACATGATATCATTTACATTACTAGTATTAACATATGTCTACCAAGGATGTTCATTTTTTTCTCCTAACTAAAACTTTTTTTTGTGACAAGGAATCAAAAACACCTGTGCATACGGTATTTTACTTAGGCCTACTAGTACTGCTAGAAATTGCTAGAAAACTGCAAGAAGAATCACTATGGTCGTGCTTACTATATATTCAGTATGGGGGTAGAGAATACTGCATATAGAGTTTCTGTATAGGGAGTAAAACTGCATTAGGACTGATATACATGGTCCACAGGTTTGGTCATACATGTTTAACATTAGGGCATTTGTCAATGTTAGGGCATTTGTCTAGGTAATAAATTGATGTAGCACAATGCATCTCCAAAGCGCTACTGTGTGGTCCAGGTATTTAATGGGCATGTTCCTGGCACACTAATATTCCACATTTGACACGTGTCCAATGTGGGGTTTTTGACTAAGAGGAGACATGTCTTAAGCCGCATCCCCTGCATCCCCACCAAGGAGAACACAGAGAAGAGCTGTGGGCTGTGTTCGGTTAGGCTGTGGATGGCTCGGCAGGTCGGCATCCCCGGCGTTCCCTGCCGGGGAGGGGGTGCCGGTCGTCCCGATGGCGCTTTTGGGACGGTCGGCGCCCCCTCCTTGGTGGGGGTGCAGGGGGCGCCGGACTGCTAGGCTGTGCTGAACACTGAACAGATCAGTGTAGGGTGATGTGTTCAGCTGACAGTATACTGCTACTAGTGACACCTGTGGCATCCATTAAAATTCATTGCATTATTCCAATTGATGTGAAAACTTATCAAATTTTTTTTTCTGGATTTTCTGCCCGTGCCGGTGCGTCTTATAAGGTGAAAAATACGGAAGGTGTCTGGAGAACAGATATGCATGGTTGTTTCAGCTTAGTGACTCAACAAGTAGAGGAGGAAGGATCAGGATGACATGCCAGGGTCAAATCAGCTATAGGCGATTGACTATTTTTATTTTGGCATGTTCATTTCAGGGTGTAGAGACAGCTATTTGGCTTTTCAGTTGGCTTTTCATTTTTTACTTTTTATAGATTTTTTTTATTACCAGTACTTGTAAAAATGTGTGAACCATAGAGCTAAAAGTTATACAAAGTATTCCTAAATGTGTGTTGATACCTAACAAAATGCTTTACCTTAAAACCGACAACTATTGCAGGCACTCAATGACTGAAGGGTAATTATCTAGAATATTTTTTCTAGGTAAAGTATGTCGTTGCTGGGTGAGAGCTGTCAGTATAGGATCAAAGGATTTATAACTCAAAGTTCAGTAGGCCTGACTCTTCCAGGAGTATCTTGTCTTAACTGACACATCTATATTTCCAGTTAAGATCTAGATAGTGTTATGACAGAAATACTAACATATTATAAAGGAAAACTGCTGATTCATTTGATTTCTCATGAGCATTAGAAGCATGTAACAGCTGTAATCTGTTTTTTATTGGCAACTCTCACTCTTTCCTTTCCGACAATGCTGACATATGAGTATGTTGGGTAGAGCAGGAATCATCTCACTCTTTTCAGATAGAAGTGCATGTAGTAGGATCACATAACCATCTTCAGTATCCTCCAGCATAACATACCGACTAATGACTCACAAGGTAAAGGTGCTAAAAAACACTTCTCTCCTGATTTCAAGGCTTCCTCAATAGCACCCTAGCATTTGCACTCAGAACAATAATTAAGGTAGCCAACAAAGAAATCAGGTGGAGGTGGGGGGGGGGGGGTTATATACCTTGGGGTATGTTTTTCTTATGCTTTACTTAATCCAGACAAATGTTCTAGCAGTATTCTTGCCTCAGTTTAATTTAATCTGCAGTATAGCAATCCACACTATTTACCACTTTGCAACTTTTGTACAGCTGCTCATTTAATTTAATATAGCCTAAAACAAACATGTAACATCCTTCTACATATGATTACTAAACTGGCTATCCATTTTTTTAGTATAGTAAAAATAATTTTTTTACTATACTGAAATAATGGATAGCCCGATTCTATGGGATAAAGGTGCCACAGTAATAACAATTACATGCACAGGTTTTAGCAGTATGGAGTGTTACCCATTAGAATATATACTTAAGTGTAAACTGGGATTTTCACCACCCAAAATGTGCTACAAAATTGCATTTTGCTTTTACTAGAGTCAAGAGAAAATCATGGAATTTGACAGGTAGACATTGTGAGCTGATTACAAACATTGTATAATTACCATGAGATAGAAATGTTGAGAAGAGTTGTGGGGACGTTAAAAAAAATATTGCTATAACACATGTAAGTCAAGTCAAAATTAAGTTAACTAATCGTTTTAATAAAATATATGCTATAACTAGATGTGCTAGAGTGTGTTTCTGTGGTCTAGCTGCTGCATTTCCCACCTTAGGCTTTTACATATCCAGGTTTCTTATGTAAAAAAGGTACTATATACAGATCGGTTTATGGTTAGGTATTTTCAGTAATTATTGCAGAGTTTAAATAATACCTTTAATTGGCTAAGTTTTTAAAGAAGCAAGCTTTTGGGCTGGCCTAGATCAGGAAACATTTAGAAGGGATCTTGGACATCTAAAGAGCTTTCAAATTAGCCAATAACGGCTATAGCCAATAGACCAATACTAATCATGGTTAGAGTTATCATGTTATTGCTCTGTTTTACCAAAGAATATGGGAATACCACAGGGTGCTTAACAAAATCCTGATCTTACAAATGTAACTTAGTAGACAATTTAGGATCTAGAAACTATCAACATGACCCTATCCTTGGTTCAGCACCCATTTACCTTTTCTTAAATGGGTGTTCCAGCCTTAACACTATTATTCCTGATCATAGAATAACAGGGTTATCTTTTTTCTCTTCTTTAAAGCTAGCCACACATGGTTCAATTTTGGTTCAATCGATGCTCGATTAGATCGAGGAATTCAATCGTCTAATCGAAAATCGATCTTAATCGCATCAAAATACACCCCATATTGAGTTTGCAATTGTGGTGAGATTTCGATTCCAAAATATTACTAAAATCGTTGATTTTGGTATTGAAATGTTTTAATTCCAGATTGAAGTGGTCTATGTTATGTATATCTAATCTAATCGATCCAGGAGAAACACCACAAACATCGGCGATTATAAAACGATTTTGGCACAATCGACGATGATTTTCCAACATGTCCGATCAAAATCGATGAAAAAATTCATCTAATCGAGCATCGATTGAACCAAAATCGAACCGTGTGTGGCTAGCTTAAGGGTTGTCGTTTGTAAGAATTTAATGTATTTTAGATAATTGTCAGGTGCACAAATGGGCTTATTTCCTCTAAGAAGCCTGGACTACATTGTATGCCATTATGATCGACCTAGTTTCCTAAATACCACCAGTAACTCTCAGAGTTCCTTGCTTAGAGTTCCCCAATAGGGGAAATCTTTTTCACTGACCCCATTTGTTTAAAACAAAACTGTATCTTGAAACCAGAATATGAATGTTATTTCAAGCATTCCTCTGGGGTAACAGAGGAAACATTTGAAATTAAAAATTTTTGCTCTAGCACATGTATTTTTACTTTCAAACTTTAGTTGATTTAAAACATTTTGAGTTGATTTTGAACTTCAATTATGCAAAAACTACATATGCTAGAGCAATCATTTATTTTTTTTAGTGTTCCCACAACCCTTTTCTACATCTCTAGTAATTTTAGTCATGAGACCATGTTCACTGCATTTGCCAGTCCAACCACCAGTAGAAATTCCACAAACATCTCTAATAATGACATTGGCATATTTGCTGTGTGTTTCTGTGCCCTAGCTGTTGCATGTCATCATCATCATTCAGTTTTCCCAGGTATTTTGGTCAAATTAGGTGCCTAAGCTGATATTCAGGTCGGCTTATACTTGCATATATTAGGTTTATGTAGTTTTATATCTATATATCTATATATATCTATAATTATATATATATATATATATATATATAGTGTAATGATTATTACAAGCCCCTCTGGTGGTGTCCTGCTCTTCCAGGTGAACTGTTTATAACAGAGAACGAACAAATATTTGAACAGCTAAGCTGCAAAGGACAGACACCTTTGTCATGGATTTGTGTGAGGGGTAAATGCACCCAATATCTTACCCATGAAGCCGGTGTTCTGTCGAAATCTGCTTCCCCATTAAGATCTGCTCCCCTTGTAGCACAGAATGCGCAACAGGGGGAGAACATCTAATGAGATGACATAGGCGAAGGGGGAGCTGATATCGACCAGGGAGCCATCTATAGCAGCGCCCATGAAGCTGTCATCTACAGCAGCTGCTGTGTCATGCCCCCCATCCTGGTCTCCATCGAAATGTGCTCCCCGAGACCCTTAAAAAGCAGTGGCCGCGAACCTGTCACCTATGGCAGCTACTGTGTCTATGCTCCCCTGGTCTCCATGCCCTCCGTCGAGATCTGCTCCCCCTTTAGCACACATGTCATGTGGGAAAGGTCGCATGAACTTCGGTATGGATGGTGCGACATAGGGGTTCCATATCTCTGGAAGTAATGGTGTTTGGCAGCACCCATCGATATGAGCTCCGTCATCTATGTCGCACCATCCATACTGAAGTTCATGCAACCTTTCCCGCATGACATTGTGTGCTAAGGGGGAGCAGATCTCGATGGAGAGCATGGAGACGGGGGGGGGGGGGGGGGGGGGGGGGGCATGGACACAGCAGCCGCTGTGGACGACAGCTTCACGGGCACTGCTTTGGATGGCTCCTCGGTCGATATCAGCTCCCCCTGGAAGTGCTTCCCCTGTTGGTTGGTGATACAGGGGGAGCAGATTTAGATGAGACACTGGCAGCTGATCGAACCTGCCCGTGTCTGCCTATATATTATAAGTTATGGTAAAGAAGAACAGACACGCTATATTTATAATATAGGGGACAATTATGTGCCCCCAATTCCCAAATAATGGTCAGAGAAGAATTGGAGAAAACGCTGTCACGTTATTTTTAGGTCTCATATCTCTTTTAGATGGGAGAGTCTGCTGACTTTTAGATAGGTATATGTGCACAATCTTATGTAAGCAGCAAAGGTCACATATATGTATTTCCATATGTTGTTTCCAGGGACTAGCAGAAGACAAAGGAATCCTGTATGTACATACCATAGATATATAGGTAGATCAGAAAGTGCTACTTACCCAAGTGGACAGAGAGTGTCCCAGATACATCAGAAACTTTGCAGATGTAAGGTAGTCGGCAATGGATCCTAGAACAAAGGAATGGAATATAACATAACACATATAGATTGTATACAATAATAATGAAGTCCATATTCTCGGGGTACTTACCGCAGCATCCTGAGCGCTTCTGATCAGCTGATGATGACATGATGATTTGATTCTATAAATCTAATTAATTCTTCTGTATATGTCAATATCCAATAAATCCAACTGCACAGCTATCGAACGGAACCCCAATGTTTTACTTTCCAAACTTAGCTATCACTGTAGCTGAAGTTGGAAAGTGGAAGCCTTATAGACAGCTGTATATAGAGGGGATCGGGATAATACGGACCCCCTGACCCCCTTCCTGTCACCCCCTCGGAGCTCCGCTTTACACCGCGATCACTAGTGTTTACTGCTTCCCGAGCCCTTCTTTATACAAGTCTCACAGCTGCTCCAACAGGCAGCTTGCACACGGCAACCACCCAAGCCAATCGCAGCGCAGAGATCTGCATAGCCCCACCCCTTGGACCCGGCCCCGCATTGCAGACGCGAGGAGTCATGTGACCGGTGTCCTAGGCTTTGGATAATAAGCCGGGTTGTCATAACATCTGGTAGGAGGACAGCACCGATCACATGACATAAACGTTCGGCTACGTCTGGTGGAAGTTTCATAATTTAGATGAATTTCCTGTGCTACATCTAGATCTTCTAATGATCCAGCAATAAATCAGTGCAGTTATGGTCACTTGTTCTACAACATTGAGGTTAACTGATTTTCTTCCTTAGGGCTTGCTTCCACTACTGCAGAAGCAGTGGCGGTGCCAGAGGGGTGCTTGGGTGTGCTTAGCACCCCCAAAATCCTCGTCCAGCACCCATGTTGTACATGGAAATCAAATTTTTGGGGAGGGCAAGCTCTCCTAGCACCCAGGTAGCACCTTCAAAAAAAAATGGCTGGAGCCACCCCTGTGCAGAAGCCCGCAGTTGCCTACAGGGCTGCTAAAACATGTAGTTTAATGGGCTAGTCCCCTGCCGGTTGACCGAGTTTTTGACCGCGGTCCGCACTCTTCCGCGGCCGCCCACCACTGACTGCGGACATACAGGTGAATGGCCCCAGCTAATAACCACATAAGATGCGGTTCTTAGCAGGGGCGAATCTTAGCATTGGCAATTGCGCCGCCGCCGGCCGCATTAATGGAGACAAGCCTTTAGTTGTATTGATACAATACACATATGATATATCGTAAAGAAAGATTCTTCAATAGTCACTGTCAACTGCCTACTTAACTGCTTTACAGTGTGAAGTTTATTGAAGGAGTTTGCAGCTGGCTGCCCTTGCCGCACAGGGCTCCCTTTTGAAATGAATAAAGGTGGCCATAAACTTTCGATATGCGGATTTTGCTGCAGATGTGGTGATCGATCTGCTTCGAAATCTGCCACAATTTAAAGAACCCACCTTAAACCAGGCCATAATTCGGCCCAGAAATCGATCTTACAGATAACAGACATGCTTATAATTTTAAGATCGATCTCCATACTTTGGATCCTTACTATGGTCCACATCCAAAGTAAACGCCAACACAGAAAGGGTGCACGACTGTCTGTGCGCGATCTCACTAGGCGGCACCGATATGCCAATGGCCGCCTTAAGGATTGGTCTACACTGTATTTTTAAAGTAGTGCAGTGCGGACACCCACGGCCTGCCCATATAGGAAGTGACTTGCCAGTCCATACTGGAGCCTAATGACCTGCTTCAGGGAGAACTCAAGCCTGGGGGTGTTGTGGATTTGTTGGCAGCACTCGAACACGCTGGAGTCACATAGTGGGCCCATTGTATGTGACATGACCAAAACAAACCCAATTATTTTTCAGGCTTGGTTTTCTTATGAAAACAGGCAAACTGTGGGCAGGTGCCACGGACAAGCCATGATGCTGGACAACGCCTGCTTGCTGGGTAGTGTAGACCCAGCCTAAGCCAAGATTCTCCACAAAAAAAAATGTCCCTTTAGTCCAGTGGTTCCCATTCATAACCCGTGTTTGAATAGGGAGGGGGGCTTGATAATGTAAAGGGGGGAAAAGGGGGGCCCTGAAAGAAAAGTTTGGTAACCACTGCTTAATGCCTGCCATACACATGCCGATAAGCGGCCGATTTTTAATCTGACGTGCTCGCGCCGTCGGTCAGGTTAAAAATAGGCCGCTAATCGGCATGTGCCCACATGGGGCGACAGATCCCTGTCGCCCCACTTCTCGGCCGGCCAGAGAACGGACATGTCCGATCTTCTCTGGCCGATGGGAGCCGATGAAAGCCGATGCCATAAGCTGCAATGAAGCGGCATCTTCATTGCAGCTTATGGCCGGCACACAAAGCGTGCCCAGCCGATTGAAGGGGCCCCATAATGCAACGGGAGGCTAACGTGATTAGCCTCCCGGAAAGATATCGGGACTAGTCTGCTACACACATCGGCGTGTGTATGGCAGGCTTAAGTCAATGAAAACGGAAAAAATGTGTGAAGAAAGCTACTCCCAGTGTTATAGAGATCGACCATTAGATAAGAATGGCCATCTAGGGCATCCCTGATCTAGAAAGATATAGTAAAGTCACCAATGACTGCACATCTGAACATAATCTAAAAGAATTAAGAAAGACTTCCCTTAAAATGTTTGTTTTGTGCAGAGTTAGAAAAGAAGAGAATCTCTTGTCTGTTTTGTATTTATTTTCGTTGAGTTAGAATAGTTATGTTGTCCTTGTCACCAGGGCCGACATCAGGGAGGGAAAAGAGGCAATCTTGTCCCAAACCCGAGCAGCAAGGGGGCCCAGCAGGTGTTATTTTGGGGTTTCGCGCTGCCCGATCGACCCTGGACAGCGGACAGCCTCTTATGAGCTGTCTGATGTGTGCTAGCACCTACAAACCCACTCCTCTCTTTCGGAATGAGAGGAGCAGAAGGAGATGAGTGGATTTTTTGTTTGCAAGCACCCAACTCTCAACAACTTTTTTGCTGTTAAAAAGTCCTGGCTGGTGGCCATATAGTCATTATTTTAGTACCATGTAGGGCTGTTGGACCTGGGTAAAGATACTCCTCTATTCAGACCGATGACCTTCAGTCAATGACAGCCAACTCCGTGTTCTCCATGTAGACCTCCAACCACTGAAATTGATAGTAGGAGGGCTTCCATCATTGGCTTTCAGTGTGGCTCTGATATGTTATGGAGATAAATGTGGAGCACTGTAGTGTAAATGTTGGAAGAATGCAAAACTGAAATGTATTCTTGTTGTGTAAAGAAATATGGATAGATTTTTTTTAGAATAGCACAGCATGTTGTGCACATAAATGAGCCCGCATCATTTTGAAGGAGCGGCAGTCATTCTGTTAAGATCGTTAAGGTCATAACACTTTTAATTACAGTTCCCTTAGCATGTAACAATTGTAACAGATTTTCTCTCAGCCACCAGTTAAGGTACATTTTGTGGGTTAACATTCACTAGGATTTGTGGGTGTCTACAGGAAATTGAAAGGGTCTGTAGGGTGGTAAACTTCAAACGGGGAGCCTCCCTCCCCGTTTGGATATTTTGGATCACTCACTTTCATGTCACTGACAAGTTCAAGCCCTTGTAGATTATGAGACTGGTTACTCTAGAACAGGAAACTGCAGAAATGTCTCTAATAACAATTTTGCTGAATGCAAAAGTTGGTCAGAATCACTTTTATTCAAATCATGTTTGTCAGAATAATAGGTGATTACAAATCTGACTCAATATTTCTTCACTTGACAGTTGCATCATCATATATTCTGAGCATGGCAGTCAATCTTACTTATCAGAAACTTTTCCAGGTCCTTAAACTCACACTGCCAATATTTCCCACTCCAATCCATCAGTCAGACAAACAACAATATTGCCCACCCCCTCAGGCTAGGATCACACAATCGTTTGCCAACAGCAATGTTCTCCGGCCGACCCCTGGTGCCCTCTTCTTAAGGCCGCAGTGGCTTGGGGCAGAGGGCTTAGACCTTTTCTTGCTCTATGCAACTGTATTTGCACATGCAAAGAGATTTATACATTTAGTATACAAATAGTCCAATAGTAGATTTTTAATGACCAACAAATCACTCCATTTAAGTTAAGTAAGAATGTGCCAGTTGTTTTTAGTGCAGATTTTTTGCATTTGATTTCAAGCTTTTGAAATCCACTGCACTGTCTGAGTCTGTAGAACACTGCTATGTATACATATGATAAAACTGTGAGTACATTTTATCAAAAAAGCTAAGCTATCAAGCTGATTTGAACTCATCTCACTTTCATGTTGCTTTTGGCTCTATGTCAATAGCTCCTTCATTCAAGTTACAAATGATAAAGGTCATATCAATTTTGCTTGGTGATTGAGGTATTGAGGTTATTGGGTTGCCTAGCATAGTGACTGTGCTATGCATTGTGATGGGGGAATCTGTGTATTTTCATTTTAACAAATTCTGTGCTCTGACATGTTACAGGGTTTGTCAATCAGATGTATAAAGGGCGCATAAAGTGGTAAGGGCTCAAATTAATACTTAATTCATATATAAAAATGCTCCCTATATAAGCTTCAAATGGCCAAATGCAGAACAAAGGCATCTCAGGTCAATTACACTTAGCATTTAATTCTAAATAATCTCAGAAGTGTATCAAACTGGGGGCATATGCCAGCTGTGATTGGCCATTGTAAATCCAGGGCCCTTCTACAAAACATATGTTTTTCTTCATCATAATTTTTTTAATAAAAAAACATAACACGTTCATAGCATTCCGTAGACAAAGGTTGGTTGAAGGGTTTAACATTTAACATTATAAAACAATGGGATTCTGAGATAAAATGTAAAAAAAAGTAGTATACAACCTTGGCACTTTAGTAGGTGTCTGATCAAAGAGTTGGAGTTGAGTTTCCTTATTATGTATGTTGCATGGATCAACACAATGCCTGGGTTATCTCTTATGAGAATATGTTCCCTGGTGGTTGTAGGCATGATAAAAGACTGGTAGGTCCTGTCATCCTTGGGTCAAGTAAGTCTATAGATGGCCATTAGGTCTCCTGCTTCTTGTTATTAGCTGATCTTCTAATGTAATAATAACTATTCACATATGCAATATGGCACTACTATGCTTGCTGATAGTATCCTCTCCCTGACCCTTTCTTTATAATGTCTGACACAAAGGCATCTGAACCCCAATACATAAACTGATATTGTCGTTCACCAGAGGTTATCACCTTTTTTCTCTCCACATATTTATATGTAATTCAGTTCTTCAAAAAACAGTAAGCACTATTATTCTGATGTAAGGCCACAGCATATATGGCAGGCCATTATTAACTCAGCCCCGATATTATTATCTCAATCGTCAGCTACCTGTGCCCATGTGCAGCACAAAATGTACTCAGTTACCACTGAAAATCGGCTCCTGCTCAGTGATTTGTGTAAACTAAATAAACACATTCATTATTTTTAAAAATATTTTTCTAACATTTGTAATAATATCTAGCATGTGTACAAGTGTTAGGACTGTTGACCTATTGACTATTACCTGACATGTGTAATCTGAAACACATTCATCCTCTGGTTACCTTTTATATGATAGGATAAGAGCTCATTAAAATACAAATGTGAGGTCAAATAACTTTTTTACTGCAGGACTATTGAGAGAACACTCCAAAGCAAATGACCACAGAAAAGCAAAGTTCTGTTAATCAGCAAAAATAAACAGTGCTAAATATAAAAAGTAAAGAAATACATCAGATTTTCTGCTGATATTTATTTTATCCATCTTGTCTTCATGGGAGAGACAATGAAATACAGACACAGAAGGTCAAAATGGAAAGGAAATAAAAAGTTGGGAGTTACAAAGACAGGAAGACAAATGAGCAGTACGTCAGGAATTAGAAGACCGATAAGTCGAAAAGGAAAATTTCAGGATATTTTAAGGGTTTAAAAAATTTAAGAGATAAAAAAGGAACAAACAACAATGAACATGGCAAATGGATAGTCCGTAGAAAATAAAATTAGCCAGATGCAGTCCATTAAATGTCCATTTAAAGCAACAACGCAGGGAATGCGACATTGTTATTTGTCATTTGCTCCATGGGGTAAAAATTACTGCGTTTATACCCGCCCCCAGGAGCGCCCAGTTGTTTTGTCAGTCAGCTTCAATTCCCTCTGTCAGTAACATAACAAAAATATGAGCAAGACAACAAGAGACATAGAGAGACAGACAGACAAGTAAAGAAAAAAAATAGGACACCCAACAAAACCCTGTGAACATATGTGTTTTTGTAACATGCTTGGACACATGGATATTTAATCTCAACACTCTAATATTGGGAGATTAAAGGAATATAACTAAACATTCAAAATATTCTGTAAAATTTTATTCTACTAAAATGCAATTTCTGAACAGGACACCCTACATTTATTCACACATTAAGCATTAGGCTAGGTTTCCACTCTGTTGTGCTATCCATGCAATTTCTGAACAGGACACCCTACATTTATTCACACATTAAGCCTTAGGCTAGGTTTCCACTCTGTTGTGCTATCCATCGGGACCCCTGCATCAGCGGATGTCTGAACAGAGCATCTGCTGGCCAGGTAAAGTGTATGTGATCCATTGGGACCCCTGGCAAGCACTGCACTTAATGTAGGGGTCCTGACGGATCACAAAACACTGTGGAGACATAGCCTAAAGCCCCCCATACACCTTCAGATTCCTCCATACAACTTCCATGAGACCTACCAACAACTATGTAGTATAGTGACTTGATAGAATGACCCTGATAGAATACATAGTGATGGGAAGGTGTAGAAAGGTCCTCATATTACATGGTTTTGGTAGAAGAAAAGTTGGTTGTACAGAAATTGCATGGTAATTGTATGTGGTGTATGGGGGGCTTTAGGCTCCACTTTGCGTTAAGGATGCGCTGCGTTAACGGATCCAATAAACGTGACTCATGCATTAGGGTTCCATCAGGGATCTGCCAGGGATGCGTTAAGGGGTGCTCTTGAGACGTATCAATCTTTTTGTGTTTGTTTTTTGACATGAACAGATTGATCAATGCATTGAACAACGCATGCTATTGCGTTTTAATGGACTTAATTAAATTTCTATGGGTGTGTTGGCTTACGTTGCGTTAATGTCAACGTAGTGCCCTGCGTTGATTTTAATGCAATTCAAGCTGGCAGATCACACCAACGGATGTGTAGACATATCCATTGACTCTCAATGGATCCGTCAACATTCTTGCGTTTGACATACATCAAATGCAGGGTTATTAAGCGCCCCATACACCACATACAATTACCATGCAACTTCTGTACTTTTCTTCTACCAAAACCATGTAATAGGAGGACCTTTCTACACCTTCCAATCACTATGTATTCTATCAGGGAGGACCCGGCACTACATAGTTGTTGGTAGGTCTCATGAAAGTTGTATGGAGGAATCTCAAGGTGTATGGGGGGCTTAAGGCATAATGCAACCTAAAGCCCCCCATACACCACATACAATTACCATGCAATTTCTGTACAACCAACAAAAAAAGAATGTTTTTCCTATTTAAACCTCAAAAACGTAGTTTGGTGTTTATATACAATGGGGCAAAAAAGTATTTAGTCAGCCACCAAAAAGTTCTCCCAATTAAAAAGATGAGAGAGGCGTGTGATTTTTATCATAGGTATACCTCAACTATGAGAGACAGAATGGGGGGAGGAAGAATCCAGGAAATCACATTGTAGAAATTCTAACAAATTCATTGGTAAATTCCTTGGTAAAATAAGTATTTGGTCACCTACAAAGAATCAAGATTTCTGGCGCTCACAGACCTGTAACTTCTTCTTTAAAGCCCCCCATAGACAGGCAGACTCCTCCATACAACTTTCATGAGACCTACCAACAACTATGTAGTATAGTGACCTCCCTGATAGAATACATAGTGATTGGAAGGTGTAGAAAGGTCCTCCTATTACATGGTTTTGGTAGAAAAAAAGTTGGTTGTACAGAAGTTGCATGGAGGAGTCTGCCTGTCTATGGGGGGCTTAAGAGGCTTCTCTGTCCTCCACACATTACCTGTATTAATGGCATCTGTTTGAAGTTGTGGACAGGTGTCTTTTATACTGATAACAAGGTCAAACAGTCACACTCCAAACTCCACTATGGTCCAGACCAAAGAGCTAACGAAGGACACCAGAAACAAAATTGTAGACCTGCACCAGGCTGAATCTGCAATAAGCCCCCCATACACCACATACAATTACCATGCAACTTCTGTACAACCAACTTTTC
>CM070039.1:50434472-50491137 GCA_036250615.1 Ptychadena robeensis
TGGAGGAGTCTGCCTGTCTATGGGGGGCTTAAGATTATTTTTTCATATTGACCAAATACTTATTTTCCACCATAATGTGCAAATAAATTCTTTAAAAATCAGACAATGTGAATTCTGTCTCTCATAGTTGAGGTGTCTCTATGGATTACAGGCCTCTCTCATCTTTTTATGTGGGAGAACTTGTACAATTGGTGGGTGACTAAATATTTTTTGCCCCACTGTACATATACTTGTATACATATATTTATATGTGTTAATGTGAGAATTAACACTATTGTTTTTCTTTTATATTTTATTAAAAAAAAAATTTTTGTTTTATAACTACATACAAACAACATCAAAGCAAATTATGCCATAACAATTCTTTTGTTGCTGTTACCTAAAGCCCCCCATAGACAGGCAGACTCCTCCATGCAACTTCTGTACAACAACGTTTCTTCTACCAAAACCATGTAATAGGAGGACCTTTCTACACCTTCCAATCACTATGTATTCTATCAGGGAGGTCACTATACTACATAGTTGTTGGTAAGTCTCATGAAAGTTGTATGGAGGAGTCTGCCTGTCTATGGGGGGCTTAAGATACCATATGGCACAATAACATAGATGCAAAATAAATATACAACATATCATTCCTTATCACTGTTTCTTAGCCTTAACTTATACCTATTTGCCTCTACCTGGTAGAGGGTACCTTCTTATTTCCTAAACTGCACATTCCTAGCACTCCTAGCAATTCCTCAAACTGGCTTATTTAATCCTATAATATTAAAACTTAGCATATTGCATTGGTCATTGCTAAGATACCAGATAGTCTGTCTATATCGACCCATCAAAGATTGGATTTCAACTGCAGATAGTGTCCGAATAATACATTTTCTCCAGCTTCTAAAGAACCCTGTGGCTTTTTTTTCCAGGGCCGTTGCTGCCTCCTGTTGTTCAATGTTATATAGGTCTCTCAAAGATCGCTGAAGAAAGGACAATGATGTTGCAGTTTCAGATGTGCCAGAAGATTTTGGAAGGGAGAGGTAACTGCCCTAATGACGATTCATTAAGCCCCCCATACACCTTCAGACTCCTCCATACAACTTTCATGAGACCTACCAACAACTATGTAGTATAGTGACCTCCCTGATAGAATACATAGTGATTGGAAGGTGTAGAAAGGTCCTCCTATTACATGGTTTTGGTAGAAGAAAAGTTGGTTGTACAGAAGTTGCATGGTAATTGTATGTGGTGTATGGGGGGCTTTAGGCCTGTTTCAGTTTAATCATTATTTTCAATTAATTGAATGCTCAAAAATTTTTGGGTCTCACTCCCATTTCTTCTTGTGGCATGTTGAAACTTTACTTTGAACCTTGTTAAGATCTAACAATGTAAAATATGATTCTTTGCCATTTTTCAAGTGGTCTTAAACTTTTGATCAGGACTGTATCTATCGCATTTTCAGTGTTCTAATGAGAAAAACTGCAATGTTGACAACCCACTTAGCATAGGATTACCCTTAATAGGAAACATTTCTAAAAGGCCTAATATATAACATCTTCTTTCTAGGGATTTCGGATAACTTACTGGTGTACAGAACAGGCTTCTTTATTTTACAGTTATAGTTGTTGCAGGCTAAAATAAAGGAAAATGGCTTCTTAAGCTATTTTACATTCTGTATTGATACCATAAGTTCTCTTTTATAGGGTATGTTGAGGCAAAATATTAAGTACATCTGTGCAGAACATATATGTTTTCCCTGTATATTCTTTGATCCTGCAAGTACTAACGCATACCTATTGATGTGCCAGAAATGCATTTTGTCCCTAATAAGTCTTAAGTCTACTCTCCACAACATAAAGATGAATTGTTCTGTAGTCATGAAGAGAAAATGTCAACCAGAGGCTGAAAAACTCAAGGGGGGCTTAAAGTTAAAACCCACACCTGAGATAAAGAGTAAGTAACAGATTTATTACATATTGTAAAAAAAAAACAACACATTAAATAAATATAAAAAATAGCAGACAATCTCAATTGAACAAGATTCCCATGGATTAACATACATGTATCGGGGAACAAAACACAGTATAAAATCAATATGAACATAGGTATAAATAAAGATCACAATTTATGGCCGGTGTTAGAAATGTCTGGGGCCAAGGAGGAAAGGAGTACAGAGACCACCCTAGTACCCCCACATCCAATAGTTTACCTTGACATCCCTTAACATGTTTTGGCCCAAGGTCAATGGCCTCCTCAGGAGGGAATATGTCCCAGCCCAAAGTGTATCTGTACTATATGTAATCCACAGTATGTTAAATCTAAATAAGCAAAAAATACTGTTAGCAGTATACCTTCAAGGTATGGATCACTGTGATTGTGATGTGTTAAAATAAAAATCAGCTTAACAAACAACATTAAACCCCCTATTCCAGAGGGGCCTAAAAGTAGCCCTCTCCTGAAAGTGAAGTAACATACCACCAAGGGACTGATACAGACCATCTGTTTCTAGATATTATGTTCATCCAGTGGACCTCGGGCAATAAATAACTCATTCAGGATAGTGGCACATGTTTTACTAGTTAATGATAAGTGTATTTTCTGCCCAAATTCTTTTACAAAATATTAATTGTTCTGTAGTCCAGAAAGTAGGACTAAAGCCCCCCATAGACAGGCAGACTCCTCCATGCAACTTCTGTACAACCAACTTTTCTTCTACCAAAACCATGTAATAGGAGGACCTTTCTACACCTTCCAATCACTATGTATTCTATCAGGGAGGTCACTATACTACATAGTTGTTGGTAAGTCTCATGAAAGTTGTATGGAGGAGTCTGCCTGTCTATGGGGGGCTTTATGTCACTTCACTTCTTGTGAGAACAAAAGAGGTGTGCATAAGACTGCTCCAACATTCTGACATAGTCTACAGGTACAAGGTTATTGCAGTTATTGAACATAAAGTGCTTTTGATTATATATTTAACAAAATGGGGCAAAATATGAGAGTTTATTGTTGAAGTTTGTATATAGTTCAACTAAACTTCAAAATGTCTGCATTGCGTACATGGTAGGTAGACACTACTACAACCACCACCTTACAAACGCGATGTACTCTTCCTACAGAACACTCAGTTACCACTGGAGGGAGTCCTGGTGCAGAAAAAGGAATTATTTTTCATGTTTTCATTCAACAGACATTTGTGGGGGTTTTCCCCAGCTCAGGGTCTTTTTCACACTATGTGCCTTGCCATCCACTTTCGCCAACAAATGCAGTGCATGATCCCAAGATATCCTCAAAGCAGGTCCATTACAGCCACTGCTTCACAACTGACTGTAATCTAAATGATGGCCAAATTGACACATGTTTATCATTCCCTTGCAAACTATTGTGACATACTTTCTCTTGCCTTGGCATCAATCTCTACCTGTTATTTAAACACACCAGCCCAACCTCATTGAGAGTTTATTTGCATGTACAGGTATTGGTTAGGCACCATTGATCAGTAAACAGACACTTTTTTATGCATTGACTGAAGTTAACTGCACAGCTTCCCCATATACCATATTTTGGCAGCATAAGACACCCCCCCCCCTATAGTAGTGGAGAGAAAAAAGAAATATAGAGTCAGAGACACATCCATTCACATATAAAGTGAATATACAGAATGTTCCAGCAACATACTCATTGGTTGGCCATGCAGCATTCATCCTATATTTACTAGCGAAGCCAGTACCAGGAGCTAGGTCTTATTAGTGTGCAGGGCTGAAACATTAGCAGTACCCATTCTCTGAATCCACGGATGACTTGGACTCTATTATGTCTATTTACATATGGGAGGAGAGATGAGTTTGTGTCACAACATTCTGTATTGCAATACAGAATGTTAGTGTAAATACACACCTCATGCTATCTAAATACATTCTGAATTGCAGTGAAATAATGATGTGACAGTCATCTCTGCTCCCACATGTAAATAGGTGCTGATGGGTAAGTTGTTTGTGCCAGAATGTAAAATGTGCCTCTCCAGAAGTATCGGCCAGGGAGTTCAGAGAATGGGTACTGCTAGCAGTAATACAGCTAAGATCTCTAAGGCTATGTTGCCACATAGGCGATTAATACTCTATACTCTATTTTGAATTGGGGCCCGCAATCAAAATGTAAAAAATCGCAGGTGAAAATCGCCTGGTCAATTGCCTGGCAATTCCACAGGCGATTAATCACCTATGTGGGAACATAGCCTAAGAGGCAGTGGCCCTTTGGCTTTGATGAAGGCTAATGGAACAAATCCCAGCCTCCTGGGATGCAGAGCTATTGCTCCCAGGATATTCTAATGGAGAAAAAAGGATTTTTATAGACAGAAAATACGGTAGCCTTTTTCTTTTCTTTACATAACCTTTTTCTTTTCTATCCTATTCTTCCATATGTACCGAATTCCCCCCACTTTAACCACTCACTCCTTTGCTATTTGCTTATTCTCGATCCTTTTATCGCGTTTACCACTTTCTAAAAATCGTAACAGGTGTACATTGCGGGATTAAATTTTGAATTGTACAGAAAGTGACTGGATGGGCTCAGGCACATCTTGCCCCCGTGTAAGAATGCTCCAGAACTTCTTGCTTCTCAACCTGAACCTTTATAATTAAATTATTCATTAAATTAGAAAGCATTTTGGAAATCATGGCCATGTCCTTGGATCAAAACATTTAGGTTTTGGTGCCATGTAGACTTCAATTGTTCAGGCATGGCCTTGATTATTGTATCGATTATCAAAACCACCCTTTTCACCAATGACAGCAGTATGGCTACATTAAAAATTTCCAAATGCCAACATTGAGCTTATGAAATCCTAAATAATACATGAAAAGGAAGAACATTTACTTTGAAAACTACACTAATAGTCCTTCTCTGTTCCCATATTTACAAAGTGTTGTCAGAAAAAGAGGTGATGCAACACATAGTTAAACGTGTCCCTGTCCAACATTTTGTGCAATGTGCTCAATATATCTAGTTCAAAATAATATAATAAAGCCCTTTTAAATATTTTCAATTCTGATATATTGTCCTTGCACTACTTTAAATTAGATATAGTATTTCAGAATCAAACTAATTTTCCAACATATAAACGTATCTGGTAATTGACTTTTAGAATATACTGCATTACTTCATTCTTTTTAATAATTTACGCAGACACTGTGTTAAGCGAGAAAGAAAATGCTAAATAAAATATTTATTATAAATGATGCACAATTACATGATCTGTAACATAAGACAATCCACTGCATGCTACAGTACTTTCGTGACATATTAAAACATTCCATTCTATTTAAAATGAAATATTATAGTATTTGATAATATGTAGTGGTAAATACTATTGAGTGGTAAAAAGTATTGTCAATGATATGCCTTTTAATAACTTAAAAAAAAACAAAAAGGCAATGCAGGCTGTGGCCCAAACAGCTAGAGCTACACTGGTTGCTGCTGAGGGGGTTTACCACTTGCTGGAAGTCATCTGATTGGGATACAGCTATAAGATTAGTAGTTGCTCAACAGTGCTACGATAAATGAGCAAAAGAGATGAAACAAACAACTCATTTATGAAGTACTTTACACAAAAAGTATGCTATAGCATCTTGTAGGAATCAATCACACACAATTGGAGTACTGTGTGACCATGTGAGAGAAATGTCCCGTTATGTCACGTAATAGGGAGCCATTTGTCCCATCTGTAGACGTTGCTATTAATCACTAGCAATGTCAGTAGCTGAATGAAGTTAAGAAAAACTACTGTAATGTTCAAGCTGAACAAAGCGACTGCCAATAAGTGGTTCAACGTCTCAGTAGCAAGAGATTACAACTTCCTGTGTAGTTTAGCCCTGAGGACCAGATAGACATTATTATTTACAAACGGAAGGCTGAATTAACAAAAAACAAACAGTACAGTGCACGGTATACAATAATATAACAGTTTGAATCCCACTATTTCAGCCTTTATTTGCAAACGTCACAGGTTTAATAGCCCCAATTGACCAGCATATCAGTTTTCTTCATTCATTACAGGTTATAACAATACTTTATTCTCTTTTGAACAACTCTAAGGTACTTAGCCAATACATATTTGCTTCTTTCTAACATGGTAAAACATTTTGCTTGTGATCAATATCCTAACATACTGGCAGCTTTAAAAAAAAACCTCACAACAAAAGCAGTCCCTATTATGACAAGAAAGTTGGAAAAAGTTGATAACTACTGCGCAAGAAGACAATATAGGGCATATTCTTGATTTAAAAGATATATACAGTACAGCTTTGTTAATAGTCGTATCAATCCACAATAAGTTCATGTTGGATTATCTGAACGTGGGTTTAATTATGCTTCACTTTCCCTGGCAGATGAACTTTGAACTTCTTCATCCAAGAGAGGAACAATCAGGTTGTCTTTGGACATAAGATTATATTTCATCACAAATTTAGTGAACCGATGACACAAAAATGTTTCATTCTGTAAGAAAAAAAAAAGACATAAAACATTCACAAACAATACAAAAAATTAAATTTTAATTTAAGGTATCTGAATGACAACTACAGCTCAAAAGAGTCCATATCGTCAATTTCTGAATTGTTTCATGGGGAAAAATGTATGGGACAAGGCGGACAGCTATAGAAATACATCATATGGTTAACTTTAACAAAATAATAGAAAAGACCATATTGGATCACACATGGAGTTTGAGGTTTCTCTTGCATCAGATTCTAACTGTTTGGATCCAAGGACCTGAGGGTATGCAAACTCCCAACCAAACTAAATTTTGCCTTCAGTTTTTGTATGTCTGTCTGGTCTAAGTCAAATCAATAAAGGGTTTACATTTAGACAGAGTCAATCCAGGTCTTTAACCTTTGTTCTGTGATGGTATAAGCATTTAGTGTAGTCAAGTGTCACTAACAAAGGGGAACCTGGGTTGCTTTGCAGATAGTGTCATAACATGCTTAAAGGCAAGAAGCCTCCAAATCGCACTAATATTAGCATACCCAAATAGAAGTATACATTTTTATTTCAATATACAGTATTAAATTTAAAAGGAGCTACATGTTGTGTACACAATGGTGGCATTTTTTTCTCTCAAGTTCCATTTATAAAGAACTAGGTAATGTAAAAACCTGAATGTTCAAAACAGCATAAACACACATTTTATGTGATACATATTTCACATATCACTGTTCCCTGTAAACTAATGAGATACATACCTCATATTCATCAAAAATTTGCCGATGATGAAAATAAGCATGTGAAAATATTCTATAAATTCTACGACAGACTGATCCTAGTTTAGCAACAGATGATTCCTTTATGCTAACCCTGCAGAAGAAAAAACATTACATTCTCTGTTAGACAAAATGTTTTCTTCCCAGATTATTTCATATAGAAGCAAGCATGACCAATACAATCCCAGTCCTCTGCTTCTGTGGTGGTGTTATTACAGAGGGTTCTACGCCTACAATGCTCAAAGTTATATTTAAACCATGAATGAACAACTGTCTATCGCAAACTGTTCATACCATTCATATCTGTTCTACAATGTGCTAGCTGAGATTTTCTGTAATTACTTGGCTGAAGAAAACGGCAATCATTAACTTTCCTGTTTCTTGGCAACCTTTACAAATAAATACTATGATGAATAAACAAGTTAAATAGTCACCAAGCATTCATTTCCAAGCTGCACATGTTTATTTGTTTATTCCAAATGTTTTCCCTTTTTTTTTTAAAGCAGACTAAGGGCTTGTTTCCATTATACGTCGGGACCCCTACGCTAAGCATGCCGGTGTAAAGGCTGAACGTACTCGACTATGTTCAGCCTTACACCTGCAGAACGGCTCGGCGCAATGAAGACAGTCTCCACCAAGCAGGTAAGTCTCGGTTAGTCATCGTAACTATCTGTTACGATGGGACCCAAAGGGGTCCCAACGCAATGGAAGCCTTACAGTAGAAATGTGATATACAACAAACTGTTTAGAGAACACAATGATAGATGTTGATGATGATGAACAGGTTTGAACCAACTGTTACAAGTCCACACAAAAAAAAAATCACTGCATTTCTCACAAGCCCTGGATCTTGTGATCATCATCTGGATCAATGTGATTTCATTATGCAGCGAGTGAACATAGTTGAACCCATATTGAACCAATATAAAGCCAATTGACTGTACAGGCTATTATTCAGTTGTAGAATGCATCCTTATACTATTTAGATTCTCAGAACGACTAGTCGTGCATGATGACATCACATGCAGTCGATTTGCTGGAAAACGAAACGTCCATGCCCAGCCTTACTCATAAGCCCCAGACATCTTTAAAAAGGCATTAAATAACATGCCAATTCATGTTTAATGGACCTCTATGCATACAGCAATAAGTTTGCAAATTACAGATAAAGAGGCACAAAAATGTGGTAATTAAATGTAGAATATGTGCATATTGGGCATCATTTTATTTATTATACAATGCAAACTTACCTGCTTGGGAAATATTTATTGCTATTCAAGAGACAGGCAGCACCATCAAGTGTATGCCTAGTGTAATCTATGGCAGGACACTAAAACATAAAAATAAAAATGTAATTACTTTACATCAGTGAAAGTTCCAAAAAGTTCCATTTTCATCACTAAAATATTTTCATGAAAAAAGTCCAGTTGGTATGGCTCACCAATGTGGATATAATAACATAAACAGCATAGGGGATATGGATATCAGAGATGAAAAAGGGTATTTGTTGAAGGCAAGTGGTAAGAAATAGTTAAACCATGGGGACCATAAATAATCACATTTCACCAGGTCTGATAGGTCTGTTCCCATAAACCACCATGTTAATGGAGGGGTGTCGGTTTCCCAGCCCACATCATCAATGACGCTGGTGTCACGGACAGGGACGGGCAGGAAAACCATGCCGAACACAGGGGCTGAACACTAGCAGGGTTTAAGGCCCCCATACACCAGACAAGCTGGGGGCGATAGTCGAGTGACAGAGTGCAACGCAATGACATCATCCCGCTGCACTCCGTTGCTTAGAGTATTGGCGGGCACCCCTTGTGTAGGGGCTATTACTTTGGGTATCGACCAGAGATTTACGGACACGTCCGTTCTGTGGGAACCCGCGATTGATTTTTGCCGCCGACTGATGGCTACAAGCTTGCACTTCGTTAGGCCGAAAAATCGGCCACAGCTCGCTGGGTGTATGTAGGGCCTTAAGAAGTCCTAGAAAAAACCTAGTCTGATCAGGGCCAGATACCACCGTTACAGTAGCCTAAGGTTGAAACCTGGAGGTTTTTGTGGGAGCGGTTTCTTAAATCCAAGTAGAACTTTACCTATATGCAACAGCTGTGTTAAGTAAGTAATGTACTGTGATCACCAACAACCAAGCAATATAAATGTACCTTGCATGCTGGGTTCCATCAGTCCCTGTAGAAATAGTAACATTTCCACCTATTGTCAAAGTTTCAGTTGACATATTTATACACTAAGGTAATGAGGAAGAAGAACCCTCGCATTTGATCTAAAAATGGTTTACATATTAGGACTAAATGAGAGTTCATGCTTGTTCAGGCTGGCATTTTACTATGTAGAAGAGTCTGACTGGGAATCTTGGAGTTTGACATTAAGTTATGGCAGATGCCAAATTTCTTTTGTAAAGAGTTCGTAGTTATCCCATGATATTTAGGAAATTCAAACAAGCAAAAATGTACCTTTCTTTAGCTTTAAAAAAAGCTCTGGTAAAAGCATTTGCCCTGTAAAAGAAAGAAATGAGCTTAACTTGCCTCTTTTGGTGTTTTATGAGCTGCGCAAAGAAATATCCACTGTTCTGTTGCGGTCATTTGAGTACAAGAGTCAGGGTGACATTCAGCCTAAAAGACGGAAAAATTATTAAGCTTGTGATCCCCTTGTTTTGATATACCTGTACAGGGAGTGCAGAATTATTAGGCAAGTGGTATTTTTGAGGAATAATTTTATTGAACAACAACCATGTTCTCAATGAACCCACCAAAAACTCATTAATATTAAGCCTGATATTTTTGGAAGTAGTTTTTAGTTTGTTTTTAGTTTAGCTATTTTAGGGGGATATCTGTGTGTGGCAGGTGACTATTACTGGGCAAATATTAGGCACTTAACAAAAAACAAAATTTATACCCATTTCAATTATTTGTTTTTACCAGTGAACCAATATAAACATCTCACATTCACAATATACATTTCTGACATTCAAAAACAAAAACAAAACAAACCAGGACCAATATAGCCACCTTTCTTTGCAAGGACACTCAAAAGCCTGCATCCATGGATTCTGTCAATTGTTTGATCTGTTCACCATCACATTGCGTGCAGCAGCAACCACAGCCCCAGACAGCACTGTTCAGAGAGGTACTGTTTCCCTCCTTGTAATCCACACATTTGATGATGGACCACAGGTTCTCAATGGGGTTCAGATCAGGTGAACAAGAGGCCATGTCATTAGTTTTTCTTCTTTTATACCCTTTCTTCGCACCACGCTGTGGATTACTTGGAGCGTGTGATGGAGCATTGTCCTGCATGAAAATCATGTTTTGCTTGAAGGATGCAGACTTCTTCCTGTACCCTGCTTGAAGAGAGGTGTCTTCCGAAACTGGCACTAGGACTGGGAGTGAGCTTGACTCCATCCTCAACCCGAAAAAGCCCCACAAGCCATCTTTGATGATACCAAGCCCAAACCAGTACTCCACCTCCACCTGACTGGCATCGGAGTGTCGGACTGAGCTCTCTGGCCCTTTTACCAATCCAGCCACGTGCCCATCCATCTGGCCCTATCAAGACTCACTCTCATTTCATCAGTCCATAAACCCTTAAAAAATCCGTCTTGAGATATTTCTTGGCCCAGTCTTGACGTTTCAGCTTGTGTGTCTTGTCAGTGGTGGTCGTCTTACAGCCTTTCGTCTCTGAGTATTGCACACCTTGTTCTTTTGGCACTCAGTGATGTTGCAGCATCTGAAATATGCCAAACTGTGTGTCAACGTGTCACATCTTGGCATACTGCAACGCTTTGATTTTCTTTCTTATTTCATTGGCAGTCTATTTGCGCCTTTTGTTGTTTCCACACGCTTCTATGCGACCCTGTTGACTATTTTAACTGAAACCCGCTTGAATTGTTCTATGATCACCTTCAGAAAAGCTTTGCACATATTTAAGAGTGCTGTCAATCCCCTTCTCACATAATATCTCACACCTATATTTTGACTTTTTCTAAGCCTGTCACAGTCCTTCTTTTGACCCATTTTGCCAAATGGAAAGGAAGTTGCCTAATAATTATTCACACTAATACTAGGTGTTTATTTGATGTCATTAGACCACACCCCTTCTCATTATTCCAGAGATGCCACAAATCACCTAATTTCTTAATTGGATAGTAGGCTTTCGAACTAATACAGCTTGGAGTATAACAACATGCATAAAGATTATGATGTTGTCAAAATACTCATTTGCCTAATAATTCTGCACTCCCTTAAATTCTTGAAAATTGTTTTCAATAAACCTTTTTTTTTTCACATTTCATTTCACCCCATTACAAGTAAAGACACTATCTGATCTGTAATACCGATATATTCAATATATATATATATATATATATATATATATATATGCAATTCAACTTCTCCTATTGAAATACGTTTGTACTGTTAAATATCTAAATATATATAAATCATATTTTCTTCTGCTTTGTTTGAATTTGTTCGAGAAGTGCAAAAATAGTTCTAGATCTAAGGAATTTGATCCCTATCAACACTGCATTTGTAATGGTAATATTACAGGACTACAGAACTGCCCTTTTATGTTATGACGTTGAGAGGGATTTAGCAGTCTTTAACAGTAATGTGCTTTTTCTGTTATACTAAAACAGTAGAACACTAATGCAGCCACCCTGTTTGAAAAATTAACAACTGCAAAACAATATTTCTGCCTTTTCCCACTCTGATGGCCGGAGCTCCACGCTCCGACCAGCAGAGCAGAGGTTAAGGAGGCAGATACGCTGTCTGACAGCTCTCCTTCCTCCAGCCCTGACTTGCAGCTTTTGTAAGTGAGATGGGCAGCTTGAGCTACAGTGCAGATGGAAGAGCCGCCCGTAAGTTGGGCCCATGGGTAGATCTTACATCTCACAGCTTTCCCTGGGAATGAATCTTATGATGTGAAAAGTACGGCAATTGTCCTTGGGTGTAGATTTTAAAGCCTTAGACCAGGGGCCTTTACGGCTGAGAGAGCCACCTGTCACCGACGTCACTCCTGGTAGTAAAAATGCGCTTCTTCTGTATTCTAAATGCGGTGTCGGATTTAGTCCTCGGCTGAATTAGCAGGAAGAGGGCGTTACTCTACCTGCTTAATCAGCTGGGGATCGTCATGAAAACTAAGATATGGCAGCGAGCCAGATGCAGCCATCAAAAGAGACACATCTGGCTCACGAGCCATACGTTCCAGAGCCCTGACTACACTAGTAAGAAGTGCTAAAGCTAACCCAAATCTGTTCTTCAACACCAAAACAATTCCACAATCTTTGTTTTTCTTAACTTGCAAATGTACTGAACCCCTGTTGTTTCACATATTGTACATAGATAAATAAACTTAAACAATATAAATGTTCTTTAAGCTAAGAAACAATTGTCAGACATCTACAGCAGGAATAAGTAGTTACTTTAAAAAAAATTGTTTACCTGGAGCTTCACAGCAAGTCCATTGAGTTCAAGACAAAATTGCCTGAAAGATGAACATAAATGAACAAGCTAGGTAAAGTAAAAAAACTATTTAATATCTCACAGTGGGGAACAACAGCCATACCCGAATACCACCAGCTTAACTTTTACAATCTAAAAAAACTATTTCACACTACATCTGCTTTGTTAAAGGGCTAATGACATGGCATGGATGGTTGTTCCTGTGCATACCAAACATTTAAATGAAGTTTAAAATGTACAGGTTGTCCTAAAAGTTGTTTAAAAATAAAAAATAAATAGGACATGTATGACTACATACCGAAGATGTTCATACTTCCACACCCCTTCATCCTGACCTTCGGGGGGCTCTAGAATTCGATCAATGTTTGAGCAATCGGTTCTTATGTTCTGCTGAATGTACTGTAAACCAGTATTAAAAAAAGAGCATTACTTATTATAATGCAATATATACACATAACTACAAAGTATTCGGATACAAAGAAAAAATATCATAACAATCTGATAATGGACTTAATAGGCCATTCTGCTATGCTTTCCAATATCTATCCAGAAGACAAATATTCAAAAGTGAAGCACTGAAGTTGGAATGATTTCCCTGCATGCATTTTAAATATGATTGGCATGTAGATTTAGACATATTTCTGTTGTGTATGTAACATGTAGATTGTACTGTACTACTGTCAGGAGAGGGTGTGAAGAATGTATCTAATTCTGTGAGAGATTCTTTTATTTTGTTTTGTTTTTCTTCACAGTGATAATAGGAACAGTCTTTCCTGAATCACTTAAGCCCCCCATACACGTTAAGATTTTTGCCTGATTTTGAGGCTGATCGAGACATGCCAGCATGTCTCCACCGAGAACACAGTGGAGATGTGGACATGCCGTAACGGGTTAGATCATTTTGGAAGCCAATTTTGGCCGAATAACACTTTCAAGCTTCAGATTGACCACGCGATTTTTTGTGTTACAAACATAAGAAGTTGGGAGTTAAAAACTTGTCCGATAATCAACAGAGCATGATTATATGTTGTATTCTCTTATTCTTATGTTTGTTACTGCCAGCTGAGTGACTATCCATACTAACGCCTGAGGCCTTATTACTGTTTTAAAGGTGTAATAAACTATTTTAAACATATGTACCTTGTTACCCATACTCTTGCATTGGAGCCCTTAAAGTCCCCTTGCCCCTGAAAAATCAGGGGGAATTGGTGTACCTGGGGATACAAACTTGTTTTATATTGTATTTTGGGATGATGGCTCCATCACTGGGGGATTAGTAAATTTTGGTATTATTATACTATAATATTAACTAAACTGCCTAGTCTTCAGCAACAATAGGTGCAATAACGCTGCGTTAAAACTGCACCATTTAACATGAGAAAAACATGTTAAAATGTGCCCACGTTTTTTGGTATGTTAACATGTCCATAGGCTTTACACCACTGTGAGATTACCAGTAAAATCTCTAGATGCAACTGGTAACAAAGCATTTTATTGTTTGGGTCCTGAGCTAAAACATATTAACTTGTGGCTTCTTTGTTTACAAAAAATAAAAAACAATGGAAAGCCAATGCACACACTCCTACATGACTTATTATATCACCTGCTGTACAGCCAGAGTACTGTCCATCTCTTCAAATGATTCATCTGGCCAGTTGTAAAAATCCTGCAAGAAAACACATAAAAGTTACCACAGTGCAATGGTATTAACATTTCAGCAGGACCAGCAACAACCAGTATAATATATATATGACTTTTGCAATGGAGGGATTTCTCTACTCTCTACAATAGCAAGTTAGCTATTCTTTTTTTTTTTTATAAAATGTAATCGGCTCAATAATAAATCAGTTTGACTCACTGGGGAAGGTTTATAAAATTTGGTGCTTCAAAACAAACCTCAGTCACCTCTTTAGCTGTAGACAATGAGGCCCTGAAATCACAGTCACTCTCTTTATTCTGCAGCAAATTACAGACCTGCTGTAGGCTGAGAAACATCTCCTTTGCTCAGCTTGTTCCTCCTACAAGAATGTTTCCAGGGCAAGCACGGGGGGATTGGTGTTGCACTTGTGAGTCACAGACTTACAGAGAGACAGCCTCTCTTTCCCTATGCTTGGGTGGGGGGGGGGGGGATACATCTGCCCAGCGGAGCCCCCCTGGGCAACCACCCTACTATCTCTCAGCTTCGCAAGATTTATGTCACTACAGAACTGTTCATGGTTATCCTTGCTGGAGATGCACATGAAAGACCTGAAGTGCAAAGATGCCCCTGCTTCATTCTACAGATCTGAGTTTCCACCACTGCTATTGCTGCATCTGGATGGCTACCCCACCATACCCCATATCCTTGCCCTGACACAAGGATGCCAAGTCCTATGTCTACCAAGTCCTCCTCCACCACTTGGGACACAGTGGTGACTTGTCACTATGTCCTCGCTCTTCCTTTTTGGAGTTCCTGAAATGCAGGAATGTAAGCACTGTGACACTGGCTGCCATTTCCTGCCCATGATCCAGCCATTGCCTATTATGGAGACTGACAGCTGTACTGTCCAGAAGCTGCTCAGCTGTCAGCAATGGTGTTCCCGCTGGGAGGAGCGCGCACGCCCAGAACCGTACGGGAGCGAGCACGCAGCTGGTGGAACTGGAAAAGCAATCTCCCTGTACCACCGAGTCCATTCCCACAGGCAGAGCGGACCCCCGTTATCTGTGGAGGTCTAGCCACGCTCCAGGTGTATCCTCCTCTATGAGTGGATACCTCACATAGGAGGACATAGCCCCTCACACAGCCGTGTACGGGAGAGTCGGACCCATACAACTCGCTCCTCGGTCAGCGGCGGCTCCTCTTGGGGCAGAGCGACCCGTCACTGTCCTCATTTAAGGGTGTAACTAAGAAGCAGCGGCAGTGTCATTACCTGAGCTTTAGTGCCCGGCCTATTTCTTCTCAGTACAGCGGTGCCTTCCGCCATTACCATGGTAGACGCTACAGAATGCGGAGGTTCGGAGGAAGGTGACGTCACGGCCATGTGATGAAGAGGGCGTGGCATAGGGTGGACGCTGACTCTGGCAGAGCAGCGTGCCTGGTTTGTGGAAGGGGAGCAGTGGTTGGTGTGCAGCCACCAATCAGAGGGTGATATGGAGCGGAGCTGTCTGAACAATGTGAAAGTTTGTTGGATCAGTACAGGCCTTCCATTCTTCCATCATATACACTGTTTACATCAATCACTGTGCAGTAATCCTATACCATATGGGGGTCTGCACTCATGTATAGGTCAGGCCAGAAGGTGGCCATCCGCGGCTCAATTTTTAATAGGTTAGAGAACAATTGAGCAACATGCGCGTTTATTGAGCCGTGGATGCCTTTCTTCAAGTAGGATCAACTTGGAAGACAGGTCTGTTGAGCAGGTGACGGTCGAGCATTCTTTCGGTCCCCATCCAAAGGATTGAGCGGAATTCGGGCACCTAAAGTGGTGCATCTTGATTCCCATCCGATTGTCAGGTGCCCGAGTGAGCTTTAACGGGCCATCTGTCGAGTGCCTGTTGGGACGTGTATGGAGACCTTAAAGCTAGGAATACGAGGCTTGATTTTGTAATAGATTTGAGCACAGTGTGCGTTCACGACGCCCGATTTCGCTTCAAGCTACTACAAAATGGGAGCCATCCAGGCTTCTTTCAAGCAGGATCAATCAAGAAGATTGGCCAAGCAGGTTTCCAACATGTTGGAAAATCTTGTTCGATTTTCATTACTTTGGAAAAAGTAGTGGCCAATATCGATAACACAGCAATGCTGCGCCTCGATATAGATGAAACTGGAGCGCAGCGCAATGACATCATGCTGTGCTCGATACTTCAACTGTAAGCAATTTTTTTTTGCAATAGATTTGAGCGCCCTGTGCGTTCATGGTGCCTGGTTTTGCTCGAATCTAATACAACATTTTAGCCATCCAGACTTCTTCAAACGATCCCCCTCGAAGAAGCTCGGCCAAACAGGTTACCAACATGGTGGAAAACCTTGTTTGATTTCCATTACCAAGGGTCACCATCCAAAGTAGAGACCAATATCGATGACACAGCAGTGCTGAACCTCGATAAAGATGAAGCTCAAGTGCAGTGCGATGACGTCATCACACTGTGCTCAATACTCCTCGAATTGCACAGGTATCGACCTGTGTGTGCCAGCCTTAATGGTGATAGGGCATGTTATCTCTTTGTCAACAAAGTTGTTGGTTCATGTAATCTCTGCTACTAATCTCTGATGTAAAGATGAGAAACTACGAGCTGCATGTCACTATAACTGTTGTGTAGCGGGGGATGCTGATGAAACCTGTGCCCTTGAATCCCTTTGTCTTGGCAAGTGTTTTCCAACCAGCACATGTAGGAGTTGCTGGGGTATGTAGTGCTTTAATATTTGCATAACTTTGGTAACTTGCCAGGTTTGCTACACAGTGTGTTCTGAAGTGTTGATGCTTCTCCTTCCTACAGTACTTAGGCAGAAGTACCTAAAAGGCTTGAGCACTCCCTGACACCAGGCACACCTGGACCACTCGTTGCCCTGCCTTAAGAAAAGTTAGCCATACACGGGTTCAACTATAGCATGTTCGTTCGTCAATCCGATCGTCTTGTACGATTTAAATATCGACTGTCAGTCAAACATCTATCGATCGATTGTACCCCACAGAGTGTGATTGATTTTTTTTGTGGGCTGTTCCTCTTCCTGGCCAGCGGAGAGGAGATCCTCCTACAGGCAGCATGGGCTTCCTGAAGTGTAGAGGGGCCGAGAGAGCGTCGGCATGGCGATGACGCAGGGGGAAGGTAGTAGTGAACCAAAAGTGCTCCTGATGCAGAGCGCATAAAATGGAGGATCCAGCTGTATGGGCGCTATTAAGCAGCATGTATCCTAGCACATCAGTGGGAGCAAGGGCAGTGGTCATGGGTGGCAGTACTTCTCAGATAAGGGACAGGGAGTTTTGCTTCCTCCTGCGACTATCTGGGAGTTGTATTGAGTTAAGGGGGGGGGGGGGTTTATCTTGCACCATTCCTTAGGTAGGGATGTCTCCCTTCTCCTCTTAATCCCTGCATGGGTGGTAGCACTCCTACCAGTGGTGGACGGCAGGTCAGTTAGGGCAGACCTATTGGAAATGTAAGGTGCCCTTTTTTTGCCTTTTCTGTCCCACAAACCTAGAGCGTCAGAGGTTGACGGCCGTCTTTTCTCTTGTGCTTATGTCTTACAGACCAAGCCGGCAGAACGGACTGATAAGCAAGGCCACAACGTGAAGGAAAAGTGCGCAGGCTGTAATATCAAGCTGTTATATTTCACTAAGCCCCTTTGCCAAAAGTGTATTGAGCGCCTCCTTAAAGAGGAAGGGGTCGTCTCAGCAGAGCATGCTGTCAGAGATCTTCAAGAATCTTTTGGAGGATTTGCACCCCAGGGGACAGTCTGTGGCTGCTTCCATTCCTCCCCCAGTTTCCATCAGGGAGAGTAATGAAGGATAGGGACTCTTTTGCTGAAATGTCAGAAGATTAAGCACCCCTCCCAGGTACAGGCTGTCCCTGGAAAAGTGGATGAGTTGATTAAGGCTATCCTTGGATATTGAGAAAGAAAAAATATCAGCTGTGACATGATCGCATGTATCGGGGTCTTTCCAATCCATGAACTGCTTAAAAATACTATTCTTAATGAGTGGAAAGCCTTTTTTGCGAGCAGCTTAAAGCGCCGGTTTCTATTTGATGATGATCCCGCTCTGTCTTGGAACAAATACCCTAAACTTGATGCTGCATTTTCACAGGTCTCCCGAGCAACCGACCTATCCTTTGAGGACATGGGAATCCTCAAGGATTCTATGAATAAAAGAACGGATGTCCTCCTAAAAAGATCTTGGGATGCTAATTTGTTTGGCCTAAAGCCCGCACTTGCCTCAACGTGCGTGGCTAGGAATTTGGAATTTTGACTCGAACAGTTTAGGTCCCACCTAAAGGGTGGTACACCTAGAGAGCAGCTCTTGGAATCTCTGCGATGATAAAGATACTTACTTTCTGGCAGACGCATCAATGGAGTAGGTGCGAATGGGAGCACTGATCAATTGCTCTCCAAGGGCTCTTTGGTTGAAAGCTTGTCTGGGTATGCAGGATCTAAATCCAGATTATGCAGTCTTACTTTTTTGGGGGATCTGCTGTTCGGCCCAGAATTGGATAAAATACTGGATTGAACGGCAGATAAGAAAAAAAAAATTCCAGAGAGTAAGCGTAAACTGCCTCAAAAGCAGCCTATTTAGGGTAATGCTGCATGCAGCTATTAAGGGAAACACGGCGCGGAAGAAGCCTTGGCAGGCCAGCAAATTACCAGTTGGGATTTTCTCATCCCCGCCCAGGGATCCTGCAAAACGTTTAGCTCTGATGTCTCTAATCTGGGAGATGGTAGATCAGGAAGTTCTGGGCCCAGTGCCTCACAAGGAAATGGGCTCAGGATTTTACTTATGTTTTTAGGGTAAGGAAGCCGTCATGCAAATTCAAAATTATTCTGAATCTTAGCCTCTTGAACAAATACGTGGTATACAAGAAATTCAGTATGGAAACCATCTATACCACAAGAAGGATCCCAGCTCCAGAATGCTTCAGGGCTCCAGAATGCTTACCTCCACATTCCTGCATTGACAAGGAACAGCACTACATTTCCAGTTCCAGGCCCTCCCGTTTGGTCTATGCTCGGCACCAAGGTTTTTTACCTAAGTCATGGCTGAATGCTTAGCCCCCCTAAGAATCCAGGGCACATAGGTGATCCCCTACTTGGAGGACCTGTTCTTCGCGGCCTCACCGGGATCAATTGCTACTGGTTTTAACAGGAGTGATGAATCATCTTCAAAGGATAGGATGGATGGTAAATTGGGAAAAATCTAAACTGGTTCCATCCCAACTGATCCTTTTTTTAGGATACACTTAAGACTTGGTAGCTCAAAAAATTCTACTACCTCCGGAAAAGATAATGAGGGTGCAGTTAGCAGTCAGGTTGGTGACTGATGCAAGCTTTTGAGGGTGTGGAGCCCACCTGGGGGAGTCTGTCACTCAGGGGACTTGGGGAAAAAGAGATAGAGTTTCTTGCAGTTTACCTCAGTTTTTCCCGCAGTTTACCTGTAGTCAGGTCCTACAGCTGCATGTCCTTGTCCATTCAACAACGGGGGCATATCTCAACAAGCAGGGGGGGACTCGCAGCCGGTCCCTTCAGACCCTGGCATCAACCATATGCGGATGGGCAGAATCTCGCCTACTGTCACTCTCAGGTTTGCACCTGAGAGGGGAATTGAATGTCAAGGCAGACTTTCTCAGCCATCATCAGCTGAAAGAATCAGATAAGAGCCTGAACCCAGAGGTTTTTCAGTTGCTGATCAACAGATGGGGCAAACCGGAAGTAGATCTGTTTGCATCGGATGAAAAGGAAGTAGATCTCTTTTTTTCCCTATGCAGAATGCACATTGCATTTGCCCTGGATGTCTTATGTCAACCTTGGATGTTTCACCGGTGTAATGCCTTTCCTCCTCTCAATCTTATTGTGTTGGTGCTCCAGAAATTCAGCAGAGAACATACGTCCATGTTATTGGTGGCCCCACACTGGCCAAAACGGGCTTGGTTTTTCAAAAGTTCTTCACTGGGCAGACTGGATTTTCTAACTCAGGGGCCCATAGTTTGCAAAGGCACATTGCTGGAACCTGGAGGCCCGGTATCTTACTAGCCCATAAGAGTTTCTCAGAGAAAGTAATTTGGACCATCATTACCAGTAGAAAACCAGTCACCAGGGCTATCTATGGTAAAATATGGCAGGACTGCTGGAGGTTTGGGACTTCTTACAAGCAGGCCCTTAGTGTTTTCGTTGAACGTTCCTTGGCAGAGGATCCACTTATCCGCAGGTTCCTTAAGGTAGTATCACTGTTGAGACCACGGTTAGCCAGGCCTTTCCCGCAATGGGACCTTACAGTAGTCCTGAATGCACTTTCCAAACCACCATTTCAGGGAACCCCCGACGTCAAATGGCTTACAGTGAAGACTGTACTCAGGCGGATCAGCGAGCTACAGGCTCTGTCTACCAGAGAGCCGTTTCTTCAAATCTTCCCAGACAAGATTTGTATCAGAACAGATACTAATTTCTTACCTAAGGTAACTACTAAATTTCACAGAAGCAAAGAGTTGATCCTCCCTTCCTTTTGTACAGATCCTTCCAATGACGGCGAGAAGTCTTTGATGAATTCTTCCATGAATTGGACGCACGGAATTCAGTCATTAGTTACCTGGGAGCAACGAAAGATCTACGCAAATCAAACGCCCTTTTTTATTCTCCATTCGGGCAATGTAAGGGTAACCAGGCCTCCAAAGCTACTTTTGCCATATGGCTTAAACAGGCAATTTGTCTTGCCCTTTGGAGCTGAAGGCTCACTCCACCAGAGCTACTGCCACTTCCTGAGTAGAGAAGGCTGGGTCTTTACTGGAACAAATCTGCCAGGCAGCCACTTAGTCTTCATTCTCCACCTTCTCTAAACACTATCGTTTGGACCTCCTTTCTGCACACTCCCAAGTGTTTGGAAGAAAGGTTCTGTAGGCAGTTGTCCCTCTCTAGGCTGGTATCCTCTTGGGTACTGTCCTGGACCGATGTTTTGGGAAAATCAGATTAAAACTTACCGGTTACCTGCTTTCCAATAGTCAGGTCCAGAACAGCAGGCCTTCCCTCCCTTGTGTATTTGCATGGGGTTGTTTTTGGCTGAATGCATTGATATTCATGTTTTTTGATTCTGTCTTCTAGTTCCATTCTCGAGCCCTCTTTTAAAGACTGACCAAGGGGGTGGAGAGTTGGCTTTTAAAGTTTTGGTTCTTGGTGTTTTCTCCCACTGGAGGTGGAGTCCTTCTCTCGGGTGCTGTCCTGGACCTGACTATTGGAAAACAAGTTACCGGTATGTCTAACTCCGATTTTTTAAATTGCCAACATTTTAGTTTTATTGTAAAATGTAAACAATTAATGTCACTTGGATAACTGCAGGGAAACATTAATAAGTATGAAATGTTGCAGTTACTGGTGTGAAATTGGGAATGTTAATTATTAATCCATAAAAAGGATTGGACTTCTAAAACTTAGTTGGAAGGTCAACGAAGTGCACTTTTCACTTTCCCTGATAACGCCATGGAAACCTAGCCTAAGGGTGTTGAGGTCTGGGGGGAAAGTCAGAGTAGACACATGTAACCCCAAGCTTCAGCCATTCGTGTGTATAGAAACCCAACGGAGGTTTGATGTAACCCAGAGGATCCAATAGTGGATGTGGAGTTAGGGCCTAAGAATAAAATCTGACAAGAGAAAAGCACTGTTTGACTACTATAAGATCTGGGAGTTCAAACAGTGTTGTACTGTGAGAGTTACATTTGACCCAAAGCCAGCTGGTTACCTGTGGATGGAGACAGCTAATCGGAGGATCAATCAGGAATATGGAAGTCAATCTGCAGCTGAATCTACCATGCAGGAAGCTGACTGAGAGGACAGTGAGAAAAAATTGCCTAGTACGGGAAATACTCAGTCGAAATACCTAGAAAACCCATCAGATACTTGAACAATCAACTGAAATTTACAGACACGTCCAATCACTTATTGATTATTTTCTGTTAGATATCGATCACTTTAGGTCAATCGTACCAGGTGGGCAGGAATCGATTCCCAATCGACGTCAACGGATTGATTTTTTTTTGGTCGATCAAATGGAAATATCAAACCGTGTATGGCTACCTTTACTCTTGGTCCTTTCTTCCAATAACCATTCACACTATTCAGCTCGCCCCACAATAAATACTTTACTAGTAAATACTAGTAGCAGCAGAAAAGTGCTAGCAACAAAACTTACTAGTAGCAAATATATCATTTGTTAAGGATTACTGAGTCCTGGCAATTGTAGCCTCAATGATAACTTCAGGAGATCTGCTGAGCGGAGAATTGAACCTGTTCATAATGGGAGATTATTTCCATAGTAAAAACCTGATCACAGTCAAAAGTGCTGCATATAGAGCGGGACATGGGAGAACTGCACTGGATTATTCTCCACTGGCAGTTGCAGTCCTGCTAGAATAAATAAATAAGAACTATCAGTAGGGATGATCTACTATTTTTAGCCATGATCACTCTATCTGAAAAAGGGAAGGATCAGACAATTAGAATTCTTGATGTTCATATATATTTTCTACTTTAAAAGCCATATCTGTATTTCCATCTCATGCATCCAAGTTAAGTGCTACGAGACATGAACTCACCACAAACCCCTTTCCAAATTATTATAAGAGGGACGAATGTTCTATGGGCTCCAGTTGAATTGCTTATGTTCCCCAAACAACGTCCTATGACTGGCCCTTTAATTTTGGTTACCCTTTAATACCTACACTTCAAAAAGTTTCCTTTTACGGTTTCCGCTCTCCCCCAGTCTGGGCCAGGCATGTCTGAACCCTTTTCTAGCATGGAGCGCTGGAAGTACAGGGCTCAACAGATTTCCACACTTCCTTCCTTTTGATACAATACAGCCTTCCGGACCCTTTCACACTATATGCATTTTTTTAAAGGCATGCATTTCTACAGATACAGAAATGGATGCCGAAATGCTGCATTTTTTTAAATGCAATGCATGCACAGTTATGTAGAAAACGTGGTACTGTAAAAGTGTGTGTTAAAAAAAGGAAACGCATATAGTGTGAAAGGGACCTTCAACTTCTTGCATAACATGCATGTCATTCACTTCCTCAATTCTCTGCCTGACCTGGCTTTCCTTGTTAGAATAACGATACCCTTCAAGACAACCTGCCTGGACGTTGGTACATTCCAAGGTGTTGTATATATGTCTAGTAGTCTGGATTGCTGGAGGAATAAAACATCTCCTATGTGTTACAGCACTTCACAACAAATTATACATTTTAGCATTAAACTGCAATTTCAAACTCTTTCGCTTCTCAGATGAGGGAAGGGCGATCCTGGGGGGGCAACAGCCCTCTAATTCTTCCAATCCAACTCCCATACCCTAACTTCTTCTTTCCTACCCCCTGCCCTCCTGACACCCTTGTTTAGATTTAATCCTTCGTTTAATTTCCTTTTTTTCCTGTATAAGAAATGTATGTACTTTGTCTTGAATATGTATGGATTGGGACTGGGGTTCCTTGGAGACAAGATACGCTACTAAGGCTCCAATGAGCCAATTTGTTGGTGTTGAGAATCCCTTACAAAAGACCCGATCCATTGTTTCTAGTCAGTAACAGTTGCAGTTTATTACCTCTTTAGTTGGCGTTTGAGGCAGACATGATGTAGCTTTGCTATGGATATACATTATTTGCTTGAGTATGACAAATAGATCCAGATAAACTAAAGGAGCTCACAATAAGTCTTTATTATTGCCTCTAAACTGGAACAATTTTGTACTGCTGCACTACAAATTATATTGTTTCACTACCAAAGGTGCTTTGCGGATTTTAGTTTTTTGCAATACATATTCTATTTGTACCGAAAAAAATGTTTTCAATAAACTTTAAAATTTGAAAAAAAAACCTGCAATTTAAAACTGAAACCCTTACTCTGACCCACATTGTCGGCCACGCTACATAGCACATCCGATAATGCGGCCCCTTTAAATGAATAGGCTGACGTATAACTGTGTCGGGGCACATTGGTCATATGTCACATCCATTGATAATTTATGGTTGAGTCATCAGTCAAGCGTCCCTTGCGTTGATGTAGACATTAAAGCAACTGAGGCTTGGACCAACGGATTGGATTTTGAAGCATAGTGCAGTCAAGCCATTTTTCTTTTAGTAGAAAGATAGGTCGTGTCCTATTCTAGCTGACACATGAAAAAAAGGGGGAAGAGAAAAAGCAAAAAACATTTGATCGTTCCAGCTCCTGGGAACAAATGGAGCATATAATTTTTCGGACTCTCCGTATCAGAAATGGGTGGTGTTCATGTTCTTTTTTTTTGGTTGTCAGCAACAGCCCTGTAGGTATAGGACAGTGTTATAACAAGTTTGTCTGTCCCTCCGTCTCCTATGGGCACTTATGCAGTAATGGTCACTCTCACTTGCCTTTGGGTGCACAAATCACATTATCCGTTCCAACTTCAGAGAACTAGTCAAATCATGAGAGTATAGGTATTTTCTTAATCCCATATAAAAAAAAAAATGCAAGGTGAGCAATGAAGTTAGGTCCAATTTTTTTGATGCCTATATGTAGGCAGACAGGTTTCATGGCCAATCAAGTCACTTCTTCAGGATGAATAATATTAAGGTACAGATGTTCTCTGCTGCCTCTGGGCTTTCTTTAGCAAGGTGATGTGCTTGAAGAACAGCACTCTAATCTGTGGAGGATGTTACTGTAGATTATATTCATTTGTATTTTATTGTTCCTGTTCAAAAGTAAAAAAAAAATTATATTGAGAAAAAAAAAATAAAAGTGGAGGTGTCTCTGCCACATAACAAGGAGTTAATGTCCAGATCCCTATAAAAGGACACTTGTCAACAAGTTCAAATGCGTGTGTGCGTGTTTTTTGTTCCATTCCAGAATGATCAAACGCGTTCCTTTAGGAATAACAAAAAATAAAAACCATTGAACATTGATCTGGCACGTCGGTATTTTCTGTTCGGTTGCCAATACGTTATCACACAGGAATCGATTCCCCACCTTGAATGCACTGCAGTGTACGACCGGCCGTAAATTTTTTCCCTTCGCATCTTGCAATTGAATGCAAAGCGATCGCAGGGGAATCGAGCCCTGTATACCTAGCTTGAAGCTCACCGTTTACACCAGACACAATCTGGTTTATAAGGGCTAACAATATACCGTATTTTTCAGACTATAATACGCACCGGACCATAAGACCAGTTTTTAGGGAAGGAAGGAAGTTTTCACATCAATTGGTTTATGCAATGAATTCAATATTCAATTCAGCCACTGGCAGCCAGTGTCACTAGCAGCAGTACACTCTCAGCACAACATCATTCTGCACACTGATTGGGAGAAGAGGGGGGGGGGGCCGTGGGCTGCAGTCTACTGCTCTCCTCTCCGGCTGTTACTGTGTCCGTGGGAGCTGCAGAGTGTTTGCAGTGTTTGTCAGGAGAGAGATATAGATGGCAGTTCATCTCTCTTCATTGCCTATGCCAGCAGGGCTCTGAGCTCTGCTTGCACATGCAATTATACAGTACAGATGGGAGAGCCGGACCCCACCGTCCAGCATCTCTCAACTGACAGCTCCTCCAGCTCCCCGGCTAATCTCCGTGCCGGGAGGGCCAACGGGAAGCCACGGTGCAACCACTCGGCCGCGGCGGCCATGCATTTGGACCATAAGATGCAGACACCCCCCCCCCCATTTTGGGGGTGCAAAAGTGCGTCTTATGGTCCGAAAAATAAGGTATGTCACCATGAGCAATTGTAATTTGTTATTTTGACTTCTCTATTTCTTGTGTTCTTTTTACTTTGTTATAGAATTTGTACTATTTGGTGTTCTGTGTTATTGATTTGTTTCTAACAGTACACTGGGATACAACACATTTATTTTTTTGCTTGGTTTCCCTTCATTTTCATTTCCTGATTAGGATATGCAGCAAAACGAGATAGGAAATCTTTCCAAAACTAGTAATCACTCCATCTTGATCGTCAACAGAAATGGAAGATTTTCTATTGCTTCTTGTTTAACAGTAAAATGTTGCATCTCTCCCCCCCCCCTTCTGTGTTTATTATAGCAGTTATAAAGACAAATGGGGAAGGAAAATTTGTGTTCAGTGGTAGACAATTTTATGCAATTTCTTAAAATATGGCAATTATCAATCAAGACAGATTTAAAGGTTTTCCCTTTGTCATTAAAAGTGATAGAATTATTTGATTTCACCTTCTAGAAATGTAGTAGTGTGTTATGAATCTATGTGTGTAACAGAAAATACAAGCACAATATTAGCAGATCCTCAACTAGAAATGCAGAAAGCCAGCTACTGAAGAGCACCACAAAACAGAATGGTTTAAAATGACACCAAATAAAATGTTTTTGAACAAAGGGCACTACACATATGTGGGGGGTAAACTAACATTTATTAAAGCAGTTATTTACATAATTCAGCTATCAATGTTGTCTGGAATGATTACACAGAAACTAATTGTAGAAGAGTCTTATTTCAAATATTTTCCCAAAATATCACCGTCTCTGAACAAGAAGTATTCCTGTGAAATAAAAAAAGAAAAGAAAAAGTAATTAGCACAACTAATTAAGTCATAATAACTAGTAATAGTAATGCTTTAGAACTTGTACTACATACTTTGTCATCCAATACAACTTTGGTGCCTCCATATTCTGGCAGTAATACCTTTTCCCCGACAGTTACACTGACTGGTTGAACGTCACCACTCTAGAAACACAGAATAAAATGTTAGTGTATGCACATTAAGTCTAACAATAACTTGAAGATAAACAGGTAATAATTGGTGCAATATCAGAAGCTTTCACTGAATAAATTTCTTGCTGCAATCTCAACTGCTTGCCCCTCCATTAGGCTCAGTATTAAGGTGGGTGTACATGGTTCGATTCCTTTTTAGTTGTAATGATCTATTAAAAATTCATCAAGCAGTGTTAAGAAGGGTACAGACGGCTCGATATTCGAGCAGTCCACTGTACCCTGCAGGAGCTTGACGTCATCACGCTGCTGTCAGATATCAGAGAAGGCGGGGAGAGCAGAACTCTCTCCTCGGCTCCTCCTCCTCAGCCGAGCTTTGCCTGGAGACCCAGGCAAAGCATCGGACATTGCCGTATTAACGGTCATGTCCGATAAGGCTGTTTTCGAGCGGGATTGATTTGTCCCGCTCGAAAACAGCTATAGGGGCAGATTATATGGACCAGATAGATGGCCATGAGCGGGCACGGCCCTCAAAATGGCCATCGATTTGACCCATATCTCCACGTCTGTACCCTGCTATAGGATAGGTTGTATGTATGCATTATGCTTGTATGGCCAGTTATATGTAACTTAATTATATTTTGTTATATTCAATATTGTCTCAAAGGTTCCTGCTCCCGGAATATATTTGCCAGACAAATACAGACATCCATATGTGAAAACTGCAGAGAGATTTCCAGATGTAGTAAAAGGCAATTGTTTATTCTTGAACTTTTGAAGGCTTTAAGTTTTATGCATATTACCTTCCCCCTCGAGCCCTCTCCAATTGCTACTACTGTTGCTTGCAAGACTTTGCCTTGAGCTTTTTCGGGAAGCATAATTCCTCCTTTAGTGACAGTTTCCTGAGTAAGCCGCTCAACAAGGACACGGTCGAACAAAGGGAGAAAGCTTTTGAATGCTTTTGCCTGTTGATCAGAGAAGAAAAAACAAAAAACACAAGAACTAAATTATCAGGACTGGTTATTGTTTACATTCTTCAAGACCAATTAAATACTTAGAAGAAAAAATAAGAATATAATAATATATATATAGCGTAATTTGCTTAACACATCAAGTCATTATGAATTTTACAAATTTTAATTACAAGCAGCTACTGAAAGTACCACAGAGTGTGAAGTATTTATAACATTATCCTAACTCTCTTTGAAATGTATGACATGTATTTGAGATTTTGTGTGTGTTAGGGATAAAATAATATGACTGAATTTACAGGCTTTGTCTTCAAGTCTGGAGGACATGAGTAACAAATCAGACAGTGAAGGACAAATCTGTCTGTGGTGGGAGAAATCAAATGCGGTTTTCTTTTCTGTTCTTGCATAACAAGGTCTCATCACCATCTGTAAGGCAACAGTCAATGTCAAATGATAACCCTTGATGTTCAGAGCAGCTGATGGGGAAGTTACACCCCTTGCAGCCCAATTACAAGCATATGAACAGGAGACCCAAGTACGCATACTATATCCCTAAAAGTGAAGAAAAGGAAAATTAAGTAAGAATTTAAAAAGACTGTGGAAGTTGTGCGATTCTCAGGGAGTGTGCCAACCAACCCTTCAGTGTCCTAGATGGCACACACCACACCAAAATATGATGTGTTTAAACTGCAATGTCTAATGCTGGCACTGTGGTATTCATAAGGCTTTCCATGGTGACCTGTTCATTATACATTGAATTGTCAATGACTTTTAAGTCACTAGAATGTTAAATATTTTAGTTTCGACTGTTCGAAAATATTACACTAATTAAGTGGATGTTGTTAATATAATACACAGTAAAAGGCACTAATGATTTGTGTAATACAGTTAACATTCATATTACAAAGCCAGTAAAAAGCAAAAGTTGGGTGTACTACATGTAAATATTTTGTGTTTTAATACATTTTGACCTAACAAAGTGAATACTGGACAAGTATCATCTCATTACCCTAGAGCAGTGGTTCCCAAACTTTCCTTGCAGGGCCCCCCTTTTCTATTTCAGAACATTATCAAGCCCCCCCCCCATTCAAACGCAGGTTCAGAATGAGGGCTGGCGCCCCCCTGGAATAGCGGCCCTAGAGCAAGTGTGTTCAACTTTGGGCTTCCGAGCCACATGTGGCTCTTCAGCCTCCTTATTGTGGCTCCCAGCAAGCCTCCTCCCGCCATCCAATGCATTCACTCTAGGAGGAAGAAAAAGTGTGCCAGCAGCCAACACCACTGACTGAAACAGCATCTCTCGTTTCCTTGATCTCCTCCCTCCAAGAAAAGGGAAAAGGAGGACCTGATCATATAGCAACTCCCTTGGAAGGAAATAAATACGCTGCAGTGAACAGGAAACACATAAAATAAAGTGTCACAGGGACATCTTTATTTATACTGTCTTTGGGATTTTTCACTTTATGGGTGTTCAGTTAACGAATGTGTAGCAAAGTACACACTGCTCCAGCACAACAACAACACAAAACCCAAATGTCCCTCCTCTCCTTCTCTGTGACGGACAGCATCACCACAGAAGCCCAACATCTGAGCAGTGACAGCAGGGAAGTTCCTGATCAGACTCAATATAGAAAAAGGCAGACACTTTTCTCCCAATTGGAAACCATAGTATGGCACCCCCAGTGGCCACTCACAATATTGCACTAAGTAAATCCCTAGAAGCCTGGCAGATCAATATGAAAGCTCTTATATGAATTCAGGGAACAGCAGTTAAGTATATTTTCAGGATTGTGGAGAAAGTAAAAAAGTTTAATTTTTATACCATTTGGATTGAGTATACATCTGCTTTAAGATTCCACTATCAACACAATTTTCCATAAACCTACCAGAGTGGATGCAAATTCAGTTTTCTTTTAGTTCCTTATATTTATATTATATATATATTTATTCCAAAATATTATTTATCTCAATTAATAATCATTAATAGTAAGTAAACACTATAGAAGAGAGGACAGCGAGCAAGCACCCCAGTTTGCCAGTCAAATGCTTTCAGAGATGTTCCCCATAAAGATAGGAAGAGTGCCAGACACTGATTGGAGGAAGGAATCCATTATGCACATGCGGCCTAGAAAAACAAGGCTGTGCCTGTGGTATTACAAGGCTGGAGCAGGCTAAACCCAGAAGAAGACAAAGCAAAATCCATTAGGCTGGGCTGGGGGTCGCTTCAAAATGACAAGGGAATTTACATTTTTATAGGAGTCGTGATTGGCCATACATTTAAGGTAAGACAATCAAACAAAAGGTGGGCACCCTCCCCCCACCTCACTGGGTGAGGTTTTGGACAATAGAAAAAAAGAGTTTGAAACACAAGTAGAATTACGTGTGTATCAATTGGTAATGGGGGTTTCTGAGGTGCTCCTTTGTTTGGTCTATTTCATAATCATAACCACATCAATTTTGGAAAAAATAAAAAGGTTTTATTGATCATAAAACAACAATTCACAAAGTAACATATACACTGTATCTTAAAACTTCTACCATAGGTAAAAGGACAAATAAGGTGCAAACAACAGCGGGGGAGAAGGAAAGGGGGCCACCCACATGTAATCCCCGTTCTTCCTCTGAAGTAATGCAGACCACATATATAGTGTGCATTTTAGGGTGTTTGTCGACACGTTTCATCCAACCAGGGACTTTTTCAAGACTTGTACACCCTAAAACATGAATAAACATATATATCAATCAACCTTATACCATCTTTGAATGGAGTGAATTGGCTGTTTTGGTTGCGGAGTGATATTACCTGTCTGTGGTGGCCTAGGAAAAACCCACACTTTTCTGTTTTTAGATCTTGGCCCTTTTTAGTCCTGATGGAGATTTTTGCCGTTGTGTGTGCAGCAAGGCCTCCTCCTTGCTTGCATCTCTGCAACTTAAAACAAGGGTCTGAGGTGAGTTGGTTTCTTCTCTCTTCTTTTATTTTCATTTTTGTGTTTTTAACCCCTAATCCCTAGTAATATACATACTTTATCTTGTCTAGTTCTATGCACCCCATCCCCCAACCTCCCTGGTTTAAGTGTTCCCTAGTTCTATGTGTCATTATAAGTGATTTAGGCCTTCTAGGGAGGTATGTTGGCTAAGTGTTCTCGCCTAAATAATGTGTATGTCCTCCTGGGCATAAAGTGTCTGTGCAGCCTCCCCCCAAACATAAAACCAACACCTTTTATAGAAATCCACCACACCTCAGACCCCTGTTTTAAGTTGCAGAGATGCAAGCAAGGAGGAGGCCTTGCTGCACATACAACGGCAAAAATCTCCATTAGGACTAAAAAGGGCCAAGATCTAAAAACAGAAAAGTGTGGGTTTTTCCTAGGCCACCACAGACAGGTAATATCACTCCACAATCAAAACAGCCAATTCACTCCATTCGAAGATGGTATAAGGTTCATTGATATATATGTTTATTCATGTTTTAGGGTGTACAAGTCTTGAAAAAGTCCCTGGTTGGACGAAACGCCTCGACAAACACCCCAAGATGCACACTACAGTGTTCTCCCCAGATTTTTTTTTCAGCCGGGCGGCGCGATGACGCATCGCGGCCTGCAACCAGTACGGCGGCCTCTATGATAGGGCTGGAGGCCATCGGCAGAACACAAGTCCTCTGCAGGCGGCGCCTCCCATTCTTAAGGAGAGCGCCGCAGCAACTGAAAAGACTCCGGCCCTACGGCTCCGGTAGTGTGCCGCGGGCGGAGTTTTCAGCTGGCTGTGGCGAGCGCCTGATAATGGGAGGCCGACCGCTTTCAGAGACTTGGGTGCCGGGCGGGGACCAAAATCTCCCGGGCGGGCCGCCGGCCCAATCTGCTTTGGGGCGAAAAACAATGCACTATATATGTGGTCTGCATTACTTCAGAGGAGGAATGGGATAATGTGGGTGGCCCCCTTTCCTTCTCACACGCTGTTTGCACCTTATTTGTCCTTTTACTATGGTACGTTTTAATAAGTTGTATATGTTTACTTGTGAATTGTTTTTTTATGAATCAATAAAGCTTTTTATTTTTCCAAATTGATTGGGGTTATGATATGAAATGACCACAAACAAAGGAGCACCTCAGAACACCCCTATACACACGTAATTCTACTTGTGTTTCAAACTCTTTTTTTCTAAGGGAATTTACATATGGAATTTTAATATAAAAATGTTGTACGAGATTAGTAGAGCACATTAAAAACCTTACCTTTCAGCAGCAGGACTACTGATTGTATGTGACCATCTCATACAATACAGCTACAGCAAAAGCTTTGTGACCTTTAATGACTTTGATACAACACTACTAATACAATGTAAAATACATGCATGTTTATTCAAATATTTTAATTATAGTCACTGGATCTATTATTGTATGACTGGATATGAAATCATGTACAGGCCACAGACAGACAGATATCCGGTCACCTGGCCATATGGTTCCCCAAATCGTCACACTTGTCCTTTGTCTGCTTGTAGAGGTCAATGGTCAGTCAAGCTTGTTCCTCATGGTTATGGCCCACCCTTTTCTGTGCATTGCTAGATGACACATGGGCAAAGTACTAACTGCACGGGGTGAGTGTTGCCCAACCAGAATGAACCGTTATAAGAACCTAAAGGCATGCAAAATTTCCAAAAGAATGTATGGCACATTATAGTAATATCTGAAAAGAATAATTGTGTCTGGCCAGATATACATATTTCCCAATGCCTACAGCCGACCATAGACTGATAGATTTGTGGGTGATTTCGCTGCAGATTGACCGTTGTGTGTGCTCATGGTGGCCAATATGCCGCGAAATCACCCGCAAATCTAATGCTTAAAACCTAAACTCGGCTATAAATCGGCTGGGAAATGGTTCTAAGAATTTACATAAATTTTAGATCGGTTGCATTACTTGGATAGCGTCCCCATCTAAAGTAACTGCCGGCACGCAGCCGATTCGCTGCACGACTGGCCGTGTATGATGACTTCATCACGCACAGTCGATCTGCCGGAGAATTGACGAAGAAACGGAATGTCTATGGCAGGCTTTTGTAACACCACTCTTTTCCCAATGATCTGTAATGCAGCTTTTAAGCACATGCAGGCTGAAAGATCAGAAAGCAGGTGAAGGCCATGTGGTCCATGGATGATGGGAATGGCTTTAGTTAATGTGTAACCTGGCATTTATGAAAGTAGTAAGCTCATAATTTGGCCTGTCGTAGATCAAACAAAAGAGGAGATGTAGACTAGACCAGGAGTGAGGCCTGTTGCAAAGATTGGTTTGCTGAAATTTTAACTGTCCATGATCCCAGTTATAAATGTGAACAAGACAGTAGTAAGGGCTCTTTCACACTATGTGCACTCTCATCAGCACCACAGGCCATTACAGTTTTGTGGTACAAGTTTCATACTGTGCTTTTTTTTTTTTTTAAAGCAATTGGAAGCCAAGTGCAGCAAAGACAATAGGTGTGTTTTTAAAAAGGTACAGCATTGTGCACTTGTGTAATAGTAGCACAGGCAATGCCTATAGTGTAAAAGTGGCGAGGGCAATCTATTATTGGGGACACCTGCTCTTGTGACAACTGTGAGATGCAAGATCTCCCCTTACATCAAGGACATTTCTAGTATCTTCCAGAGAACAAAGAAGTAAGATCTCCCCTTACTCTCCAGAACATTTATACCATCTTCCACTAAGGAAAACCTAGAAAGTTCAATCCCTTCCTCATGAAGCCAATACGGACATTGTACTCCAATTTAGTCCAGTGCTTAACCTTTCCCCTCTTCAAATCTCCCAACCAGTATACTTCCTCACATGCAATCTCCATCTGCATACCTATAGAAATGGGATCTATCCTAATGGCGACTTACCTTTAAATAACGCAAAGCCCATCCAGAAGATTTGGGAAACAGTGGCTATGCAGTTCCCAGCGGGACTTTGGGAAGTGGTTGGGGGGGGGGGGGACTTTTAAAGAATTCCATGAACTTCCTGGAAGTAATAGGTACCGGAGCTCCACTTATTCTAAGTCTGCTATTCCTATGTATTATATATAGGAAGAGGTCCTGAACATCAGCCAGGCAGGTTTATATTTTGGTTTATGGAATCTCACAGCAATAGGACAATTATCCTTTGAAAGGGAACCTAAATAAATTTTTATGTGTATGCATGCAAGTCGTATATTACAGAATGGGGGAGGGGTAAAACAACTAAATGCTGTATATAACTTTGAGGTATCTGGCCAACACATGGCTGTAAGTGTAAATGCTGTAACATAAAGGGATTTAAGGCGAGACGACACCCTGATTTAGCCCCACATACCTCTGATGGGGTATGTGTGGCTCCATGTTTTAGAATAGAATGAGTGGGTTAGTATTGGCATACGGCAGAAATCCTCGGGTACATTTTAGCCACCTATACACACAGAGTAGACATGCCTTACAGACCAGTGGTATACTATGTGGGGATGGTAAGCTGACCCATACCCCTAGTACTATGCAGAACAAAGTATGTACAGTATTGTGAGGTACACGTTCCTCAGACCAGTATGTGACCGCTGTACAGTGAACAGAACAATACAAAGACACGCCGATCACCCCACTTACCATGGTCACTTCTCTTCTGCTCCCCTCACACAGCCTGCCAATGCTGAACTGAGAACCCCGGCTCCCCACGTGAATACAAGACACTCCGCGCGCATGCGCGACCTGCAAGGGGCGTGTCGCTCTGTCAATGTCACTCAGGACGTTCTAAATTGTCACCCTCGTGACAGAGCTGAGCCCGGCACTCACGCCGCATGTGTACGGGGAACGTATTTACTAAAGAAAGAAGCGCAAAAGAAGCATTCCACGGGCGCTGTTGCGATAGCATCCGGGTTGAAGGTCCATGTACCTCCGACCTTGAAAAAGTAAGACAGTTCCAGAAACTTCTGGAAGTCCAGCCCCGAACCCTGTATAGGGAATAGTATGAGCCGGAAGTGGCGCCGCTGTGAGGCGTCGGGTGTAGCAGAGATGGGTGTATTCATGTTCCGGGGTGAGGCGGTGTGCTCGGCTGACGGGCTCACGTGACGTGTGGTAGGAGGTAGGATATTTCAGTGTGTTGCAGCACCCTCTCATTCAGTGTAAGACACGTGTGTGTGGCTGAACCGGCTCTGCTCTGCACAGGTATGGAGGACGGTCACTCGTAGCTGGGAGGGTAATACAAGGAAGCAGAATAAGGGCTTCTACTATTTTCATGGGTAGAGGGGTGACAGTGTCCACACTGGAACATAAAATATTATTGTGTTACTTAGGATTATGAAGCTCGTGTTATGTAAAATCCGAGTTTAGTCTATGATGTTACATATGTAGATGTACGTGATCACCGTGTCTACTATACCTCACGTCTGGTGTCATGTCACGTGCTTTCTGATATATATTTATTTAATGTGTTCTTTTCTAGACTTCTCAAAGATGTTGCGTCTTCCTTCAGTACTTCGCCAAGTGCGACCCCTGTCCCGGACCCTGGCCCCTCGTCTGAGCAGAGCCTATGCTAAAGATGTGAAGTTTGGAGCTGAAGCTAGAGCACTCATGTTGCAAGGAGTTGACCTTCTAGCTGATGCTGTTGCAGTGACTATGGGGCCAAAGGTATGTGTCCTCAAATGATTTTCACGTTCCTTTGTTCGAGAGTCTTTGGGTTAAAGTATAACTTAAAGTTGACGTTTAATCTGCAGTTTTTTTTTAAACATTACCAGTTCTTTCTTTTATCCACATCAACAATACTAATGACCTTTGTTGTCCTATTTTTATTGCATATAATCATTAAGGGTTTGTGGTTTTGGAAGGTCACGGGGGGCTGTATATAGCTTTTACAAAATGGGATGTTATTGTAATGGCAAAATGTGGTTCTGATTCTTTATCAATGAAAATACTTGAGTGACTAAAGCGCCCCCCCCCCCCATTTAGATCACTTCATACATTTTTCCTTAGATCTACCAACAACTATGTAGTGTTGGGTCCTCTCTGATCGAATACATGGTGATTGGAAGGTTTAGTAAGGTCCTCCATATTACATGGTGAAGTGGATTGTACAGAAATTTTATGTTAAGATTGTAAGGTGTAGGGAAGGGCCTAAATGTCACCATATATGTTACAATCTGACTATACTATTTAGTTTTACCAAAACGTTGTAATAGGTGGGGTTTCTACACTTCCCAATTACTCTTTGCGCCTGCATTCCCAGTTGTAGGTAGATGTACAGGAAATTGTACAGAGAGGTTGAAAGTGCATGGTGAGTGTAAAGCAAATGTATACTCAAAATCTAAATGCATATGTAAAATGAAAGTTTGACTTGCCTCTGAGCTGGTATAATGGTGGGAAATTCAATCCCCCAAATATATATCTCCCTGCTGTTGCCTGGAATTGTATGAGAGATTCCATATTTATCTGCAAGGCTTCCGGGGGTTAACTCTAGGTGCAATATCGTGGGTGGCCACTGGGGGCGTTTATAATGGTTTTCTATGGGAAGATGTATTCCATTCAGTTGCCTCTACACAACACGGGCATCGATCGCATGCCAGAGATGTGGGCTGGGAAAAGCGTTGCCACCTCCATTAATATGTCACCGACGGGACGAAAGGAATCCCCGGGCGTGCAGCGATGCAGAATCGCTGCCGTTTTCACAGAGTGTCTGCGATTATGCTGATCCTGTCAGGGGCACAGTTTGCGCCGCCTATGTGTCACTAGTGATGCGATCGGGGGCAGACCTGGACGCATTGGCATACACGCCGATGCAGAGAATCATCGTGGGAATGTGGCGGACATGTAAGTTTCCCCGCAGTTATCTTGGGATGAGTTTTATTGATGAAACTCAACCCAAGCTATCTGTAGGAGAACGCTCTGGAGTTATGAGTTATGATGAACAAATCGTACACCAGGGATGTGGAGCTCCATCCCGCAGTGTAATTCTATTAGGCCTGTGAGATTTAAAAATAAAATGAATGCCACAGATGTATCTTTTATTTGACATTTGATTTAATTAATATTTTAGGATTATGCTTTGCTTCTTCCAGTTTTGAAGTTTAAGCAAAACTGGAAAGGCTCATTGTTTTATCTGATAAGAAGGAAAAACGTGTAGAAATGTTTTCAATAAATATCAAAGTTAACCAGTGACTTTGTCTGCGTTTTAAAATTTGGCCCACTGTGTATTTGACTGACAATCCTACCATAGACTATCTAGTTTTAGGGTTGTTCGTTTCCAGAAATCACTGGCCACTTTTTCAACAGAGGTTAGTATAGAAATGAGCTACACCCATTTACACACTCGAAGCTTGGCCTAATGTTTAGGCTAGCATTTCATTTTACCTTGAACATATTTTTCTTCCTTATGGAAAGCAAGATTGCCTATTTTGCCTTGAACCCTCTTGCAAAGGCATTTTGTTGATACATTCTTGAAGCTGTCAGTAAGTCCAGATTGTGCTCATTTAATGAATGGATGCTTCAAGTTAGGCAGCTTACAGATGTCCATCTTTCTGTGTAAATTAATTCTAGAAATGCATGATATCTTGGCCCACTGTTTGGGCTTTTTCCCATATATTTTTAACCCTCTTTCTATTTCCTAGGGGAGAACTGTCATCATTGAACAAAGTTGGGGGAGTCCCAAAGTAACTAAAGATGGTGTCACAGTGGCCAAAGCAATAGATCTAAAAGACAAGTACCAAAACATTGGTGCTAAACTAGTTCAAGATGTTGCCAACAACACAAATGAGGAAGCTGGTGATGGAACAACTACAGCAACTGTCCTTGCAAGAGCAATTGCAAAGGAAGGTTTTGAAAAAATCATTAAAGGTGCTAATCCAGTGGAAATTAGAAGGGGTATGTATTTTAAATATCATTTGGTACCTTACCAATGACAAGAATTAAAATGATCAATTGCGTTCTTCACACCCCAATGTCTTGTATTAATTGAAACCCATGCACAGCCACCAGCATATCATGTGAGCTTTATGTGATCCGGTTTCTTTTTGCCAGACAAGGCCTTGCTTTTTCTGAACATGGAACACTTGCGTAGTGCTCCCCCTTCTGGGTATAAGTGGTAATGCCAAATTGTCTCTTACTCAAGTCTGCATATCCACTATATAGGGCTGGACGATATGGCAAGAATTTATATCACAATATATTTCTTAATTTTGGTCGATACGATAAAATTCCGATATCGATATTGACAATATTAAAGGGTCTCAGGAAAAAACTGCTGAGGGCACACACAATGGATGTCAGCTGCCAGCAACCCCAGCACAGCTCCATTCCAGTAGTGCAATGGAATGGGCAGTGCTATAGCACCAATGGGATCAGTGCACCCACCTCCCCTCAACTGATATCCCTGTATGTGGGAGCCCCCCCGTGTTACTGGAAGTTCATTCTATGGACAGGAGACATGTCGGGATCAGCCTCCCCCTGTGTGTCCCCTGTCCATAGCAGAATGAACGTCAGTGACGCTAGGAGGCTGATCTTGAGGGGTCCCCTGTTCCTTGAAGATGTTCCTCCCTGTGCATAGTTGCAGCAAAGCATAGAGGAGGAGTTACTAGATCACTGCGCCCGCACATCTCAATGGGGAGGCATGGGACGGCAGCGTGATCTCTCTCGGGCCAAGGGGGGGGGGGGGGCACAGCAGAGGGAGTGCTCGCCCAGAGAGACGATCTCCCTAGGACTGCCCCTCACTGAACGTCATTCAGTGACCAATGATACAATTTGTAAACACATTCCCGATATTTCGATATACATTTCTGATGTTTCGATATAAAATTATATCGCGATATATATAAGACCACTATAAGACTTGTGTGCCAAACTTTGCAGAATAAACTTGCCACATCTAGGTGAACACAGTGCTTATATGTGACATGCTTCCCTGTGTGTTTTTTATTTTTTTTATGTTCTTCCTCTTTTTTGTTTTTTTTGGGTGCTGTTGCTCTGTTACTGACTAAATATTGTCCACCATTGGATTTGCAGGTGTGATGTTGGCAGTTGATGCTGTGATTACAGAGTTGAAAAAACAATCAAAGCCTGTGACAACACCAGAAGAGATTGCACAGGTAGGTGATCTTCAATACCCCTGAATAACAGAAAATATTACATTTCTCTCCAGGAGCCCCAACAATCATAAAAGGGGACTATAACTGGCAATAATTGTAACTAAGGTACATAAAATAAAATCAAAAGAGAGGGTACATCCCCCTCATAGTTTATTCAAATGTATATTACAGTATATACTATGCAAACACAAACAAAGCAGCAATGGGTATGTATTTCTTGATCCTATTTTGAAACTCGACGCGGGGTTAGACCACTTCTTCAGGAGTGTTATAGGAATAATACACTAGGTTTAAGAAAGATACAAGAGGTGTAACTCTAAAGTATATTGAAAGAAAATCGTAATCCTAAAAGTATTAATAATATAAATAGCGGGTAAAGTACCTTGAATAAGGCAAACTTGTCCCTGGGAATAGCCCCTGTCGTATATGGGAGTATGGGTGGCGGCGGGCCCCAGGGGTGCGGGCGGTCAGTCTCCCATGGGGAGACTGGTGAGCGCATCCAAATGTAACAAGATATTCAGATATCTGGTTATGGGTATCCAATCCGGGTCTATCTGAGGCCAGGGTGTTTAAAGAAACAGCGGAGAATGAGGGGAGCATAACAAACTAATATATGTTATATATTTATGTTGTATACCGCCCGCACCCCCGGGGCCCGCCGCCGCCCATACTCCCGTATAAGACAGGGGCTATTGTTAAATATTTAAGTGACATTTAAAAGGGAATTGTCACTTTTTTTTTTTTTTTTTTCTTATAGGTGTGAGTTTTTTTCTGGGTTTATGTCCTATTATCACAGCCTTCTTCATCTGTATACTTATTGCTTTTTTATTTTTTATTTATTTTTTATAAAATATACCAAAACCACTACAGAAAAGGGAATAAGAAAAGATAAACAACTGGGATGTCATAATGTACACATGCAGAGGCATAATTGTCTAGTGTAGTGCACAGCCTTTTTGTCCAAGTTTACTGATACTACAAACAAACTAAGGGAAGTGTCATTCTGGTATTAACCTCCCTAGCGTTCAGCCGTTGAAAATGCCACAGTACAGGCAAACGCAACAGGGTACCCAGCTCGGGCAGGGTTTCTTTTGTAAACAAAGTCTGGACCAACTGGGTTAACCTCTTAACACTGGGGGGATTAATCGAGTTGGGGGTGGGAAGGAATTTTCTGCTATTTACAGTAAGAATATCAATAAGAATTATCTACACTTTGCTTCCCTTCCATATTTTTTTCTTTAAAAGGTAGCCACAATATCTGCAAATGGAGATCAAGAAATTGGCAAAATTATTTCAGATGCAATGAAAAAAGTTGGCCGTAATGGTGTTATAACTGTCAAGGTATGTGGGTTTTTTTTTTTTATTTAGATATTGTACTTGATAAGGATGATGCATAGTCATATAAACTTAAAGCGGACCTACCACCAGGAATCTATGTTTTCATTAATGGCACCTGAAGTGCCAATAATAGGGAGGAATGCAGTGAAAAACCCTAAAAACGTACCTGTAATGAGCAATTTAGTAATATAATCAGGCATTCCTGTTCACTTCCTGGTTTATGGAGAGAGCAGACCGCGGCAGCTTCGTCACAACACGTGATTTTTCAGTGAGCTGCTTTGCCATAGGAAAACACTGAAGGCCCCCAGTGGCCACCCGCGATATTGCACCACCATGTGTTGGATTTACACTGAAAAATCATGTGCTGCTGTGACGTTCTGCCGGGTCCTGCTACCTCCAGTAACCAGGAAGTGAACAGGAATGCCTGATTATATTACTAAATTGCTCATTACAGGTACGTTTTTGGGGTTTTTCACTGCATTCCTCCCTATTATTGGCACTTCTAGTGCCATTAATGAAAACATAGATTCCTGGTGGTAGGTCCGCTTTAAGTACACTTCTGAGTCATGTAACCTTATTTTTGAATTTGCCCATGAGATAATTGTTATCCTTCACTATGTTTCTGCAGTTTTAAAGTACAAAGCTCTGGCATTTAATTACAGATTACAAATGTTGGATAACACTTCCCTTTTAACCTTCTGAGCGTCTAGCCCGAGTCAACTCGGGCTGAGTTTCATGCATCATGAATGCCGATGCTTCCGGGTCCGCCCCCGATCGAGTCACCGGTGATGCGAATGGGGCGGGGGTAGGCGGCGCCATAGACCTCCGTCTAACTGGAGGGGCGTCTTTCTTTCAACGTAAGTCCGGCGTCTCCAGTGACGCCAGACTTGTGTTTACCTCCTCCAGCCGCGATTGCCCGTGGCACGGTTATGAAAAAACCGTCTTAACGTCTAAATGCATCCAGCAGCATTTAATTTATTGCCAGCATGTGATTAAGATGAACCATGTAGAGTAGTGTAATCATCTGTGGATTCCTCCACTTTTTAGGATCAATATTGTCAGTTCATGACTTGAAATCTTGTTTTCCTGTATTTTACATATATGCTTTTAAAATATGTTTATAGGATGGTAAAACTCTTCATGATGAGCTGGAAATAATTGAAGGAATGAAATTTGATAGAGGCTACATTTCTCCATATTTTATAAATACTGCCAAAGGTAAGCTGATTTTTTCAAATCTTTAATGTTCGCAGATCTACATCTACGATTGAATTCAACTTAAACCAGGCATGATGAAATGCATATACTTGCCTGCTGATGCCTTGACCCCTGCAGTTCTCACCTTACAAAGGATTAACTACATTAGCAGTATTCTTAAAATGTGGCTCGGGGTAGATTTTTATTATCTAAAGTTGTAACCCTGAGCTACACTTACGATTGATTTACTGCTGCGCGCGGTGAGCCTGCACTATCCCCCAGCATCTGTGTCTTCTGACTAGAACCACCTTTCTGATAAAGTTGGAGGGCAGTGTATTATAGGCTTAGAGTACATGTATGCGGTCGTTTCCTGGGCTTCTATCAGTCTGCAGCAGCCAGGAAAATGACCAGGTGCTCATGTCTGCGAGCACCTGCAAACTTCTGCAGTCTCTAAACGCCCCAATGGCAGGTCTATGGGCAGAAGGCTTGGGTCCATGTCTCGTTCAGTTGGTGGTTGCAGTAATTGTTTAATTTACCAGATGGTTAAACAAGCCCTTAGTCCTCCCAAGCACTTGCATCCCTGACAACATTGATGGCAAGACAAAGTAATGGGACGGGGGAGGGTGTAAAACTTAAGTTAGTTTTAAACTTCTTGTATCTGGTTTCCTGCGGAACTGCTAGATGGTGTTAAATATTGGAGATGATCAATGAGATGTCAAAATTATTTACGTTGGTATAGTAATTGTGTGTAGTTTAGTGTACTGAGCCAACCAAGCAATGTTGATTACCTTTTTTTCAGTCTGCTAACAATTTGCATACTACTGTTGAGGATTCTGGATTTGTTAAACCTATTAATTGTATAATGGGTGTTGACTGAGGAACACTGTGGCAGTCAAAAAAGGAGCAAAGTTCTGCAGCTTGTTTGCAATAAAAGAGCCCACCAACAACCAGCTGAAACCGGTCTGGGGGAAGTGGAGCAATTAGTCAATGAAAATGCAGCGGCTCCTGTGAAATGTATGTTTTGAAGTTTAGGACTCCCTGCACACCCTCCCCTTTGGGAAAGTGACGTCTACCTTCCCAAGTCCCCTTGAGCCCTGTGTGTGTCACGGTGCATCTTTGGATTACCTTTCAGGGGCGTTTGTGTGTATTTTAGTTTTTCCCCTGCTCTGCCCTATTGGCATTTCTGGTGGCAGAGCGGAGGATAGGGACCGTTTGAACGCACAAATTATGTCATCCACAAAAAAAATTCACATTTGCTGCTTCTGTGCCTGCCAGCTGCTGCATTTCTCACCATAGGCTTTTACTTTGAGTCATTCAGTTTTTCCTGATAATGTATCTGTGCATTCTTCATGTGAAGATGTAGTGAAGAAGTGTAAAAAAAAAATAATGTACAGAATGCTATGGCATCAATTTGTTTCTCATGTCTTCACAGGTCAAAAATGTGAGTTCCAAGATGCATATCTATTGCTAAGTGAGAAGAAAATTTCTAGTGTTCAATCTATAGTGCCTGCTCTTGAAATTGCCAATGCCCACCGCAAACCTTTGGTCATTATTGCTGAAGATGTTGACGGAGAAGCTTTAAGCACTCTGGTTTTAAACAGGTACATTTCTGCCCAGCTGAATTACAGTTGCTGAATTGATATTTATTATATATTGGGGATCATTTGTCATAGTTGCAACTAAATGATATAAAGGTGGTGATATGATTTAGGTAGTCGTTATATTCTAAAAGAACGGTTCTGTAGGAGGACCCTTATTATTAAGATATTAAGGTGTGTTAATTGTATATAAAAAAGTATTGCTTTTTGTCATTTTGTTTAATGTTTATTGTATTTAGGCTTAAAGTTGGTCTTCAAGTAGTTGCTGTGAAAGCCCCAGGTTTTGGGGACAATCGAAAAAACCAGCTTAAGGATATGGCCATTGCTTCAGGTGGAGCTGTAAGTTTACTTTTTTTTTTTTTTTTTTATCTGTTTGCATCATGGTGAATGAAATGTATCGGAGAAAAAAAAAACATCTATATGAATGAAGTTGTAATAAATTATTCATTAACACATCCATCTAACTCTGTCTGGTTTGTTATACATAGGTGTTTGGAGAAGAGGCTCTTGGCTTGAATCTTGAAGACATTCAGCCACATGACTTTGGAAAGGTGGGAGAAGTAATTGTAACTAAAGATGACACTATGATCTTGAAAGGAAAAGGAGAAAAAGCACAGATTGAGAAACGAGTTCAAGAAATCCAAGAGCAGTTGGAATCTACAACCAGTGAATATGAAAAAGAAAAATTAAATGAGAGACTTGCAAAGCTTTCTGATGGTGTTGCTGTCCTTAAGGTAAAATCTTTATTATTTCCTTTTTGTATATTGTGGTCAAACACCTCCCATCTCAGTTTTGAGCTTGAGCAGTCATTGATTTTATATATTAAACACTTCTTCCTTTCCAGATTGGTGGCACCAGTGATGTTGAAGTCAATGAGAAGAAGGACCGTGTAACAGATGCTTTGAATGCCACACGTGCTGCTGTGGAGGAAGGCATTGTATTGGGAGGTGGCTGTGCCCTGCTGCGTTGCATACCAGCACTGGATTCGTTGACACCATCAAATGAGGATCAGAAAATAGGTACTTTAATAAAAATGTCAATTGGCAATATAGGTTTAAGCATACTATGTAAATGTAGATTCTACCAAAAAGCCATTGTTGGTGATAGGAGTTGTGTAATGTAAGCAAATCTAGATTATGAAATGGAAATACTTTTGAAAGCAAATATTTTAGTGGGTTAACACTTGAGTTGTGGGGGGCAATTTTTGTTCGAAGGACTGTAATTCTACAACAATAGAACAGTAATTTTGTATGTGTTTTTTTCTTAATCTAGGCATTGAAATTATCAGAAGAACACTGAAGATCCCTGCAATGACAATAGCAAAGAATGCTGGTGTTGAAGGCTCATTGATTGTTGAGAAAATCCTGCAGAGCCCTGCTGGCATAGGATATGATGCATTGGTTGGAGAATTTGTTGATATGGTGGAAAAAGGCATCATTGATCCTACTAAGGTAACAATTGTAACTTTTTTGCTTTTCTTTGTGTTTTTCTAGACTTGGGGTCACCCCAACTTTTTAAACGTTTAACGTTTTAAAGTAGGAAGGGCTCCCTAACATCCACTAGCTATTGAGAGCTAATCCTGCACTGTTGAGTCGATTGATCATGTCCACTGCCTTCCCCACCCTCCCCATTTTTAGTTTGGAAACTGTGCAGAGTGTTACATTAACTTGAAGAATAAGAATTCATTGAACATTCAATTTGCAGAATTTGTATATAAGCTATACTGTTACAGTGAGTTGAGCCCTGGAGCGCAACGCTGTGATGTCATCGCCCAGCACTCAAGATTCCTCAATTGAATGTGGATTTGGATGGGGACCCTTGGTTCCCATCCAACGTAACATAAATCAAAGAGGGCCTACCAACATATTACCTGTGGGAACGATTGATCCCGCTCAAAGAAACCGGTGCCCACATTGTATCAATTCGAGCACAAACAATAGCTACAAATGTGCAATCAATTGTTCTTGAATCAATACAAAAAATTTGCCGTGTATGCTTAGCTTTAGTCTGGCCCCATTGTAATTTGTAAACCTTGTCTTCTAAACCACTTTTTAAATTGGCATTGAACGCGTATAAAATTAAATTTGCATACATTTTTTTTATAAATTTATTAAACAAGTCAAAATAACAGAGTCTTATTCTGTGTTTGGAGGAGGAATGTTTATCAATTCGTACACCTAGCCAGAGACCATGTGTGTCAGGGCCCCTCCAAGTATAAGAGGAAGATCTGGCAATGAGAACAAAGGTTAAGGCAGTGACTGCTGCAGTTGGGTGGCAGCCTTTAAATGATCCTACTTATTAATGTTTGGTAACATATTGTAATTCTAATCCTGTTGGTGTTTTTGCTTTTACTTATTTTCCTTTTTTTCCATTTGGTGTTTAGGTTGTACGAACTGCTTTAATGGATGCAGCAGGTGTAGCTTCTCTTTTATCAACTGCAGAAGCAGTAGTAACAGAACTGCCAAAAGAAGAAAAGGATCCTGGCATGGGAGGAATGGGTGGCATGGGAGGAATGGGTGGAATGGGAGGTGGAATGTTCTAAAGGACTCTTGAACAGAGCGAGAGATGTTTACGGACTGTGCAGCACCTACGATTGTCGAGGAGTTAAAGACCGGAAGATCAGTAATGTCTGTCGAAGTAGGAAGTCGAAGATTATGCAGTTTGCTTGTCTGTCATCATCATGCCTTTTTGCATAACTTATTTCAGATTCATTTTTGTACATTCCTTAGGTGTCTGTACCTGTATTTCCTTTGACAACATTGTAAGTCGTGTTTTTTTTTGTGTTTTTTTTTTTTTAATAAATGTTTTTTTCAACAGTGGTACTTCAATGGTGTGTGTGTGGATAGATTTATATTTGTACAGGGCTGTGCATAAGTGCTTTGCAGCTACACAATGTGGAACAAAAACTAGCTATGCATAGCTGCAGTAATGGTTACTATGCGCCGGGGGGAGCCGAAGAGTCGGCGAGCGAGACCGCTGTCAGCCAGAGGGGAGAAACCTACAGCACTCTTCGCCCCCACATTTTTCACAATGTGTCTGAAAGAAGCTGGTGATGTGTACAGTGAAGGCACTTTTTATTTTTATTTTTTTTCTTTTGCTTCAGTTAAGATTAAAGCTCAAACATATTACATGGCTTTACATAAAACATCACTTTAGCTACATTACTGTAAAAGTTAAATTGTTTTTTGTTTTTTTTAATTACTAGAAGTCTTTCAGTTTTACTGTTAAATGTACAATTTGCCACCGGGAAGCATGGGTAGAATCTGACAAGAGAAAAGCATTGTTTAACCTCCCTGGCATTACAGCAATTCTGCGCTACTATTTTTGGGTATGAAACTGCATTCTCCATTAGCATGGAGGTTTATGGCGCAAGCTCGTAGAGCATGGCCTCGAACAAACTGACTACTGGGTTCGGGCATAAGGTTCAGGAGGTTAAACACTTGAAATTTGACATATGGACGGACTGCTGGTAGTCTTGGGTTAGTTACTAACCCAGAAAATTTCAGCGTTGCAGTGAGGTATGAGATCTGGGGGTTAAAACTGTGTTGTAGCAAGCTGTACATGCCGATTCCAGAATGAACAATCGGTGTATGTGATCATGTGGGAATTGAATGCACCCACCTTTAACAACTCAAAAAGGTCAAAATCTGACAAAAAAAAATGATCCATCAAGTCATTTATTTTCCTGTTTGATCCCCATTACTTTAGATGGGGATTGACAAAGTATAGGGATCAATGCCCAAAGGTGGTGAGCATTGATTGCCTGAACAATTGACAATCCCCCTTTTTATAGATAATTCTTTACAGCAGGAGTTCTCAAACTGTGGGCCGGATCTGGCCCCCCCATGGCGTTCTGACCGGCCCGCGGGTAGCCTCATGCCCACCCGTGGCTGCCAAGCACTGTGCACCCGCTCCCGGCGCCCAATCTGCAGCTTCTGCCAGCAGACAGAAGCCACAGTCAGGAAGCTGCCATTGTCCTTTTAAGTCACAATGGGGCGTGTTAGGTAGGAGGAAGCTGATGTGGACAGAAAAACACATGCAGAAAAGCATGTGTTTTCTGTCGGAATTAGCTGCTGCTTTTTTTTTTTTTTTTTTTTTTTTTTTTTTTTTTTTTTTTTTTTTTTTTTGTTTGTTTTGTTTTTGGAGTCCATTGATGTCAGTGGATTAAAAACAGTGTCCAATTATTTCAATGGTCATGGCAGCCGCGTGTTTGGTACGCAAATTGCAGTGCTTATGCCGCAGGTTTTTTTCCCATCCGCTTTGTGCTGTGGTCGATCCATTACTGTGGAGAAAGGCACATTGGGTACAGTGAGAACTAGAGCGACTTGTAAGCGTCTCTCATTGTCCCCAGTGAACTTGTTTCCATGGTCGCTGATCGGCAACATAAAAAAAAAAACCTGGTTTACCGTGTTTTCTAAGCAACACTGCAATCCACATCCTAAACGCGCAGCTATGTCCATTAAAATCAATCTAGAAGGGGGTTGATATGGAATATTTTAGGTCAGAGATGTCAAAATGAAAGGCTCAGGGGTCAAAATAAAACTTGGACAACATTGATATTTACACAGCAAAACAGAATTCTCCCTCATGGGCCTTTACGTGGCCATAAACCATATAATTTGAGACAAACTAAATAAAGATAGGACATAGAACTTTTATTGTACATATGCTGTAGGCCAATCTGCACTGGATGCACGGTCTAAATCAAGTTACACATGTAGGAAAATTGACCATATTGCACCACAAATATTGCCTGACCAATAGTACGTTTTCTGTGCCTTAAACAACCTCACTGACCATTTTAAAAGTAAAAAACACCAGTGCAAAGGTGGGTTTACACGTGTAGATTTTTTTTGTTCGATCAATGAAGAACTAATGATTTTTTGGTTCATTGAACAAAAATCTAGAATGGCCAATTTGTTCAATGGATAAATTTTGTTCGACCTCCAACAAAAAATAGTTCAAAAGGTCATCTAACATGTTGGTAAATTTATATCTGTTGTAATTTCAAATGTATTTTCATTAGATATCGGGATGGACGAACAAAAAAAATCTAATGTTACATTGGATAAATGGACTAACGATGTTCGACAACGACAAAATCTAATTGACAGTTGAAAATTTACACGTGTAAACCCATCTTTAGGGTGGAATGGTGGAAAGAACTCTTTCATGTTTCAGATCAATTTAATTTCCTTTTACACCACAGATGTAATATACAGTGCATCCAGAAAGTAATCACAGCACATCACTTTTTCCACATTTTGTTATGTTACAGCCTTAGTCCAAAAAAGGTTCCACAATTTTTTTCCTCAGAATTCTACACACAACACCCCATTATGACAAGGTAAAAACAAGTATTCATAACCTTTGCCAAGAAGCTCAAAATCGAGTTCAGGTACATCCTATTTCCCCTGATCATCCTTGAGATGCTTTTGCAGCTTAACTAGCGTCTGTCCATCTTGTAAACAATAAACAGAAAAATGCTAACAGCACAACAATGTGTACTGAGGAAACTAAGACAATACAACACACCAAATTAGAACTGCAAAATGTGTAGGTTAGTCAGTGCACGGAGATTGAGCGCAGGTAGCAGGGTTGGATGAATCCAATGACCATATTTTAAGTAACTTATCCATCTACCTGATGTTTCACTTGCAAAAAGGGAGTAATTTGCTGGTGAGGGAAGGGGGTTGGAGGAGGTGTAAAGGAGGAGCAGACTCTCTCTCCAAGTTGGAACTTCAAGGTGGGCACCCCTGTAGTTGCGGGCAACCGACCACCATGTGTTCAGCGGGAGCGCGCACACCGGTTGATCGCCCACAACTATTGCCGTGAATCGTCATGCTATGGCTGGCTTAAAAGAGAAGTCTTTTACATTATTTCCAAATAATGACCTTTGCATGCTAAACACACTGGACCAGAATCTGGAAAGCATGGGGCATGTCCATCAGATTTGCACATTAAATCCTCTGAAACATAACCCAGACAATTGTGGGTGTAAGTGGGCTAGCTGAGTTGGAACAATATACCATTGCAACATTATCAGAGGTTGTGATGTTCATAGAACGAGAAGCATTGGTGGACCATATTTGTAGCCATTCCTCCTCTGACCTATAATAACTCACAGTGCGCTCCCACCATGTAGCGTACAAGTGAGAGGCTGGAAATATAAGTTTATTAATATGGGAGTAAATGGAAATGGAAATAAGCTTAGGTTGCATGGGGGTATTAAAGCAGATGTGCTCAAAAACAGGAGTGGAAGATGGCATGGGGGCCAATGAAGACAGCCAGTTTCTGAGTTGTAAAATCTGAATAGTTCCCATGGTGGGGTTTGGAATACAAAACTGAGAGCATCCCAGTTACCATCATCAAGCTGTTCATGAACATACTGTAGATGACCATCAATGAAAAAATTAAGAAGACTCCCGGCCCTGTTTGAAGAGGGGGTTACCTAGAATAGGTATAAGCATCTGGTGAGGGTAAAACCGGTTTAGAGGCAAATTTGGTGGATGTAAATGGCATGGAAACCATGGAAGAGCTGCAACATTGGTGGGATGGCACATAGCACATTCCAGGGCATCCCACAAAGGTGCTCTGGTAGACCAGTACAACTGAGTTAGGGAAAAACTATAACAGTGTATTAAGAGGAACATCAAGGCCACTACATTTATGGATGTACATTGTGGAGTGTTTGACCCATGGTCTAGTTGTCAGGATCCAAACTCAGGGATGCATTAGTGTCTGCTGAGCCCTGTGAATGAATGTTTTAGTACCTTGTTGGATCCCTTGTACAAAGATACTCGTTACTCAGTTTCTCATTGAAGGCTGAACCCTTGGCCCCTCCCATGTAATTCCTATAAAAGCCATGTCCTTGCTCTCTCATTGCCAGATTGTTTTGCTCCTGCCAATATCTTGCTTACTGCTAACGTCCCCCATACCAACCCACATTACCCAGCTTCTTCTCATATTACTCCATTGACACCATTGGATACTGATACCATTGCATACTGACCTATGCTTCTTCCTGACCACTCTCCTGCTTGCTGTCTTAATTACCACTGTGTGTGCAGTGATCCTGCCTGCACCTGTGTTGCTGTTTAGGCAACTGGACTCAAAGTTTGAACCTAGACCGTTAAACTAACATCAGACCATATGAATGGCATGACCTGGTTTTGGATTGAGAATTTGGCAAATGTAGGCATATATAAGTCCGGCGTCTCCAGTGACACCGGGCTTATGTTAATGACCTCCAGCTGAGCAGGAAATCACGGCGGAGCATATTGTGCTCCGCCGCGATTGCCCGTGGCACGGTTATGAAAAAACCGTGCCACGTGGCAAACGCTCAGAGGGTTAAGGACTCTTAATGCCTATCCGTTGGAATCCACTGGTGTGCGCTGAAGCCTCCATTGCGTTCCCATAGGCGTGGCTTGCTGCGTTAATTTGAAGGCAATGGAGGCTTGGACCAGCAGATCCGCTGCTCTGAAGGGCTGTGAAGACGGCCCTGTCAAAGCCCCATTGCGGACAATGAGCGGGTCGTGGACTTCTTTATGCAGGGGGTTTAACGGACAGTACAGCCTAAGCCTAACTTGTATTGCTGTATTTGGTTTTCTATCTTTCTAGTTTTGCGTTCCATTGTATATCTTGTACAGCTTATTCTGCTTACCCTGTACCCAATTAAAACCTGTTGAAGGGGTAATGCTAGGTCTCAAGTTTCCTTGTCCAAACTCTTTAAATCTACTGGCTGAAAATAAGTGCTTTTTTAAATGATCCAATCAGGGCTTCCCTCACATATGCAGTCTCTCACTCTGACACCTTTAATTCTACAACCCTAAAATTTTTAATGGATGTTGTCTCAGGAGTTATTTGGTAACTTTTCCAGGTTCTACCATGTAGGGTTTTTAAAGATCTGGGTGTCCAAAGTAGGTGAGTAAAAGAATGTATGTAGCAGAGTAGTGATTTTTGGTCATAGGGAAGCATTATTTGTTAATAGGCTTTTTAGTAGGAAAAATTGTGTTCAGGGACTGTGTACAGAGAAATTATGCATGGATATGGTGTCAGGTTTTTTTTGTTAACCTCTAAAAATTCAAGGTTCTACCATGTTGGGTTTTCAAGACCTGGGTGTCCAAAGTAAGTGACTGAAAGAATGTAGCAGAGTGGGCCTTTATGGTCTTAAGGAAGCATTATATGAAAGCGGACATCTTATAAGAAAGGGTTGGGAGGCAGGGGCTTGAAAAATTGCATGGAAGTAGTCTCAGGGGTTAACTAGTAACCCCCCCCCCCCCCCACATTAATTGTTTGTTAACCTCTAAAATGTCAAGGTTCTACCATGTAGGGTTTTAAAGATCTGGGTGTCCCAAGTAGGTGAGTTAAAGAATGCATGTAGCAGAGGCCTTTATGGTCTTAAGGAAGCATTATATAAAAGTTGACGTCTTAGTAGGAAGGGTTGGAACCAAGGACTGACTTTAAATTGTGCATGGATGTAGTCTGATGGGTTAACCAGTGACCCCCAAATTTCAAGGTTCTTCTACATAGGGTTTCAAAGATCTGGGTGTCCAAAGTAGGTGAGCAAAAGAATGCATGTAGCAAAGTAGAGATTTATGGTCATAGGGAAGCATTATTTGATAGCGGGCTTTTTAGTAGGAACGATTGTGTTCAGGGACTTGTTCAGGGAAATTGTATGTAATATCAGGGGTTAATTGTCTGTGGTTTATTGGCGGTCGATTATGTATTACGGGAGGAGCTAAAGGAAACATTATGTAGCAATCTGCGGTCGGGCTCTGAGTCCAGTAGCTCAAACAGCGACTCAAGTAATGGATCAACAGGTAGGAAGAGGCAGCAAGCAGGAGCGTGGTCAAAAGCAAGCATAGGTCGAAAGCCGATGGTGTCAAATCACAATGGAGCAAGACGAATAGTAGTCGGGTTGTCCAAGCCAAGGGTGGTTACACGAAGGAAGATGATCAAGTCACAAGCAGGAAAAAGCAGGAAGCAAGATACTGGCTGGAAGCGAAATAATCTGGCATTGACTCCTAGTTAGGACATGGCTTATATGGGAAGTACATGGGAGGGACCAAGGGTTCAATGAGTACTGAGTAACCTGGTGTCTTTGTATAAGGTATCCGACAAGGTACTGAACAAACATTCCGGTGGCTCAGGGGATAGAGCTGCAGCCAGAGACCGAAGTGTCCCTGGGTTTGGATCCTGACAGTACCCCCCTCCTTCCAAAAAGGCCTCTGGATGTCTGAGGGCCTGGTTTGTGAGGAAACCTGTGGTGGAACTCCCTTGTCAACCTTTGGGTATGCATGTTTTCTTCAAGTTCCCAAGAATTTTCTTCTGCATCATATCCTTGCCATTGAAGAAAAGATATTGCAGTTTGTCCCTTTAAACCCAAGAGTCAAGAATATTTTCGACAATGTATTCTTCTTTTCCTTTTACGTCAACAGAAGGAGGTGGAAGCAGGACTCTCAGGGAAGGGATTCTCCTGAAACCGCTTAAGCAAGGAGACATGAAAGAAAGGATGAATCCTCATACTGCTAGGTAGCTGTTGGCGGTATGTTACCGGATTAATAATACAGAAGGGTCCCAAAAACTTTTGTCCCAATTTGAAGAATGGCACATGTGTTTTGAGGTGCTGGGTAGACAGCCAGACCTTGTCACCTATTTGAAAGGTAGGGGCTGCTCTGCGGTGTCTATCAGCTGTCTTTTTGTAACGTTCCTGAGCTTTCCGTAAAGTCTCAATTAACTTCTCCTGAGTTTCATGTAAGGCCATCAATCGGGTGGTCACAGCAGGTATAGGGGTTGAGACTGGCAGGTTGGGGATGAAGATCAGATGATAACCAGAGTTCAAGAAAAATCTGGGTAGTCTGGGTAGTGGAGCTGTGCTTAGAATTGTTATAAGCAAATTCGGCAGTTGGGAGATAGTCTACCCAATCGTCTTGCAGTGTCAGTAACTCATAACCAGCAGTTCATGAGTCTTTAGGAACTATCAATTAAACGGTTAAGCTCAAAAGATTCGGTTGTTCCTGAGATGAGACAAATAACACCTCGCGAGTAATTTGATCGGCATAGTAGTTATTATTGTGCAGACACTAAAGCAGGACAAGCTATCATGCAAAAATATATATTTATTAAAAACACACGGAGTGATAAAAACACTGAAAATCAATGAAACAGAATAAAATACAATAATGACATGTGTGACACCAGTAAGTCCCCACGAGATATCTCCAACACACAGAACACGGTAATATAACAACCAGTGATACGTGCTACGCAAATAAAAACAGATATGTCGGGCTAGACAGGTCTACACAACAGAATTAATAATGGCTGATACTTCTTCCAGACTATGCCAAGATCTTTGATAGGAGATAAATCCCTCCAAAACACAAAATGATAGGATACCGATAAGGGAGAAATGCCCCAGCAGAGACTGGACTCTGAACTCATAGATAACAGAATCAATTGACAAGGTGCACTTTCATCAAATAATTCACCATCATGAGTTAAGCTAGCTCTAAAGCTCTGCAAAGAAGCAGATGTCACTAGGTATCACCTCAATATTTGTTCTGGAGAGTAAGATAAAGTTTCCTTACCAAGACTTGGGTTGTCTTTGGAGAAGTGATGATATGTGGATTGGGAATATGGCAGTTTTCCTCTCTCTTACTTTCTCTTTCTTTTTTTCCTTTCTTTTCCTTCCCTCTACTGCCTCGTGCATAACTTTAAGTAAACATTTCTTATCTAAAACACATCCCTTCCACTCACCAAAATCTCCAATCAATTCCAAGCATAAAGGCGTGTCTAGATAAGAGATGGGCAGGCTCTCAGATATACGTCACTATTAACCCTTTATAAAATTCTAGAATGTATCGGGTGTTATGTGGCGTTTCCGTCACTGGATGGCAGTATTGCCCAATTTATGAATATCTACATAAATGTAGAATAGCTTATTGACCTGTTAACATAGATCAAATGGATATGACAGGTTACGATAGAAACCAAACTACTTAATTGGGCTCAGAAAACATCTGTGCTCACGGATGAACTCATACCTCATAGTAAAACAATGGATGTCCTGTAGAGTCCATAATTTATGTGGCAGTATAGATAGTCGTACAAGGCTGTATCGTGCAGATATAGAGGTATAGAGAGGCCCCGTTTAGATTACACTTGTTTTCGTTCAGGGATGAACTTTATACAGACTTCTTGAAGTAGTAATACAACATGGAGTATATATTGTAACATTGTACATAGCTAATTGCTATACACCACAAGATATATATAATATTAGTACATTTAATTGGTTATATATATATAAAGATGTTATACCCCTATGAAAACCCATGACAGCAGGTAACTGACAAAACAGCGAAGGTATTGCTCCAGAGTCTGAGTGGTTCTCTTCATCTGTTCATTGGATTTGGGATGAAAAGCAGATGATAAGTTGATAGAGACTCCAAGGACTTTGCAAAAGCTTTTCCAAAATTTAGATGAATTGCACCCCTCTGTCAGACACCACATTATCTGGTATTTCATGCAACCGGAAAACGTCACGAATCATAAGCTTCACAGTCTGTTCTGCTGTGGGTACTCCTCTGGCTGGGATAAAATTAGACATCTTAGTAAGACGATCTACCATAACTAGGATAGTAGTCATATTGTTAGAAGGGGGGAAGATCTATTTTGTAAGTGTTTGAATGTATACCCGGGACATCTAAAAGCTGTTTTTGTATTTTTGTTGTACTGCTGGCTTTGTCCTAATAAAATTTGAATTGAAAAAAAAAAAAAAAAAAAGAAGGGTGAAGATCTAACACAAAGTCCATAGAAACCAACCCCCAAGGTCATGATGGAACTGGGAGAGGCTATAATAATCCAAGGGGAGAAGATCGGGGAGTTTTGTTTCTGGCTAAGGTCAGACAAGAAGCAACATATTTCTTTACATCTTTCTTGTAACTAGGCCACCAAAAGGAGCAGGCTAAAAGATCTTCCGTCTTTGTGACCCGAAAATGCCCCGCAAGTTTGGAGTCCACCCATTCATTGATATAAAGTTCGGATAGAATCCGAGCCATGGGGGTGGGAGGGGGTTGTTTTCAAGAACAGGGTTATTATTTGTTGTGCTGTTCCTCAATAAAGGACAAGTTGCACTTCGGTTCCTAGTTCACTACCCATGACCAGTCTGTTACATTACATTTTGCCCCTAGATACAGCCTGGTATCTAGGGGCGAAATATATCTAGGATTCTGTAAAGAGTCTCTAGATACTCTGGTACTCATAGGACATATTCCCCCATCTGTAAGTCCCCCCTTCCTTGCTGTTGCCATGATCTCTTTTACTTTATAATATTTTAGGCAGCGTATGACATCCCTTGGGTGGACTGGTGGACTGGGTTTCCTTAATACTCTGCCCGCTTCAACCGGACTGGTTAATCTTTGGATCTATCCAGAACCATATTGAAGATATTTTGTAAAGTTAACTTGAGGCCTTTCTCTAAGTATGTTTCTCTAATATTTGTCCTGTGTCCCCTATTTTCCAGATGGTCTATTTGGCGCGGATGATCGCCTATTGTATTATCTAATACTGTAATATACTGTGGACATGTCCTCTTTAATTGCCATCTGTGCTGTTTCCATTATCTCCACTTTTGAGGACAGTGTGTGCATATCTTGCAGCTGATTTCAGCTCAACATGTCTTTTTAACTTCACGTATAAGTTTTTATAAATCTTTTTTTGTGGGCATGTTCTCATAAACTTGCGCCAGGTCTGGCTATCTACAGATTCCAGGTCTGAAACTGAGGATAAGCTACCACTTGTACTTCTTCACTGTCTTTGTGAAGTTGCAGCCATTGCTCCGCATAACTGAAAGTTCAGTTCAGGATTTTCCTTATAGGTTTGCTGTTTACTGTCTATATGTTTACTCCCTGAGGTGCCTATTGTTTCTGTTCTTTCTTGGGATCCTGGGATTATTCTTTAGGCGCCTTTCTTCTACCTTTTAACTTGATTCTGTTGTGACCCAAAATAGGGCACAAACTGTGTATATATGTATTGTTATAAATGCCTGTGTATTAAAGGTACCATGTGCTTAAAAAAATACTGTCTATATTGCAGCTGCTCTGGGAATCTTCCAGTAGGCAAGGCCAGTTTTTGCCTCCAAAATATATTACATGTGTAGCTTGGTGTACCTTGGAAAATAAATATGTTTTACCTTTCTTACTTGTTTGCACTGTGTTATGTGTAAACATATAATGCAATGCTGCATGCATTTTCTATGCACAATGCAATGCAGCAAGTCCCTTAATGCATGTGGTGTGGACCGTGCACACAGATCTCCGATAGTAAACCTGTGACACCACGGGTGTCCCCAGGCGCCCTGGGCGACCCCGTGCCACAGCCAGACCAG
>CM070039.1:50501455-50546715 GCA_036250615.1 Ptychadena robeensis
AGAGTAGACATAAATTTTTTTATTTGGTGTGCGTTGGAAGAGGGGGTAGTCTTATACGGCTTATACTTTTTTTTACTGGAAAAGTTGGGGGGTCGTCTTATACGCCCAGTCGTCTTATACGCCGGCAAAAACGGTACTTTATATAGCTTCCAAATCTCTATCTTCCGAGCTGTTGTGCTTTCTGGGAATAGCAGGTTTGACTAAATCATCATTGATTTTGCTGATGTAAGATCATGCCTGTTTCTTTGTTATATCTGAATCATGTGCCTCATGGAGGCTAGCATTTGTTATGTTTGGGTCTTCTCAATTGGGTCCCATAGATATGAGTTCAGGTGGTTTTGGGCAATCCAGGCACTTTTCAGTTCCACCTATCTACTTTGTGGCTGGAATGTGGACCATGCTTCTATTGCTCTGAATTGTGCCGCTATTTAGTACTTTCCTATAGGATCTATGTGTGCATAATGATGTTCTAGCTAGTGTATGCCTCTTGTTTTCCCAAACAAAGTCCATTAACATTGATTTCCATTTCTTATTTCCCCTCTTGAAATGGTGATTGGTAATGGTTCAAATAAATAATTACATTTCTTTAAGATCCACATCTTTATCATTGCAATACATCCCAAGAATGATGTGTAAACTCCGAAATATTTATTTATGATTTAGTTTTAATACGTTAACATTTTAATTGTTGGCCCATTAGGGGCTTCCGTCTTGGTGTTATATATGTATCTAATTCTAGATGCAAAGTAGAGAAAGCGATATGAGGTTCTGTAATAGTTAATAAGACATCATCCCCATATAGGGATATCCAATATTCTTTTCCCCCTATCACTATACCTTTAACCCCCTGGGCGTTACAGGCTAAAGCCGCTTCCCAGACAATCCCGGCTCTGTCCCCGGCTCACTTCTGCTGCCACAAAGTCACCACTCCCCTATACCTCCCCAGACCCAGTCACTGACTGTTATCCACACCCTCAGCAGCTCCTGGAGCGAATCCAAACTATACTGACAACGCATCACCAGCAATTTTATACTTGAACTTAAAGAGATGGGTCACTGCACTGTAGAGGGCCATATGAATGATGGTGGCTATTGGGTCCAGTTAGGCTTAAAAGCTTGTTTCTACTTATTCCGGGTGGGTTTGTTTCTAGGAGTCAAATGTAGCAGTTGGTGCAGTAATAGTAAAGGTCCACTATGATGTCACAAGGAAGGCAGTCAGGAGAGCGCTTTTCTTTTACTCTTTTGTTATCCAGTCAGGCTAGGCTTTTTTTTCATTTTTGCCTTAAAGCGGATGTAAACTATAAAAACATAAATAAATAAACATATATACATTTAAGCCCCCATACACCTTACAATCTTACCATACAATTTGTGTACAACCCACTTGTGTTCTACCAAAACCATTTAACCAGAGGACCTTTCTAATCCTTCCAATCACTATGTATTCTATCAGGGAGGACCCGGCACTACATAGTTGTTGGTATTTCTAAAGGAAATTGTATGGAGTGATCTAAAGATGTATGGGGGGCTTTGTAGTTTTATGTTTTTAAGCATAAGCATATAGTTTTGCCAACATTATGTCACAGCACTCCTTTGTTGATGTCTGGAGGGACTACTACCCACATAAACTGGACTAATTTCTCACACCCACAATCAGCTCAGCTCATATTTACATCTTCTTTACCCATTCTGCATTACCATTGACACAAAGAAGTGAAATGTGGCCAATCCCCTGGTCTGATTATAACGCAGTTGTTCTTCAAATGTTGTCCCTTTATGAGTGGCCATAAACCTCCATCACCGGCGTCATCGATTTGTAGAGTGGTGGAGGGAGGGCTGGGAATCATGGCAGAGTGCAGTGTACTCTGCTTTGATTGCCATAGCGCTTGGGGGGTTAAGGATAATAAGCCAGACTCCTATCCGTATAAGCCAAGCGTATCCGATGAGAGTTGGAGGGTATGACCTAACCAGCAATCCAGTTAAAGTCCTGGAAGAATTCCAATCTAGGCCAACTCTCACCCCATAGGAGCTGTGTGGGATTTACCCACAAAAAGAAAGGTTTGGACTGCGTGTTCCCCTGATAAGGTGCAGAGGACAGACGAAAAAAAAGAGAAGAGTGGACATGCAGTTTAGAACAAAAATGAGGAGCGGCGCAATAAACCAAAAAAAAGTTTGGGGCGCAGTTTCATGATATTTAGGAGAAATGGAACTATTAAAAACAATGTTCACACTCAAAGTGTGCGCTTATTTTGAATTCTATTGGTCGCACTTGCATTGGATCCTTCCCATACAGTTTAGAAGATCAGGTTTCAGTTTTATTGAATCCTTTTTCAAAGAAGGCTCAAGTGGAGGTGCCCATAAAAATAAGATAATTCCTTTATTGTTTGTGGTTAAAAAGTACTTTTAACCACAACCAATAAAGGAATATCTTATTTTATGGGAACCTCCACTTGAGCCTTCTTTGAAGTAGGATTCAATAAAACCCAAACCTGAACTCTCACCCCAGCTCAATCCCAGTACTGGTCCAACCTATTATGACCATAGAAATTCAGTCAGCTACCAAATTCTACAAGTATATTTGATGTCCTCCTATGATACTATGTAATCTCACAATCAGGGCAGTTTCTTCCACTATGCTGACTATGCAGATTAACTAAACTGCAAATTTACTCCCAAAATACCTAGTTAATTTTAGAATCAATCAAGGAGCCTGGATGGCTCAAAAATTTTAAATAGATTTGAGCACAATAGAGCCCTGTGAACGTGCACAGCGATCAAATCTTTAAAAAAATTGCAAATTCAGGATTTGGTCTCCCTAGATAGAACACTACCTCCCACCTGATGTTCAGGACGCATCACTTGTTTTAACTTCCTGCTTATACTACACTTGGTCAGACATTCACCCCCAGCTGGCCTATTCAGCCCCCTAGCCTTCCCACTCCCCTATACCTCCCCAGTTTGATTTAGATTTAGTTGAGTACCCCTTTGTTTGTTGCCTATATTGTTTTGTCTCTACATCGGGTTTTGTTCTGTTGCTGTGTAGTTTTTTCACATTGTTTTGATTTATATAAAAAATGAATAATCAATAAAAAATGTAAAGTATTGAAACTAGAGATCTCTGCTCTCCTCCCTTTCAGTGTGTGGGCTGGGGTGTAGAATAAATAAGTAGAGTAGATGATAGTAAATAAGAACATGGCACCAAACATCCACCACCGGGCGGGGGGAAGGGGCAGGGAATGATTGAGGGACAAGGAGCCAATCAGAAGATCTCGGCTGCTTTCTCCTTCCAGCATGTGGGATGGAGGGGTACTAAGGTTTTGTAACCACAGTTTCCTTTTCCAAGTGATGAAGGTGCGTCCACTGAAAGACACAGAGAGGACACTTTCCATTCTCATCAATGGGACAGTGTCTATTCTGCATGACGTAAGCGTACATTGAAGATCAACAGACATGTCTGCAAGATGTGGAAAAGCAACACCCAATGCTGTTCGGGCCCTGCTTTTCTGCATCTTTGTTAAGGTAGCCATACACAGGTAGAGTCCTGAAATTTTTTTCGGCCAATCGACCACCATGTGCATTCCTGACAATTGCCCAGCTCAGATCAACCAGGATCCTCCCACATGACTGAACCCATACTTTGGATGGGGAGCGTCCCCTAAGCCATGGGCAAGCTGCTCACAAGTTGCGCCTGCAAATCGGCCACCACATGTGGCGCAACCACATTGCAGGCGCAACCACATAGCAGATCTATTGCCACCCAACCCCATCAGTGGCTCTTAGGCCATGTGTCCACTGCTTTTTCCCCTGCGCTGGATCCAGAACAGATGATTTTTGAGCAGATTGATATGTGCATATTGATTAGCATTACAAAGACGCAGAAAATGGTGACCACTTTGCGTTCTCAATGCGGCACGTGCCAACACAGGAAAAAAGAAGCAGTGGACACATGGCCTTAGTCTGTAGTGGTAACAGTGTTGTGCTGCAAAGCCAACGTTAGGTTACAATCTCCAGTCACCCTGCCAGAAGTATACATCTAAAGTGTGGGTCTGGAGACAGCCATGTCCAAGGAAACCGAATTACAGAAGGACTGGAGTCAATAGATGTCCGGACGGCGGCCGGCCGCTCGCAGCTGACACAAGTGCACGAGCGGTGTTTTTCATTTACCATTCAGTTCATTGCAGCTGCCCCCGGATCACGTCCATAGAGAATGAATGGATGCGGTTAAAAATCTCCAAAGGGAAACTTTTTACTGTGTCCATTTATGTCTATAGAAGGGATTGTCCACAGCCACTAGCGGGAGCCCGCGTTTCAGACTGGGGGCGCGGCCATTTAAATAAAAGGAGGGGGCCACCCGTGTACACTAAGGAATTCTGCGCGGTTTTCCTGCACGTGGACCGTGGGGAAAACTGAGTAGCGTCACGGCAGCGGATTCACAGCGCACCAGAGACACGTCTGGTCCCAGCACAAGTCATACAAAGAGTCTGCAAGAGATGTGGTCAGAATCTACAGAGGTCAGGGCAGGCAGGCAGCAGAATGATGTGGTAAACCCACAGGACTAGGGCCCCGAATGCAGTGACGCATATAATATATATCACAATTGCTCCATACAATGAAACGTTACTGTTTTCTTTTTCATAGTGTAGCTATAGATGCGTCTAGAGAAGAGAATGACCCCACGCGGGAGAGTGTCCCCGATATCACACTCCACACCTGAACATTTCCAGTGTATACGTCACCACACGCTCAGCAGTGACCGTCTCGCCACACACGGGGGAGGAGTTTCTGTGTATAGTGCTCGCCCCAAAGGCAGAGACGCGCACGCGCACTTGGTGTGGTATTTACCAGCGGAAGCAGCGGAGCCTAGTCGTAGTACAGGCCTCGTACAACATGGCGAAGATCGCAAAAACACACGAAGGTGAGTATAATAAACACGCGTGTGATAGAATAATACACACATTGTTATGTAATTTGTGTACACTGGCGGGCCAGCTGCGAGGCTTTCACGTGAGCGGAGGGCCTCGTGCGGCCCTGAGGTGCTCTAGTAATGGCGCCGTTGCTGTGTCGTGTGTCTTGGGAAGAATGGAAGACATTTTGGAGAGCAGTGTGGCAGTAGCCGAGGCTCGTGTAGTGTTGTTTGGTGTGTGGGCGGCTTTTCCCGCGGTGTGGGGAGAGCTGCGCCGTGTCTTTTGTCTTCCTCTACAAATCTGCGTGAAAATGGAGCGTGTCGGCCCCGCTTCAGTCTCCGGTCAGAATGAGATTATTTCCCCACAGAGAACATGGATGTACCCCACACGTGCACTGATTATCCGCCTACACACGGGAAATCTCCAAACCATGTCTGTAATCAGGCTGTTATTCAGTGTTCAGATGATTTAACTTCCCTACATTTCTCTTCCTGGGACTCCAATCTGTAGATTTGACCTCACTTCCTGTCCCTGTACTCGTTCACAACAGTGAAAACATACAAGTTGACTGGCTAAAGTTTCTATAATTTGCAAAGTGTGATTCTGAGGAACTTGCAAACTAAGAGCTTGTGTCCACTACTTCTTTTAACCTGCGGCAGGAGCGCGCCCAAAGCCCCGGGGAATCTGCCTGGCAAATGTGCCAGCACGCGCTTTGTTTGCCTACCTATGTCCAGTGCAGGGAATCCGCAGTGGACACATGTCCTAAGGGCTGCAGCACCTGCGGCGGGGAAGAAGACGCAGAGAGGACACTTCCCATTCTGATGAATGGTACAGTGTCCACTCTGGGTATTCTGAGCTGTGTGCCCATGGTGCTGCGGGGGGTTGAAAATCAATGAAGGGGTCTCAAAGATGTGAAAAAACAGTGCCCGGGCGCTTTTCCACGTCTTCCCTCTGTTGCATCAATAGGGTGTGCTCCGTTCGACATGGCGGGAGCGTGCCCTAAGTGGGCAAACTGTGCTCAACCTACAGTGGACACATGGCCTGAAATGTACAATATAATCAATTTGTAATTTAACAAAACATTTAATTGGACAACTACAGGCCAGGTAGCTTCACCTTATTCAAACATGCCCTTTTCAAAAGTTACTCACTGCAACAGAATCTTGGGGCCCCCATACACCTTTAGATTTCTCTGTCAGATTTCCTTTAGATCTCCTTTTGTTTTCCCAAAACCTTGTAATATGAGGGACTTTCTAATCAATCAAGTCTACCTGTGTTCAATCACAGAGGACCCGGCACTACATAGTTGTTGGTAGATCTAAAGGATATCTGAAAAAGATCTAAAGCTAAGCATACAATTAAAATGATCAAAGTTTACATTGATCGCACTTAAATCGTATGCTGCACACATGGTTTGATCTGCGAAAATTGTCCGATGCCAATCAAAACATCGATCGAAATATGATTAGACATGTTGGAGATTGTACGATGAAACTAAAATCGTAGCATTGTGTGTGTTGGTCGGGTCAATTGTGTTCGATGAACTTTTTTATATATGACTCTTTCCTGTGTTTTTTGATTGAAACTAAAATCCACGGTTTTGGCTGTATTACAGTCGGACCTTTCATGCGGTACTACTTTGGATTCAATTTCAAATGGTGTCTGATGAAAAGATCAAGATCTAGAATTGAATCGAAAATCGATCGTTCTAAAATCGAACCATTTATGCCTAGCTTAAAGGTGCGGTGTCCAAGCAAATGCATGTAACTGCGCCGGCACGTGCCACAAAACATGTTCTACCTGCTTTTTATTATTTTTATTTTTTTTTGATTAGTCAATTGTTAGAAATTGTATTAAAACGTGCCTGCGCATTTGGGACGCAGATTGCAGTGCAGCTTAGGATACACTGTAACCTGTGTAACCTCCAGCCACTCCCAAACTGCCATAGTGGAGCCTCAGCCTAACATGTCCAATGAGGCTGTATTGCATCTGTTAATTTTTGGAAGTGTATTCACAAAGAGTTTTTGATGTTTTAAGTTTCCAAAAGGGCCAGAATAGGAAACCTAGGCTAAGACGCAGGGGCAATTGCTAAGATATAGTAGATGTTGTCTTGGTAGAATCTACTGTATCTTAATTAGATATAACTAGTTATTATAACTAATTAGATGTAAAACTCTGTTGCCATCCTGATGAATACATAGCCAGACTACGCCTTATATCCTAAAATACGCACAGGTTGGTATTGGCGAAGTCTGAATATATACACCAGTGGTGGGCAACTGAGCTGATATGGAGGGCCACAAGTTAACCTGTGTTTGAATAGGGAGGGGGGCTTGATAATGTTCCTAAATAGAAAAAGGGGGGGCCCTGCAAGGAAAGTTTGGGAACCACTGCATTTAATCTCCTTTCTGGGAGTGATGCTTTCCTATGGATGCGTTTTTGGGATGCGGATGCGTTTCAAAACGCTGTAGCTAGCGTTCACAACCGCACCCTAAACCGCATTTGACTGCGGTTGCGGCTGCGCGGTTGCAAACGCGCAAAAACGCACCAGTGGAAACAAGCCCTTAATGGACACGGCTGGGCATTTCAGGAGCAGTTGTCTCATCTGTAGAGACTGACCCATTGGGGACCCAAACCAGTGGAGCCACAGCCTTATGCTATGTTCTCACATAGGCTATTAATCGCCTCACTCTTGCGATTTTAATGGCTAGTGAAGATCGCCTGTTAAATCGCGCCTGATTGCATGAGCAACCGTGTGCGATTTAACAGGCGATGTTCACCCGCGATTTAAAAAAAATCGTCCCCATTATAAAAAATTATCCGTTCTCTATGGACACAATTTTTTGGTCGCGTCCATTTAGGTCTATCGGAATGCGCGATCGCTGCCATCAGTTGAGTGGTGACAAGCCCATTCAACTAAATGGAAGCGATCAATGCCGATTTCCACGCCTATGTGGAAACGTAGCCTTGGGTAGAAGTGCTCCATGCTGGGGCTGCGTCTGGACAAACGGATGTCAGTGTTGCGAGAACAGACTAAAAACAAACTTTTGCATATGCTGTAATTGTGTGATCAGAAGGAAAACTTTTGATGTTCAGTCTATTGTAGACTGTATTAAATGTTTTTTGTTTTATTATTCTTCAGATATTGAGGCACAAATACGTGAAATTCAAGGAAAGAAGGCAGCACTCGTCACTGATGAAACAGAAGGAGTTGGGCTTGATTCAACAGGCTACTACGACCGGGATATATATGGCGGAAGCGACAGTAGATTTTCCGGTTATTTGACATCTATCGCAACAAATGAGCAAGAAGATGTAAGTAGTTTTGACATGACGCTGTTCTTGTAGTGAACCTGCTTATTTTAAGTAGCCCTGTGCTCATGCTGGGTTTGGCTTGCAGTCCTATTCAGAATGACTTTATTTCTTCACTTGTTATTGGTGAGTGCCTTCACGGAGTCTATTCTAGTTTAGGTACATTAAAATACCTGCTTGTTAGAGAACTTCTCTTTCAATAATTTTTTATTTTTGTAATAATGAAAACATGGTTTCACAATAATATAATACCGTTGTGGTATATGCATTTTGAAGCATCTGAAATGCACTTTCAAATATTTACATTAAAACAATTGTCTAGTCTTCACAGTTGCTTCAGCTTTCATCTATTCTAAATTTCATGCCACAATTATAATAAAGGTAATGCATAGCTGATGCACCTTTTGTGTAGCTCACAGAATAACAGATCTGTCTGGTATAGAACAAGGTGACAAAGTTCCAGTGGAAGCGCCATCCCAGAGATTTCAATCCAACCATTGCACTGTCCCCCAAAAAAGTTACTGTTTAAAAGCGGGAGAGGCTTGATCATGCTCCCATCTAGAAAAGGTGGCACCTGCAGGGAAAGTTTGGGAACTACTGCCATAAAAAAAAATTTGATGTCTACTTATCTGTTCTGGCCTCCTGAGGGCTCTATACCCCCTGTGCTAAGCACATTCCTTGATGGTGATTTTGATGGAGCTCACCCAGATGAACCAAACCTACTGCAACGCTTGCTTCTACGGTGTTAAGTCGGTCTGGTGGGTGATGTACTGCACTACGTTAACTGTCAGACTCCATGCCGTGGAGACAGCCGGTGCTGTTGGCAGGTATCTCTGGATGGGCTCTGTCGACACCCCCCTCAAGGGATGCGCTTAGCGCAGGGGCTGTCAAATGAGCGATCCACGCTGTGGAAAAATACCCTTGGATAAGCTTGTTGTAGCTGCCTATCTTTTCCTAAGCAAACGCACATACTTTTTATTTGCCAAAAGTCCATGTAGTGAGCTAGTCTTCCACTTGACAAGGTTTGCAGTTTCATCATATTCAAAATGGCAGTTTTTTTCATTGCACATGCGCTATGTGAGCATCATGGTTTTTCTAACATGTCTGTTTTGCTTTGCAGGATGACGACGACGAAAGTTCAGGTGCAGCATTTGAGAAAAAACCAGGCTATCATGCACCTGTTGCATTGCTTAACGATATTCCTCAGTCATCTGAACAAGTAAGTATACTACTGTGTATATAGGTATCCAGCTTATGCTAAGAAGCTAATGGAAATGTATTGTGATGGCTGGGTTAACAATATGGCTGCTCTGAGCATAACTAAGCTTTTGGGAAGTTTAGAAAATCTTAGCTGATTACCATTGCTTTTCCCCATGAATATTGCCTGAACTGGAACCATATTTCTCAACTGTAATTTATTAACAAAAGCTAGGCTTCAAGAAGTTCTGGTATGGTCTGGCATTACATTATAGGCTTCAAAGAAAAGAACAAAATGGTCAATAAGTGTAAGGAAGTGCTTGCAGAGGTATCTGAGGTTGTGCTTTTAAAACAAAATAATTTTGACAAGTAAAGCAGTGTCACTTCAGGTAGCTTTGCCACTTACCCATTACCTCCTGCTCGACTATGCAATTCATTGTTTACAGGCCACAACTGTTCAGAAGTAGGTAGGGAGGCTTTGTTTTTCTAGTTAGCAGAATTCTATGGCTTTCCAGTGTTCTCCCCAGAATTTTTTTTTCAGCCGGGCGGCGCGATGACGTCATCGCGCCGCCTGCACCGATCCGGCGGCCTCTCTGATAGGCTGCCGGCCAGCGGCAGCACACAAGTCCTCTGACAGGCGGCGCCTCCCCATTCTTCAGGAGCGCGCCGCAGCTACTGAAAGACTCCGGCCCGCGCCTCCGGTAGTGTGCCACGGGCCGGAGTCTTTCAGTGGCTGTGGCGCGCTCCTGAAGAATGGGTGGCGCCGCCTGTCAGGCTGCTCGCCGCGGAGGACTTGTGTGCCGGGCGGGGACTAAAATCTCCCGGGCGGGTCGCCTGGCCAATCTGCTCTGGGGAGAACACTGCTTTCATAATTTCATGGGGTTTGGCTTTAGAGGTTTTTACGAAGTAGAAAGGCAGGAGCACAATGTGTGAGGGAAAAGCTGGTAAAATAATGAATCCACATGTCGTTAAGTAGCACAAGTTTGCACTTTTGACATGCTGAAAAGCCTGGTGTTTTGTGGGGCAGAATCTTATCCTATAATATATAGACTCTTGAATTTATAATTACGCAAAGGAAAAGTGTCTAACTAAATGAAACCTAAAGATTTCCATCGGTTGATGGATTAAAAAAGGTATATTGTAGAACATAACATGTCACCAGTCTATCCATTAAAAAAAATATATATATTTATTTAGTACCTCGGCTTATACTTGAGTGTATACAACAGGTTTTTTTATTTCCTTTTACCTATCAAAGCCTCCCTTGTTTAGACATTGATAAAGCCTTGAGACATATTAAATGAATGTGCAGAAGACCCTTTTATAGTTCAAATGTATATAGAAATACAGCTTTCAGTCACAGGAGATGTGCTTTGGGGATGAGCAGATGCTGGATTGAATGTTGCTTTCTCCACTTTTACTGTTTTATCAAAAGCATGTAGCTTGGCCAGCACATAATACAATGGGTTGCAGAATGGATTTTATTGAAGTGCCACTTTTGGCTGCAATTTCTGAGTTAGGATTTCTTAAGACAAATAATAATGGAAGATTTTCCTGATGCTTAGTATTAGATTTGCAAAATGTTTAGACTGCCACACACATGTAATTTGGGTTTTTTTTTATACCAGAGAGTAACCTTTTTTTTTTTCTTTTTCTATTGTAGTATGATCCCTTTGCTGAACATAGACCTGCGAAAATTGCTGATCGGGAGGATGAATATAAGAAGCATAGACGGACAATGATCATTTCTCCAGAGCGACTTGACCCTTTTGCAGACGGTAATTGGCTTATGCGTTTAATTTAACTTTTTAGTTTTATTTTTAATCCTGAATTTAATTCTTTGTGCTTTTCATTGCCATGCATATACCTTTTGATTTTCCTCTCACTTTGTACTTTATCATTGCCAAGGCATTGTATCGGATTCCTTCACAGCACATAGTTTTAATATCTTTACAGCACACTTCATTGTGGTGAATACTTTCACAACATGGTATATAATAATTTTAAATGAAATGCAGAATGCGTTTCAAATATGTATGTGACCATAGGATTTTTAAATAAAAGACTTTTGGTCTAATATTTTCATACAGACATACTGCTGGAGAGAACAGTATCTTGGGGCTTTTTGAGGAAGGCATCCAGTAACGTAATCCCCCCCTTACCCACTGATCATTTGCAGCTTCATTTTATTGCTTTTTACTTAAGCCTTAGCTAGTGAGCTACAAGTTAGTTGCCTGAGTCTGTGTCTACACAATTAAAACTGCAGGTCATTTGCTTTAAAACCTGCATGTATCAGTGATGGGTTTGGTGTATTGTATAATGTAAATGATAAACAATGCTTGTCAGACTTCACAGGCCCATACTAACTGTCCTTAATTTCTTTCCTACAGCAGTACTGCTAAATACAAGTCCTGTCTGCATTCTTAAGGGTGCAGTGCAACACATCCTGTGTAGCTAATGGTGAAAAAAGTTATCCAAAGGAAGTCCTATCTTATCTAGTGTCCGCTTGACACTGCAGATTGGGCGTGGTCTCCAACATCTTTCTGTTTTTTTTCTATTGGTGTGTGCATGTTCACTGTATGGAGATTGTCAAAGGCACCCTTCATCCCCCCAAAAAAGCCTGTGCATTTTAGTTTAGTTAAAAAAAATAGTTGAGAATTTGAATCCTGAAGTGTATTCACTTACAGCAGTAGTGATAAATTCATGTAAGGATCAATTGCATCTTGATATCGCTGAGGAGGAGAGTAAAGACAATGTGGTGCAAAGATGCATGCACTTTCATGAGGTGCTGCTATGTGAAAGCCAGTCTTTGCTTAGTCCATACAAAAATGATTATTCATGTTTAAGTTGATTTTGTGCGTTTTTATCCTTCCCAGGCTTGTTTATGGTCCTAGGAACCCTACAGATACCTTATTCTATGTCCTTGCATCGACTTTGGCTATAATGTGCCATGCAGCAGTTCAGCAATCAAAATGTCTTAGCTGCATTCAGTAACTATAGTGAATCTAGCAAGGGACAATGGTCACCATTTCTCGTCCTAGAGTTAAATGCAGTCTGAGGAAAAGAGTGTGGCCTGTGAAAGCACAGGGGTGCAATCAAGGCTTCAGAGTTCTGCCAAAATTCAGTAATCTTGATACTTTGCCAAAGGATGTTAAACATGTGAAGTAATGCAGGAAATAACATCTTTTAAGCAACTCTTTTCACATACCCACTGAAAAAGTTGTATCTGGTCACTTCAAAAAAATCTGATTTTGGTGGACTGGTTTGATGTTTAGCAAAAAATACAGACTGTGCTTTTTTGAACAACAAATGAAGCCTGTGCTGTTTGAATAAAAGTGGGTTGTTGGTCTAGAAGCTTTGAGCTTGACCTCCTCTATTTTTGTTTCACATTTTTGGACTGTTTTCCTCGTAACTAAAAAGGGGACCTGTGGTTCTAACTTATTCTTAAGCTACACAGCAAGAATACATTAGGGGTCAGTCTTTAAAATGTATTTGATTGCCTTTCTATATGATGCTGCCCACATTCATTAGACAGATTAACTCATTCTCATTTTCTTAGATTCATAGTATTTATTAGAAACTCGATTATTGTGAAGCCATAATTGGGTATAGTATATACTGGTGCTTTTAACAACTTTACCCAGGTAATGTTTTGAGTATACATTTTCCAAAGTGTTACTAATGGTAAAGAGATGATTTTCTAGGCTTCTATTCTGCTGCTTGAAGTCAGAACTGCTGATGGAGACAAAGGAATGAAAGTGTACGTATTATGGAACAGTGACAACGGAACTCACCCCTTCTGAAGAAACCAGTGCTTTTGCCGTTATTATTTTCTTATAAAACTGCGTTTGATGTTTGCTGTTAAACTCTAGTGTTTATTTATATAGGTTACATATGACCATAAAATTAATGTAAGAAATGTAACCTTAAAATCTAGTTGATTTTAAATTATTTGAATATGTCTAGTTTTTTTGGTAGAGAGGGTTTTAAAAAGACTTGTAATTTACTTGTTCTTGATGTTTTATTTTTGTAGGAGGCAAGACACCAGATCCTAAGACAAATGCACGAACGTACACAGATGTTATGAAAGAAAAGCAGTTAAGAAAAGAACAGGTAAGTTTGAGATTTTATGTGTAATTTTATTTAGTATCTACAAATACCTGCAACATACTAATCTAGTTCTTCTTTTTTAGACTGAAATCTATCAGCAGATGGCAGAAAAGGCAAAAGCTGGTGATTTAAAAGTGGTCAATGGGTCATCGGCTTCAGCAGCATCACAACCATCTTCAAAGCGTAAAAGAAGATGGGATCAAACAGCTGACCAAACGCCAGGGTCCACACCAAAGAAGATGTCCAGCTGGGATCAAGCGGAGGTCGTTGTACTTTAACAGTTACTACTTTCTTTAACCCTTCCCTTAAGATTGCTTGTTTATAACTTGGCTCCGGGATGTCAAATCCAAGAAAAATATATGAAAATAAAGTATATAGATACATACTGTACATATTTAAAAAAATTAATGTACAGACTTTTTTCCCATCACATTTGCTTTCATGTATTTGTAATATTAAGCTTTAATTCAGACTCAAAGCAAAAAGGCAATCTGATGGGAAGGAAAAGGGTTTTCAATTGTAGAATATTTTTTTTCTTTTCAATAGATTTGCCTGTGACTGTCAAACATTTAAGTTTTAGCACAATGTGTATTGGAGCCTGATGCCCCTGCCTAAACTTTTAAACATATCTGTGATATTCTTGGCTTTAGTCTTGTGTTTTATTCACTTCACAGCCATGTGGCGCACACACATGTATGTGTTTTTTTTATTTTGTGAACTTTTTTTAACAAAACATTTTTTGTTTTTGCAAGACTCCTGGACACACTCCTTCATTAAGATGGGATGAAACCCCTGGTCGAGCAAAGGGAAGTGAAACCCCAGGAGCTACTCCAGGCTCAAAGATCTGGGATCCTACTCCTAGTCATACACCTGCTGGGGCGGCAACGCCAGGTCGTGGTGATACTCCTGGCCATGCAACACCAGGGCATGGAGGTGCAACTTCCAGTGCACGTAAAAACAGATGGGATGAAACCCCCAAAACAGAACGTGGTATGTATGGCAATTAAAAACAGTTTCATATTTATTTTTTTGTTTGCTTCCATAGTTTGATGTATGGTTTTTATTGAAGACTTGCTTTTTCGTAAGTTCATGTGCCTAGAAATGTGTTATTTAATTTTGCCTGTCATGTGTTTTAATGTATAAATTAATGTGGATGTTGGGTAGAAAAAATGCAGCATGTGGTTGATGTAAAATAGACAGTTACCTGTATGTAGGATTTATTTATTTTCCTTTATCTGCAGATACGCCTGGTCATGGAAGTGGATGGGCTGAGACTCCACGAACAGATCGTGGTGGAGAATCAATTGGTGAAACCCCAACTCCTGGAGCAAGTAAAAGAAAATCTCGTTGGGATGAAACTCCAGCTAGTCAGATGGGTGGTAGTACTCCAGTATTGACCCCAGGGAAAACGCCTATTGGTACTCCTGCTATGAATATGGCTACTCCTACACCAGGCAAGTAGTCTTTATTGGATGTTTTCTTTGGTCTTTATGACATCCTATATTGAAATTGTACATTCTGGCAGTGAAAAGGTTTAGATTCTAAAGCATTTCATAAAAATCTTCAGTGAAATTTACCAAATGGTATGGGATTTAATACAATTTATTTTATCAAAAATTACAGCTGTTTTGGCTGGATGTTCATTTTCATTCATGTTATAAAGATGGTAAAGAGTATTGTTAACTGCTTAAAAAAGCAGTGTTTTAGTACAGATGGTCTAACCTTTTTTCAATAAATTAAACCGCATTCATTATTTGGATCTAAATATTCTGTTTTATGTATTTTCAGGACACATTATGAGTATGACTCCTGAGCAACTTCAAGCGTGGCGTTGGGAGCGGGAAATTGATGAAAGAAATCGCCCACTTTCCGATGATGAGTTGGATGCCATGTTTCCAGAGGGATATAAAGTAATTTGTTAAATATATAATTTTGAAGCTATATGTGTATAGAAATGTAAAAACTAGAATGTTTTTGTTTATTTATAAAAATTCAATGACTACTGCCATAAGCTGAAAGTTAATAAATATATTTCTTAACCTTGAGCAAAGTAAATAAGGATTGTTTTTTAGATACAACTGAGTGTTTATTATTGGGATCCATGATATTAATTTTTTTTTCAAATTCTATGCAGGTTCTCCCCCCACCAGCCGGATACGTCCCAATACGTACACCAGCACGTAAACTGACTGCAACACCAACACCATTGGGTGGCCTGACTGGTTTTCACATGCCTGCTGAAGATAAGACAATGAAAAATGTCAGTGATCAACCCTCTGGAAATCTTCCATTCCTTAAACCAGATGATATTCAATACTTTGATAAATTGCTGGTAAGTAATTATTTTTTTTCAATAGTAAACTGAGGCTTTTCATCCTATGGTACAATTTTTTTCATGATTCCTTTTCTGTGTTACCTGAATCCTTTGCAATCTGTAGTGTAAATCTATTCCTCATTACATATCCTGAAAACATTGGAAAGTTTAATTAATACTAGCCTGTGTGCCCATTCTCCTCTATGACCCATGACTGATCACTGTTTTTTCTAATTGTGTTAAGCTTTTGGTCAGCTTAGGATCCTTATTATCATTATGATGCAATCAATATGACTGCACAGCTATCATCTAAGTGTGTCAGTGTCTGATATTTGTTTTTCTCTCTTTATATTTCTAGGTTGATGTTGATGAATCCACACTAAGTCCAGAAGAACAGAAGGAAAGAAAGATTATGAAACTGCTATTGAAAATAAAGAATGGCACGCCTCCTATGAGAAAGGTATATGTTCTGTCAATTCTCATTTAGACCCAAGTTTGGTCACACTGTAGCCTTGAAAATTGGATGCATATATAATTTTTTTTGGGGGGGGGGGGGGGGGGGGTTCAGGCACTTAGGCTTAATATTATGAGGTTTGGGCTACAGTAAATTTGGTTGCTTTATACTTAAATGTCATGGACTTCACTTTTCAGGAGCTAAGCTTTTTTTTCTTTTCCATTCTAGGCAGCTCTACGGCAGATTACAGACAAAGCTCGGGAGTTTGGAGCTGGGCCTTTGTTCAATCAAATTTTACCATTGCTGATGTCGCCGACACTTGAAGATCAGGAGCGGCATTTACTTGTTAAAGTGATTGATAGGATCTTGTACAAACTTGATGATTTGGTTCGACCATATGTACACAAGGTATGCAGAATATTCAAATTCTAATAGTGAACTAGTTCTAAACCTTATGTTTGTCCTCTTAAATTAACAATTACATTCTGTTCTTGCATGTTTTATTATCTCTTTATTTGTGCTCAAAAATTTGTCGCACTGGAAAGGCTGTGGTTAGACGGTGTTTTTATAATGGCTATATATAGTTGTATGGCTTCATTCTTAAAGGTATGCAGATTAGGTTTTTATTTATCCATAGATTTTGGGGGCACAGGTACCCTTTGGAAAGTGTGTGTATATTTGTGTGTGCATGTTGGAACTAGAAACTATCTGCAAGGACTGTAGATGATTGCTTTATTTTTTTTGCTATATATTTGTATATGTCATTAAAACTTTTTTGCACTTCACAATTTTACTTTAGATTCTTGTGGTTATTGAACCCTTATTGATTGATGAAGATTATTATGCTAGAGTGGAAGGCAGAGAAATTATTTCCAACTTGGCTAAGGTGAGTGTTTCCTTTCCTTCTATATATTTTGGGGGGGGGGGGGGGTTTGAGGACTTAATATTTAAAAATGTGCATTTCAAAATTTTTATTCTTGTAAAAATATTACATTTCCAAATTTCTTAAGTTAGTACAAGAACTAGCTGTTTTAAATCTTTCCAAATAAATTTTTAAACTGAACATTTTTATCATTTTGAATACATAGACATGTTTAGGCTTTGATAAACCCAAGAAAAATAGGAACTTATGACTTGTGCAGAGCCTACTAGGTTTAATCCATGTGGAATGTTGCCCCATAGAATTTCAGCTTTGAAGCAAGGTGAGTTTAGGTACAGCATTTGAAACGCTTGCTCTAAAGCAGGACCAATGTCACATGTGCAATTCCGTGTACACTCTTGCACACCTTTGTGTCACAATGATTGGACTGCCTTGTGCATGTATAGGAATATAATTACAGATGAGGGGCAAATCTAAACTACTAAAGACCCAGTACTTTCACTTAGGGAAAGGATGCTCCAGACTTCAGTTCCTCTGTAGGCTCCTTTTACACAAACATAAGTAGTCACATTTATATTTGAAATGATTTATTTGGTTAAGAAATATTTCAATCTCACTGCTAAACAATATTTTTGTTTTTAAACAGGCTGCTGGCTTGGCCACAATGATTTCCACAATGAGACCGGATATTGATAACATGGATGAATATGTCCGTAACACAACAGCTAGAGCTTTTGCGGTTGTTGCTTCTGCTCTTGGAATTCCTTCCTTGCTTCCCTTTTTAAAAGCTGTTTGTAAGAGCAAAAAGTCATGGCAGGCCCGCCACACTGGTATCAAGATTGTACAGCAGATTGCTATATTGATGGGATGCGCCATCTTACCCCACTTAAGAAGCTTGGTTGAAATTATTGAACATGGTAAGATTTATGTATGCCTTTTCATATTGACCTGCATAGTAAAATACAATGTGTCCTTCTTCTTTTTTTTTTTTTTTTTGCATAAGCTAAATCCACCAAATTCATTACCTGTTCCATCTGGTAGAACTTTGCACCTCCCATTTAACAGAAACACCTCCTCTGCTGTGCTTTTTAGAGATCCCAAAGGGATTTTGGGAATCCTTTAATATGTATAAGCTCTCTTGACATTATCTGGTATTTGCAAACAGGCGGATCGGACATTAATATCTGCATGTTAATGGTGAACCGACATTACTAGTGGCCATACACACTTCGATCTACTGCTCAATTGATGAACATTCGTTTGTCGATCAGGAAATTTAACAAAAAAGGTCAATCGAACTGGGAACAGGCATGTCTGATCGTGGATGTGGACCACACAGCCCCATTATAAAAATTTAATATTGGATGGATGATTAAAACATGTATACACAGACACAAAAATAAAATAAAAATTTCTGAAATCTGTAGAATTTAGGTTTATTGATTATTAGAGAACTATTCCCATAGAACAGTAAATTAGGCAATTTTATAAATGGTTACTGTAGACACATGCTTTTCTCATATAGGGAATTTCTATTTAGTGTATGTCCACTAAAAACTATATAAATGATACTTTTGAGAGTACTTTTTTGGTCAATTTCCTTCAGAACATTTAAATTCTGTTTTTTTTTTTATTTTTTTTACTTACCGTTTTCATGTTCATTTTATGATTTTAGGGCTGGTTGATGAACAGCAGAAGGTCCGAACCATTAGTGCTCTGGCTATAGCTGCTTTAGCTGAAGCAGCCACTCCTTATGGTATTGAGTCCTTTGATTCTGTGCTAAAACCTCTGTGGAAAGGTATAAGACAGCACAGAGGAAAGGTATGTAGAACAATTTATTTTCTATTGACCTATATTTATAGAAGATATTAAAAGCATATTTCAGTTAGTAGACTGTAGAGTAAAGTAGCTTAGTTTGTTACATTTATCATTATTTAAACCAAAAAAAATTTAAAGGCAAATTTGGTTTTTGTTTTTTTCTTTCACACACTAAATGTTTTAAAAACCTAAATCTTCAAGATGAAAGTGAATCCCCAAATTAATATAGGTTCCTTTTATTAAAAAGTATGTAAGCTTCTATCTTATCTGGGTCTTTATTAACCTTTTAATACACGTGTAAATGGATGCTTCTACTAATTTGTAATCAATGTAGGAAAGGTAGATAATGTTTGGTACATACATTTTGTGCATTTTACTACGTAGTAAATAAACCTTTTGTGTTTTACCAGGGTCTGGCTGCATTCTTAAAAGCTATTGGCTACCTTATACCTCTTATGGATGCTGAATATGCAAACTACTATACCAGAGAAGTGATGTTGATTTTAATCAGAGAGTTTCAGTCTCCTGATGAAGAAATGAAAAAGATTGTTTTAAAGGTATGTTGTCTTGTGTTTAGAATTTAGTATCTCATTGCTTTTGCTTTTGTATATAATTTTAGCTTATTGTTCTTTGTGTATTGTGTATAAGTATTGGTGTTCTAGTATGAACAATTGTAAATTTTTTGGTGGATAAATTTTTTTTTACAATATGTGAAAATTTTTGCAGGTGGTGAAGCAGTGTTGTGGCACAGATGGTGTGGAAGCAAATTATATCAAAACAGAAATTCTTCCTCCATTTTTCAAACACTTCTGGCAGCACAGAATGGCTTTGGACAGAAGAAACTACAGACAGGTAAGCAATGTATACTAATTTATACCCCTAATCTTGTAAGCAATGGTTTTGGTCTTATTCTTGATTTCTTTTTTTGTGCAGTTGGTGGATACTACGGTTGAGCTTGCAAATAAAGTAGGAGCTGCAGAAATAATCTCTAGAATCGTGGACGACCTAAAGGATGAAGCTGAGCAGTACAGAAAGATGGTCATGGAAACCATTGAGAAAATTATGGGCAACCTTGGAGCCGCTGACATAGACCACAAACTTGAAGAACAGCTAATTGATGGCATTCTGTATGCATTTCAAGAGCAGACCACAGAGGTATGCGATTAGCTGTGCTCTTTAGTTTGTATGTGCGATTGGATAGCTTACTGCAAACAAGACTTGCCCACAAACACTTTACATTGTGTAGGCTGGATGTCAGTCTGGTACACAATCCTGTGTACTTTTTAGGTTTGCTACAAGATACTGCGTACAGCTTTTGGGTAATATAAAGATTTTGTATTAAAATATTTTTTTTTATTTAGAGTTGCAGACTCAGGTTTAGGTTTGTGTCTTAAATAGGGAGATTTATCTTCTAAATGTCCAGATTAATCAAGGCCCCTGTGAAGAGAAATAATAATTAAAAAAAGGAAGCAAAATACCAGTATAGAGTAGAATTTGAACTGCTCTTAAATCCTATAAAAAGATTTGCCAATTTTTTCCTCAAACCTTTATAGTTAGGTGATTCATATTGTCAGTCTTTTGGTGCTCAACATTGTAAATTAGGAAATGCACAAACTACTGATAGCGTCCTCCTTGGGTTTAGGTTGGTTTTGCGCTTGTATTAGCAATGTGTGAACTGCTTGTACATGTACATGTATGTATCGAAGCCTTAAATATTGAAATCTTATAACTATTATATTTTCTAGGATTCAGTTATGTTGAATGGTTTTGGTACCGTTGTTAACGCTCTTGGAAAAAGAGTAAAGCCATACCTTCCCCAGATTTGTGGTACTGTGTTGTGGCGCTTGAACAACAAATCTGCTAAAGTGAGACAGCAGGCTGCTGATTTAATTTCTCGTACTGCGGTTGTCATGAAAACATGTCAAGAGGTATGACGCTTATTTTACATTTTAGTAGTAAACCTGAATAGTTTTTTGCTTAAGTTTAATGATCATATTTGTCCTGGTCTTAGGAAAAATTAATGGGACATTTGGGTGTCGTGTTGTATGAATATCTTGGAGAGGAGTATCCTGAAGTATTGGGAAGCATTTTAGGAGCCCTGAAGGCAATTGTCAATGTTATTGGTAAGTAAGATTATGATTGAGTTTTTTCTTTATTTTGCTATTATTGCAGCAGTTTAATTTGTTTTTTTGTTTTGCTAGGTATGCATAAAATGACGCCTCCAATCAAGGATTTGCTACCAAGGCTTACACCTATTCTAAAAAATAGGCATGAGAAAGTGCAAGAGAACTGCATTGATTTAGTTGGGCGCATTGCTGATAGGTAATGTCTGTTTATTTGGCTTTTAAATAAAATGTTCATGGAACATGGGCGGTGTTTTTTTTTTATCATTTTACGGTTTACCATTTACTTACTTTTGGAAGTAGTTTAAAATGTTCACGTTAAACTACTTTTCCTTTTAATGACATTTAAGCTATACAGAACTGATATTGAACCTCCTCCAAATGATAGTTGATGTGCAGCTGCAGTGCTGCGCAGTTAGTGTTAATGCAAGGATGCGCAGGTTTCCATAGAAAACCAATTGTACCTTTCACACTTGCCCCATGTCATGCATCATAGCAAATGCCCTGCAGCCCACAGTTTTTGGGGACACAGCGCAATGTGGTACACTTGGTTTCGCCGGTAATGGACTTGATGGGCTTACACGTCAGTAACTGGGTAAAAACCGCAGCACGGCTGCTGTGAAATGGCGTAAGAAAGCATGGCAGAGGGTGAATTTATAACACATTAATGGTTATCTACCCTTTCTAAGAGATGCTTTGTTCTAGGTTTTGCATTTTTGTTTCTTTAACCTCAGTGGTTGAGACAAACCCTGTTCGTTTGCCGTTCAGATTCGCCCCAACTGCAGGGGAAGCCGGCATCGGTTACACCCCGATGCCTCCCTGGAAAGCTGCAGCGATTGTCTTCCATAGACCTCCATGTTAATGGAGGAGCGCCGGCTTTACTGCCCACACAGCTGGCGTCAATGACACCGGCTGTGTGGAGAGCAGCGGAGGGAGGGAGTGTGTGACAGGCAGTGTACACTGCACACTGCCTCGATCAACGGCGCAATATGGGCTGTGCGCTAGGAAGGTTAATGCATAAAATGATTTTATATATATTCCTTTTTTTTTTTTTTACCAGGGGTGCAGAATATGTTTCGGCAAGAGAATGGATGAGGATTTGTTTCGAACTTTTAGAACTACTGAAGGCGCATAAAAAGGCAATCAGGAGAGCCACTGTGAACACATTTGGCTATATTGCTAAAGCAATTGGGTAATGTAAAATACTACATTTGCAGTTTGTGAATGTCCTCGATGGGGGTGGTGGAGAAAATTGGATACAAGGTTGAAATATGCAGAATTAGAATGTATACACTCTGCGTTTGGGCTGTGTATGTGTTTTTGTTTTTTTCTTGGGACAACCCATTTTTTTTTTCTTTAAATATGAGAAATCATTTTTCCCCCATTAACAAATGTAAATAAATACTGTATCTCCATCAACCGGTTATCCATATGTCTGGTTAGTTGAGTTACTTTCTCTATATTTACTATATTATATAAGGCCTAGGTGCCCAAGCTGTGGTCTGGGTTTGGCGGCCCCCCTTGGTCCTTCACATGCGGCCCCCAAACCCTTACTGTTTATGCCTAGGGCATAGCAACTCGCCTGTGAAGTGGTCACACACTGACCCAGCTTTCCTAAAGCCTGTGGAGATATGTTGACAGGGGGAGGGTCTGGATCTGCACTTGTGGTCCTCCATAGCAACTCAGTTGCCCACCATGGATATAAGGTGTAGTAGTTTTCAGTCTGTACACAGTATGTAAATTTTATATGCTCAAGTTCTGATTTTGTGTTTTTTTTTTTTTTGTTTTTTTTTTATATCCCTTCAGACCTCATGATGTGCTTGCTACATTGCTCAATAACCTTAAAGTGCAAGAAAGACAAAACAGAGTGTGTACCACTGTTGCAATCGCTATTGTTGCAGAAACGTGTTCACCTTTTACAGTTCTACCAGCACTAATGAATGAATATAGGGTCCCAGAACTTAACGTCCAGAATGGTGTATTAAAGTCCTTGTCTTTCCTTTTTGAATATATTGGAGAAATGGGAAAAGACTATATCTATGCTGTAACACCATTGCTTGAAGATGCTTTGATGGACAGGTAATATTCTTATTGTCAAACTGTTTGTATACATGATCTGGTGTGTTTGGTGGTGATAGTGTTCCCCTTTCTTTCTTTCTTTGAAAGTCATTGTTTGGTGTTGGAAATGTTTGAATCTGACCCTCAACCGTTTATAAGGTTTAAATGAGAATACCTTTTGGATATCTGTGGACACTAGCCATTTTCGATTAGCGGTAATAAGATGTCCAAGTCAACATTGGCGTTCAGATTCCATGCAAACGAAGCAGCTTCAGTCTGCATTAAATGTACATGCTAATGTCAAATTCTAATTCATATAATGACATAGCTCTATGCACATTCCTGCCCCCACAAAAATTTCCCAATACATTTTTATTTATTTTTCAAATATAAAGACAACAGGGGAAATCCCCAGAAAACAAACACGGACTAACCTAATATAAGCAGTAGTAAGTGATGCATAGTCTCTAGGGCTTAAAGTGATAGAATTACTAAAATGTTTAGATTTTTGTTATTTCTTAAATCCATGTGATAAACCAATACATAGCCATGTTAATTTTGAATGTACTAAATAAAACCCAACATTACATTGTAATTCAATTCAACTGTTTTTGCTTCCCACAGAGATCTTGTTCACCGGCAGACGGCTAGTGCTGTTGTTCAGCACATGTCCCTTGGCGTTTATGGCTTTGGTTGTGAAGACTCTTTAAATCATCTGTTAAATTATGTTTGGCCCAATGTGTTTGAAACATCTCCTCATGTAATCCAAGCTGTGATGGGAGCACTTGAAGGTCTTAGGGTTGCTATTGGACCATGCCGAATGCTGCAGTATTGCCTACAGGTATGTCAAAAGGGGCTTTCTTATATTCTTTGGTGTTTTGAAGATGTCCTTGAAGGTGTGTAATGATGATTTGCCTTTTGGCATGGCCTTGAATTAAATGTTAAAAATATCTGCACTCACTGGTGTTCTCACTCTTCTGCTTGTAAAATGCTGGGATAAAAGGTCTTTCACCCCGGCTGTGCCAACCTGCAGTGAGTTCTAAACAGTGCTGTGTAGATTGCCAGCTTTAAGATGTTCTTCCAATAAACTTTTATTGAGGTATCACAGCAGTACAGAATAAGACAAAACATTTCAGAAAAACATACATACCGATTATATCTTCCTTTTGTACAGATACCCATAACATTTTTTAAACTGTTTGACCTGAAGGGGATTCGAACATGGAATCCAAAAATAAGAAACAAAAAGGAAGAAAACCTACAACATAACAGAAATACTCTATAAATGGGGAGGGATGATAGGCTAAAGAGGTAGTGGGTGGAGGAGATGGTGGAGACAATGAGTATACAGTATCAATTAGCAACCAGTGTTCCATCAACCTGAGTAAATTTGCATCTCAAGCAAGGCTTATCCCTGTCCTGAAAGGCCAGCTTTAAGATGTTCTGCATGGCTATTGCACTAAATCTCTTCAGTAAGACCTTATGAAGCATTTTCCGCACAGCTGTGTAAAGCCAGCTTTTGTATAAAAATCTGGGCAGTCAAGAACTTTTATGATATTGACCTCTGGTTTCATCTGTTTTGTTTTTTAAATGCATGTTTAACTTTTTTTTATCTTTTAAGGGTCTTTTCCATCCTGCCAGAAAAGTCAGAGATGTTTATTGGAAAATCTACAACTCTATCTACATTGGATCACAAGATGCTTTGATTGCCCATTATCCTCGTATCTACAATGATGAGAAAAATACTTACATTCGTTATGAGCTTGACTACAGCTTGTAAAATGCTATCATTTTTCTTTCTGTTGTCTTTTGTAATGTTCTTGCTGGCTAGTATTAATGCTCACCTATAAAAAATGTTCTGTAGCATGTATTTTAGGCAAGGCAGCTTAAGGTATTGCTATTACAAGTAGATGTGGCCAACACAAACTGGGATTTCTTAATACATAAACAGGTCTGTTTTAGACATTCCTTGTTTTACAATATGTATGTGAGGAAATAAATGTTTTACGTGTAAATTGCTTTCTACTCATTTCTATATTTTATTTTTTTTATTACAATAAATGGCCAATTGACCACTGCAGTGAATCTTAAGCTATAAAATGGTCTGGTCTATTGACACCACTGTGGGATGTTGGAAGTTCCCAGAGAAGAGCATTGGTATGTGGGAATCATGACCGTAAAATATCTAGCTGTTTTTAGAATTTAAACCAAGACTCGGTGGAAGAGTAGCCCATTTGTTTTAAATCCCTTCCATGTATGAACTGAGCAGAAAAGCAAAGGGCAAAGCTTTGGACATTTGCCATTAATGAAAGAATTGTAAGCAGTCACAATGATTGCTTTAAGTTTCCCATTTTCTACAAATCCAAATAAGTATTCTATTTTGTCAACAATTTCAAACAGTCTCTTAAATTAATCTAGAATGAAATATTCAGAAGCTTGGATAAAAGCTGGACTATAAACCAATGTAAAGACAACCAATGATCACTTGTTCAGGATAACCCAGGTCCCATCATTGTGGATAAGATGCACATATGGCTCTTAATCTTTTGCAAACCAATTTTAAAAACCTGCGCCATAGCATATTGAAGGAAGAACAGTTAGAGATGTTATAGCCCAGACCAAATCTACACAAAACTTGTGTACCAACTGAACAGTTTGGCTTTTTGTTCATTATTTCCCCCCTTGGGTAATGAGCTGGAGTTATTGTGCCCAACCCAAAACGAGGTCCTGCAGTCTTCTTTGTACCTTTTTTGACTTGGACATTTAAGTAGCTTTTTTGACTCTTGAGAGAATGTTTTATTTAAAATAAAAAGAGGGTGACAATGGTTTCATAAAGTTTCTTTACTGAATTCGAAGTGTACAGTTGTAACCATTGTTTTGATGGATTATAATGTATGAAACCACACACAATTGTGAATAAAGAATAAACGGTCTCTTTTCTGTATGTATTTTGATATCGTAGGTTGCATAACCATGATATGTGAATTTAAATAAACCACAGCAACCAAGAAAGGTTTGATGTATTTGATGATTGAAATGTCCGGTGTTGCTGGAGATAAAATCTAGCAATTTTGTTTTAGCCATAGGCCTTGGATGTTTTGAAGAGTTGTGTGGATTTTTAACCCACAAATTGTTTACAAAATAAAATGTTAATAAAAGTACAGGGTAGCTGAGCTGCACCGAATTGAGGAAATGATCATCGTATTGTAACATCAAATAAACTTAATGTTTTGTAATCTAGTTTTACGCATATGGGATTGTCAAACAATTTCCCCTGTGTGGTGCAAATAAAAGCAACATGAGGGGCAACAGCAAGATATTTCACAACTAAAGGGGCTTCCTAGACAATTTTCTATAGCCTGTTCTAGGGCTGCATGAAGTGGAACACACGAGGACCAAAAACTAGCTATGTGTAGCTGGAGTAGTCTAATTTGCATACTAACAACTAGGAGGTATTCCGGGTCCGGGTGGCCGCTGTTAGCCAGAGAGGGGAAGAGAGATCTGCAGCACTTAGTGTCCAGCCCATCCCAATGGGTCTGATGTTGTTTTTTTTTCCAATTGAGAATAAGGCTTGAACAACTTAACTTTATCATGTAAACACTACTGTAAAATGTTTTACATTACCAGAATTCTTTCAACCTTAATTGTTCAATGTATACAATGTATGTCTATTGAATAACCACAGTCAAATATTAGGTATCCTATTGGTAAATATAAAAAAAAGACATTTCCTGCCCAATTTTTCAGCCGATCGCCATGCAAGTTCCTGCCAATCGCCTGGCCAAAAATCAGGTGTGCCTACCTGGCAAGATTGACCAGGAATCTCCCGCATGTTGGTAAATTCCTGGCCGATCCCATTACTTTGGGGACTGGTAGCACATAAAGGGTGGCGGACGATGAGGGGCTAGCTACAGCGTAATGACATTGTTAGGCTGCAGTCTGTCCCTTTTAACTATTGAGGGAGAATTCCTAAGTGTATGGCTTCCTTAAGGGTGTTGGAGATCTGGGAGCTGAAAGTCAGTAGGCATATGTAAGGGAAAAATCTAATTAGAGAAAAGCACTGCTGGAAAATGACTGAAAGGTTGACATTTGCCCTGCTGGTAGTCTTGGGAGTTAGTTACTAACCCGAATAATTTAGGGTTGCACTACTGAGGTATGAGATCTGGGGCTTCAAACGGTGTACTGTGAGAGTTACAAACTAGTAAACTAACTCAATGAGGTTGGCATGTATGCCAAACATCCTGTAGTGGGATCTCCAGAGAGCACCAGGATGAAAGAGTCTGTAAGGGCTTGTTTGCACTACTGCAGAAGCCCGCGGTCGCCTACAGGACGGCTTAAACTGCACCCATGTAGTTTAATGGGCTAGTCCCCTGCCACGGTCAGGGGGGCGGTCGCCACTTAAAAACTCGGTCTACCGAGTTTTTGACCGCGCTCCGCACTCTTCTGCGGCCACCCACCACTGACCACGGCCATAAAGGTGAATAGCCCCAGCTAATAACCGCATGAGCGGGGGCGAATCTTAGCGGCAGCATTAATGGAAACAATCTCTAACTAATAAGCTGCAACATCATGCAGCATGAATGATTGGTGTCTGCTGAACCATATCCTTGGAGGTCAACACAGACCTCGGTACTAACCAATGATACCCTGATTTATGTTGGGTAAATACCCTTTCCTGAGGCTGCCTTTGCTAATGTCTAAAAAGGCTTGATGAGTTGTCATCCCAACTCTTTTAAAATCACCCTAAACAAGTATATAAAATAGACTTCATTTTTGTCTTGTCTGCAACTCTATTTTCTGACCTTGAAATATTACCTGGGTCGTAATAGCCAGGAAGCTAATATTGCATTGACAACTATATTGTGTAGCCCATGCTGTATGTGTACATGGGCCCCATGATTTAACATGGGCATTGTACTTTAGCATCACAGATGATTCATTTCCATGCCCGATGTGCAATACAGGCACTGCAATTGGTTGTAACCCAGAAAGAAACTTGCTTGTTTTGGTCTGCTGGTAACAATAGTTCTGAAGCAGTACTCCCTAACATTTGTGAGGGAGTGGAAGATGGTGATTCGTATTCTCACCTCTAAACAGATTAATTATTCATTTGGCAACTAAGGCTATTTTTCCATGGCATTTAGGGATGAGTTGTAATAATATTAGGTGTAATACCGGCATCGCTCCCTTGTGTAACGGGTGTGAACCCAGGGTCAACAGACTGGCATCATCCAGAATCTTTATTACCCTCTCCTACAAGGAACAGTTAGGGACCGCGTTAGACCATTGCTTTGCAGCCAGACCAATAGCAGCTCTATATCACAGTCAAGGCACTCACTGCCAGTAGGTGTAAGAATTGTTTCTTTATTGATGTCTTAACAGGTACAGCATGAAGTTCTGTGCCAGCCATGTGGAAGGACCTCCACCTGGTTTTTTCTCCTCACAGAGCTAGAAGAACTTCTGCCCTATACAGGTGTAGCACCCCTCTGTGAGAGGTGACTAGGATTACGGAAAATTGAATTCATACTTACCGTAATTTTCCTTTCCTGATGACGCTCCATGTCAGTGACAAATGGGTTAGGCTCAGCCCTACTATCCCCTGATAGGAAGTTACCAATTAAAAGTTTAATCCTTCCCAGCAACCAGTGTTATGTAACTCTTATCCGAGCGCACCGGGTGGGAACATGTCACTGACATGGAGCGTCATCAGGAAAGGAAAATACGGGTAAGTATGAATTCAATTTTCTGTATTCCTGATAGCTCCATGTCAGTGACAAATGGGGAATTAATAGCCAACACAGGGTGGGATCATGCAAAGAGACAGAAAATTTCAATAAGAAAGAAAGGAAAGCACGACCAGAAGACAGAGTAGTCAACGCAACCGGGTCGATTCTGTAGTGAGCGAAGAAGGTGAGGGCCGATGCCAGGAGGCCGCCTCACGGAAAACCTTGGAGGTTGCAGCCCTGATGCTGCCAAGCTCCCAGCTGAATGTGCCCTAGGACCCCAGGGACCGCATTGCCCCGAGCCCTGTAAGCCCTAGCGCAGCTAGACGATCCTGCAGCATCACTCTCGAAGTTAACCGCTGACCCGCGGACCGGGCCAAGAGGTCGAATGAACAGTGTGTCAGAGGCTCTGAGTCCTAGAGGAGCTTACGGTATTCTTTGAGGACAGTTGCCCCCATCTAGGGGATGGGCGGCGAAGATCAGATTCTCAAAGGTAGGTGAAGTCCAGAATATGATGGAACGAGGAGGCGACCGTAGGAAGGAACGCTGCCCTTGGACGGAGACCAACCCCGTCAGTGAAGAAGGAGATATGAGGGCTATCTGCACCTAAAGCTACAATTTCTGACACCCTTCAGGCCAAGGTGACTACTAGACTACCACTAGAAACACAGCCTTGAGAGTACTACACCACAGAAGTGGTGCATGTCGTGCCAAAGCTTAAAAAAGCAAGAAATCCAACACGAGAGGGAGATCCCCCTGCGGAAAACGAGGCAGGCGAGGACCGCTTGAAGAAACTGGAGTACTAGAGTGTCATGAGCCCATCTGACTTAGGTAATCCCAGAGATAGCCGAAATCCGCACCTTCAGGGAGCTTTTACCGACGCCGAGGTCTAGCCCGGACAGTGAAAACTTAAAATGCCCCGAATCGTAGGATGTAATGGGTCTGCCGGACATGCAGCCATTAGGCCGAGAACTCAGCCCAGATAGGTGGAATTGGTAGTGGGCTTCCTGGCACACTGGAAGGTCTAATGACCTGGTCTGAAACCCCTAATGCTGGAAGAGTCCGCCGATCGGCACCCATGCCATTAACGAAGCCGACGAGGATTCAGATGTGGTGTCGACCCTTGAGACAGTAGATCTTTTGAGAAGGAGAGACAGGGAGGGCGCCTGGTAGACCGCTGTAGGAGTAGAGGATACCACAGGGGAAGAATTGCCAGAATCTGGCAGGATTCCCGCCTCAGGCGCAGGAGGAACCCCATGATGAGCGGTGTTGGTGGGTAGGCATACCCCCTTGTGAAGTCCCAATGAGCCAGTATTGCGTCTGTCACTGCTGCCTCCTGGCACGGCCACCTGGACAAGGAAATTGGAACCTATTGATGTAGAGGTGAAGCAAACAGACCTACTTTGGGCGCAAATGCCCACCGTGTCAGAGACTGGAATTCAAACTGGTTCAACTCCCACTCGCTGTCATCGAGCGATGTCCACGAGAGAAAATCCGCTAGCAGATTCCTGTTCCCCAGTAGATAGGTGGCTGAGAGGTTGTCCAGGGTGCCTATCACCAGTTCCATCAGGGATGCCATATCCCTCAAACTGTAAAGCCCCATGACCTTTCCTGCCATCTGATGGAAGCCACGGTGGTGGTATCATCGGAGAGAAGTATGACAGATCCGCCTTGCCGGCGCGGCCCGAAGGCAATGAGAGCCTGAACGGCTGCCCACATGTCCAGACGATTGGACACTAAGCCCGTGGCAGAGTTAGCACACAGACCCTGGGCCACATGACTCTGGAAGGTAGCTCCCCAGCCGCATAGGCTAGCATCTGAAGTCACCCAGGACACCTACAGGATAAGGTGGCACCGGTGTAGGTTGCAAGGATCCATCCACCAAACCAAGTCTTCTTGACCATAGAGTAATGGTGATCTGCTGGTCTAGAGATTTCGATGAGCATTGACAGAGAAATCCCATCTGAAAAGGACGAAGTCTCCCCATCGCCCATTTTACCAATTGAGCTGTGGAGGTCAGAGTGCCAATGATCTTCAGGCAATCCTGGACTGATAACTTTGTTAAGTTGGGAGAGGCTCGATCAGTCTTTGAAGGATAACCTGCACCTTGTCTGCTGGTAGGGAGAGGGACCCACCTCCTGATGAGGTGTCTATATGGGCTCCCAAAACGACAAGAGACTGTGACGGGCTCAGGTGACTCTTCTTGGCATTCACCGGCATACCAAAGTACCCCAGGATCTAGAGAACATGATCTCGATGTTGAAGTAGACGGGTGCAGTCTTGGTGAAGGAGAAGAATATCATCTAGGTAGATCTGGATTCCCGAGCCCCGAAGGTATGTAACAAGTGCCTGCTGAACCGAAAAATACCCGTGGAGAGGAGGTCAGTCCGAATGGCAGGCACACACACTGGAGATGACGACCCGCTGCTGCAGACCGAACATACTCCTGAAAGTGCGGGTGCACGGGCACGTGAAGTATGCGTCCTGGAGGTCCACTGAAATTATCCAGTCACCAGGGGTTGACGACCCGAAGCATAGATTTGAGGGATTTCAACTTGAAACTTTGTCCCTGGATGAATCTGTTGAGGAAGGAGAGACTGGATTCCAACCCCCCGAATTCTCTGCCACCAGAAAAATAGGGGAATAGACGCCCCTGAAACTTTCTACGGCTGGGACCGGGACTACTGCCCGTAGGTTAACTAGAGAACGGATATATTGTAGAAGCGTGTTAGCCATCTGGGAGGAGAAGGAAAGGACTGTCCCGACAAAGGCGACTCCGGGAACTGAAGTGAAGGTCCAAGTGCGGCCTGTAGAGATGGTATGCAGGACTCACTTGTTCGAGATATGCGCCGCCCAGACCATTTGGAAGTTGATCAGGCGTGCCCCCACTGGTATGACCTGAGAACATTGATCGTCCGAATGACTTCTTAGCGTCCCGGGCAATAGTAGAGGTAGTCTTGCCTCTTCAAATAAGGAGGAGACAGCAGAGGGGAAGGGTACCCACCTTCTTGAGACAGGCTGGTCTTCCTTGGGGGAGGTCTGCATGGCAAGGCAGCTGTACCAAACAACTACTATTAGGCAATAAGGCAATACTAAGACGCAGGGCTCAACCCTCGTAACCCCCACAGCCAGCACGGCAAGCTTACCTGGGGGAGCGTCCATACTCACTTCAACCTTAATGGGATGCACAGGCATACCGCTAGTGACAGACAGCTGAATATTATGGCTGTTTTCCCGCTGAACCGGAAGTGTGTCATCACTACGCGACCCGATCTCGGGATCGAGCACGCGCAAAACACTATGTGTCTGCGCAGAGAACCCCCGCGCATGGGCCATGGAAATGGCGCGACACGCTTCCAGCTTACCATAGACCAACACTCCAGGACCCCCCAAATTGTGCTAAGCGGACCATTGGAAATTCCAGTCCTGGGACAGCACCTGGTAGGTGGACAGCCAAGCGTTTAGCCCAGCCAGGTAGGCACCCTTCCTGCAGAGGATAGTGAGGAGAAAAAAATAACACTGGTTGCTGGGAGGGGTTAAACTTTAGGAAAGGATCTATGTCACAGGAGAGTGGGACCTGCTAAAGTCTACAAAGAGAAGCCAGACCCTGCATCTGTCACACACATCCTGCCTACCCAAACCCTCTCTCCTAGAAAGTTGCCATTTCACCTGTACCATGCCTATAGTGAATAAAGTTTCTTCAGCTCCAAAGCATACTTCTGTGTCTGAGCCAATCACTGCTACTCAGATCCCCCCCCCCACACACACACAGCAGCACCCTAGGGTGTCAGTGCTACATTGGGATAGGGGAGATGTCTGTAGGCTACATCTCTGGGCGATTCAGGGTCTGTCTCCCACAAGGTCTTGTCACCTCACTGAAGATCTCTAACAGAAGACCCCTGGGCCATATATGACCTATTCCCTGGCAGGGCACTCCCACATGGCTTGATCACAGTCACATCACAGATTTTACAGAGGCATATTCAATAATTTTCACATTAACCCTTCAGACAGAGGTTGCTCACATACATAACACAAGCCACCATCCTACAAGTGTTATTTTATTTAATTGGAAAGGAAATATTTGATCTATGGTTTGAGTGTAAGGTGGAGGAGTTAAGGTGGGTTTACACATGTAGATTTTTTCGTTCAATCAATGAAGGAAAATTGTTTTGGTTGATTGAACAAAAATCTAGAATGGCTAATTTGTTTGATTACTTTTGTTCGACCTCAAACAAAAAATCGTTCAAAAGGTCATTGAACATGTTGGTAGATTTTTATCTGTGGTAATACCAAATGTATTTTAATTCGAAATGGGGATGGACGAACAAAAAAATTTTATGTTACATTCGATAAATTATCTAATTGGCAACAAAAATCTACATGTGTGAACCCACCTTTATATCTGAGACCTGATTGTAAGGGAAATTTTTTTATATGTTTTGTCCACTGGCCAGTAATACTGGCTCTTTTTTTGCTTACTGGCCAAAAATGCTGGACATTTTCTCCTATTGACAAATTATACTTAATTTTCCTTCCATTGAGCAGCTATTAAATTATTTTAATATTCTTTTTACCATTTCACATTTTATACTATGTGGTGTGTTACTGCTGACCAATATGTTTGTAAGCAGGCCTCAACTATTATCTCTTGTCTAACATTAATTGGAGTATGTGTATAGGGCCTATGGTAAACATGTAATATATTATTCAGAGCAAACATCCACACCCCATTCTTATTTCATAATTGCTCCCTTTTCGTCATAAGGTTTAGTATACAACTGCCTCCTTCTCTTTTCCTTTCGAGTGTTTTGTTTTTGTTCAATATTTATGTTCAATACTCTCACATTTTTTCTCAGGCAGCCATGTTGTGTGTCGGCTCGTTTCAGTTTACCCAGATGTTTTATAAACTCAGCTGTGCATTATATTTCTCCACCAGATGGCAATAGAAGTTCTTCAAGACATTAAGGACAGAGGAATACTGTAGAGATTTGCCTTGTATGTGATGATGTCAGAAGCAACGGTCTGTGTATTGTACACTTCCTGTGTCTGTAGTTCTGCAATCTTGGCAGAAAGCAAAGCTTAAGAAAAGGGCAGTGAGACAGTGGTGAACTGTGTTTGTCACTGGAAGACGATTTTTTCTATATCTTTTGATTCTGGATCCAGCTTTCTGAAAAACTTTTACATGCAAGCAGCCCATGGTAAGAATGTCTGCAGTGAAACTTACAGATCAGGTAAGAATGTTTATGAACTCATAAGACTGTGTCCTTGCAACATTTCTGGCTTACACAAAATTGATTATTTTCAATGTTCAGATTTGGGTAACTGCTGGTGGGCAAATGAACCTACAATCAGTGTAATATGTGCATATATTACTTTATTTATAGGCTTTATAGCTATTTTGGTTATGGCAAAGAAGATGCTCAGTTTGTTGATGGTGTTTGAATATAAATACATAAAGCAGTGGGTGATGCAACCTACTAGCCCCCACACCAAAATATCTGTTGTGAATGGCTTGGCTTTTAATTGAGGGCTGGAGGTTTGTTTGTTGCTATTTTTGTAGAAAATCATGATGTGACATTTTTGACATATTTTGTTAATGTGATCAGCAATGTAAGGAAGAATAAAAATCCAGAATTTGTAAAGAAAGAGAATTTGTTTTAATGAATGAAAGTAAAGCTATGTCCTTGCTGATGTAAAGGGAACAGTTCAATCCAATGCTGCCAGTGCTATCTGGAATGTTGATAAACATAGCCAGCTTCCCACCTCTTTTAATGGAAATATCAAGTGCATGGTCCCTTCTTATCATTAGACAGTTTGGGTGGAACTGGTGGAACTGGCATGTATAAGCACATGGGAAGCTTTTAGTTAACTTTTTCATGTTGTGCTTTTTTGTTAGTTTAGGCACATAATGAACGTAAGGATAATAGAAGTAAGAAGGAATTGTAAATGGGTTGTGTAGCAGACTGTATCTGCTTCCCTTTTTGTGTATGCTTGGTGGCTGCTTGTTTCTTAATACTGACATTTGTGTAAGGGCCTAGAATTTCAGGGCAATATTTATAAATCGGTTGAGGCCCAGTGAGGAGGAGATAGGGTGCAGCAGTTTGTTCTTCTCTTCCTCTGCGCATAGACCAGATGTGGGCAAACTACCGCCGCGTGCCATATGAGGCCATTTAGTCTTTTTATTCATCCCTTTGTCACCCTGGTGTCAAGACGTTCCTGGGTTAATGCCTAGCGCTAAAGGATTATTGTTATGGTCTCCTTGTAGAGGCCATAGTTTGTCTGCAATAGAATGTTTAAGTTTGCTTCTTAAATCCCATTTATTTATTAATTTTGTTTATCTTTTTTTAATAACCTCCCTGGCAGTATGATTATTTATTTTATTTAAAATTTTCAATTTATCAATGTAATTTTTTAAAATTTCACACTCAGGCTAGGAGGACATGGGACTGGGTGGCCCTTACAGGTTCTTATGCGGCCCGGCTGTCAAATTGAATGCCCATTGTGGCCCTCGAGTCAAAAAGTTTGCCCATCCCTGATATAGACTATAAGTGGGGAACGTAAGTCAGCCTCCCTCCCTAGTACAGGCTTTCCTTGTATATCGTTGCTGTTTGCACTTGTTAACAAGATATTACCTAGATATTAACAAGATGTAAGGGTAGGAACACACGGGTAGATTTTTTGTTCGACCGATTGAAAACGACCAATTTTTTTGATCGGTCGAACAAAAATCCACACGTGCACGATTGTGTCATTCGAGAAAACTCGAACCAAAGTTGGCGATATCGTTCCAAAAATCTGTCGGTATGTGATCGGACATGTTGGAAAATTTTCATCTGTCGTGCAATAAACGAATGAATGCGACTATATGCTAATGAGTTTGCATTCGGAATTGTATATCATCGAACAAAAATCGAACAAAAATCTAAATACATTCAACTATACATTGGTTCGATTGACGATCAAAATATCGAACACAATTATCGAATTGAATGCGGTTTTACACGGTCGAACGAAAAAATCTACCCGTGTGTTCCTACCATTACTCAGTACTTAGTAATCTGGCGATAAATGAGGAGTGCTAAATAGTTGACCAAGTGGAAAATCTGTATAAATTCCTGATCATCCTCAAATGGAACTTTCTTCTGACTACTTGATGGTCATCATCACTGCTCATATTAGTAATACACACCCACTTTATGATTTCCATTTTTTCATTTACTTTTTAATCTCTCATGTAACAAAATATTTATTCTTACCTACAAGCAATACTTAAATACATAAACAAAAGGTGTTTATGTTTACAAAAACAGATTTTTACCCCTTTCATGTTCCTACCTTTCTCTTTTTCTGCCAGTGCGACCCCAAACTATTTGGGGAGTGCACACACCTTTCTATGTAAGCACATGTGTCTACTGGGCATCATGGACACACTTCTATGAAGCCAAAACTGTGGATTGGATGCATTGCTGACGCATTGGCGTTTACATGGCCTATTCATTTGAATTGAAAAAAAAAAACATGGAAAAACCATGCTGGAAATGTATCAAGAATGTTTTTTTTGTGTTTTCACTGCTGCATAAAATGATATTCCATGGATGCACTGCACATCATTGATGGTGATGCCCGGCAATATTGCAATGACAACGTGGGGCTCCATTTTTAAAACAAAGTAGCGCACTAGTGTCTGCGACAAACTTTGGGATTTTTACGTGGTAACACGCGGTGCCTTAAAGGCTAAGGGTATTAATACCCATGATGATTGAACTACATTCTACAATTCTTGTGGGTTTCTAGAAACCACTTCTATTTGAATTCTGTCTGGTGAGTGGGCTGGTTGCCCCATAATATTAAACTTGCTTAATTACTTATGTGCTGAGGTTGTTGCCTTGTGCAAACACCAATTTCATGCTATAAGACACTCTTTGTCATAAAGCAACTTGTCCTCTTCGAGTATTTTGAGGCATTTTAACTGATCCATAATCCACAGTATTAGAAACATCTCCACATCATGATGGTTGTGCCACCATGGTTCACGGTCTTCCCAGGATGCTGTATCTTGAAATTAGTGACAGGGGGTTTTTGCTTGGCTTGCAGGTTCTGGTTGTCATTTTTAAGCATTTAAGATCATTTTAGCTGAACAGCCTGTATAAAATGTGCTGCCTTCCTTTATGAAAGCACACCTAAACCAGCACAATCAACATGTGCTTATGTGTACACTGGGACAGGATTGTGTTCCCATTAATATGTCTCTTCAGCACCTCAGTTATTAATTGCCTTGGTTAAGGAGGTATTACATGTAGGTAGGTGAGAAGGGGTGCTTCAGTGAGATGACAATACATATTCCTGCATACAGGTGATATCTGTGAGGTAATATGAGGTATTTGACCAGTAAGGCTTACCTAGTAATTTCCATCTTTAGAATGCACGGGACAAGTAGACTATAAACACATATATAAAAACACTGAGTTTACGTACACCCAATCTTCTGTTCTGACAGATTTATACTTTGTATTTTACAGTTGGTAGTAATAGGCCTTCAGGGCCCAACATTGTTTTTATAGTATCAATTAAAAAAAAAAATTATTCAATTTTCAAAGACATAGGTTACAAATGATTACCAAAGTAACAGTATCAAACATTAAAATTGCTTCTGAACACTGAATTGTCTGCGCGCAATGCCCCAGTAAATACACAACCTAGGCAATTCCATCAAGAACAGACAATCCCTACTTATAAAATAATACTTGCTAACCTAAGAAAGAAAAGAAAAATAAAAAAAAGAAAAGAAAAAGGGGAGAGAAAGAGCAGAAGAAAAAGAACCCCCTTCAAACGGATAGCAGGTAATGTGAGAATCCCTCTGAGCGCAGGTACATGATCCATGGGGACCAAACCCTTAAGAATTTCGGTTGCGAGTCAAACAAAATAGCCGTCAGCTTCTCGTTGATAAAACAGTCCATCAGGCGCTGTCTAACCTCCGAGAAGTTGAGTGTGGGCTGACGCCACGACCTAGCTATTACTTGACGAGTGGCCATAAACACAAATGAGGCTAGCTGATCCTGAGATTTAGTCAAGGATGGCGCCCTCCGGTGAAGCAGAGCCTCCCATGGGTCGCGAGATAGGGAGCACCCCAGTAGTGAACGTATAAAATTGTAAACTCTAATCCATAGTTGCTGAACACGTGGACAGGACCACCAGATGTGTAGGAAGGCACCTCTTGCTGAACAGCCTCTAAAACACATTGGAGAGATGGTTGGCACGAATCTGGATAGTTGATCTGGCGTCATGTACCATCGCAGGAGAACTTTGTAAGAGTTCTCCAGTCCAAGGACATTTAGTGAGCAAGAGGCTATACGGGATAGTAGTGCTGCCCAATCCGACTCATCCAAGGAAGAGCCCAGGTCCCCCTCCCATTTCTGCATATAAGGAAGCTTGGTCAACATCTGGGGGGAGGTGAGAGAGCAGTAAAGAAGCGAAATAAGACCAGAGGACAAGGGAGAATGGAGGCAGTGGTGCTCGAATTTAGATAAAGTGAGAGGTGAAAACAATTCTGAGCGTGACAACAGAGAGGTAAGGAAGTGATGAAGCTGCTGATAACGAAAAAAATTGGAAGACGGCAGCTGATATAAGTGCTGAAGGTGAGCAAAGGGAATAACCCCAGTGGTGGAATAAAAATTATATGTGTGCTTCAAAAGGGACGCAGGCCAGGCTCTGAAAGCTTGGGAATCCGTTTGTCCCGAGAGAAAAAGTGGAGAAAACAAAACACCAGCAAGAGGTAGGTGAGGTGAAAGCAATCGGAATTTTACCTTAACTGAGTCCCAGAGGCGTAGAGAGTGAGCAAGCGTGGGGTCGAGAACAGGGGGCCGTGTGGCAGCGGGAATCCAGAGCAGGTTGTATATAGGCAGAGGGGCGGCATCCATAATGTTACAATATACCCATATCGGCAATTCAGATGACAAATGGAGGGGGCTGCTAGAGGAGCGATCTGGGCAGCCAAATAGTATTTCTGTATGTGGGGGACGCCTAATCCCCCAAAGCGCTTATGTTGGTATAAAATAGCTGAGAACGATGGGTTTATATGTTGAATGTAAAAACCTAAGCCTATTAGCCAGCAGGGTGCCCGGCTTATTGGCCCTTGCGTAGAATTTCTGACGGGCCCATCACAGCTGGCATTCGGCTAGGTCAGTTAGGCATAAGTCAAGTTCGGCCCTGGCCTTATCAACTCGTTCTCTGTTGCTAGGTGCAGGGGAAACCTTAAAATCCCGAACAGCCCCCTCTAGTTGGTTCTCCAATGCCACTCTCTGTGCCCTACGCTCCCTCTTCTTACGTGCAGCAAGCTGAATAAAGCGGCCTCAAATCACAGTCTTATAAGCTCCCCATAGGGTCACAGGAGATGAAACCAAACCCTCATTAAGAGAAAAAAAATCTTCGAGGCCCTCTGGATGGTATCAAGCACTTCTGAGTTAGACAACAGGGAATCATTTAACATCCATGGAGAAGCAGAAGTGCGGGAATAAAGGCATGTGCAAACCAGCAAAACCGGGTCATGGTCTGACCAGGCAACACTTGGAATTTGGACAGAAAGGACGCTAGGCAAAAAATTTACAGAGACAAAAATGTGGTCTATGCACGTAAAAACATTGTGGGAAGGGGAATAATAGGTATAATCACGTGATAAAGGGTGAAGCTCCCGCCAGACGTCGACCAAGCCATGAGAAGATATCAGGGACCTAAAGCCCCCAGAATCAGTAGATTGGGAAGCTAAAGCTGAAGATCTGTCGAGTGACGGGCAAAGTAGAAAGTTGGAGTCCCCACACAAGAATACTGTACCAGATCTATGCGTTTCCAATAATATGCATACCTCAGTGAGGAATGCAAGCTGGGAGGTGTTTGGGGCATAGTATGAAATTATAGTGATGACATTACCTTGCAGAGAACCTTGCAGCAAGAGGTACCGACCTTGGGGGTCCACAATTTAAATGGTGCATACAAAGTTCAAACCTTTACGGATAGCGATCAACACCCCTCGTTTTTTAACCGGAGCAGAGGCCAGGTACACCTGAGGATAATAAGGGGAAACCCGAGAGGGGGCAGATAATTGTGAAAAATGTGTCTCCTGCAGACATGCAATATCAACTTTGTGAGAGTGAAGATATTTAAATGCTTTAGTACATTTTACAGGGGAATTCAATCCCCGAACATTAAGGGACAGGATCCGAAGAGGAGCCATAGAGAACTAGCACCGAAAAGGGGAGTAGTGGAGGAAAAACCAAAAAAAAGAGAGAGAAGGAAAAAAAAAAAAAAAAGAGGAGCAAGAGAAAGAAAAAGAAGAAACAAAGAATAAAAATTAGCAAAAAAGGAAAAACTAAAGCTGACCAGAGGTCAGCATAGAAACAGTATATGTTTAAATAAGCCAGTAGACTCCACCAGAGCGCCTCAGGCAGGACTGGGGGAGTACTGGCCGATAGGGGGAACAAGTATCGCCGCCCGGGAGAGAGGCGACAGGTACTAAAATAATCACACACAGAAATACAGCTGTGTGTTAGATTCTTCAATTTCACTTCTTGATTTTTTTTTTTTTTCAGTTTTCATAAATTTTAGGACTTTCAAGTAACCTGTTAATTTTGCAAGAATATGACACATTTACTATCTGTGTGTGAGGGAAACATTATCTAAGTAATCTGTGTTTTTTCTAACCTGTAACTGTTCTTAACAAAAATAAAATAAAGAAGATTCTGCATTAAATAACGGGCGCCTGTTCTTAGCCCTTTTTTTCCTGAAAGAAATTTAACTCCTATAACTATTTTACGAAGGAAAAAAGGAAGAAAAACAACCTTATCAACCTTGGTAGTCCAGAGGCACTAGAGAGCGACCAAAAGCCATAAAATACCTAAATAAATAAACAACACGCCGATGTGTGCAGGCAGACTACCCCCGATGTCGCTCCGTCATCACGTTAGCCTCCCATTGCATTCTGGGACCCCACAATCGGCCAGGCACAATGGCCAAATCGGCCAGGCACCCTTTGTGTGCCGGCCATAAGCAGCGATGGAGACGCCGTCTTCATTGCTGCTTATGGCAATCGGCTCCCATCGGCTCAGATTTTCCGACATGTCGGATCTCTGGCTGGCCGAGAAGTGGGGCGACAGGCATCTGTCGCCCCATGTGGGGACATACCGATAAACGGCCGGATTTTAACCTGACCGACGGCGAGAGCGCGCACGCCCATCGGTCAGATTAAAATCCGTCCGTTTATCGGTATGTGTATGGCCAGCATTAAGAGGATATCCACCAATTTTTTTCTGACCAATTTGGGGCTCCCCAGAATAGCTTAAGATCTGGGACACTAACCCCTCATCTTTCTTTCCTTTTTTTCCTCTTTCATGTAAGCACCCCTTGGAAGAACCTAACATTTAGGAACCCTGTAGGAACCAAGGACAAGAGACCATCCCTTTTCAGTTAACTAAATAGTAATCCAATGAGGAACACAGGACATATGGGATCATAGCTAGGGAGATTTACTTACATATAATTAATGTAAAGGTAGCCATACACAATTCCCGATCTGATTCATTCCCGACCATAGTGGAATCGGCGAAAATGGCCGATTCCACAAAATCGCCCATTGGCTGCTGCATAGGGAGCTATGGTTGCACCAAACAATCGACCCAAAAAAAATCCACATGTCGGTTCAATGTCCGATCCGATTTTTAGTCGATTTGTTTTCCAACATGTTGGGAAACCGGGTTCAATCTCCATTTGCATGGAGACTTAAGTCTTAATGCAAATATTAAAGGAGCTGCTGCTCCTGAACAGCCTGGACTCCGCTGTCAGTGTGAAGAGGGAGGAGCCAGCACTCCTCACTTTGAAGCTGTATGAGTGAGGCAAGCTGGATTTCTTCATAGCTGGCAGAGTGTGTTTTGTGATTCACACATGCTGCAAGCTGGGGAGAACGGGTCCCCATTGAACGAGGATCGATGTGCCATGTGGTGCACATTGATTTCCGTTAAATTGACGTCACCACGCTGTGATTGATCAAGGGTCGATTGCACAGAAATCTACCTGTGCCTAGCTTAACTTGATTGGTCGCCGATCGATCCCCGTGAACGCGTGTGGTGATCGATCGGTCAAAAATCTTGGGAAAAATTTACTCGTGTATGGGAGCCTTAAGTTTTTCTAAGGTGTCAATAATTTTTAAACAAATTCAGGGATTCCAGTGAGGAACAGAGGGCTACCCACCAGACCTCAAGGCCATGTGGGTAATGTAATCATCTATAAGATCAAATGGCATAATTAGAATAAGCCTGTGAACATTCAGGCATCAATCTAAATGTGATTGTGGTATTGATGAAGAGTGAAAAACCGTTGAGAAATAGATAATAAAATAATACAAGAAATAGGATTCATACCAGGGATAACGTGGCTATAAGGGTCTTAAGGCTCCAACGAGAAACCAAGAGGGATTATATATTGTTTAATTTCATCTATTTGTTCCAACACCAGTTGTAAAAATGTTTATTAAGTTCTGTTTATATGTAGTTACTGTAAATAAGACAAATAGATAGGATTAAACCCTAAACAATAAAAACATTTTTATATTAAGCATAGAATAAACTCCCAACCACCCAAAAAAAATCATACTCACTTCTAAAGTTTCCCCCAAATAGATCTCCAAAATTGGCTCTGAGTTGTATTGGTCCCGCAGTGGTGCAGCATCTATGGAGGTCCCCAGGTTGCCACCGCACTGTGCACGTTACCACAACAAGTGCACCTCTGCTCTATTCAGTTAACATTCATTAAATGGCACTGTTAGTGCTAGCTCATACTACCATATTTATTTTTTACTTAATACTTTTACCATCTTTATGACAATTGGGAGGTTTCAGCCATGTGACAGCCTAGGAAATGTCATTTTCTCTTCCAGTATGACTCTGCTCTGTTCACAAAGTCAGCACCATAAAAAGCTTGACACTCATTTGGGATGAATTAGAACACAAATTCCAAGACTGTCAACATCTGTAGCTAACCTCACAAATGCTGAACAGGCACAAATTCCCACAGCCACACTTCAAAATCTTGAAAAGATTACCAAATGGGAAGTCTTCTACAAAAAAATGGAGGTTGTTGTAACTTCCAAGTGTGGGTCAACTCTAAAATAATTCCAATAGTTTTATCTTACGATGAGTTGTCCAACAAGCCACTGGTCAGGTGTCCATGAACTTTAGTTCATAAAGTGTAGGTTCTAAATCTTTTCTATTTTACAGCAAGCATTGTTTATTTCCACATCTGATCCAGTTTCTTATCATGATACTGGACTTTTGTTGTTTGTTTCAGATCAGATTGTTTATTGAAAAATTATAACCTGAAATTGGTATTTGTTTACTAATTTATTATGTAGTATAAGTTAAGTCTTAACTCCATGTTAAAAAATTTCTTTTAACTTTTACAGTGGCCCCCCTCACCACTGCAATTGCTCATTTAGATCTAGGGGGCAGAGAATAAAGACATTACACTCCTGGGATATTCTTGTCAGGGGAGTCGTCATCTTTCCTCTACGGTGTAAAGCCATTCACTGTACAGTACACTGCAGGCTGATGATATCACTAACTGAGTTTTCATGAGTTAAAACCTACAGCCAATCTGTGAGCGGAGCAGGCTGCAAGGATGCACAGGCCTTGGTGAGAATATATTTTATTTTCTGTTCCCTCTAAATAAAAACTACATTGGACACTACACTACATGAAATCTAGCTTTAAATGTTTAAAATAACTGCACTATATGTAGGGAAACTGTACTGAGATTAGTACAGAGTGTACATGAGCAGCCTTCTGAAAATGCTAAATGCCTGACTGTCCTTAGCTTCAGACTTTTTGAGTCTCTGACTAAAAAGAAGCATTTAGCAAGCTGAGCCAAAATATCTGATCATGTAACTTATTCTGGGTTTGACTGAGGAAGTGTGAAACCACAAATATGAAAGTCAGGCAAGAACATTTTTTCTGAAGGAGAGGCCAGCTTCTTAGTACAACTCTCTCATTAAAGATCTAAAAGGCTGAATTCCAGGGCAACAAAAAGTTTCTTGTTTATTTCCGCAACCAATCTAGCTAGATTGTCCAAAGGACATCATCACTATGTACAGTTTATCTTATTTTATGGTATTTCACAGATGATTGCTGCCATTTTCAAAAAATTAAGTTATCAATATCACCGTATCATATTGTTTGTATAAACATGTACACATTGATGATGTGAATGTTCATGGTTATGGATCAGGAAGTTTTGGGGAACTCTTTTGTATATTTGATCACTGTCTAATCTTAATGACAATCATAGACAAAGATATATAAAATGTTATGCAGGAACAATCCCCAACGTCACACATTTGCATAGGCCTTTAAATTTAAATGAAGCAAACTTTTGGTAGATACCCCTAGCATCAGTGTACCATCAGACTGTGCTTACTGATCATGTGATACAAGTGTAAAGCCCCCCATACACCTTCAGATTTCTCCATACAACTTCCATGAGACCTACCAACAACTATGTAGTATAGTGACCTCCCTGATAGAATACATAGTGATTGGAAGGTGTAGAAAGGTCCTCATATTACATGGTTTTGGTAGAAGAAAAGTTGGTTGTACAAAAATTGCATAGTAATTGTATGTGGTGTATGGGGGGCTTTAGGCTATGTTCCCACTTAGGCAATTAATCACCTGGCACTCGTGATTTTCAATAGCCTGCGGAGTTGCCAACGGGTGATTGTCCATTCATGTTCATCACGGCTCTTTTGATTTATGCTCCATTACAATCACTTTTTTTCAATCGAATAAAAAACTTTTTTTTTTATCGGCCCAACTGAAAATTTTTATTGTGTATACTTACCTTTAGCACTTCTGTGTGGGTTGGAGACTTCCTTGAGAAAATGTGACTGTGGAGCCATTTTTTATAATAGATCTAGTTACATTAACTGGTGACTGAACCAGTACCAATGACAAACCAGTCACTGAAGGTTCATTATGCAATATGTCATGTTAGCTTGCAGTACATGTTGGCTGCTAAATATGTTTCTATAGAAGATTTTTTTTAATTTCTATTTTTACATTCTGACTTCCCATTTGTAATATTACTTTCAATGCGCGTATACAGCTTCTTGCTTTGTAAATTCACCCACATCCTGTTTATTTGATGTTTTCCCTTGTGTATATCAGGTCCATTGTAAAACGTCTTTATAATTAAATTGAAATCATTAACTGACAATTTTTTTTTAAACAAGCTCATCACTTTAAAGGCCTCTAGACAAAAGTAACAAGGTCGGCTGCTGGGCACCTGAAGGCATTGGGAGAGCCACCGCACTATCTTCACCTAACTAC